>OY804593.1:62572608-63216168 GCA_963680895.1 Fragum sueziense
AAATTATCCAATAGATGATCTAATTTTGATGGGTTGATGTTTTTCGTCGTGGAAAAATGAATGTCTTTTCGAGTGTTACATTCTCCCGAAAAAAGGACACAATTTCATGTTGGAAGAATGGATGTGAAACATCCTATATATTCTTTCGTCGCAGATTGGAAAATGTTTAGAGAAGCGAGAAAAAAGTTGTTTTAGCAAGAAAACATTCGAGTAAAATGAAAAATGTTGGGAGCCGAATTTCTCTGTTATCGTAGCTTTAAAACAAACAACAATCAAAAAACCCTTGTATCTACAGCTTGTTTAAAGCTGTATAAAGAGGTTTTCGTTGAAAGGGATTTGAAAACGCTTATGGTAAAAGTGCTAAAATAGAGACACGAACTCCTTTCCTGCCATGTTTTATAGCTATCTTTGACAAGAGTTGGCAAAGAAGGGAAAAAAGACGAATCTTTTTAAATCCTTTTCCAAACGACAACTTTGGGGGGAGGTTGAAAACAAAGGTGATTCAGACGAAGGAATCAATGGTACGAATGTGTCAAATAGGCTTGAATATGTAAAGTTGTAAAGTTATACAAGAAAACAAGAAATTGCTGGTAATCAGCATTTTCTTTTTTACTTGTAGTTCTTTTCTAAGCTATCTACAGTTTGAATGCAAACCACGTCTTTTGTTGGAAACGGTTACCCATTACCAGACCACACAATTTCGGACTGATCCATTTAAAGGTTTTTCAGACGACAATTTCAAGTGAATGGAATTTAACATTTTTGGTCTTTCGTGGTCGAAAACAATATGGGAAATAAAGCAATTGCTAGTCACAAGCAATTTCTTCATTTCCCATGAAGTTTTCCAAACCTTTTATCTTTAGGGTACTCAAAAGGAGCCATTGTGGGAATAGGTTAAACAGGAAAGGGTTTTCAATTGTAACGGTAAAGACGATCCGTCGATTTTAATCATAACTCACAATTCCTTTGATCTATTTTGACTACATGATGCTATGGTATTAAATCGTCGCGTGCCTTAAAAATTTCAATAGCCCTCCCTAAAAAAGGGGCAGTCCTTTAGTTACGGGGCATTTGTTTGATTAGGGGACAAAAGGGGACAATAGGCTCTTATAAAGTCATAATCATAAAAATGATCGCTGGGCGCAATACTATTCTATACGCCTATACAATTGTATAGGCGTATAGAATAGTATTGCGCGCAGCTTTTAATTTTGAATTTTATTAATAGACGCGTGGACAGATGGACATGCGAATATAGCTGTGAAAGGTTACCGTTATGGGAAAATGATACTTCTTTTGATCGCAATCCTTTGATGTATTCATTTTTCCGTTCCGGGCGTTTTTCTTCCTTTCCTGGCGTATGGGAGAATGGTGCTGTTATTGGAAATTAGCGGCAGAGATTAGAGATGACAAATTTTGTCGCTTTTCTTCGAACACCTCGTAACTGCAGATATTAAAAGACAAGCTACTTTTAAGAGGTTTTTTGAAGAAAAGCCACGATATAATAATGTCTTGCTGATCAAGGTCCGAGACAAGTTACAGACGACAAATCCCCAATAGCTAAAGCTACAGTGCATCTATAGACACACGTTCATCGAATGTCCGTGGGAAAGAAAAAAGATAAGGAAACGTTTAACCTACATGTATCAACATTTTCTTCCTCTTTGCCTTTTTCGTCAATTGTTCCTAACGCAATATCGTTAATGGGAAGCGAAATCACTCACTTAGCATTTTTGTAGGTATGAACAACAGAAGGTTGCATATCAGGCAAAGCTTTTTTGACATTTTGATAAAATGGCAAAATTTTATTATCTTTTTTGCATTTTGTCTGTTGCTACCATGGTTTCATTATAATATTTTGTGCGCAACATGCTTTAAAATCTCCTTAATGACAAAAAAAAGACTGATCCAAGGTCGAAGCTGCTGCAGATGCACGGTGGATAATCACGTGATGCAATAATTACTGAATATCTTCAATAACTTTGTTAATTCTGGACCGATTTGAAGTCGGTTTGAAGCAGAGAATGTGGACAGACGTCACGTATTAGATGGACGTGGTTGATTTGTGAAAAATAAACTGATTAAAAAAGTTATTGAAGATAAACCAAAATTCTGGTTTATCTTCAATAACCTTTTTAACAGTTTATTTTTTAAATATCTACTACGACCATGTTATTCCTGATTTTTTTCCACACTCTCTGCTTCAAACCGAATTCAAATTGGTCAAGTATTGTAAAAGTTATTGAAGATTATCGGAATTTCTCAGTCACGTGATTATACACCGTGAGATGACAAAATGGATGTTTTCTCCAATGTCTTTTCCAAGGAAGTGAAGAGTAGGCATTGTATTGGAAGGGAAAACTGGCACATTCGGATAGAAAAATAACAAGTTATTCTCTTAACCCTTTCAAAAACGACAAAATTTTAGGCTGATCCACTTCAAAAACTGTCACAAATGACAAAATGGATGTTATTAAAGATAGGATTTGTGTAAAATATGACACAGAAAATATTGAGACAAAAGGAGAAACTGCTGATTATCAGCAGTTTCTTCTTTTGTTTCAATGTTTTCCCAAGCCTTTTTCTATTAGGGACGTCTAAACCAGGTCTTGTTTGGGAAAGGGTTAAACAGATCGAAAACAAAACACATTCATCCTTTATTCATCCTTTATTCATTCTTATTCACAACTTTCACAAAAATACAATTCGTCCTTATAGAAAAATTAACAAGAATACAAGTACATGTAATTTTACCTTTTCCCAAACGACAATTCTTGGACTGGCCCTAATTCAAAGCAGCTGCATATAACAAATCGATATGTCCAGAGACAGAAAAGTTGTATCACTGTATGGTTTAGTATTGAAAACATTGAGAGAAAATTAGAAAATGCTGCAAGTCAGCATTTTCCTTTTCTCTCAATGTTTTCCCAATTATTTTAGACTCATCAAAACAATGTCTCGTTTGGGAAAGGGTTAAGGCATGTTAGTGACAAGGCAAAAATATCAATTAGTGCACTTATGTGGATTGTTAACAGAATTGTGACACATTATTTTGAGACCGTCACGCAAAATGGAATCTTGATGTTCTTCTATTAACTATAATCAGCAGATTCTTCTTTTCAATCAACGTTTGTTCGCAGAATTGTGCAAATTTTGTCTACAATGTAGTTAGATGAAAAAAAACTTTACTGTAGAAATTATGTAGTATTCAGACATTTCGAAACGAAAAATTATTCGAAAATATGGAAAAATTCGTAAGACGCAAAAATTATCAACATTGGTCAGATTGAGCATGCCGCAAAGGCTGAGCAGAGTCGATATTTTTCGCTAGTTCATTATACATTGTATTTTATTTTGACGTGAGGGGTTGCATTGATGCTACCTGAAAATAAGAAAAAGGCTATAACTATAATTTCAATAGGGAAACGTGAATATGGTAAGCACAGGACAAAATTAGACTGGTCTGTGGAAAGCTATTGGTGATATAGAAATCAACAATTGAAAGTTTTAAAAAAATCGGAGTAATATGGAAATGGTTATCAGGATTTTCTTCTAAATAGGGCCTATCAATGACTCTTGTTTTTCGAAACAAAGCGTTTTGACGTCTCTAATAGAAAAGTCTGGGAAAATATTGAAACAAAAGAAGAAAATGCTGATGATCAGTATTTTCTCATCTTGCATCAATATTTTCATTCAGTATTGAGTTCGAACCCAAATCATGTATTTACGAGTATGTCGTCTGCAGCTCCTTTCAAATTGGAACAGTCTTAGTTTACACATTTTATGTGATGATTCCACTTTTCAGTGGTGTTATCAAATAGTACTTTATAAGAAAAAGTTAATATTCTGTACATAGAATGTTGGTGTTATATAGCTAAAATGATCAATCTATTTAGTATATTACATGACATGTATTTCTTATCACAAATTTTGTTTAAGTTTATAGTAATCACATATTACTACAATAAAACCGGTTTATAAATTTACCCTTCGTCTGACAACAAATTCTTAGACTTGCCGAAATTAAAATTATTGGAAGATTATCTCAGATGGTACTAAATCGATTGATGCTGACTTTTTGCAAAGAGAAAAACTTTGTGAAAGGAGATATTTGTTACCAGCCGGCTCTTCATAAGCCGGTATTGCATATAATAACTTGAAATTTGGTGACAAAGGGTAAAATATTATACAGTCATTCATATGAAATTCATACATTATTCATTTCCTTAACATAGGTAAGCTACATGTAGATGTAAAGAAAAAACTATCTAAAACAAAATAAATAAGATTTGAATAAATAAAGAAATAAAAATACAAAATAAAAATATTGCACTGTACGACCGTTAAGACTAGTATACGACCGACTGCACTGTTCGAATTATTGCACTATCCGACCTATTGCACACTCCGCGATTATTGCACGGATGTTATTGCACACAACGCCCATTGCACTTATACTATTGCACTGAAATATTGCACTAAATGTATTGCACTCGAAATATTGCGCGAACGCGAGAATAAAGGAATAAAATCTGATATATTAATAATCTACAGAGTGTCCCAAAAAAAACGGAACTCTATTTCAAAGTCAAATATTTTAGAGCGAAAGCATAGAATCTAATTTTTGAATTTGCAGTACTTAAGATACATTACTTTGGCATATGTGTTCTAAATTTCACTTCAAAATATGTATTGGTTCAAAAGTTATATGAAATTTAATAAAGACACTAAAAATCCGTTTTAACACGAAATCGATTTTTGCGTCTTGTTTGTTCGTAAAAGCGCACTGACGGTCAATTGTTAGGTTCTTTACCATTGTACAAGTACGTACCAATTTTCTCAAAATTTATTAATAAAAAATTTACGCATGTGCAAATTGAGACCGTAAGGTGGTTCTTTGAAATAATTTTAATCCTTTCCCAGACCACAAAAAGTTAGAGTTGACTGGATTGAAAGCTGTTGCTGATGACAAAATTGACGCTGATAATGACAGAATTTGCGTAAAATACTGCACAGAAAATATAGAGGCAAAAGGAGAGAATGCTAGTGACCATTATTTTCTTCATTTGTCTAAATACTTTCTCAAGCTTATTCTCTCATGTGAAAACCAGGTCTTGTTTGGGAAAGGGTTAAAGTACTTGGCATTTGAGGCTTACCATCATGTTGTAGAGTAATAAAATAACTGCATATGATTACATGTATTATGAATCTTTGATACACTTTGATATTTTGTTTGTATTCATTTTTTGTTTTGGTTACATCGCAGCTCTACTTTAACAGTTTATTTGTTAGCGGTAAAGATGAAACGAATTTGCACTATTGTAATTAAAATGTTTCAATATCACTTTGTATTGTATTGCGAAGAGTCAAGTGTACTATGTAGGCGCGCGCTGCGAACCGAAAGATCGATATCGTGTCAAAATGTTTTTCCGGGTGCATTCATTTGAATGCCAATATCTTCGAAACTAATAAACATTTTTCAAGCAAATTTTAAATGCTGATAGAAAACTGTAGTTTCTATTGCATATTTAAATTTGGCGGAGATGTATCACTTGATACATGAGCAATTCACTTTCAAAAATGGGTTCCGTTTTTATTGGGACACTCTGTATAATAAGACTAGTATCTCATTGCACCGAACCCATGAATAGACTTACGGGACTATTGCTATTCGTCGCTTTTCAACAAAAACCTCGTATCTGCAGCTTGAAATAAGCTGCAGATTCGAGTTTTTTTGTTTAAAAGTATCGCATTGCACTTAACTGAGTGACCCGCCACGAAAATGTTGTATGAGGACTCATGGAAGTCAGAACACTGCCACATAAGACCTGGTTTTAAAGTCTCTAAAACAGTATGCTTTGGAAAACATTGATAGAAAAACTGTGTGATGGTATAGCTCACGATGAATGACCTGTCAGAGCATCTCTAGCTTTTAGCTAGAGATACTCTGCCAGGTCATTTATCATGAGCCATACTATTGTCTGCCATATGTGTTCGATTATCTTGTGATTGTATCCACTCAAAAATCACAGGCTATTGTTTTCTATTTTGGACATTTGCAGTGGCAGCGTTTCAATGTTATTTTCTTTCCTTGTGACGGGTTACTCTTATAATAATGCCACGAACGGTTTGAGCGAAAGTGTCTATAAAGTCAAGCAATTTGTTCAGTTTCCACAATGTTTTCTATCCTAAAGGCAACAAAAATGTAAAATTGCATTCAATCTACTAGTATATTGTCGTCTGCAACATCTTTGATTTTGGAACAGTCTAAAATGTTGCTGTCTGGTAATGGGTTAATATCATAATTGAAAAGTAAGAATTTTCCTTTTCTGTAATTCCTGGGTGGAACCAGTACTCGGTTCGTTCATTTTAAGTTGTTTTGTGGTTTAAATGAAGTTAATTTTGCAATTCCTGGGTTGCACCAGTACTAACTAAGTATGATTAACCCTTTCCCAAACAAGACCTGGTTTTGACGTCCCTAATAGAAAAGGCTTGGGAAAACATTGAAACAAAAGAAGAAACTGCTGATAACCAGCAGTTTCTCCTTTTGTCTCAATATTTTCTTAACCATATTTTACACAAATTCTATCTTAAATACCTTTCATTTTGTCATTTGTGGCAGTTTTTGAAGTTGATCACCCTAACATTTTGCCGTTTGGAAAAGGGTTAAACTAATATTTTGCCATTCCTGGTTTGCATCAGACTTGGTTTAACTGATATATTTGAATTCCTGGGTTTCACCAGTACTAAGTTTGGCTTAACCGATATTTGATACTTCCTGGATTTAACCAGTACCGAACTTGGGTTAAATGATACTTTGTAATTCCTGGGTTTAACCAGTACTAGGTTTTGTTAGACTATCATTAAAACAGTTAATGACTTCGTAGACAAATTCGCTCTCGGATACCGCTTTTCATATTGCACGATTCTCTACCATACTATTGCACTCTCTATTATGAAAAATAAATATAATTTCATAAAAACGAAAATATAGTTGTGCGCATTTAATGCTAAAATAAATAAAACTTCTAAAAAAACTTCGACTAAAACTAAATAATTATAATTATTTGACATAACAGCGACTAGATATATCTCTCATCATCTTAAGCTCCAGTTTTGTCGTAATTCTTAGTACATCGACGGCTAATATATTAATATGATACTATCTATTATTGAAAGCTCTGAGAAACGCGATACGAAAAAATATAAAAATAATACGCCCTTTAAGAAAAAAATACATAAAACCCCAACTATTCAAGGCAAGCATGTGTAACTATGTACAATCATATCTATAATAATGTATGAGAAAATCTTATTCAACTCTTTGACAAATTTCCATTGTTTCAATGACTCCAAGAGGGACGAGGGAAAGAATAAAGAAATATTGAACAAAATGCTGTTAATTGCTGTATGTCAGCACTTAAATCTATTTTCCTTCAATATTTCTTTGACAAAAAGCCTTTGAATACATCGAAGAAAATGCGACAATTTGTTTCACATTTTCTCTACGTGAATTTCTCCGATACCAACTTCTTTCCAACTATTCTTAAGTATAATTAGAAACCTTTAATAAATATTTCAAAATGGATCAGTCTAATTTCTTGTCGTTTGAAAAAACAAAGAGTTGAATAAAAATAAAGTTGTAATTTACATTAGAGTTAATACAGCAGCATGCAGATTGTAATCAGTCATTGAGCATAACTTGATAAATTCCCACACCTTCAGTGTTCAAATATTAATAAATTGACAGTAATTAATCCTTTTCCAGACGACAAAATTGTAAGACTCGTCTAAATTCAAAGAAGTAACAGACGACAAAATAGAAATGCAATAAATTGCTGTTTTTGATGGACAAGGTTGAAAACATCGAGAGAAAAGAAGAAAATGCTGATATCAGCATTTTCTTCTTTTCTCTTGTTGTTTTCAAAGTAAAACTCTCATATTTTGGAAAGCTGAAGCTAGAAATTGTTCCGGAAAGAGATAAACGCGACTTCAAAACCAAGTCTGTCGCAGAGGTAAACAATGGAACAGAGAAAGTAAACAAAATGTTCATAGGATCCATTTAGCCACGGCACCCAAAAACACAGTTCGTAAATTCAAAAACAGTCGGGGTGCAGGTAAATGATCGTATCTACAGGTTGGATAACATAAATTTACGACATTTCTGCCGCTAAACCTATTGAGTTTATCAAAATTGGTGTAAGATTGTTTTATTATTATCGGACTTGAAAACTTTGACAGACAACAAGTTTATCTAGGATTAGCAAAGTCGAAAGAGATTCAAAAAAGAACTTCCCAAACTTTACACACAAACGAAAGTGATGTAGGCTATGGAACAAATATCATTTTCCATCAAAGAAGATTTAGAAAATAGTTTCAGAAAGGTTAGTTCTATCATTGACAATTTCGTGAGGGTAATTTTGGATGCCGTGGCTATCAGCTTCAATCATTCAAAAAATCAGATTTCAAGTAATTGCACATTAATTTTGTGATGAGTGAAATGATTCGATGACTAATGCATACCCTTACCCTGCAAATGTCATATTTTCCACATGAATTCTGCAAAATGTAGATCGGGATCAGACGGCTATCGGATCCTACTCGTCGACGGAAAAGGAGGAATGCAAATTCAGGCAATATTCGTCCTTTTCCAATCACGAGTTTGTTGTACATTGTAAATTGATTTAATTCAAAGATGACTATATCCCGATGTTTCGCACGCACTTGCCCAAAGTTTGGACCAGTTTTTAATGGCTTAAGAAAAAAGGCAAGAATATTCGATTTAGGTGATATATCTAAGTTTCTTCAAATCTAAAAGAGCAGGGTAAAGGCTGCGGTGCAACATCTAAGTAAATCATCTTCAAGAAATTTTCTATACAAAGATTAGTACATGCCCATGCTGCACATTACGTGCAGACTGTCCATGCTCGAAACTTTATGCTACCAAATCAGTAATCGACGCTTTTCAACAAAATCCTCGTAACTGCAGCTTAAAACAAGCTGCATTTACGAGATTATTGTTGAAAAGCGACTGTAGACTGCAATCTCGGACTTTCACACAAGTTTTATGCATTGACTGATTTACTAAGAATGAAAAGCACCATTAGTCATTTACAAAAATCAAATTTCAATTCAGGGACGCAAAATTGATAAAATTTAACAAAGGCTGAGCATTTGTGATGTTTGTTAGACAAAACATTGTGCGAAAAAAATATATTATGAAGACCAGCGTTTTCTTCTCTTCATACAATGTTTCAACACAATTTTGCCATGCATGTATGAATACAATATATATTGGACGGGAATATTACGGGACCAAAGCTGCCAATATCATAATAATATTATGATTGAAATTGCTCTATAACTGCTAAACTATTTCTAACTTACTGATTATCTGCTGCTATGGAAGGCACGTGTGTTTCAGAATTGTCCGCCATTTTTGCATGCCAGACTGTGACGTCACATAACGCAAGTTTATTTCACTGGGGTTTTAGTCATTCATTGTCCGCCATTTTGTCAGGCTATGTCCGCACTTTCACAAACATCGTCAATTCTGCTCACCTGACGTTTGTGGGATCAATGCAAAATTTCTGCAAGTGCATATAGGATATGCACGTGCAGAAATTTTGCATTGATCCATTCAAACGTTTAGTTGAAGTAATGCATTGTCCGCCATTTTTAAAGCACTTTGACGTCATATTTAGCACGTTCTGTTCACCGGAAGCTGTAGCAGAATTACCTGTCTATTCTCAGATGGATGGCATTTGTTTATATGCCTGGTCAAGCCGGGTGAACTACAGAAGGAACTGTCACAATGTTTGCAGTTAAATGTATCGTTTCCATGCTGACGAACGTGCTTTTCTAACACAATCTTATTGGGAAAGGATGTGTTACACAAGGTACAAGTCAATTCTTTGCCGCCATGATGGGTGACCTCGTGTTTCGCACGTGCTGTGTCGTTTGGAAAAATCTTGCTGCAATATTGACAAACGTAGATAGAATCTGCCACGTGACATTGTTGATGTTTTCGTAGATAAGCTTGTCGTCTAAATTTCTTCCCGCATTTATCGCATGAGAATTGGCCTTCTGATGCTGGGCTTGTCGTCATGGTTCGCTCTTTGATGTTTGTGTTTTGGTTTGTAGGAGCTGGTAGAATTTTGGCTGGTGTTGCTGGTTTGTCGTTGCCGTTCGGGCGTGGTTTATGCCATCGACGATGAGAAGCGAGGTTTGCCGGACAGTTGAAGACCTTGTCGCACTCCGGACATCTATACTCGATGTTGATAATCATGGCACAGCGGTGTTGAGCTAACTGGAAGGCGTCCGAGAAAAGTTCTTTACAGAGCTGACAAACATAGTCACCGATCTTATTCTCGATCTTAGCAATCTCTGCTTTGGCTTCTGGAGTCACTTCAACACAGTTAAACTTGCTGTCTATATCACCGCATACCACTCGGCCACTGTCGGGCATTTCCGACAGATTCCGAATAATTGTTCCGGACACTGGAGAACTATTATCTTCATCGAAGTTGATTTTCCGAGCTGCTTTTGGCTTCTTTGGTGTTTTGGATTTATTTTCGCTGTTTTCCGTATTCCCTCGTCGTTTGTTGGGACTGATTGGTGTTCCTGGCGTGGAGGGTAGTGGACGGACGATCTGTGATGTGTAGGCTAACTGTTTGGTGATTTGTTGAGGTTTGTCTGGAATTTCTGGAGATAATTTTGGAGGTGTTTTCAAGTCTAAAGGTGAGGCACTGCAGACAGTTAGACGATCGAAGGCTGTGTAGTAGAGCGGTGATGGATATGTTGTTCCCTGAATAGTCAGAGGTGACGACAGTGGCGAACTTACACGAATAAAGTCCGGGCAGTGTCCATAACGTTCACGAAAACTGGCGGAAACTGGCGAAGCTGAATATCCAGAATCCGGGGAACCAAAGTTTGTTTGCACATACTCTTGGTCCGAGCCACTTTCACTTTTATCATCGTCCGAAAAATGACGAACACGGTGTGAAAACGATCCTGAATGTTTTGTCCTTTTCACAAGAAATCCTTTCGGCATGGTGTCGAGCTGTTAGCGCTGCACTAACTCAGTTTAAGCTGTTAGTCTTTGTAAGGCACTTATGTGATCCTGAAGTATTTATTCAATCAATAAAGCACACTGTGAATATTGTCTTGAAGAAAACGAAAATGTACGAAAGTTTATGCATTTAGTTCGGGATTTGGTCACATGCTATTCTTCTTCAAATCATAAAACTATCTTTTGTTTAAAGATTTCGTCTTTGTCTCTTTGTTCTAATTCTTCAAGACAATCGTGTAATACAATCATATAGCATCGAAAATTGACCAAATCCATCGAAATTTCAAAAAATCTCAGTTTTATACCACGCAACCTCAGCATCTGTTTAAACCACGCCTCCGAATTTAAGCCCCGCCTTTGTCGCGTGCGAGTTGTCAAAGCGAGGCGGTGGTTTGTCGGTATTATTGTAAATTAAATCAGCCTTTGAAGCTATTCGGTGTTTACATTTCTATTTGAGTGCGGTAAATCGAGAACGACCACTGTGAAGTTATCTGCGAATGGCTTTGTACATCATTTTACTGTATTGAGAAAATACCGTTGGTTTCATTTCAAAAATACGATAACTACAGCTTGTGAACAAGCTGTAGTTACGGTATTTTTGTAATGAAACTGACAATATTGAACATAAATATTGGCGATTCCGCTGACAAACATTGCGTTTATAGAGATGTTATTTGTAATCACTGCGAACAAAAGACAAAGCGTGTAAGCTTAAACAAATGATATCGGATAATAAGGGTCATTTAGACTTTACTCTTTCTTTAAGAGTGATGTTAGATGCTAATAATAATAATGTATAACTGTTAAAGTAACAGAAATGCAAAATTATTTTAAAACAATATTGGACAGAATACCAAGTATTTAAGTTGATTTTCCTTTAACTGAGCCGATTTAGACAAACAGTTAAATTCATTTAAAATAGTATATTTGCATTTGTATATCTCATTATCAAAAACGTTCTCCTACACTGTTTTCCACTTTATCTACTTCTTTTATTTTCTTTCCTTGTTTTACAAAAAAACATCATTTAAAAAAGATCGCACTTGTAACCAAGAAGTTGTCTTATATGGACAGTCTATTGCTTACATGAAAGGTAACGGAAATGATTTACAAATCCACTAGATTGACGAAGCTCGATTTCGTCATTTAGAATTTTACCGAATTTTGAAAAGAAAATTATTAATTAGATAATACTTAATAAAAAAATGGAATAAGGAAAGACCTTGGATCTCATATCATCAAAATGTCCAACCTACACCATGCAATGATTCTAAAGTCATTTGTATCATTTTTTTTTTTTTTTTTTTTTTTTTTTTGTCTTCTGTGTAGCTCTTCTTATTTCTGCGCTTTTGTCTACATTATTTAGTCGCCTGGTTAAGGGATAACGGCGTCCAGACGATCGATTCTAATGCGACGGAATCCAGACAAAGAATCGAACGGCCATCTACCCTTAACAGTGTTACAGCGCGAATCGGACACTTCGATAGCATATGCATACTAATGCAATCATACGGTGCAATGTTGGTTCCGATATCATTAAGTATCATTTTCAAATTTGATATACTTTCAAAATCCTATCTATTCATCAAATATATTTGATCCACACGTTTACAATTATTTCGGACACGGTAATGATAATGATTGAAATCGATCTATTTTGTAGACTTATAAATGTTCTCCACTGCAACATAATCGTGAAAAGTACGGTTACAATAACAACTAACTTTAATTTGTTAGTGTTTGTATTTTGAATTCGACGTGTCAAATTTATTCCATTTCAAGCTTTTTTGCCCTTAATCACATGTTGTTTTTTGTTTGTTTGGTCGAACCACAAGACTATAATCGATGCAGCTGTTACGTTCTTCGTTCCTTTTTAGGGATCCAAACATCACAGCTGTATGTGCAAGTCAATGAAAAAATTATCGATCCCGTTACTTTAAATTGGAGTCGGGGAGTACGAAAAGGAGCTGTAATCAGGCGCGTTTTATTCTGTTATGATATGAGGATGATGGAAAATATTTCGCACATCTTTACGAATTGAAAGGTATTCCCTGTACGTTTGCTCCTTTCTCAGCAATGAAATGTTAGCGTAGTCTAAATTTAGAATTGATTTAATTGACAATTTCCGCGCTAATAAATATACAAAATTAAACATGTATGTAATGCCTTGATGGTGATATTTCTGAAGGGCCCGGATTGAAAGCTGTTTACATTGTTTACCTTTTTCCAAACAATGTTATGAGATGATCCACACTGAAAGCTGTTGTAAAGGACAAACTTTAGGTTATTAAGTGTGTTACAACATCGAAATAATGGTACATGTATTTAAACGTGATTTTTTCATCAACAATATTGTATTTATTTTAATCCGATTGTCATCTAAAGAATTTCGTGGTTATGAACACTTTACAAGTCATGTCTTTGTTGTTTATCATCTTGTTCGAAACTTTAAATACTCTTTTTTTTGCGTTTTGATTCTACAATAAAACAATGAAATATTGGTAAATTGTCAACCAAATAACCGAACCCGTCAAAGAATGAACAGACAATACCAAATGCAAAATCAAAAGGTACGTTCAATTACCGGTCTTTATAAGGCCTATTTTGAAGGAAGGCGGGTTTTAGAACATCTATTTTTTGCGCAAACGTTCCTATGACCACCTGAAAAAAATATTTATAAAATAAGCGACGAAACATTTGATTTATTATAGCAGTCACAGCATTCATTTGGCAGAGGGAGAAATATTGACATGCATTTCTCTATCAAATAATCAATAAAGACAAAGGAGAAAAAAAAAAGAAAATTGGAAAAAAGGATACAAAAAGAAGCGGTTTTTGCAACCATGGGAACTGTTCAAACGGTTATAATATTTCATGTACCATATGGGCTATCTTTTATGAATCATGCATATTCATTATAACGGAGAATAAACAAACCGACATTCGCTATGACGCGCGCCTCATTTGCATACAGCTGTCGGCATTTTCCGTAACATTTTTATCCTTGTTCGGATATTGCGAGTGGACCTTTCTATGATTATTTCCTATTATTTAGCGTTTACTTTTATGGTAAATGTCGACAAAGAAAAGCCTGCACATTCCCGCAGACTGATCTTTGTCAACATTGGGCATTGTGTGGGTTTTTTTTTTCCAAGAAAGAAAAAAAGTGTCGGAGACGGCAACTTTTTTGACATTTAAAGTAGCTCACTTTTTACCAAGGTCTCTAAATAATGCAGATGTATTCGATAAAAAACGGACAAATCAATCTGAGTGTCTAATAATGACAGAAACATTAAATTTCGTAAAAAAAATGAAAGAAAGAAAAGGGGAAAATCTTGAAAACATTCTTGATTCTATCTTTCTACTAAGAAACTACATCGATATGTGGTCATTCGAAACAAGCTTGCTTGCATTATATTGCTTTTCTTACATTTTATGAGATTTCCCGTCAAAGGGAATCTGTCATACCCTGAATCTGCACATCAGAGAATTTCCACGACAGATTTGAAGTTCGTTTATTTTTAATAGTCATGGTGTTGTGAGTTTTTTGTTTGTTTGTTTTTTGTTTGTTTGTTTGTTTTTTTTTTTTTTTTGTTTTTTTTTGTTTGTTTGTTTTATTTTAATTTGGTGTGCATTTTTTAACTTAAAATTCTATCTTGTGAAAAACTTTGACCCTTTACAAGTACGTTTTTGAGAGGTTTCGACAGTGTCGCTCATCCATACAGTATCATGTTTACAAATTTTCACCAAAACCATCGTGTTTTTTTCACTCGTAAATTATGTATGACTTTTCCAAACAAGACCTGGTTTTGACGCCCCTAATAGATTTGGCTAGGAAAAACATTGAGACAAAAGAAGAAACTGCTGATATCCAGCAGTTTCTCCTTTTGTCTCAATATTTTCTATGCTATATTTTACACAAATCCAATGGTTTTCAATCTTAATTTCGTCCTCTGTAGCAGCTTTCAAATTGGAGCACCCTGAAATTTTGTTGTTTGGGAAAGGGTTAAGACCGAAGCTCGCCATGCGGATAACGTGGTTGTGCCATCTGATATGCGTGTAACTGTCAGCACGCACGGTCTGGGGTTTGACATTTTACATAAAGCCAGCCCCAGGCTCCCGCCTCGCGCAATATTAACATTAAAAACAAATACAAACCATCCGTCTAAAATTTAACTCTTTCCTATCACGTTCTGCTAGCAATGACTACTTGGCACTTAAATGGCTGAACGACCCCTACTCGATTGGGTTATTTTACTTACAATATACCGTAAAGTATATGGCTGCAAGTTATGCTCTAACTCAATTTGATGAAAATTTTAAAATAGTTTTAATCTCCCTCTAATCTGTTATGTTCCCGCATTAGGGCACCTTTTGATGCTCAACAAGATAAAGAATTTGGAAAATATTATAGAAAAAAAAGAAGAAATTGCATGTGACAAGCACCTTCTTAATTTCCTACAATGTTTCCTATCCAGAGAGACAAAAGTATGAAATACGGCATTCATTCACTAAACATTGCCGTCTGCAACATCTTTGAATTTGTATCCCAGGAACTTGGTCTTAATTTTACCGTGTGGTAAAAGATGGAAACTAACTCCATGTTGACAACGATATCCGTGTTGTAGACGTTTTGGGACAGTATAAAGATGACACATGGAAGCTTTAAAGCATGAGGAAAAATTTTTATTTCGTTTGTAGAGGGAATGTTTCCAATGATGGCAATTCCTATAAACATTTAGACTTGGGCTCCGTTTCTAGAAAATTGAATTGAAGTTCTTCCGCAATATCGAGTGTATCAAGGTTTCCCGCTCTCTACAGCAGTTCTAACGGAAATCTAAACCATGTTTAAGCGTACATGAGAATGCAAGTGATTATGCTCATTAAGGAGCAGGTGACAACCAGACTATGCACACATCAGTTTTATATAGCAAAACCTCGGAACTAAAGCTTGTTTAAAGCTGTAGTTACGGAGGTTTGGAATGAAATATTACACTATGAAGGTATCGGTTTTCATAGACTAAACGGCTCTAATACCTGATAACTGTACAATTATACTGATTCATACGATATGCTTATAAGTGCGCTGCTGCTTTTGGTGTCACCCCTTTTCTCTTTTTACTAACTACAGAAAGAACAAAAATGATCAACTCTTAAAGCTGAGCGCAGATCATCTCAAAATTCCCTTTGGCTATTATTCCATAACCAGTGCGAAAACATATTCTTATGCCTTCAAATCAAAAGGATCATGATCTATCCCAAATTCATGTATACTAGTACATGCATATTCTTCAAAAACGACAATCGCTCAAATTCTATTTTTTTTTTTTTTTTTTTTTTTTTCATGTGGGCTGTTCGACGTTAATTCAGTCTACAAAGGTATCGACTTGACAATGCTTATAATGCACATCTATTATCTGCATAGTGCCCTGTCATACAACAGAACTGCATTTCGAGCTTTTCATCTTCTCTGCTTACAGAAACACCATATTAACTCTTTCCCAAACAAGACCTGGTTTTGACGTCCCTAATAGAAAAGGCTTGGGAAAACATTGAAACAAAAGAAGAAACTGCTGATAACCTGCAGTTTCTCCTTTTGTCTCAATATTTTCTATGCCATATTTCACACAAATCCTATCTTTAATAACATCCATTTTGTCTTTTGCGACAGTTTTTGAAGTTGATCACCCTAAAATTTTGTCGTTTGGGAAAGGGTTAAAGGATAGATAACAAGTTCTAAGCGGAACTCATTTTAGGGACCCCGGAAGCAATTTCTGTAGTGGACAGTCACCTTGGAACCCGAAATACATTTGGTTGTATTTATAGAATAGTCTTACTTTCCGTGCTGAAAATACGCTTCACGTAAGACCTGCGTAATGCATTTCCGGCATAATCGTTATTTCGACTTATTCCGTGACGTCCGTAAGTCCGAGCATTTTTAAAGTACCGTTAGATTTAATATCGCCTGTTTTCGTAACAACGGAAATAATTAACTAAGCGTGCTCAGATTTCTGGAGAATATTCTAAACATTTTTTATGAAAATGTTTCTAAATTGTATGGAGAGTAGGCAAAAATAAGTCAAAAATTCAAAATTTGAGAGCAATGAAAATTACTTCCCTGAAATCGTCTATTCGCACCAAACAGATTTCGTTCTATAACTAGTCACATAGCCCATTACCCAGGTCTTACCTTGAATTTATTAGATAGACAAGCAAATCACTGCACATTTTCTATTTGAGTCACGACCTTCATCGTTGGTTGACAATTAAGTACAGTTAAAGCTACACTTGTGGACCGATTTAGTTCATACTTGGCACAAGTGTTCATTGTGACCTGTAGATGTGCAAGACGCAAATTTCATGGAAATCGGACCGATACTTTTTGAGTTATGGCCCCTGATTTGACCAAAAAATGCTTGTCCGGACAACTCCTCCTACGGTTACTTCCGATTTGCATCATACTTGGCACATGTGTGCATTAGGACCTATAAATGTGCAAGACGCAAATTTCACGGAAATCGGACAGATACTTTCTGAGTTATGGCCCCTGATTTGACCAAAAAATGCTTGTCCGGACAACTCCTCCTACGGTTATTGTCCGATATGCTTCATACTTGGCACAGGTGTGCATTAGGACCTATAGATGTGCTAGACGCAAATTTCAGATAATAAATTTCAGATATCTTGTTAAGATAACAACTGCAACCTCTTTATCTGATGGTTTTGTGTACATAATGTTCATATCGTCCTCCTAATAGTATTAATTCATGGTGATTTATACAGAAATGTTTGGTTCAAAAACGAAATAGTACCTCTTATAATTTTTGGCATTTTTATCAAGAAATCAAGGGCAAGTAATCCAGAAAATGCAAAAGCCATTTTGATAATTTTCATATTACAAATTACGGTAATATATCTTCATTCACCATCAGAAAGATAAATCAAATAAAATAAGAAATAAAAGCCTGTTGTGGTTTTTCGTAAAGTTAGTCCATCCAAAATTCCTAAAAATTCATAAACATGTTTAATGCCCCTTTTCTCCTGTACATGGCATCCAATGGAATAAACAACAACATGTATTCAAAGTGCAATATACATATATTTCACTGCATCAGCAATTTTCAAATTATAAATTGTTAGTAAAACTGTATAAGAAATTGGTTATCATCTAATGGCATAGTGGGTGACTTACCCCACCCACTTTGATTTAATGTATCTTCCAAACCAAGGCTCCGTTCAAATTGATACTTTGCCTACATAAGGACAATATGTTAGTGGTCATGTGTGGCGAAAATGAAGGAAATCGGGTTGGGTCACGGAAAGGGCCTTATTGACACTCATCCTTTCACGGAAATCTGACCATTGCTTTCTGAGTTATGGCCCCTGATTTGACCGAAATATGGTTGTCCGGACAACTCCTCCTAAGGTTATTGTCCGATTTGCTTCATACTTGGCACAGGTGTGCATTAAGTCCTGTAGATGTGAAAGACGCACATTTCACGGAAATCCGACCATTACTTTTTTAAGTTATTGCCCCTGATTTGACCAAAAAATACTTGTCCGGACAACTCCTCCTACGCTTACTGTCCGATATGCTTCATACTTGGCACAGGTGTGCATTAGGACATGTAGATGTGAAAAACGCACATTTCACGGAAATCCGACCATTACTTTCTGAGTTATGGCCCCTGATTTGACCAAAAAATGCTTATCCGGACAACTCCTCCTACAGTTACTGTCCCATTTGCTTCATACTTGGCATAGATGTGCATTAGGACCTGTATATGTGCAAGACGCAAATTTCACGGGAATCCGACCATTACTTTCTGAGTTATGGCCCCTGATTTGACCAAAAAATGCTTGTCCGGATAACTCCTCCTACAGTTACCGTCTGATTTGCTTCATACTTGGCGCAGGTGTCCATTAGCACCTGTAGTTGTGCTAGACGCAAATTTCTTGAAAATCTGACCGATACTTTCTGAGTTATGGCCCCTGATTTGACCAAAAAATGCTTATCCGGATAACTCCTCCTACAGTTACAGTCCCATTTGCATCATACTTGGCATAGGTATGCATTAGGACCTGTATATGTGCAAGACGCAAATTTCACGGAAATCCGACCATTACTTTCTGAGTTATGGCCCATGATTTGACCAAAAAATGCTTGTCCGGACAACTCCTCCTACGGTTACTTCCGATTTGCTTCATACTTGGCACAGGTGTGCATTAGGACCTGTAAATGTGCAAGACGCAAATTTCACGAAAATCTGACCATTTCTTTCTGAGTTATGGCCCCTGATTTGACCAAAATATGCTTGTCCGGATAACTCCTCCTACAGTTATTGTCCGATTTGCTTCATACTTGGCACAGGTGTGCATTAGGACCTGTAGATGTGCAAGACGCAAATTTCACGGAAATCCGACCATTACTTTTTTAAGTTATGGCCCCTGATTTGACCAAAAAATACTCCTCCTACGGTTACTGTCCGATATGCTTCATACTTGGCACAGGTGTGCATTAGGACCTGTAGATGTGCAAGACGCACATTTCACGGAAATCCGACCATTACTTTCTGAGTTATGGCCCCTGATTTTACCAAAAAATGCTTGTCCGGATAACTCCTCCTTCAGTTACCGTCCGATTTGCTTCATACTTGGCGCAGGTGGCCATTAGCAACTAGATGTGCTAGACGCTAAATTCTTGAAAATCTGACCGTTTCTGAGTTATGGCCCCTGATTTGACCAAAATATACTTGTCCGGACAACTCCTCCTACAGTTACTGTCCGATTTGCTTCATACTTAGTACAGGTGTTCATTAGCACCTGTAGATGTGCAAGACGCATATTTCACGATAATCGGACCTATACTTTCTGAGTTATGGCCCCTGTTTAGACCAAATTTCAAGAAAATCGGATTGACAATTTCTGAATATGGCTCCTGATTCAACAAAAACGCTTGTCCGAACAAAGGTGGTGGCGGGTGTATTTTTATCACCTTCAGTGATAGATTTCTAGTTGAAATGAGGAAAAGGAAAGATATTGCCCGAAACAGCAATGACTCTCCCTTTCTACTATTTTCCAATATAATTTTGTTTAACAGTTTTATATCAATTATTGATTAATACAGGGCAAATTATTTCACTTCGATTTTGCAAGCAGTAAGTCGACTTATCCCTTGACGACATAGCAAGTGTCAACTGTAATTGGATACTAGTTATTTCTCTAATAATTCTGAATATCACTGTTATACCCATGACTCATCTACAAATACTCCGTTTTCATGATAACATTTGTGAGCTGATGTAGAAGATTTTGTCTGACAGATTCCCACAGATTAAGATCTGACTTCTATTTATGGGTGATATTTTCGTTACCAAACAGCTGGCTCGTTAACACCAGTTATCATCAATAATTAACCCTTCCAAAGCAAGACCCGATTTTCACGTCCCTATTGGAAAAGTATTTAGATAACATTGGGACAAAAGAAGAAAATGCTGATCATCAGCATTTTCTTCTTTTGCCTCAATATTTTCCGCGCTATAGTGTACATTGACTTCTATTTCTATTTATGGGTGATATTTTCGTTACCAAACAGCTGGTCTGTTAACACGAGTTACCATCAATCATTAACTAGTCCTCATCCAACATGACATTTTGGTTGTGGGTTGTTGGGAGCGTGGTGTCAGGCAATGTAATATTTTTACAAACATTTAAGTCTCAGAGACTAAAAAAGTATAGTAACGTATAAAAATGTACAAGGTAAAGGTCTATCCACATTGGACAGTGCAGTTTTTCGCTTCTTTTTTTGTGATTGCTTGCTTATGTGAAGTGTATGTCTCGTTTTCCAAGCAATGGTTTGAATTTCCAGATCGTACATCAAAATGCATTTATAGAATTCTTGGATGTAATGTAATGTCCAACCTTTTTTCCCAAAGCCTGTTTTAATAGGGACGTCAAAACCAGGTCTTATTTTAGAAAGGACTTTAGTAAACGGTGGCATTAATTTTCTACCCCCCACCCCCCATATAAGGATCGCTACATTTTCACCATTATATAAGAACTATCGGCCATGTTACAGGATCCGGGCCCGGGCCAGTAAAAGTGTTGGAATGGTCGTATAACTTGACACTGTCAGCCTAGCTACGTCTCTAGTATTTCACCCTGTTCCAAAACGACAACGGGACAAATCCAAAATACTAAGGACGACGCCCTAGAGGAGACATTGCAGTAAAAGTATGATAACTCGTATTATCTCGATGTTTTTATCCTTTTTAAGGACATTTTATCGATTAACATCAATATTTTTGTCGACTGAAGGTCCTTCGGTTTGGAGATTCTGAAAGTTTATCGTTTGTATAAGGGTCACAACAGTATGCGGTAACAGATGCTGGGCCCTGGTCCCTTTGTTTGAAACAAAACTCAACGCTTACATTTCTCAATCCGATTAGAATATCATATTTTTTCAAACTCTTTGTTTTTAGTGATTTGTGTTATTTCTGTTCCAATCCCTGTTCGCTTCAAATTTGGACTCGAATGAACCTAAAATTGACATCTTACATCGTGAGAGAAATAGATAATGGTTACAGAGGTCCACCAAATGAATGCACTTGCACCAATTTATGCCTTGAAAGAGTCTTTAAATGGTACGCAATGTAGATCTGTGATTAGCATTACATTACGTTAAGAGCCAGCTTATTTTCCTTTATCTCAATATTTCTTCTCTATGCTATATTGCAATCCTGTCCCATCTTTATCTAGATCTATTTTGTCGTCATCAATATCATTCAAAATGTATCAGTACAAAAACAAACATTATTTAGAAAAGGGTACCTGCAAATTGTACGAAATTATAAATTGAAAGTGCACTTACTTCAAATAGTGCAACGAAGCTTAATAGTCGCATTTTTATAACCTTATAGTGCCAAGTAAAAAAGAATAACAATCCGACACTTTTCTATCAGATTCTTTATTTGAAATTATTTCCTTTCATGAGCGTTGTGTCTGAAAGTATTCCAAAAGGTCAATGGTTCAATGTATTAGAATGTAGAAAAATGTGCGATAATTTCCCTTTTAAATTAACGATTAATAATATTCGACTCCCCGAATTTTAAGACGAGGACGATTTCCGTTATCCAGTCATCAATAATTTAGCCCCTGTCGCCCGCCATATTGCACACCAAGTTCTGACGCTGTAACCCGCCATCTGTCCCGTCGTCGCATTTTCGTGGGATAAACGCTAGAATTTTTCAAGAGCATATAATTCTATATTGCAGTTACAATATTTTTTATCGCTTATCCCTATGTGTTTTCTGGCTGAAAAAATTTAAAAAAAAATGTCTTGGGAACAAGAAAAGTGACGTCGCGTAGAGATCTAGTAGATCTAGACCGCGTATAGATCTGATCAAGTTAGAATTATAGATACGATAAAGAAAACATGTGAGGAAAACATTAGCCTGGTCGTATGATTTGCGGAAAATTAAAAACGGAAATTTAATATCATGAAAAGTTGTTGGGCTTACGAATGGCATATTGGTTGAAACTTAAGCCAGGACTTTTTGTGAAAAAGGAATTATATTGGTTTCAAATCTGCCCTGGTCTGTGCTTTCATTTTGAAATTTAGATCAGCATAAAGTCGAAAGTTGAAATTGAGTAGGGCGTATTGTAAGACTTCCTCTCGGAAAATGAAATAGACCAACACTTTACAAATGCGTTTCAAGTCAGCAATTAAAAGTAGGGCCTAAAGGGATTTCTGAAAATTTGTCGAGGGTCAAATTTTCCTTATTTCCGATGAAACAATAAAAACTGTCAACCCAATCGGCGTCGGTGCTCAAAAGTTTGATATCTCGAGCATTGCTGCATATTAAAACAGAAGGGACCCTCTTGAAGCCGTGTGGCGCAATGTATTTGTA
The DNA here is from genome assembly GCA_963680895.1 of Fragum sueziense. Classification (NCBI taxonomy): domain Eukaryota; kingdom Metazoa; phylum Mollusca; class Bivalvia; order Cardiida; family Cardiidae; genus Fragum; species Fragum sueziense. The sequence goes on from OY804593.1 coordinate 62,595,589, forward strand.
GCAAGGACTGAAATTGAAACGTTTTTCGTCGCTTATTCTCTAACGTTTTGGGTCATTTCTGAAATGTTTTTGATTATTCAACGGAGAAAGATACTTGCAGCGTATAACTCACGATAAATGACTTAACAGAGCATCTCTAGATAAAAGCTAGAGATGCTCTGCCAGGTCATTCATCGTAAGCTATAGAGTACTGATTAAAGATACATCAGTGCGCATTTCTTTACTTTTTCATTCACTCGCCCAGTTCTTCGCCAAACGCCTGCAATACGCAATCCAATTTCAAAAAATGAAAATGTGTCACGCTTTTCGGTGACTTTGAGTCTTATCTTTAGTCAAATGAAATGCAAAAGGCATATTCCTGCACCTAACATCAATGTAACAAGATTTTTTCAATATGGCAGTCATCGCTACTTTAACATTGGATACATTGCACTGTAACAGTACCGATCATAAACTAGTAATGCTCGTTAATACATCACTTAATACACCACTGCCAAATTCGGCAACAAATGACCACTAATGGTCATTAAAATGGCGGGCAGGTGATATTAGACTGACCACATTTTTCACCCAAATTATCCTTTTTACTATAACCAGCTTGTCACCTCTTAAAATACCGAAAAGCCCCGTTCGACACAGCGTGAATATAATTAGGGTCCGGCAAAAGAGCCGGGGTCAAATAGGGCCATCTTTGACCCTAACCCCGACAATCTCTTACTTTGATAGGTACACAAGATACGCTTTTGAGAATGATTGAGCGATAAGAAGACAATGCTGAGTATAAGTATTCATTGTCTTAGACCAACTTCAATATTCTATGTTATCTTATAGGAATTCGGGCGTGTAATACATGTATATAAACAGATATTGTTCCTTTCGCACACAACGTTAAATTGGACAAAATCTACATTGCAGTAATTTGAGAAAAGGGTCAACTCATTTTCTCGGATGTCGAGCGATTTAATAATTGAGTCCCGTTAACAGGGTCTGTAAATCGGACCAGTCAGAAAGAATAGGGAACACTAGTTATTGAATAATGGAGGCAAAGATGGTCATTTTCGCCACAAAAGTGTCCATTTCGTTCCATTGTTGAGTTCCGTTGCGTTACATTGTTAGTGGTATTGTTGGTTTTGACATGGTGGGTGGGGTGGTTGTTGACACAATTTGACTTGAAGACAATTAATCTGGTGTTAGCTTAATTCTCCGATTGCGGGAACTGATTTACAGATGGGGCTTGGTCGCGTCATGTTAAATAAGATCTTCCTAATCGAAATCTGGCAATGATCAACGGTTTTCAACAGCAGGAGAAGTCGGCTCGGGTCCATAAGACTACTTTACGATAAAGTACACTCACCCGAACTTCTAAACGGCCACCTCATTCTTTCACCTATAAATCAACATCTCTGATGAAAACTCATGTTGTTTTGATTCTTTGGAAAATACACTCATTTTTGAAAAATATGACAAAGTTTCACGAAGCTGAGTTTGAAATTAATGAAAGGGTGACGTTTAGAAGTGCACTACCCCATAAATAAAAATTCGCATATCACAACTTAATATCCCATGTGATCTCTGTGTGCATTTATCATGGCTAAGAATCCTATTCTCGTGGATAAAATGCATTCTTGAAGATACTGTAGGGTATGTTACAGTGCGGAAATACCAGGTTTACCGAGTCAGGTCTTCTAAATCATTTACTTTGGCAGTGCTCGAATCCGTCTGTTTAACAAGTCCAATGTGTGATTCTTGATTAATCACGAAACGTATTTTGTGTCCAATCCATTTTCCGATATCACAGGGGATGTTCAGTACTGTTTAGGCTTCACGTTGTGTTTCACAGTGCTAAGGCTTTGACATTTCGTTGATGATGCGGCCTAGGATCGCTTTTATTAAAGCGCCTCATAGCCGTTTGTAACGGATTTGGTGGCTAGGATTACACAAATTTCGTCTATCGTTATTTGTACATACATGAAATTATTTCTAAAAATTGCTTAATAAACCTTTCCATCTTGTTGACGAATAGTAGTCCTTAAGTGTGGCCGTTGTCGTGTTTTATGAACACTTCCGGTACGCATGCACTCATCCTAAATTTGCTTATTTGTGAAAAAGCCGCAAATATCAGATTCGATCCATCGACAAACAATACAAACGATATTTTTACCCCAGAAACAAAAGAAATCGAATGATTGCATTAAGATTTTACTAGAAAATATCAAATTGACCTTTCTGACTAGAGCCCCAACATCAAACATTCCGAGGGTCATTTCCCGCGTTTTGATAATAATTCTCGTCATGTTAAATGTTTTTCTGACTGGGCTATCCATATGGATAAATTATCAAAATAGAAACGATATTTATCACGTAATTCAAAATACACACATGCAATTTTAACGTTTCGATCAAAATGACGTCACGTGCTTCTTTTTTGACGTTACACTATAGAATGTCACTTCGTTAAGTACAAAAAGGAAACACACAATCCAAGTGAATTGATATGATTTATTTATTCAAAAAATAAAAGTGGCCGTTTAGAAGTTCGGGTGAGTGTATAGTCATTTAACATTAAATATGAAACCATGTTTATAAGTCAGACAGGGCCTGGAAAGGGGACCATTACCACACTGTGACTCCTTTTGACTCCCCCAAGATACATGTAATTACTATGGAAGACATAGTGGAAAATGAAGAAATTGCTTGTGACAAGCACTTTATTCATTTCACACAAATGTGTTCTATCCCAAAACACTAAAATATTCAAAATTTCATTCACCTACAATTATCGTCTGCAAGATCTTTGAATTTGGACCAACCTAAAATGATGTTGTTTGGGAGAGGGTCGAACCGTGATGTGTACAGATCAGTCTGTCCCTGAGTGCAGTCCAATCGTTGCCCATTCTGATCTCTTACAGGCATAGGTCGTCGATTACAAGAGCGTTCCAAGAATATGTTTCACTATTCAGATTTTATTCTTTCTACTCTACCCATTTCCAGACGGTAGCATGTTATATAGTCTGTTTTCAAAGATGTTGCAGACATTTCATTCCAATTTCAATTTTTTAAAGTATGTCTTGATGCCAAGATTGGTTATTCTAATAAGTATAAATACTATTAGTTTTTTAAGGTTGTTGCAAATAAGCGAGAAACACGCATTTAAAGTTGAGACATAATCGATAAATTGCATATAAATCCGAACTGTTGTCCACAACAATTTGTTCAATTTGAACACAAAAATATAAATTTCTCGTAAACGGCGCAATATTTTGGCTTGAAATTTTCAGAATTTTCATAAGGAAATATGCTCTTTCCGATAAAAATAAAAGTAAATTTTATGAGAAAAAATTCTGAAATGTCACTTTAAAAGTGAATGGAATTTTACAACTTTTTGGTCTTTCTGGTAGAAAAAATAGTGACAAATTGCAATTTCTTCATTTTCCCGAATATTTCCCAATTCCTTTAAGTTGTGGTGTGTCAATAAGCGTCATTATAAGGGAGTGGGAATGCCATTTTTCATGTGACGTGAGAGGAAACACTAATCGTATCAGACTGGTTTTGCCCCACATGTCTAGTTGTTTAAGCTACTCAGTACCATATCCTAATACAAAATGCCAGCAGTTACCATCTGCGAATCATAATCTGTGAAAGAATGAGATTTTTCTACAAAAACGAAAGTTTGAACAAGCTTTCGTTACGAGGTTATTTAAAGAATGATAAGAAGAAATGTTTTCACCGGACAATGTACATGTATTTGCAATTTTCGGTTACCAATTACACATTTTAAGGAAGATTCAAATATATTTTAGGGTAGGTCTCAGAATGAATTGAAGAAATTTGCTCTAAAGCTTGCAATGCTGACCGCTATGTGATTTGCGAGGCGTTGTTATCAAATAACCAACAATATGAAGATATTTAAGCCAAGCAGCTTTCCTTTGTGAGTAAGTTTTGTCTTTGCGTATCAAGCTCTGGATACTAAACTCTTGTAATATACTGTGCAAAAAAGGTTTAGCACACTCGGAAAATGTTGGTTCCTAGTAAAAAACTATCCCAAAATCCTTAAAAAGAAAACACTAATGTGTTTATAAATTCAATTTTCTGGCACTTCCTGAAAATTCTGTTTCAAAATTCTAAAGCGTTAATTAGGTATTTTACGTTAAAGTGCACAGGGGTCAGATATCGAAAGTCAAGCAAATTTCAATGACGCGAATGTCTAACATTAAGCAGCTAGGACCGCCATTCAATGTCTTCCCATGCTGCAGACAAGCTTCCTGACCACACAGAAAGGAATTTTTCCCATTCATACTGCAGATGACGCTCAATGCCATTGACGTTACATACGTCAATAATTTCTCTAGCCTGACGTCCAACAATGTTCTTTATGTGTTCTTTTGCTGGTGATTAAGCAGTTCGGCGTAGATCATTCTTTATGTTCCTTGGGGAGAGTGGGTGGTGATTATCTTATTGAAATATCACAACGTTGCGTCGTTGTAAGACGGTCAACTGACAGGTTGGATAATTTCATTGCAGTACCTTTGCACCGTTTGGTTGCCATTAACTGAAATGAGGTCTGTTTAACTGTTTTCGTCTATTCCTGCCAAAAATGAAGCTGCATTCGACGTAACAGTCCAAATGATGACGTTATTGGTTTCAAACCTTACGCATCTTCTCCAACCACAGATCCTGCCGTCAGTTAATTACACGTAAAATGAGATTCGTCCGGACATCAGTCCAATGTCTCCAGAATCAATATCGATGTGTCTATACCCAATGACGCCCTGCCTGTCGACGCTTAACGTCATTGGCGTAAGATCGGAGGGACCTGATGCAAGTTGTGCGGAGCCTGTTCCGGACAGTCTGGTCACTAACGGTATACCCTGTGACGTCCAGGAGGAGTAGTACTAAATTCTTACTAGACAGGAATTCGAAACGTCGTCAGGACGTCGCTGTGAAACGGTCCTCCATGAACGTCGTTTTACACGGTCTGCAAGATTTAGGTCGGTCGTTGGTGGCTAAAGTTGCATAAACCAAGTGCCGTAGGCGCGTTATTGTCAATTCGAGCCAATTCAAATGCAAAGCGACATCTCTAACAGACATACCTGCTTGGAGCATGCAAAGAGCTCTCTGACGTCGAACTTACGTCATCATTTCTCGCCTTCCCAAAATCAATTTCAAAGAACTTGTAACAGTTAAATTGATTCTTCTAACAGATCTGTGTAATCGTGTATTTTTGGACATGCTAGGCATTATCTATGTTACTGCACACGTGCCGCACGTGACTTTTGCTAATCTGTACTTTGTCAAATACACTGAATGTTCACTCTACACATGCACTGTATGCGTAATGGTTGTCGATCGGGACAACTGAACAGCACAAAGCAATGTTCATTTAATTATCATAAACTGAAAAAATAATGTGTTAAAAACGTGCTAAACTTTTTTTGCTCAGTATATAAAGATGGATATTATGTTGACTTTGTTTAGATTTTTAGCAATGATCTGTCGCTTCAGTTCTGCTTCCATAGACCGACTGCCATTTCAAATCCTCTAGCTCCCGCTTCCAAAATAATGTAAACTACTTGGTCATAGAAGCACAAAGCATAGCATCGACCTTCATCAATGGTTTTAGTTTATTTGTCTTCTTGCTTTACCACAAAAAATCGTGACAATACCATGAAAGGTCGATTAATTTATTCAAACATCCCAATTTTGGGAGATAAAGATCGAAAGAGCAGCCGGGGCATTTTCTATTTACTCCCAATTTTACGGGTGACTTTATGACTGTGATTAATGTTTAAAAAAGGTTAATTTTTTATCAATTTTCCTCCCCTAACTGATTGCCCGATATTTGTCGCCTTGTCAACGGAGTCCCCATCTTTTAGTGATTTATTTTGTGAACCCTGAACCTTTGAGAGACGCTTGATATTTTATTTTTAACCCATTATCAGACGGTAACATTTTAGACTTGTCCAAATTCAAAGAATATTGCAGACAACAAAATTAAGTGAACAAAATTTTACATTTCCTGGCCCCGGTTTCTGGAAATAAACCTAAGTATACTCTCATGAGTTTATGCACAACTTAAATTGAATACCAATCAACGTTGATTGGTATTCAATTGAAGTTCATGTGGATTTCGTGTGATTTTAGCACGGTGCTCAGATTTGAGTCTGAGAACGTACTTAAGTTTTTGTCGAGAAACCGGGGCCTGGTCTTTCTGGGTACAAACATTATGGAAAATGAAGAAATTGCTTGTCACAAGCAATTTCTTCATTTTCGACAATGTTTTCAAAAGACATCACTTTGTATGCGTCAAACAGCGTCATTATGTTGGATTGAGTTAAAACCCTTGTGTTGCTAGTCCTGACGTAGATCTAGTCCATTTTTTCTTTTCATGCAGCATGGAATAAGAGCCGCGTTCTTTAGAGCGAGATTTCTTGAGATATCTTGAGATTTCTTAAGATGTTTTAGGATAAAGCGCTCTTCTGAGCAAGATTTTTAAGACGATCACTGCGAGCCACCATTGCTCTATACTTATTTCGGAACCCCTCGGTAAATTCTGCAGAATCTATATGGGAGAGAATTGGCCGAGTTGTTCCGAATGCTCCATGATTCATAAACCGCGGAGTTCCGAATGTTCCATACTTCATACAAATGACGTCTTGATGACGTCATTTGTATGAAGTATGGAACATTCGGAACACCTCGCTTATAATCTCTGTCTCAAAGACGCTGTATCAAAAATATCTTAAGAATCTTAAAAAAAACTCGCTCTACAGAACGCGTCTCAGGTTCGCCTTCACATGCATTTGGTACGGCTCTATACTACGCTACTTGCTTATTAGTATCTTGATTTATCTATGAACCTGTAGGACAAATGCTGTTACATTTTCATTTAAAAGATGTGATCAGATATGCTTCATGTTGTTTGCCAAAATTGCTTTCGATGCTCGCCTCAAGAGGAAAAAGCTATTTGGTAACGGGCTCAATTATGACGATTTCGGAATTATTTAGGCGACGTCGTAAACATTCGGCGATGGAACATTCGTCATACGAACAATTCCAACTTCGCGTGAATCGCATTATGGATGGACTGCCCTTAAAAATGAAAAGGGAGACATGCATAAAATATGTTAATCAGACAAGTCTGGTGTATTTACAAAAATAATAATCACTCACTAGGCGACCCGTATTGTATACAGTCGATAGCAATGGGTGCCCCTCATTGCCCCAGGGCGCGGGCCCTGAAAGCCCTGTACGAGCCCTTTTGTTACGGGTGTCAAGTGGTGTTTTTGGGATATAAAAGATATGTAAATTGAGAGTAATTATGCTGTAAAAACTTATCAAGTGGAAATCTATCTCACTCTCATCATTCGATACAATTTAACATGGAGTCTACCGTAAAATGAGCTTGGCGCGAGAAAGAGACCATGACAATCTTATTGAGCCTTTAGATTAATATATAGCTCACGTTAAATGACATTGCAGAGCATCTCAATCGATGGGCCACAGACGTTTTGTCAAGTAATTGACCGTGGCATATACCGCAGTAAATGTATTGTTTTAGAAAGGCTTTATGACAAGAAATAAGGAACAAATCCAAAATCACTAGAAAAGGTGTATTTTGTGGATCTTTGGACATCTTTGCATTTTGCTCTACGGTGTACATAGTTGGCGTTATTGCAAAACTTCTTTAAGCCATTACCACACAGTGACACCTTTTGACTCCTCACAGGCTTTAGAAAACATTGTGGAAAATGAAGAAATTGCTTGTGACAAGCAATTTCTTCATTTCCCACGATGCTTTCTACCAAGAAAGACCAAAAAATGTTAAATTTTGTTCAATGGACATTGTCGTCTGCAACACCTATGAGTTTGGACTAGGCTAAAATTTTGTTGTTTGGTAATGGGTTGATAAAGCTGTAGATACGACGTCTGCAGCAAGCTTCAAAGTAAACAACATGGTAGATATTGGTATGCAACTTTGGTTTTATCAAGCACATTGTAACATTTATATACCGTCAGTCTTGTTTCCATTCAAGATTTTTAAGTAACAGAAGGACCAAATGTTCATGTACCACTCCAACAACCAATTCACCCCGCAAGATATTTCTTCGGTCATATCAAGTTTGAATCCTTAAAACTATCTTCATTGCCAAAAATAATTTTGAAAAAAATGATGTTGAATAAACAGAACCTGTCTAAGAGTATTATCCCAGAATTAGGATGGTTGATCTAAAATTGGCAATGAGCGAATGTATGGCTACACATACCGTTGTTATAGTTATGCTTGCTTTCGACCAATGGTGTTGAAATGGGCATAGTAATTTTAAGCATGAAATATCTTTATGGGTACTAAAACGATATCATATTTCAACTATCTGGCTTCGTCTACAGTGACTCTGTGCCCTCTTAATTAACAAAGTACCGTGAAGCGAAAATCAAAGCTTAGATATGTATCAGTCGGACGACCTTCCGGACACGCTCTGTCACACAGATATATCTCAATTTTACCTATTTACAACCATGATTTCACGGTCTATCTGGACGTACAATTGGGTATCAACATTTTAGTCAAGCTGATGGTAATCGTATTTATAGCTCATGATTAACGAACTTGTAGATCATATCTAGCTATTAGCTAGATATGCTCTGTCAGGTTATATAATTATCGTGAGCTACCGTACATGAGAACTTGAAAGTCATATTCATACCACAAAAGAACCTTTGCTTTCATTTTTATATCCGATGAGACCGAACACGACCTACTCGATACGAACCTACATGTATTTATACATCGAGATAAAATTGTCCAGAAATCTGAGGCTAGAAAATATTGTTGAAAATGCTGTTTTCTGTCCTTTTTAAGTTAGTGTTCGATCCAAATCCATATTTAGTAAGGGCGTTAGAATCTGTCTTTGTGTTGTAGTCGGTAATAAAACGGAATGTCTCCGATTTATTACTAATCACTTCAAACAATAAACTGAATCCCCAGGGTACAGACGGTTCATAGTGGAGCATTCTTTGACAAGGGCCCGCATTGTCGGCTCCAAGATTCCGAAATGAAAGTCCTGGTACAAAGGAAATCCGACACCTAGGTCGACAGTCTTGGAGCCTTTGTCCCTTTACAAGGCGCCAGGATGCGAAATGTAAATTCCTTATGATACTAGTCATTAAAAATAACATTGTTATTTCTAATGACAGTATCATAAGGAATTTATCATTAATGTATTGATATTAAGATCAATTCATGTCTAACCAAGCTTTTTAAAGTTTTTGTTCTAACAAATTATACAAATGAAGTCAACGCCAATTCAAACGCTAACATTGTTAAAACCTACATGGACCCATTCAGAAAAGCAGAAGACATTTTTGGTTCAATTCCGTCAGTATATTCATAAGTCTGAATACATAGGAAACATTGTCATGGGGAGAAAAATGAAGGACAAGCTGAAAATCAGTAGCACCTCCATTTTCACCAATGCTTACAAGAGCATTATGAATTATAACTTTATTAATCACTAGTAGTATTGGGTGTACTGTGGCTTCTAAATCCAGGTGCTGTGTGGTAAAGCGTCATATCGTCGCGTTTATGATTGTTTGCTTTAAATTATGTCCGGATTCGAGGAAATACCGCTTTGTCGCCCCATTATTTAATTAGCTGGGACATTAAAACTTCCAAGGTTTTTATGGCCATCGTCACTGCCGCGCGATCCTTATCCCAGTGGGAATTATATCGTGACGATCCAATAACGTCTCTGTACACTATTTGTCGTCTAAACAATTATAATTTTGACCAAACAACTTTTTATATTTATCAATGGTGCCTTTGCTTATCAGGTTCTAGTTTTTGCGGTTTCTTTCTTATAAAGCTTTATAAAAGACAAAATAGATAAAACCTTGACAAATAATAACAAAACGCCCATTCCCGTCATTTTACACTCATGCATCAATAATGTCTATGATTTGTGTATTTTTTGTATTTCTTTTTACTTCAGTACCAATTTATTGTGTTGTTACATTGAACTTAGACTAGTCTAAAATGTTGTTATCATTGACAGGGTCAACTTACATCTAAAATCGTAAAGTAGGCCTTCTGATTTATCCGATAATTGCGATCTACGCTCGTTTTCATAGTTTGATGCTCTAAAAATGGCTCCAATCGTGAAATACAAAAACAGCTTCACAAATGTCTGATGACTCAGAATAGAAAAATAAACAGGAATTTACCAATTAATCAAACTTGCCAATTTTGAATAACTTTCAAGTCTATATTTAGTGAATTTCTTGCGGTGGCAATTAATCAAATGTCGTAATATTAAGTTCCAACTCTGTTTATGACATTTTGCAGAGTTATCATTATCTGAGTCGGGAGCTATAATAAAGTGCTACTCTTCTGGCTCAGATTGGGCATCGTTCACGACCATTGCAGGTCGACTGAATGGTAATGAATTGTGTGCTAAAAATAGATTTAATTTGCCGTTATGTTTTGATAAACCGTCGGTGTTGTTATAAAATCTCGTAACTACGGCTTGAATGAAGCCGTAGTTACGAGATATTATAACAACACCTGCGAACAATTATTGTTTGTCCGAAATTACGTCACAGTTTACTTGATAAAATCGTTCCCTATTCACATTTGATTCAAGCGACGTATGGGAAGATATTTTCATATCATCCATTGTGCCATAATTTTTATAATGGAATATCAAATGAAAACTTTACTGTTTTAACTACATGAATGTATTATATCCAGACATTACAAATAATGTTATCATTTCAATGATATCTTAGCTGCTACATTGGTTATTTAATATAAATTGAATTAGATAACGAGAACACGCGCCATGAGGAATATCAGATTCTTTTTATATTGTTAAGGCAATAACCAACAACGATTGGATAGACTTCCATGTTAAGTGTATGGTTGTGTAAAATGTATTTCTGGTCTAAGTATGACTTACGTTCTTTTCGATAGACATGTAGTATGTGATAAACTTTTGTTACGAAAGGAAAATGGAATAAGCATGGTCTTACATTTCAGAAGATTCGCTTTCCTAATAACATTGCTCTCGTTCGTCAAGGAGTACAAATTCATGGCAAAGAGTTTCAAGGAATCGATGATTGGGACTTGAAGTTGTTATCTGACCATAACTAAGTGATCAAATAACAGTCCCTCACTGAACCTTTATGGCCTGGGTCAAGTTAATATCAATAACAATATCAATATTACTGTAAAGCAATTCATTAATAAGGCCAATGGGAATTTATGGCCAACTTTCTTTGATACAGGACGTTTCCTTTCTTTTGTTACTCCACCCAAAATAGAATTATTCAGAAACTTATTAATGTATCTATTCAATCAGATGCCCGTTCTCATTACGTTTTAGCTAATGAACTCGCAATATTTGCAGTCATGATATGTTGAATAGCAAGTGGTTTGCAACATCTCTACAGTATCAATATGCACCGAATTTAAGTTTTCTAACAAAATATGTATTAGTGAAATAAGTTTGCATCTTAAAACGTTAGACTAATTGCAATATGTCATTTATACGAATGTGTGAATGCACATGATATTGCGTTGTATTTGCAAAAATGAAACAAACTGAAATTTGGCGATATTCGATGTAAGAGATTTATTTGTATAAAAAGAACATATCTTTAATGATTTCAATTTTGCCTTTAAAGGCGCGCCCATACGTCGCACAGTGAAAACATATACAAACTTTGCTTTGCAATTCTGAGTACATGTAGTCTAAGTATTCATTAACGAGGGAAAGGGCTTAATTGCCCCTATGCAAATTCGATATTCTAAAAATGAGCGTTTGTCAAACGTTTTGTTCTTTATCTCTACTCATTATGACAATTCCAAAGCCCTGGAGGATATTGGGTTTTAATGTCCCAGCAAGCACCGCGCTCGCTGAATGATGAAAAAAATTGGTTCGGCGCTAGGGTCTTTGTATTGACAGTCATTTTCCCAATTAATTTTCATATCTGTTCTAAAATGGAGCCTAATCAAATAATCTAATAGCGGTGCAGAGATTTCTCTCGTTTTTGATGGAGAGGTCTAATTCTGTATTAATCATCGCGCATTATCGGCTCGTTTTCCCAGGAAAGTGGCAAACAATGGGAAATAACTTCCAGAAGTATGGCACTTGTTGGCTAAAAGCTACACTATTTTAAGTGCCTATACTTCGTATATGCACTTAAAATAGTATTGCCTTTAGACGACCGCCTTGTAGGAAGCCAAATGTGGAACATTATTCCACACTCTGGAAAGGAGTTCCGTACTTGGACAAACGAGTCAGTCGATTAGTCGCGCTCTATCTGTCTGTTCAAGGACCATTGACTGGTTCAGACTCTTTAATCGAGTATTTGATAAAAATCCGCGACAACAAAATCCATTTTAGCTTGAGTAGCCTATACTACTGCTGATCCTTTTTATCAACCTGCAAATATGCATCTATTGTCTTAATTATGAGAACACTGCACGTGCACGTTAATAGAAGCAGCGATGCACCTAAGGTCAGGGTCAATTCTTGGTCATTGAATTCCTATCATTTTTTAAAGATTTTATGCACCGTTTGAAAAAAATACTGCAGTATCTTTTAATACTTAATACCCCAAATGACTTTAGTATCATACGAGCCTTGCAAGATGATACAGCTTAGTGACCAATGATGCATCTTTGATTCAAGCGATCGACCAAGCAACTTCTGCACAGGACGATCTGATAACTAAAGAGTGAACCACATAAAATGCACCGTAATAAAGCTTCCGAAACGAGTACATTTGATTCGAAATAAACACTTCGTTACGACATACTTTTTTTTAAAAAAAAAACAAAACAATCATAACTAATAAGCTTAACGTAATCAAACGATACAATGGTATTTTTTTCTAAATTCTTTGTTTTGATAAATAAAAATTCTAGATTTAGAGACATAGATATTGGGTGGAATTCACCAACCCGTCTTTTTCTAAATTTACCTTTAAAATTTACACAACGACCCCTCCGATTTGCCGAGACATACGTCTCATCCAATCAGATGGGTTGTTATGTAATTTTGCTTGAGATAATTATTTTTGAATTATTGGTAAATACCTTCCTTGTTTTGAATGAAATCTCAAGAAAAATCGCTAGGAAAGAATTTTTAAAGATAATAAGGGTAAGCGTCTGGTTTTGTAAGGCATGACTATGGACAAAGGGGTATCGTCGACGAATACTTCTACAAACATTTCCAGGGCCGCCCGCACGTGCATGCTCTCATACCAGAAGTACCCGTATGTTGTCGCTGCAGACGAACACGCCTCACGTGATTCAGAAACGTTATTGATTTCTTTGTTTAAAATCTGTCGTCCCTTTTTTAATGTGAGCGAAAATATTAAAAATCCGTTTAACCTTTATCCATTTCCATACCGATTCCTTTATCTAAAAAATAATTTAGAAACAGGAAAAGATTAATTTAAAAAAAGGTTACTCTAACTCGATGAGATAGGATTCCGGCGTCCCTATGTGTAAACCATGGAAAGTATTAATTTCAACCTATTCCCCAATATGACTCCTTTTCGCGACCTTTTATGACAATGCTTCAGATACCTTATAAGAAAATAAGAACATTTAGAGGACAAGAGAAAAGCAAATAAGCTTTTTGAAACATTAAAAATGAGATGTACTAAGTGATATGTAATCAGCAATTCCCGCTCTGACCTTAATATCTTAAACATCATCATCTGTAAAGTAAGGAATATTTTCAATTCTACTCATTGGTTAAGGGTTAAACAAAGATAAAGATTTCCTTGTTTCTCTCAATTCCGGAAACATACAAAGGACCGTGCGCACCTTTGATTAAATGTCGTCTGTGAACACGTTTTCTGTTTGGTCTGCTTCGGATGTCATCGGATCTTTGAATTTCAGGAATTAATAATTAATACAGAAGTCGCGTTTTCCCACGAGAAAGACCGAGAGCTCGCAAATCACCTTCCAACAGATTGCGATGGATGGGTGCTAGGTTGTCCACTGCAATTTCCACATTTGGACCGCGACATACCAAAATAGACCTTATGTGAAATAGGAATAATATTCGGAAAGCGCGTTAAGATATAGATGGTCCCCATTTGAAAGCTGCTGCAGATGGCAAAATGGATGTCGATATAGACAGGATGTTTTTTTCAATATAGCATAGAAACGACAAAGTTGGGCGGGGTGATCTTGGCTTCTCAATGACACGTATAATTGGCACGAGTATACCTTCATTATGCTTTCTATTGGGCATATCCAGGGGCACTAATATAACCAAGTAGCTTTCATACCCATCGATGAAACAAAAACTAAGAGAGTTGCAAACGACATAGTTGCCGGTGTATTTTATCATTATGTAATTAGTATATCATAGCAAAGAAATCATAGAAAAAATGAAAAAGTATTGTTTTTCCTATTAAGACAACCAGGTTTAAGGTTTCAAACGATAAGACCTTGGCTTGACGCCCATATCAGGGAAAGGCTTCGGAAATCATTGAGGCAAAAGATGAAATGCTTATAACCAGCATTTTCTCTCCAGTATTTCCTGAGCTAAACTGTATACCAATCCATTAATTCTTTACCGACACCCATTTCCACGGTGGATAATCACGTGATGCAACAATTTCAGAAAACCTTCAATAATTTTGTTAATACGGGACCGATTTGAATTCGGTTTGAGCAGAGAAGGTGGACAGACGTCACGCATTAGATGAAGGTGTTGGATTTTAAAAAAATAACTGATAAAATAAGTTATTGAAGATAAACCAAAGTTTTGGTATATCTTCAATAACTTTTTTATCAGTTGATTTTTCAAAAATTTACTACGTCCAGGTTATTTCTGACATTTTTCCGCCTTCTCTGCTTCAACCCGAAATCAAATTGGTCAAGTATTGACAAAGTTATTGAAGATTATCTGATATTCTAAGTCACGTGATTATACACCGTGATTTCGTTATCTGCAACAGTTTTAAAATTGATCCATATAGTCCCATTTTCACATGACGGCTATTGTACATCGTAAATAGTTCTAAAGTCGTGTGCTAGCACAGAACGACAAATAAGGAGCGGGGTTAGACATTACTCTAGGGTCATGAGAATAAGTCAGCTTGTTTTTGTAACAAAAGAAATTAGCGAATACTTCTGCGCCACAATGTGAAAATATTTGTCCTATTTTGTGATGTTTCCTTTGGGAAGAAATTATGTCATTCTGCATTTTTGTCAAATAAAAAAACAGTGTATTTTGGAGATCACAAGTTAAATTAGAAATTAAATTTTCTATACTACTTTCCAAAACTGAAAAAAAAATTGTAAAGGTCTAATTCGTGAACTACTTCAGGTGGCAAAATAGGTACATGTATATAAATATAGAATGTGTCTACAATAATTGTACAGAAAATAATTAAGCAAATGGAGAATAAGCAGGTTCTCAATATGTAGGCCTACCTCTATTCCCACCTGGTTGTTCCAAGATTTTCGTTTGTTAGGCACGTTAAAACTAGCCTTTTCCTTGGCGAGGTGCTTACTTGTAAATACGTTTTGAGCACAACCAACGGTGTTGTATAGGTGTGTCCCTATAGCAGATAGAGTAATGACTGTTTCCATCTGGCTTTGGACTAACCTTTATGAAAGACATGTCCATATTTGCTCAAAGTTTTTCGACGACATTTTCGACAAAATAACATTTTAATGCAAAGGGTAAGGGAAACCGCCCGTCTCCAAAGATCAAAAGTATTGAAATTAGATTATTATTTTGTGAACGATTGATTTGAAATTTTATTTCACGAAAACCCGGGTATTTGATAACAGCCCAAATGCGATCAATAATTTCTCGACAGGCAGTGGGTGCGGGCTCCAAATCCCCGAGCTAAAGATGTGAGAGGTCAATTGGATTTGAAACTGCAATGTAGCGATTATTAGTCCCCCAAACCTATAGTGTGGGTACTCATTTGAATCGTCTCGTCGAGACGATTCAAATGAGTACCCACAACATAGGTTTTGGAATTATGATGACGGATTTAGAATGAAATGACCACGTCGTGTCTGTGGGCTTCAGGAACAGTGCCATATGGGCTCCGCTATCTTTGGGTTCTTTATGAATAGGTACGGTACGGGACACATGTGGGCTTATACCCTTACCAAAAGAAACTCTTGTTAGGCTGTAGACCTTAACTCTTTGTGAAAATACATGTTTGTCCTCGGACCGAGGTGAGCAAATTTCTGCATCAAAAAACGAGAGGCAGTCTGAGCGTAGGTGGTCGCATTATCTTTGGCCAACGTGAATGGTATAATAAACAGGCTTCCCATAACCGCTACTGCAGATGGCAAAAAATCGAGTATGTCCAGAAGATACCAACTTGAAAGAGTAAACACGTGCCTAACTGAAGTGTATGACAATTTTCTCTAAAAGAGAATATCCTTACAGGTTTTAAAACAAATCTATAGTAGTCTATAATATATCTATATAATCTATATTATAAATCTAGCCCGAGTCCCTTTTCCTCCTGCTGAATAGTGCCTTATAAGGACAGGTACGACCACTTACATCCAGTTAAAAAACGAATTGCATGTAATTAATGTAACTATTAAGGAATGATATAACAGTAGCTTAATCATAAACATAAGTGAATATCGACGAGTTTTGGTTTGACTCATTTTGTCTCTGTTGGTTTTTCAATAACGTTCGTAACATCAGCTTGTTAAACTGTAGTTATGACACTTCAATATCAGAAACAAGTCCATCTGTTTTTTCACTCTAAGTCAAAATATTCACCGCAAGACAAGTGTGACCGCTGTGCGCGTTATGATTGGTTGCGGGATATTTTTACCCTGACACCGTACGATCTGTCGCACGTGCCATTCTCGGATAATCACGCGGATGACGTTACCTGGCTACTGCACCTGCGCAGTCAATCATCCGCGAGAAAACAACCGCTATCGATCCCGCTAGAAAATTTTGAGATGCGCCAAGTTAAAAATGAATTTTGAAGGGGGACCTTTTCCCAAACAGCACAACTTAAGAATGGTCTAAATTGAACTTAATTAGAGATGACAAAAATAATAATAGAGTCCACCAAATACGATATGGTGTATGAAATATATCTTTCATAGTATGAAAAGTATTGATAGAAGGAGAAGAACATGAAAGTTTCAAAAAGAAAAGAGAAGATGCTGGTTATCAGTACTTGAAATATTGATGTTTCCATCCGATAATTTGAACTAACGGAAAAAAATGACGCGCACTTTTGAATCAAATAATCACGCCTCGATAATTGTCGTGCTATTGAAAATTGCAGCAGATTTTTTCAATGAGCTTGAACATTTCGGTCGCGTGCTTTATGTGTGATTTGAAAAGAGAAAACAAAGAGCATTGCCATTTTCCTGGTCCTCGTTCCTTTCCATTTTGTCATATTTTTATTTAGTTCTTCATCAAAGTCATAACCCTTCTTCTAACCTTGAGATCCTGTGATGTTGCGAACAAACCCAGAATAAATCATTTTATTTAATTTGTTTTTCTATAGAGGATTTTTTCCTACAGTTTGTGTGTTTTTGTGCTTGTTTCTCAGTCGAAAACGTTAGTTATTCAAAACAAAAAGATGGTGAGGTAATTTTGATTTTTAATAAACAGTTCAGGAAAGCACAAAAGCTCTCATTGGGGAGAAGGTGGAATTAGGAAAAGGAAGAACAAAATTATAACTTGACAAAAAATACAGTTCTTGTGCAACATTGCATGAGAAAGTCCACCTGAAAAAATCTCGATGCTTACTTTTTCCATTTTTCTTTAACCCTTTCCCAAACGGCAAATAATTATAGGATGTTCCAATTTGACTGCTTCGTGTACTGCTTAAACAATTATAGTCCAGTCATTCTAGGGTTTGACCTTCAACTAATTGCAACAGAAACCATTCTTTGATTTTTACGTAGCCTTTGGTAACATGAATAACATATGAAAAGTCTCCAGCAATCCGAGAGTGGGAAATCACTAAAATTTAGCAAAAACATTCGGATAGACGTACTGTCCAGATACTCTTCCTTTTAATTTTGTATCTTCACGTTTCAGTGTTCAAAATGATAACATATGCGGTAATTCGTGCAATAATCTCCAGAAATTCATTTATTTGGTAATTGGAAGTAATAAAGTGGTTAAATTAGTCTCAAATAGAGTCTATTTTCATTATCACGTTCAATTTTTTAACCCAGAACTCTCCTTTTACCCCCTACCCAGTCCCCCTTTCCCCCGTCATTTTAGCAAATTATTATTCGATTGCAAAGAATGCTATTGCAACTATATATAGAATATCATATCAGTAACAATAATTCCTATAATTCAGCAAGGGCGGATCTAGAGAGGGGTCGAGGGAGTGGGGTGGGGGCTGGCCCCCTCCCACTGGCATTGATCGAAAATTAAATTCTAACTTTGACAATGTAGGCTAACATTAGTATGCTATAGCATTACATGTTTAACATATTTAAAGCAATCAGTTGGGCTTGCCCCCCGGAAAAATCGTGGATCCGCCCTTGGTCATGTAAAGACATTTGAACGCTTTTTATCTTAGTATAAATCTGACGTGCAGCCTGTATGCATGTAATTGTTCTTTTGAACATTGAATAGCCTACCAGTAGATCTACTTGATTCTACGGAATAGGAGAAAGATATTGGCTATTTATAGTTTCCTTTGTCCACAATTTTCTTGGTTTTCACAACCCTGATAGAGAAACCAATAGAAAACGCATATTAGAACAAATTCTTATCATCATCATTGCTTCTTTTCACTCAACGTTTTCTGTCCTAGTGAAGTTATTTACCCTAATTTGCAAGAACAAGAGTACCATAACCACTTTCTGTATACCGAAGGTTGTCACGCACTTACGTATCATCTCTAAGTCATAGGCGTATGAAGGTTTATAATATCTGTGTGTGTGGGGGGGGGGGGGAGGACTAATGTTTTAAGTGAATGGAGTCCGACCGAGCGTACCGTTGCTAGGGGGTCCGGGGGCATCCACCCCAGAATATTTTGAATTCTAAGAAGTTTTTTTCCTGTAATCTGGGCACTTGAATTCAGACAACATTTAGTACCTGGACCTTTATTGAAAGAAAATATGGGTGTAGTATGGGGGTGCATAGGTCCCATAGGATATGCTGCCTCTCTAAATTTTTTTTTTTTTTTTTTTTTTGGGGGGGGGGGGGACTGGCCCACTCTTCATACGCCAGTGTAAGTCTGTCCGTCATGTCTCTCCATGTTACAACAAGGGTTCAACCACCGCTCAGATCAACTGGATCAAGCTCGATCAAGCGACCGAGAACAAATCAAGCTTGATCGGCATGGATGATCGGGAGTGGTTATGAGCGGAGATCGATTTTAATCTAGACCTAGCTTGGGCTTCTTGCTCGAATATCAGTTTATATGTCAAAATTACTTGTGTGTGATCGAGAAGAAAATAGATTTGGAAGCCAGGGATTGAGTATTGATCGTGTAGAAGATCTACCTGATTAGGAATCAATCTTGTCTAGAGATTCAGCGTGTTCGGGTTGCTATCGTTTAGAAGACATGCACTCGATCACTTCGACTTGTAGTCGAGTGATTCCCAACCTCATCCCGAACCTAATGGACCTGTGCTCAATCTGTTCACCAGATCAAATGGACTATGGAAGTCGGAAAGACTAAATCGACTAGAGATCGAGAAGTCATTTGACCGGTGTTGATTTGGGACAGGGTGGAGGGGTGGGTTTAAGAGATAGAGTTGATCTGGTAGGCAGAAGGAGCCTAGCATAATGGGCGATATTGGGTGAAATACTTATATTCTAGTTTTTCTACAAACTCCACACAGCGACAATGCCTTACATTATCACTGCAGGCATATGAATCACGTGACCATGGTGAATGTCACGTGAAATCGTAAAAATGGCGGAAATTTATTTATGTTTCTGAAATCATTTTATAAATCTAATCTTATTTCTTATTTGGATTCATATCTGACACCTCATATTCTTAAAACATCACTAAAAGCATGTTTACTTTTTTAAATAAAAATCAAAATAAAATCAAAGTACTGAAAGTACTGTCAGTCAGCGAGGAATGAAATACTTGTTCTACGTCACGCTGCACGCACCGTTCAATGTCGTGCTTTCTGTAGATTATTCCAGCTGGCTTTGTATACATGACACAATTCTTAGGCCCTAGCACGGAACCATGAGGAACACTTTTTTTTTCATTAATATTGATAATATTTTGATAAAACACCATTCATCAGCACAGATTGATCTTTAAATTTGACTTCTCCCAGGCAAACGAAACGGCTCACCCGACCGCCACCAACCCACCCACCAACCCACCCACCACCGACTCCCGCGAGATCTGCCCTTGCATACTCACTTCTCTTGACTTAAACACAGAGCTTAATAGTTTGAGCCTCATCATTCCCTTCTTTTAGACGAGAATTATAATAATAAAAAAACTCTGAAAACCTTCTTTTTGTTATTTTCCCTCAATGCTTTATGTTTAGAAAACGCATGTTCCAGCAGTAACACCAAATTTTCTTTTTTCAATATTTCTTTGTCTGCAGCTGCTGTCGAATCAGTCGTGAATTTTGTTGTTTAAGGGACCATGCTTCAGTTATTCGGAACACTCGGTCTTTTCTGTAGAAAGGTCTTGGTGGGACCTGTCTATTTGTGAAATATCAAGACTGTATCTTATACAGTTCATAAGGTATAGACCGATACGTTTTTATCTAGGTGACCGACGTCGCCGTCGACGCCAACAATGACACCTTCGACACTGTGATGAAACATTACCTCTGCGAGAATAAATTACGCGCCAACAAAAGTGTTTAAGCCGTCGGTTTGTTTAAGGAAGGGTAACAATTCTACACAGTAGCTTTTTCAGTCAATACCAAAGTTTGAAAGTTATGCATGAATTTCTCATTTTAAATAATTTTCAGACTTTATGAATTTTAGAAATAAAAGTTCAATATTTCAGAACAGTGTGAAGCATTTACTATGAAATTTTATAGCCTTTTTATCAAATGGTGGTAGTCGGCACGCGTAAATTTTGAACGCATTCTGTAGATTCGTTAAAAATATTTACAAAGATCTGAGTGACGCGTTAGCAGTTTTCCGAATTTATATTCAGTGACGAATATGCTGTTTGTAAACAAAGCTCAAATTGGATCGGTCTTCAGCGGCAGATCCAGGATTTCTGTGATGCGTGTTCAAGCATACAAATAGGGGGTTCTTTTTCCTATTAATACGCAATTTTGACTGATTTCTGTATGAAAATTAAATATCAAGGCTACAGAGGGACATTTACAGAGGGGCATTCGTATGAACCCCCGAATCCGCTCTGGATCCGCAACTGGCCTTAAATTCAATGATTTTGTGAAATAATTTTCAAATCTACTGTAAATTTCTAATACAGTAAACATAGCGTAAAGCGAAGTCGGCATTTTTCAACATGTAAGTAAAGTAAAGAAAAGGTGGTTTATAGTCTCAAATTTACGAACAAGGTCCATATTCGCTCGACTTTTACACTTTACTCCACGATCATCGAGCTTCAAGTCGGCTTTTAACAGCCGGCGCCTGCAGCAGCCACAGCACATCGGCTTTCAACTCTCCTGTGTACCCATTTATACACCTGGGTGAAGAGGAGCAACTAGGGGTAACTTTTTTGCTCAAAAAAATTCAAGTGACCTAGGCGGGATTTGAACCCAGGACCTCTCGATCCCTAAGCCTGCGTCTTACCACTAGACCACGGCGCCCCACTTGCGCAATAATACAATAATTTTGACCAGTCTAGAACTATTTTCTCAAGCGGATTGATTATTGGTTTTTGGTGTTGTGAGGTAATCGTCGAAAAACTTGAACAATTTGTATATTATATTCTGTGTACTAAAGCCAGCGAGGTTGAGAGCCTCGCTGACTAAAAATCAATTACCTGAAATCTTGGTTACTCAAGCTGTGCCGGCAGAGATCTCCCCAATCCCAATTCAGGAGAGATAATTGCGAAGGAGATTGGTTTTTCTAATCGCCTGCCCATGTGCATTTTGTCAAGGTTTTGTCATATAAAGACCTCATACCATGTACGACCATACCATGTACGACCACTGCTGATACACATGATAAACATTTGAAACGGACATGAAAAAGACGCAGTATTTAACAGTTTTCCACCTGTGATTAAAACATTATGAGACGTAGATGTAAATGACAAAGTTTTTATCACTGCCAAATCACGACTTCCGACACCTTCGCAAGCCAATGGTTCTACCTCCACTCTTTTTCTTAAGAGCAAGGTGGAGGTAGAGCCCTTGGCTTGCGAAGATGGACACCAGACGGCCATTGCAAAGTGGTTTCACTGCTGTTCCACTCTTATCCATGAATATTTTATTTACACTGACAGGGAGTCGAAATCCGAATGGAGGCACTGGCTTTCGCAAAAGTTAAATTGTAGAGAAGGCAATCGCTCAGAATAGATGTTTTTTTATTTAGCATGTGAGCAACATAAAAACCATTTATGATTAGAATGGCACAATCTACTATTTAAAACAAGTCGTAGAATAGAAGTCACAGGAATAGCATTGATAAATATCTGCTAGTGCTTGTGCCAATAAATTTAAGATGCTATTTTTGGTATACATAATAAGCAGAACATGACCTAGCCCCCCACCCACACACACACACATACACAAACAGAGCGTACGCGGTAACTACTCCCCAGAGTATAATACATCTGTTTACGTCTAGGTATTTGACGGTTTTGAATAGTTTGCATAAAATAATTTCTACCAGGTTTTGAATTGGACTCAATTTAGATATGCAATTTAGATATGCAATTTAGATAGACCATTATCCATCCCGATACGCAAATACAAATTGCAGAAGTATTAGATAAGCAACAGATTAACGTATTAGATATTTTGCGCGCTGATCTTTATCCATGGTGTTTTCAAAAGCCACCGAGGACCCGTTTCAAGATCACATTCCTTTTCTATTTGAAATGAGAAGACATGGCGTTGTTGATCCGGACATCCTCTCAATTTTGTAATACATTCTTATCAAACGTTTGTTCCCTTAAGGAAAATGCCTAGGTCCGCGCTTGGTCAGCATGGACCTACACTGTCTGATTTAGATCCGTGCTATTATCAAATAACTGTTTCATTGCATTTAACTGGGCAGCATGGATCTTAGCTGCGAAATCGTAGCCACAAACTTGATGGTGGGTGTTGGTTTGTGGCTACGAGTCCGACTTCTTCCTTTTTTGGAGCAAGACAAACAAGTGGAAAATACATTTTTTGCAAAAATATTTGAATATACACACATATCTTAACAAAAGTAAATCCCATAAAACATATCCTATATCACAAATTTGGTAAAAAGGTATCTGCAAGAATTGTTTTTCAATTTTTTCTTTCAACTCGAAATTCAAGTCTAGGTAGAAAAAATTGGTGGGTAGTCCGCTTCAAAATTGAATTGAACTTTATTTGAAAGTCATTTCAACATAAAACCTTGCTGGATTGATAGATAAATGGTTAACCTGTCGCCAGGTAACATTCTTTATTTTGAAGTTAAACTTCCTGACATGAATCACTCAAGCACCTGCTCCATTGCAACATGTAGTAAGGAATTGTAACGGAAACTCAGATCAAAATTCAAAAAGGTTTCGGTTACATTATCGCAACTACATGAATCTTGATAAGGCTTCATTTCTGATCTTGTTCCACGGATGTCTCAAATGCTGTCGGCTACTTAGGCCTATATAGTCCTAGGCATGTAGGCTATTAATTAGTCTGACCTTATCCATTGTCCAGACTCATTTAAAAGTGTTGAAACAAAAGAAAAAGACTCTATTGACAGTTTCTAACACTCAGAATTCATTATAAATTAGTTTTTATGTCTATATGCATTGGTAACTACCGAAATCACTCATATATACACGAAACTGAAAGTACAAAAGGAAGAGTATCCGGACAATACATGGATATCCGAATTTCAACATTCAAAAAAACTATCAAGCATAGGAATTTAAGGATAGTTTTCAGTATAAAAAATATGCTGATTCATGTATGTTTCTAACAGTATCATTGCAATTGTTGGATTTTGATTAGAAATGCCGGGAAGGCATGGAGAACGTTGTTTTAAAAGGAAAATTTCGTTAGGGAAGAAAATTACATAAAATAATACATTTTTCGTAAAAAAAATCTACCTTTATAGACACTAATGTATGCAATTGGATAAATTCAATAAATTTAATGCGTGAAATCCCTTCAAATGATGTATTTTCTCATAAAAAGATTCATTTTAAAGTATTAGTGGAATAGTATTCATATAGAACATCTATCCGAAAATTTTAACTTAATTCCTTATTTTTTTGTGATTTCCCACTCTCGGATCACTGGAGACTTTTTATATGTTGTGTACAATACCGAAGGCTACTTAAAAACCAAAGAATGATTTCTGTTGCAATTAGTTGAAGGTTAGTCCCTATTTTCGACTGTTAGATGTTGATAAGAATAGCTCTGTGTGCAATTTAGTTTAAGTGTATAGTGGCAAAAGGAGAAAATGTTAAAGGAGATGTCTAATGGACAGAAAACAAACAACAACAAAAAATGGCCCATAATTTGCGTCTTGCAAGGACAACGTGTCCATTTTTTCTCTCCCTGGCAGTTTTTCAACTTGGAATAACAGAACTGGGATAATCATACAATGTGTTAACTATCATTCCTTTAAAACCTAGCTTGTAAGTCCCCAGTTGAAATAGTTAGGAAAGGCATTGAAAGAAAAGAACTCGCAGATGATAAGCAATTTCTTCTTTGTCCTCAATATTCTATATAATAAAACTGATGCTTTTTCTTTTCTTTCTTTTTCCTCATCTGTTATTTTATGCAATTTATTCCTAATTAGGCTGGTCTAAATTTCTGACAATTGCACGGTACGGAAACTACAGAGACAGAGCCATTGGCTCTGCCGCTTAAATCCTCTGGGGCGCTTCCGGCCATGTGTGGTTCTGTCTCTGGGGTCGCGATTTTTTGACAACAACAGGTGAGTGTTCAACTTTGTTGTTCATTTATTTTCTTCTGGTGCTTAAAATCGAAAAACCAGGAATGTCATGCTCCCCTAAGACCATTTATCTGCCTGTTCTAATTCTGTGAGCTTCAAAGTCGGCAGGGTTTTCACAGGATCATTGTCGTCGTGGGTCGACCCTATGTGATTTTTTCTTGTTTACACCATGTATTCATGTACATTTCAACGGTAAATAGCCAATTGCTGCAGCCAAAACATGTGATATACTAATCGAGGGATAATCTCGATCAGACATTGCTTTCACATGTAACAAAACCTTAGAAATGATTGGCAAACGTAAAGTTTGAGCAATTTCTATCGGTGGCTCTGTCTCTGGCGGCTGGCTCTGTCTCTGGCGGCTGGCTCTGTCTCTGTGTGCTTGTTGAAAAAATTAACCTATCACAAAATGCGTGTCGAAGTAATTTACTCACACACTGAATAGATCATATTGTGTATGGCGAATGGTTCAGTCACCGATTAAACCTTTTGCAAAACCTCGAACATTCACCGTTGTTCAATTTCAAAGCTACAATTAAACAATGTCCTTTGAATGATCAAAGATCAGCGAGTCTAAATTGACGGGGGAAGAGGGATTCCGATTTATGTAAATATGTGACTCGGAACCGAACATCCTGTTTTAAAGACATCGTACTATCTGGAGACAGCTACTGAACTCTCACGGCCACCGCGCAGTATTCGCTTTTATTCAGTGGGAAACATGCTTCTCGTCCAATTTACACGTATTGGAATATACACTAACCTTTCGTCACGGCTCATGATTCTATGTAGTACTGTTCTTAAGGCGACAAACTGGGTGTTGACAAAGAAACAATTACACTATGGGTAATCCACGTGATTTGGGGAAGGGTCCACACCGAAAAATTGTCTGTTTCAAGTATATTTTGTTCTATATCTCAGTTTAAACTCTACGTATTTTGACGAGAAATTGCACCATACGCGCCTTTGAGAGGGTCATTCCTGAACCTCTTTATGCATAGAATTCCATAGTTTCATTAAAATGCAACCAAAAACATTCATTTTGAATGTTTGGAGAAACCATGGGATTGGATGCGGAGTGAGTTAGAACCGGGGTATGTCCCTCTCAATGACGCGCGTGCGATGCACTTTATCTCGTCAAAATCCGTCGAGTATTAGCTGAGAAAATACACAAAACAGACTTGAAGCAGACGATTTTTCGGTGTGAACGCTTCCGAAAAGTCACGGGCCTGTTTCATCAAAACATTTAAGAAGTAATTCTGACTTAACGATGTCTTAAATATCGGTTAAAACAACAATCGCATAATCCAGGGGCTCGTATTTTCAAAGATCTTACGACCAAGTTTTTGTATGAGAAATTAGATTGGACCAATCAGGTTTGTTGTTACAAGTAACTGCGCAAAAATTAAGCGTACGGGCGTTGATAATACGGGCCCCATGTCTTGATAAATTGGCGATACGCGTTTCTTGTCCTAAACTTGTCGTAAGTCATCGGTAAGACAAAAAATGCGTCTTAAAAATGAAACTGGCCCCTGTTTTTTTTTTTTTTTTTTTTTTTTTTTTTTTTTTTTGCACCAATATATCCGACATCTTTCCATTTAATCTTTCCCAAGCAAGACATTTTTCTGGTGCATTGCGAGAAAAGAAAATGGCTCATAACCAGCATTTTCATATTTTTTTCTGACAGATTTCAATGATATCTATTACATATTTGATACTTCGGAGCTATGCGCAGATACATACATTTCTCTCTCATGAGGGGGGGAGGGGCATCTGCATCCTTGCATGTCTGGACATCATTTTGAATTGAAGCAGTCCTAAATAAGATGTAAACGGAGGGCATGGGGTTGGGATGATAAAGCATTTCAGTAAAAAAACGCGTAATAGAGGAAAACGAATACACATTTTGTATGTTCGAACCCCATCATAGAAATCCCGGATCCGATATATAGTTTCACTTGTTTCTTTTGCATACTTAATGCCAAGCTTTCATGAGAAAGTGCATATCAATTATATAAACGCGGTTATTTCTTAAAACATTTCTAATCTGCAGCCAGCCACACCACCACCACCACCACCATCATCATCATCGATTCGTTCATCATCTGGCGTGCTAGTTCGCACAGACTCTCTTAACTACTCCAACGCACTAAACAATAGGCTGATATGTCTGTTCTATTTAAAAGTTTGCGCTTGAAACTTGTTACAAGTTTGCACTTTGTGAATAATTATTCTAATGTTGACACAAACTCCTCATTCAATCTAATGTATACCATGTTTAAGAAAACGACAAAGAATATTTGCAAAGCATAAACCGAAACGAATAGCAAATTTTTCAGCCTTTGCTTTGTTGGGTGGTACAAATTAAACACTAAATATTGATCAAAAGGAGGACGTGGTAACTAGGCTAACAGTACATAAAGCAAATGTGTCACATGGTTTTATTTGAGTGCGTGTGTAATGATAAGCGAAATCTCCTTAAAAGATAAACCCTTGGCCTATATAAGTCATCATATATTGCACAACGGGCTAAAAACTAAAATTAACCGACAGTTCAAAGCGGAGCCAGCCGCCAGAGACAGAGCCAGCCGCTAGAGACAGAGCCACCGATAGAAATTGCTCAAACTTTACGTTTGCCAATCATTTCTAAGGTTTTGTTACATGTGAAAGCAATGTCTGATCGAGATCATCCATCGATTAGTATATCACATGTTTTGGCTGTAGCAATTGGCTATTTACCGTTGAAATGTACATGAATACATGATGTAAACAAGAAAAAATCACATAGGGTCGACCCACGACGACAATGATCCTGTGAAAACCCTGCCGACTTTGAAGCCCACAGATTTAGAACAGGCCAATAAATGGTCTTAGGGGAGCATGACATTCCCGGTTTTTCGATTTTAAGCACCAGAAGAAAATAAATGAACAACAAAGTTGAACACTCACCTGTTGTTGTCAAAAAATCGCGATCTCAGAGACAGAGCCACACATGGCCGGAAGCGCCCCAGAGGATTTAAGCGACAGAGCCAATGGCTCTGTCTCTGTAGTTTCCGTACCGTGAATTGGGAAAGGTAGGAATGAACACGTGTTATTTGTGTGTGAAAAATGCATTTCCCGTGGTGAATATTGCCTGAGTAGGCCTACCTGTAAGAATATAAAGGTGGCAATCTCTTACAGTCATTAATTCTAGTTTATTTCTTACTGAAAGCTGATGCAGACCACAGATTGTGACAATAAAAGCATTATTTGTATATATTAAGCATGGAAATATTGGGGCTGTAGAAAGGAAATAGCCTACTGGTTATATCCGTGACCTTAACCCATTCCCAAACGGCAAAATTTTAGTCATGTCCATATTCAAAGATGTTGCAGACATCAATTAAGAGTAGTTTTTTTTTGTTTTTTTTTTTTTTTTTTGTGTATTTTTTGTATAAAAACATTGTGGGAAACGAAGAAAGTGCTTGTCACAAGCAATTTCTTCATTTTCCTCAATGTTTTCCAAAGCCAATTTCTTGTGGGGGTCAAAAAGAGTCACTGTGTGGTAATGGGTTAAAGTAAGGACTAGTTTGGATAAAGAGCAATTCTCCCAAAGCAAAAAAAAGAACTTGTTTTAGTGCCTATATCAGATAAAGTTTTGGAATTCATGCATCACAACCACTCTTTTTACTAAAGACAAGTTTTAGCTTGGTCCAAAAGATGACTTAAGGACAGATCCTCCATTTATTTCCTACGGTAAGATTTTTTTTATTTTTTCTGTACTGATATCTAAATATATGAGAAGTAAAAAAATGACTTAAAAACTATAGGTCACCAAGCGAACTAAAAAGTTATTGGAGTTCAAGGGAGACTACTCTTGTCTAAAATTGCAAAAATGAGGTGTCACTTAAATACCCACAAAAAAGGTGTTCGAAATGACTAGCATTACATAATAAGTCTTTATTGTGTTCAATATGTTTTATTCTGTATAAATGAGTATCAATTTGGGAAAATTTATTGATGATTTTGAAATTTTTAGTAAAACATTCTTTCAAAAGTAGCTGAAATTGCTCTTTTTTCGCAACGTTTCTGATATTAAAAAATATTACAGCGGTAAGAATTTTTTCTTTTTTGGTATATACATAGTGCTCGGTCATACCTACAAAAACAAACAAAGAAAAATATATCAAACCAAGCGTTTTTCTTAGTTATAAGTAAAATTTGGTTTACTTTTTGCAGCTCTGTCCGAAATTGTTTCACTACTTTTATCCATTTTCTTCCTTATTACCAGCTTTAGATAATAAAAAGTGTCATCTTTTGTGTCCATCTGAAGCGGACTAGCTCATAAAAACACCACTTTGCTTTTGTTGCTCCGTTTCCTATCGCTAACGCCACATGTTGAACGCATAACAAAAAGCGAAATGTACCATCCGAGTACTATTACACTTTAATTAACCAAACAGAGAAAATTGAAATAACCGAAAAGGGTCTTGTCATTTATCAACCAAACATTAACTAAATGTAAAAAATACATTTGCTGAAAAGGCCAATTACTGAAACAGCTTTATTTTCGTTATTTAGGATATGCGCAGTAAGTTGCGCAGTAACAACTGGAGGATCTGTCCTTAAACGACAAAATGTGTGTTACCAAATGTCGTTACAGGATATTGCACAGAAAGTTGAGTTGAAGGAGACAATGGTTGACATAATGTACATGTAGACCTATCAGCAATTTCCTCACACATTTCTTGTTTAACCATTTCCCAAACGGCAAACTTTGAGACTGTTCCCGTGTTAAAGGGGGGGGGGGGGGGCAGCTAGGCTGTCGAAAATGCAAATGGCACAATAATTACAAACCAGAAATAACGTATGAAATTACCAACCTGAAGGGGTAGATCACGTCCATTTTTAGCACTCATCAAGCTTTATCAAGTATTAAAATCCAAGTCAATTAATAACGTGCTGCCAGTTTTTATTGTCCTTCTTTTTGTTTTGTAACGGCTACATATGCCCAACCTTCAAAAATCAATTACGTCAGAGGTACGTCATCTGTGATCAGCGAGATTCAACACACCTTACAACCGACTGCGTCGAAAGTTTGCGAAGACAGATTCGGCATATGATGTCATGTGCATGGTAGGTCAAATAAGTTAACTTTTATAAATTAACGAAAGGATCTTTGGTATTCTACAGCTGATAAATACGCGTATAAATGTTCAGTGTTTGTACAAAATAAACATTTCCACGTATCCCTCGCAAATAAGGTCACAGTCATCGACACAGCCGGTTGTACGGTGTGTTAATACCGCAGAGGTGTGTCTAGTTGACTTTGACCTTGTCTCGTTTAGAAGTAAAAATAGAATGTGTAAACACGCTTGTAAAGAATTGATCTATAGCAAAGGAAAGGTGGTTACTCGCCGTGTTTGAGATTTTTATGCATTGCAAATTGTTTTTCCATGCACAAATATGAGTTCCCGAACAGTTCGGAAGCATAAAAACCTAGAATGGGCCCCTTTAAAGCTTCTGCAAATGACAAATTATGTTTTGCTAAAGATGGGATTTTCATTTGTTAAAGCATAAAAGATATTGAGGCAAAAGGAGAAAATGCTGATTATCAGCATTTTCTTCTTTTGCCTCAATGTTTCCCAAGCAATTTCTATGAGGGGCATCAGAAGCAGGTCTTGTTTGGGAAAGGGTCAAAAGATACGTCAAAAGTTCTGGAAAGCGATAAAGTCAAGCAGCACATTCTTGCAGTGCGGGTTCTAGCTTTACATATGAAGGAATCAGTAAGTGATGCAAATGGCTTGAATTCCGCCAATTAACCGATCGGAAATTCGTTAATCATCACATTTGCCGTAAACAGCGTCTTGTACTTTGTGTTTTTCCTTATTATCTCTTTACGCAATCGCAACTTCTTGGGATGTAGTAACTGAATCAAAATTTGTGTTTGAAATTGAGATCTTTAATGTTACTAGATCCAAAATAAAGAAATTTCGATACATAATCAATTCTTGTTACGAGGTAGAGTAAAACAAAGCAAAATATGGTAACAGCACTTTACCTTGAGGTTGCAAAGTAAATGCCTTTGGTGTTAAGAGTTGTTGCGAGCATCAAAGAAATCAAGAAATTCACTTAAAGTAGTTTTGTCGGTTCCGTGTTAGTTTTCAACAGGAAATATGATGACTAAAAACATTATGTATTCAAACAGTCACGCGAGCGGCGCTGTCTTGAAATCATGCGTTCTTGTAATGTGTCAATTACGTTGGCAGAGTAGCATGGTATAGTTCACTGCCTGGCATTGTAGTACAGTAACCGATTGGTAGAGAGCAGGCCTACACTAATTCAATTCTGCTACTATCTATCCATTCATAAGAAGGCAGTTTCCCACCTCCACAAGAGACCTCGAATTCAAGACTTTTCGAAATATAGATTAAGGTATCCGACCTCTCAAAAGCACCAATGAGCGAGAGGCGAAATTTGAAAAGTGCAAATAATTCCTCAAATGTGTTACATTTCCATTCCTAATACAAACAGAAGCATTATGCACGGTTTAGAATTTTGCATTAATGCATACTTATGAAAATATTTGACAAAAATGTTAAAAGTTACCTCCCTTGCATATGAATATAGAGCAAAATAGAATTTGTAAATTATTTTCTTCTTGAAGCATAATCTTGAGATCTGGCACGGTGAATCAACTTATGTGAAGTGTATTTACAAGTGTGTGTAATCTGATGCATTTCGTACGGCTAGAAAGTGGTGATTTTTTCAGGGTCTGTAAACCTTAACTGCTTGGTTCAAAACTGCTATCTGTTCATATTAATGCAGTGGTGGATCTAGACTGGTACCCATTCGTGTAACTAACTGAATCTACTAATTTTGTTCGGGGATGTGGAGGGCTCCAGCGACCACTCTCCATAGACTGATACATGTACAGGGTGTCCCAATAAAAACGGAACCACTTTTTGAAAGTGAATTGCTCGTGTATGAAGTAATATGTTTACACCAAATTTAGATATGCAATACAAACGACAGTTTTTTATAAGCAGTTAAAATTTGGTGGAAAAATGTCAATTACTTTTGAAAATATTGGCAATCAAATGAATGCACCAGAAAACCAATTTAACACAATATCGATTTTTCCGTTTTGTAGCGCGCACCAATACATTGACGCGTCACAATTGTTTAATATATTCAATACAATACAGGAGTGATTTTGAAACATTTTACTTACAATAGTGCATATTCATTTCATCTTTTCTGCTAATAAATAAACTGTTAGAACTGCACTGTAACCACTACAAAAAATGAATACAAACAAAATATCAAAGTGTATAGATAGACAACGACCTGTGAACGATCAAAGATCAGCGAGTCTAAATTGACGGGGGGAGAGGGATTTCGAGATATAAAAATATGTGACTCGAACCCGTCTCCCTGTAATAAATCGACGAAGTACTATCTAGATACAGCTACTGAACTCACACGGCATCGTGGACAACACGCAATACCTGTCATTGTTCGCTTTTATTCAGTGGAAAATAGGCATTCCTCCCTATTTACATGTATTGGAATATACCGTAAACTTTCGTCGCGGCTCACGACTCGATGTCCATTTATATTGTCCAGCAAGATTAACCCGGGACATCTGCATATGTAATGACCTCACTTCGGCATTGTTTTGTTTAGACGCTCAACTAACGGACTTTGCGCACGAAAATTAAGTTGTCCCGGATTAATCTTGCTGGACAATATCAAACAGATTCATAATACATGTAATCACATGCACTTACTTTATTAATGCCGGTCAGCGCTCAAATGACAAGTACTTTAAAATTATTTCAAACAGCAACCATATGGACTCAATTTGCACGTGCGGCACTTTTATAGTGGTCCCACTTATTTATAAACAAACTGTGAACCTATAAAACATGTTGTTAGAGAGACGCAAGCGCATATCATCTCGCCATTATTACATAAGGTTACTGATTGTCATCGATATGATTTCGTTTTGACCAGCATAACCTATACTTAGTTAATGGGTATTGTCTTTTATTGTCTGGCGAGAATCATAATATTGTTGGACCACTATTTAAATTAAATTTTGAGAAAATTGGTACGTACATGTGCAACGGTAAACATCCTCACATCAGCTTGAAATTGAAGC
The DNA here is from genome assembly GCA_963680895.1 of Fragum sueziense. Classification (NCBI taxonomy): domain Eukaryota; kingdom Metazoa; phylum Mollusca; class Bivalvia; order Cardiida; family Cardiidae; genus Fragum; species Fragum sueziense. Next base: position 62,628,802 of record OY804593.1, read on the forward strand.
TGGTCGTCATAGAAACGTTGAACGTAAAGATCGCATATGTCCCGTCTGTGTTTCTGGCGAAGTGAAGGATGAGTACCATTTTGTAATGGTCTGCTCAGCCTTCACTTCGCTCAGGAAAAAATATATTGACAAATATTATTACCAGAAGCCTAGTATGTACAAATTCAAATCACTTCTGATAGAAAACAATTCTAAAAAACTAAATAGCCTAGCACTATATTGCATAAAAGCTTTCGAGCACAGGAAATCTATTATTGATAATAATTAAAAATACAGATAACTTTCCTTCCGCATTTATAGAACATTTTGTAAATATTTATATTGAATTTGACATGTTGTTTTTTTTTTGTTTTTTTTTTTTTTTTTTTTTTTTTTTTTTTTTTTTTTTTTTTTTTTTTTTTTTTTGTTTTTGCACTCTGTATATCATATTCCTTCAGATATTCTGTGAACAATGTGTAAGACTATGTAAGACTGGGGAAATGAACACCCCACCCATTTGAATTTTCAAACCCCTTCTCAGACACCCTGGATCCAACACAGGAATATACCCATGTATTAACTGCTTACCTACCGAATTGAAACTTGGCAAAGGAATCTACATTTTAGTTGCCGCTTCTACGTCTTCTTGAATGAAGACAGGGATTTTCCAATATTTTAATTGTGATAGAATTTCTCTTTTAATTTCCTGCATTGTTCTAGTCTAGGGGCTTCATTTTAACAATCTTTGGTTGTCGTGGTCGTGATAAGGCTTCATCGACGAGTTCGTTAGATTGTTGGTATTTTCATGTCGCCCTTCCCAATATTGCATTTTTATATGATATTTGCAATACAAATGTAGAAGCATCGAGGCAATTAAATGGAAGAATGTACATAGCATTTCCTCTGTTTCAAAAATTGTTCTACTCTGCCATGTACACATAAATGGTGGGCTTAGTTGTACATAAGATGGTGTTTTTTTTGTCTGCTTATCTTTCCGGAATAAGCCCATATTTTGTTGTTGAGAAACTAGTGGGGCGCACAACTCCGAAAATTTGGCATAATCGTTCACTTTGTGATACAAGCATGAATTTTGGTATGGTAAGTCAGTGAGGGTCCCTGAATCAGAAAAAAGTGCTAGCCACTTGAAATTCGCATCCGGTGGCCATTTTCCAAGATGGCCGCCATTCGGATAAATGTAGTCTATATATCAGATAGAAAGACATTCCAAATGCTGAAATCCGCCGAGATTTTTCTAATAAATCGTCCCAATATAGTCAACCTTGTAATCAATTAATAAACTAGCATGGCTTTTTTACAACATTGCGGTCGTTTATCCGAGATGGCCGCCAAAATACTCCAAAAATGGCCGTTTCTTCAATTAGATATTATTTTTTAATAAGATATTATCAATCCTTGTCATAAAATTTCAACCAGCATAATGGAATGAAACACAAACCGATTTAGCCACATGAAAATCGCATCCGGTGACCATCTTTCAAAAAAGCCGCCTTTCTCATTTATTAATTAGGCCTATATATGAAAATATCAAATAGAAATGAATCCCAAGTGATGAATTTCGTCGGGATTTTATATACCCTTTCCTGCAAAGTCTTTTTTGTAACCAATATAAACCAACTTGATGTCTTTATAACATGGCTGCCTTTTTCAAGATGGCCGCCAAAATATTCAAATGTTCATAGTTTCTTCAAGGAAATCTTATTACTTTTAACAAAAAAGATATCAACCCCTCTCTTTAAGTATCAGCTAATAAAATGAATGAGATAAACACAAAATTGTTCTAAGAGAATATATATTTTGCTATTGAAATGGTGACCATTTCTGTATTATCTTAACTGTCTTATTGGCCTCCATAATTAAATACCGATTATCGTCGATTACTTAAAAAAAAAAAACAAAAAAAAAACAGCAGCTTAATTAACATGGCTTAAAGCACTTTCGTGTGATTAGTCGCTTTGCGCTAAGTAAGTCAAAACCTAGTGTTCAAATCATCCTTGGAATCGTCCACACCAAATATCAGAAAACTCATGCATTCTAAACCAGATAGTGTAAAAGGAAGTCTTTCTTACATTAATAATGGATGATTGTAAAACAAATCAACAAAAATATGTAAAGTAAATGTTATCCCTGCCAAGAGGACAAATTTAATGATTTGCTTATTTCTCTTCTGAGTAATTTACAGAAAGAGCAAGATCTTAGTGGATACAAAATGTACAATAATACTGCAACAGATATTCCTTTACACCTTGCCTTCAATGATATACCAACTTCGTTCAATCCAGCTCTATTAGATGATAATGAGGGCAAAGAGAAAACTTTGACACTGCAAAAGCCAAGTATCATAATAGATACCGTCTTTTATCTACAATATAAAGCTCAAACGGGCACAGAAACAAGGTTCCATTACAGATGGAGACAGCTGTAAAAGGTCTATAGAATCTGATTTGCAAAAGATGTCACGTTTCTTATGCATTCGTAGCACGATTCGCAAAATTTGAGACAAGCTTAATCAATGCGTTTAAACTATGGACAATGGGAAGTTGCTTGTAAAACTCAGCGCAGTTGTACGTGTTGTCGTTCAAGAGTTAAAGTATCACCCAAACAGCTTAGCAGAGTTGTATAACTCGACGAGGCCTTAACAAAATATGATACAACAATAGTTTTGTAAAAGATTTACAAGTATCGTGTGGCTTTTTTAACTTGTTATATACCGGTATATCATGGAATTCGTGGCTTCTGAGAAAGTCCAGTTTTCAAAACTTCATGACTTAGTCCTATTGTATAAGCACCATATCAATGCGCAAAACAGGCTGCATACAAAGCTGGCCATATTTAAAGACTGTGTAATTTTCAGCAACCGAATTATTAATGCCGGTCGAAATGAGGATTGCCAAAAGAAAATGAAAGTTGGAGAGTTGTTTGGACCCAGTTTCGTAATGCTGCAGAGAGATGGCTACGAATGGGTGCAAAAACTTGAAGTGGACGGTGTAAGTTCAAGAAAGCCGGGCTTTTCTGCACTTCAGTCTATATAATATCTGCGTCTGTGAAATATCACATGAAAGTTAAAATCATAAATAAGCAGTGGCGGCCATCTATGTTGCACAGCTTCTTCAGTGTTGATATGACTATGTTCACGAGCACTAAACCTTGCTTGTATTCGACATGCCATCTCTTGTTGTCGAGGGACCCTATATGGGGTGAGCGCTAGTTTCCTTGTAAAGGATGTTGATTTACAGAACTATTCTAGCCAAATAACGAATACACCGGACACATGGATGTTGAAAATAGGAATCAACTGAGACGGCGTTAAAACAATAATTAGCCTCAGTGGGTTTGGCTGCCATCTCTTGTAGGCATATTGTCAAAATTGAAAATCGTCTGCTACATTTTTAGAGACCTTCTTTGAAAAAAGCCGGTTGGCTGCCATCTCTCATGGGGATCTTATCAAATTTGAAAGCTATATCACTGGGGACTTGTTCCAGATTATTGCCATCTCGGGTCCACAAACACTATATCTCGCTTGTATTCTACATACCATTTCTCTTTGTTGAGGGACCCAACAAAGTAGTCTACTTTTTACGGTAGGTTATGTGGCTCTAAATTAATTGTCTCACCAAACTGATATACTCTACATATTACATTTCCAGATATCTATGGCAATCGATTATAAAAGTACGAAAATAATGATTACACGGACTTGATTGGCTGCCATCTGTTTTCAAGTCAGTCGAATTTTATATAATTCGTCAATGAAATAAGCCAGTGGGGCTTATAAGTCGAAAAAGCAAATCAAAGATTTTTTCCAGTGGTAAAATCGCAATTTTCATATCAAAAATGAAGAATTTTATATTGTATGGCAGCCGTATGAGATTTTGGTTGCCATCTTAAGCACAAATATTGTCTTTTTTACATCTGGCATTTATGTCTGAGTGTTTGAAATGAAAAATGCAAGTTCATATTAGTTTTAACTTGCATCATATCATTACACAGGGAAGCTCTATAATGCCCAGATGGCGGCCATCTCAGACAATGGCCGCCGTATTGAATTTCAAGTGGCTAGCACTTTTTTCTGAAAATTTACACTTGAAACGATATATATACTTATTATAGAAGGTTCTGTGGCTCTAAATTAATTGTCTCACCAAACTGATATACACTACATATTACATTTGCAGATATCTATGACAATCGATTAAAAGAGTAAGAAAATAATGATTACACGGGCTTGGTTGGCTGCCATCTGTTATCAAGTTAGTTGATCTTTTTAAAATTTATTAATGAAATGAGCAAGTAGAGCTTATAAGTCGAAAAAGCAAATCAAAGATTTTCTCCAGTAGTAAATTCGCAATTTTCATATAGAAATGAAGGACTTTATATTTTATGGCTGCCATATGAGATTTTGGTTGCCATCTCACGCGCAAATATTGTCTTTTTTACATTTGGCTTTTATGTCTGAGTGTTTGAAATGAAAAATGCAAGTTTCTATTCGTTTTAGTGTGTCATATCATTGCACAGGGAAGCTCTATAATGCTCAGATGGCGGCCATCTCAGAAAATGGCCGCCATATTGAATTTCAAGTGGCTAGCACTTTTTTCTGAAAATATACACTTGAAACTATATATATGCCAAATTTCATGCTTGTATCACAAACTGAACGACTATATGAGTTATGCGCCCCACTAAACACTGCAAAAGCTGGGGGGGGGTAAATTGTGCAAACGACATAATATTATGAAATCAGTTGATAAGTAGCGCATTTAGAGTTCCTGGTGTTCGCTATTCGTTCAACTAGTCTCTCTAATTCTTGAATTTTCTAAAATTATTCCGACTCATTCAGTGGTATTTCACTAAATTTTTACAGAAGTAGATCTAATGAAAATTGAAAATAGGTATATCAGATTCTTATGTTCATTTACATGATGAGTCCGATTTTCGCCTTTTCAAAGATACATTTGTGTATTTGGAAAGAATGGGGGGGGGGGCAAAAGAAAACAATGCTGTGCCCTATCTTTAAATTTTCTCTGCACTAAGATTTTGTAAAATCAATTATGCTAATTTTAGCGTATGGATTTGTTTTTTATGTCCACCGTATTTACTTTTTTGCGTTCGAGATGGGAAACCATTTTACGAACAGTGACTCCTTTCGACGTGGCTTTATAAAAATCGCAGGAAAAGTAGAAAATGCTTATACCCCGCCTTTTCTCGTTTTCCTACACTGTTTTACAATATTGAGATTTTCTACACGAATCAACATTAATTTTGTCACCTGCTTCTCATTCAACTTATGATTAGTAAAAATTATTATCATATGGGACCATTACCAAACGGCAAACTTTTGGGCTGGTCCAAATTCAAAGATGTTGCAGACGACAATTTCAAATGAATGAAATTTAAGTTTTTTTGTCTTTCCGGGTAGAAAACATTGTGGAAAATGAAGAAATTGTTTGTCATAAGCAATTTCTTCATTTTCCACAAAGTTTTCCTGATATGTCAAAAGGCGTCAATGTGTGGGAATTGGTTAACCCTTTCCCAAACAAGACCTGCTTTTGACGTCACTAATAGGAAAGGCTTGGGAAAATATTCAGACAAAAGAAGAAACTGCTGATAACCAGCAATTTCTCCTTTTGTCTCAATATTTTCTGAGCTATATTGTACACATATCCAATCTTGATTAACACATATTTTGTCGTCTGCAGCAGCTTTTGAATTGAATCACCCAGAAATTTTGTTGTTCAGACAAGGGTTAAGCAAACAAGGAACATTATGCCAAAAGATTTCTTTTGTTCCAAGTCTAACGGGAAAACTTTTGGGTGTTTGGCAGGTGCAGAGTTCAGCAACGTTTAACCGTTTTGAATTATTTAAAGGGAAATCATTTTCACATTTATAAAAGAGTGACATGTTCATTTAAATAAAATCTCGATTATTATTGAAATTATAACCAAGTGCGTTTTCACGCTGTAGTGAAAATTGTAAAACTGTTTCCCTTTGGATGCTGTGAATTCTTTTTCAATTAGCGACCAAATTAGGAACAAAAAAGTTTTAACTCTTTTCTCGACAATTCATGGATTTTACATCCCTATTTTGCAAATAAAGAGGCTTGGGATACTAATGGGAGAAAGGCCACGACGCTTCTAAACTGCCATCGTCTGAATCAGCCCTATTGCAGAAGACACAATAGGTATCAATTAATTGATAACGATAGGATAATTATGTGTAAAAACTGCAAAAAAAAATGTTGATGCAAATAGACAAAATTATGTTAACCAACGTTTTCCCATATATCGCTGCTTTTCGACGAAAACCTCTTAACTGCAGCTTAACACAAGCTGTAGTTACGAGATTTTCGTTGAAAAGCGACGATACATATCTTTATTATAGTCTCGTTTATGTACATCAAGTACATGACATTCACATATACAATTATATGTGACTTACAGGATTAAGACAATACTAACCGTAAAACACGTACTGCACATAAAAAAATAAGAACCTGGTGCTAATGAAACAGTTGTTTTCGTCTTACATCTCTCATAAGGATGTCAAAATCCGGCATTGTTTGGGAAAGGATTAACAGTCATCGTACACCAGTCTGAACGTTTGAAAAATCGCGCCAACATTAATTGAATTAACGCTTCCCAAGCAAGATGTGATTTGACGTCACTATTAAAAGTCTTAGGAAAACATTGAAACAAAAGAAGAGAGTGTTGATTAGCAATTTATCTTTTGCCTCGATATTTTCTGTGCTATATCGTACACAAGTGTTTTTCTTATCAATATCTTTATTGTCGTCTGTATCTGTTGTCAAAGAGTAACAACCTGAATATTTGCTATTTGGGTAAGCTTGAAATGCTTTGTGCAGTTCTTATTCTGTTTTAAGGGGGAATGCTCTAGTTTTTCGAAACACTCGGTCATTACTGTAGAAAATTAAGCGTTTCGTTCCATATACGTTTCGCTATCGGATTTTCATAATATAATACGTCATTACAATTTACCATTTTCGATGGTAAAAGCGTATTTATTATGCGAAACTGATTTTCTCAAGATGGAAATTGATTATTTAGAGCAAGACAGTTGTAAGTATGTACGCAGTTACCACTGTTTTGCGTCATCATATTCGTGTGCAGCTGGTAAAAATTGCTGTAATCCACTAGTAAGTGCGCTGACCTATACATTTTCTTTTTGAATTATTACCAGAACATGTTGCTTAATACAATGACGGAGTTTTATCAATTTCTATCATGTAGAACTTGAACTATTTGCAAGAATATGCAAATTTTCACATAAAACACTTCAGCTTCGTTGGTCGAACTGAACAGGTGAGCATGCTGTTTTATACATTTACGCGTTTATAATGGCGCATATTTAGGGTATTCTGTTCTTATTGAATGTAAGACGTTACTTTAAATCCGTTTTCGGGACTAAACGATGATTATACAGCATTTTTTAAGCATTTTAGTGACATTGGATAGGTGCAAGAAATTGTGCATTTTTTCGCTGTAGGGGTATGTAATACGAATGCCTATAAAATTCAAACAAGATCGCTGACCATCCATTTTTATTTTATTTATCAATTGGTAATAACATATAATTTCAACATACAAATTATTAATAAATTATATTATTGGGGAAAAGATTAGGAAACTGGAGCATTCCCCCTTGAACCATAAGATTGAAGCTTTTTGTCGCCCCATCCGTAATGTGACAAATTTGAGATAAAAAAAAAACATCGGACTTTTTCGAGCGGCGTCGTTACGTATCCGAACCTATTCTAGCGTGGTCGTAAACATTCGGCGGTGAAAGGTTCTACCCGAATAATATCGACGTCGCGCGAATCTCATTAGGGGTAGTCTACCTTAACCCATTACCAGACGACAAATATTCAAACCTATCGAAAAGTTTTGCTGGCTACAGTTTCAAGTAATTTTTTAAAAAAGAAAATTACATTTTACAATTTTTTCATTATTCATTATGTTTTCAAGACATTTACCTTTTATCAAAATTAAAGACAAAGCCTGGGGGAAATTGGTCCGAGGAAGAATGGATAGATATTCATTGTTTTTCCTTTTCTATTTTCAAAGCCTTGTCACTACTAAGGACGGGCAAAACTAAATTAAGTTTTGGGGTTTGTTGGAGAGAGTTTAATTTTTCATGTACCATTTGCTCTTTTTGTGATGAAAATTATTTGCAATTGGATGATATTAGGTACAGGTGAAAATGATTAAAATCAGCACGTGCCCCGAGTCATATTATGTGACAATTCAACCCTTTCCCATACATCACATTGGATCGACGTTCTTACCAAGGAAAATAAGAATTATTGAGAGAAAAGAAGAAAACAGTCGGTCATCTAAAGCATGGCGTTTTCTTTGGCTTTTACACCCATGACTCTGTCGTTTGTTAATTCTTTTAAATTCAACACGCCTTAAGGTTTGTTGTTTCGAAAATTGTATATCTTTCCACAAACATGTTCATGTTTTGCCTTTTCTAAACTAGAACCTCTTCAGAAAACATTGAGGAAAAATAAGAAGAAATAGAAATCAACATTTTCTCTTCACCATTCTACATTTTCTTTCGAGAGTTGCATTTCAGACACGCTCGCTGTTTATGTAGGAATTATGATTTTCGTCAACTATTCTGCACGTTGTTGTTTGGGTAAGGGTTTATCCACACGCCGGCCCGTGTCTGGTCCCTTTGTTGTGTTAAACTTTATCCAAATTCATATTAAATTATCCATACATCACTTTGATAATTCGTTTTGTAAATCATTTTATCGCCTAACCTTTCCCCAATCTAGTTATTTTTAATTTTTGATACTGATCGACATTTAAGAAATAAGTTGCAGACGACAAAATGAATTATAGGCATACAGAGAACTTGTAAGTGGTAGAATAGAAAACGTTCAAAGAAAAGAAGTAAATGATGACAATCAGCATCTCCTTTTTAACAAATAATTTGTTTAATGTTTTATCCGACAGAGATATCAGGGATTTTTTACGGAAAGGGTTAGTAAAATATGAATATGACTTGAATACTAATATTTTATAGGCAATACTTGATAAGTCTGATTAGACTTAAAACATAATAAACCTATAAAAATCGTTATCTATTCTTTTTATTCGTCAAGCCTAATTTGAATGGAACTTTTTGAACGTCTTTCCCTCTTTTTTTTAAACCTTTTCCCTATGTATGTCCGGTATAACGTTGCGCTCAACTTTTCGCCGTTCTTTCAGTCATGTAACTGTGAATAAATTATTTGCCTTTTCGTGTCGCTGCTTTTCAACAAAAACCTCGTAACTGCAGCTTTAGACAAGCTGCAGTTACGAGTTTTCTGTTGAAAAGCGACGATGTACATTTCTGGGTATCGTCAGAACTGTACCAGAGTTCTGGGACATTATAATGTATAAGGACAGTCCGACATACCCGCCGACAAATGACGTGCAGGAATACAAAATGCAGAGGTCTAGGACGTGTAGCTGAAACTATCCCCCACAGAAGGCATGAATTTACATCTCAAGTAAAACGGTTTCGGACAACACTGAAAGAAAAAAAAGAAAAAGCAGATAATACAGTTTCTCCTGTTCCCTCAGTATTCTATAAGCTACAACATACACGTTTTCTATTTTAACGTAAACGTGCATTCTGATCAGGAGCCATTTTTTTCTCTGATAGCCCTTTCTTGGCATACATGTAGCAATTAAAACAATTAACATAGTTCCTGATCAGACTGAAAATAAGCACAGGATGATCTGGGGACATGTTTGTCTAAAAAGCTACATGGGCCTTTTCGCCAGATGTGGGCTAAGATCATTGTGGTGATGAAGGGATATAGTCGCGTGCCAGTATTTATTTGAACATCCCTTATTTAACAAAATGTATTCAACATTGCTAAGCTTCAAATCCCTTTGTTTATCATGCAGGCGCATTGTAGGAAATGGTTACAAGCACTTCCTTATTTTCTCATGGTGTTGTCTCATGATATCTAACTAGGAATACCAAAAGTAGGTATTGTTTTGGAAAATATTAGCCCTACGAAAGACTCTGATTTTGGTAAATGTTTAGAGTTAATGGTCTTGAAAACTGTTTGTCGCCAGATATCAAATTTGATAGGAATATTAAATGCCTGACAAACGTTTTATGTGTGTAAAGGTGATGTAAACCTATTAAAGTATCGAGTGAGCATGTGGGTGTCATTTCATTTTTATCAAAATTATTTTGAATGTTAAACCATCCAAAAAAAATAGTAACACAAACCATTCACTAAATTTTAACCCATTACCACACGGCAGAATTTTAGATGGTCCAAATTCAAAGGTGTCAAAGACGACAATATTAAGTGAATGGAATTACACATGTTTTGTTATTTTGTGCAGAAAAGATGGTGGGAAATGACAACAAGCAAGTTCTTCATTTGTCATAATGCTTTCAAAAGCCTTTACCTTGCAAAGCCTGAAAGGGTGACCTTATGAAGGAATCGGTTAAATATTACAAGTAACAGTACTGTCCATCCGTCCGTTCGTTCGACCATTCTGTCAACATGTCATGATTTAGTACTAACTAGTGCACTGTGTTGTAAGTTGTACGTTAGGTTTGTGCAGTCATTCAAAGATGGCGACAACGATACAGTATGAGAGGTAGGTGTCATAGTTTTTCATTGATAAATTTCTTAAACGGTCGTGCCTTGCCTTGATACTGATATCATTATACAGGGGAAATGTATACCTATCAACGATTCTATATATCAAATTACCAGTGTTGTCCTATCGTACTCAGTCGTTGTGCAAAGACAGCCCAACACGGAAAAAAATTTTCGAAGCGAGAAAGTTGCCCTTTTAAGGATGATTACATAGTAATCCGCGAACTAGGGAACAAACTATTGCTCTAACTTGGATGTTTTTAACATGCTCTTTTCTATGGTTACCGTTATTTTACACAAAAATGTCCAGAATGTCCACAAACACCGTGTTTACTAAATGGCCAAACAACGGTGTAGTCCCAGTGAAAATATGCAGACACAACGGTGCAGTTTCTGTGTTTTATGTACGGTGTGGTTATATTTTCATAACAAATTGTGAACGGTGTAGACATAATGCAATAGTGAACGGTGTAGACTTGAAGCAATACAGAACGTATTATTTCTCGAATGATAATATATTAATGTTTAATGATAACGTTTTCACGGCTGAGAATCATGTTTTACAATTCCTACCGAAATTCTTCAACAATTATGTAGATATGTGACTGGCTTGTAACTGCTTTGCAGCAAAGGTGACAATATGTCCACAAAATATACTTTAATCAGAATATAGAAAGAATCTAGAGTCTGCCGGCGTCTGTTTTCTTTTTTTCTTTTTTTTTTTTCAGTTCCATGCTGTTAACTTGTTACTATTGTCATTTCGAAGGAAGTTTCGAAAAGGTAGTGAAGCATTCGGAACAGGACCATTCCAGCCAGATATTAAAAGTGCGCAGGAGGGAGATCAATGATCAGACACATCAAACAGGTTTGAAAACTCTGAACTTCAGTATAATTCCGAATATTATCAAGAAGTCAGAATAGGACGTCATCCCCATTTGCGAGCATAGAATACACAAGATAGACCTCATCAACGTAGAAAAAAGGATTTTGGGGTTAACAATCTTTCTATCGATGATATCCCGGATTTTAAATGCATGAGTCCAGTACATAAAAAATTACGAAGTTCAACACCCCATAAATTCGTTCAAAAAGCTCCGACCTTAATTCCTGATAATTCCATTGGACGTAGGCTACTGAAACAGATGATACGGATAGGACTCTTCTCTTTCCCCACGAGACATAAAAACACTGGCTAAAATGAACAGTTTGTTCCCAGATGTGATTAAGTCATTGAGAAGCGTTGATAAACTTGGTAATTGTTTATCTTGGTCAATGAAGGTCGGTTATCGATGGAAAACATTGCATTTCATTTATTTATGGATGTAAGTTCTACTCTCTTGGAAGTACTTCAATGCGTTTTACTCCAATAGTCAAACGGTTTTGGCGAATAGAATATTGTCTTTTTCATTGCAAATGGTTACATTTTATGAGTGGGCCCAAAAAATCTTGGTCAGAAAATTGTCAATCCTGAAGAAGAGGTTAATTAGGTATGAAAATTCCTAAATGAATTTTGCAGTTCCGTAATTCTTTTTTCAAGACTTAATTACTTTAAGTCGAACAAGACGAAAAAAGGCCCAAATGTTTATGAAACAAATTTATAATTAATGTTTTGTTATTTATATTTTTTTTGTTGATGGAATCCTTTATTTTTGATAAAATCAGACTTTTCAATGAGGGGTCAATTTGAAAACTAGATACATGTCGATCAATAATTATCATACTCATTGAGTTGAAATCATTTCATTAATCACAAGAATTGATTGTAATAACCAATTAAAACAGTTACAAAGAAAAATTCAAAGCCAGAACCGAAATTTTGAATCTACAAATCAAATGAACGGATGAACAAGAAACTGGCCATTGCACCCACATCTTAGGGTAAGTCACTAAACATGGCTCTAAAATGACTGTTATCGTATGACTTGTTTAATATTTTGTGATGGTATTCCTTGTGATTATCATGTCCGGCAGATGTTGTTTTTTTTTTTTTAATAACAAATAACAAAAAAATGTCTTCTGAAAATCAAATTAAACATACATTGAACTGTTTTAGGCTTATGTGAATGAAGAAAAGAGAAAACGGCATATTTCCTTAACTTTTGTTTTCGTTTACTTTGAGGATGTCGGCGTTTTTATCAAGGGAAAGAACTGCGTTTTAAAGACCAAAGTATTTGAGGGAGATATAAATCAGATGTGCTGATGATCTGCTAGCGGTTAGAGCCAGTTCGCCCTATACAACATACCAAGTCTACACCGTTCACAACTTGTTGTGAAAATAATAACTACACCGTACATAAAACACAGAAACTGCACCGTTGTGTCTGCATATTTTCACTGGGACTACACCGTTGTTTGGCCATTTAGTAAACACAGCGTTTGTGGTCATTCTGGACATTTTTGTGTACAATAACGGTAACCATTGAAAAGAGCATGTTAAAAACATCCAAGATAGAGCAATAGTTTGTTCCCTAGTTCGCTGTGTACTATGTAATCATCCTTAAAAGGGCAACTTTCTCGCTTCGAAAAAAGTTTTCCGTGTTGGGCTGTCTTTGCACAACGACTGAGTACGATAGGACAACACTGGTACTTGGCTATATAGCACCGTTAATAGGTATACATTTCTCCTGTACGATGATATCAGTATCAAGACAAGATACGGCCATTTAAGAAAATCATCGACGAAAAACTAAGACACCCACCTCTAACGATTTTCCACGGACGCCATCTTTGATTGACCACTCAAAACTTCCGTACAAACTACACAAATCTAACGTACAACTTACAACACAGTGTAGTGGAAACTGTAGTTATTTGTGATATGTTTAAGATTAAAACAGCTGGGCTAATAATGATTTGATGACACAAGCATGCCGATATAACAAAGAATAATCTGCCGATGGCGAAATCCAATAGATTTAATATTTAACCTTTCGTTTATCAACAGACGTCACGGCATTCGTCCTCATCGCCGCTTTACAAACCCTCCTAAAGCTGTAGTTACGATTGATTTTGTTTTAAGGAAAGAGACGATATACTTCACTTTAATCACAATATTTTGATACGAACATTTGAGTCAGGGTCTAGAAATAGCGTCATTATCGCATTTTCGACTATGCTGACAGATGAGCCTGTGCACGCTGACATTTACCGTCTGACCAGGAATCTTGCCACTTTGCAATAGGTCCCGAAGAAGCTTATCGAGAACAACATTATATCTGCGCTTATACGCTTATACGCTGGATTCCGCGTTGGGCTAAAAGCCATTGGAATCATATTTGAACTTTACGACTCATTTCGATAAGATTGGTGAATTTCGATAAGTTGTCTGCACTTAACCCTTTCCCAAAACGGCCAAATTTTAGGGTGATCCTCTTCGAAACCTGCCACAAATGACAAAATGGAAGTTATTAAAGATAGAATAGTGTCAAATATGGGATAGAAAATATTGAGACAAAAGAAGAAACTACTGGTTATCAGCAGTTTCTTCTGTTAGTTCAATATTTTCCAAAACCTTTTCTATTAGGGACGTCAAAACCAGGTTTTGTTTGGGAAAGGGTTAAAATATTTTTTCATTGTTTTTTCGGTTGTTCTTTCTTTTTAGTATTCTATTCAAAATGTTCTTAATTTACACGAAGTGATATGAATGTATTTAAGGAAATTACGTCAATAGTTTAGGATGTTAAGAAAGCAAATATATTTATATAACTTTTAATTTCAGACAGTAATTATAAATGTATGAACATAAATATTGAAAAAAATAATTTCTTCTTTTTTTTTTTTTTTTTTTTTTATTTCGCCACTTTTTTTCAGATAAACTATTTTGACTTCGCGTAGTAAAACCATTCAGATGTATCAAAATTCAGTGGGAGGGGCTTAGTTCGCGAGGTTGGCGATCAATATCGACCAATCAGATTTCCGCCGAAAAAGAGCGGTTCACCGAGCCAGAGCGAGCAGGTGTTCGGCTAAAAACGGTACGGCCCGGCCAAAACCGTTAAACTCCGTTACTTTAATTATAGGCGACGCGAAAATAACCCCATTTGAAGAGGGGCGCAGGTTGTTTGCTGATACCGCTTACCTTATCACCGAAAATTCGGTTTTACTGAAATTTTGATGATGCAAATTTTGTACATAGGGGAAATTAATTTTCTCCAAACCTTTTGTAACCCATTGCAAGAAGTCAAAATTTTACTGGTCAAAATTAAAAGATGTTGCAGACGGCAATTTCAAACGAATGGAGTTTTACATATAAAAGTATTTCATGGTAAGAAACATTGTGGGGAACGAAGAAATTGCTTGTAACAAGCAATTTCTTCATTTTCCACGATGTTTCTAAAGCCTATATCTTGTTGGTATCAAAAGGCGCGTCAATATGTGGTAATGGGTTTGATAGAATTATTATGATTACGAATGACAAATTACGTTAAGTCGTTCAATTTGCCACTGTTTCAAATTTTGCCTAGTTATGAAACAAAGCTTTATTGAGACATAAAGAAATAAAGAAAATGTTGTAAACAGTATTCTATTTCCATGAATTAAACTTTTGGAAACTGTAACATTTCGTATACACGTAGATTGTGATTTCTTTAATTCGACATAAATTAGGCACATGCAAAATTTGTCGAAAAAAGTTAACATTATAAAAAATTGACAATGAAAAACTACATCGATTATGTACAGTAGACACTAGTTAACTTGATATAGGTCTACCCGGTTGTAGATCCTCTAATTGATGTATCTTTTTTTTTTTAAATTGCTGCTTTTTAACGAAACGCTCGTAACTACAGCTTGTTTTAAGGTACAGTTACGAGATTTTCGTTGAAAAGCGACGAAATGTTGTTCTAATGGCTGGGTTGTCTAGCATGGGTCCCTTGAGGATAGTTTGCCACATGATGTAACAAATTAAGGATATTTTCAGTTAATTATTTTTGGCCAATAGCAATCCTAAATAAATGGACGAACTAAATACATCTAGCCATGGTCAAAGGTCAGACCTAACCCCCACTTCCGACGCCAATTTAGCATAACTTTACAGTACCTGTTAATGCGTTTTTAAACAATTTTACATTTTTCATTGTGTCGTGTGCCGTTATAAATTATATTTTTAAAAGTTTCTTGAACAAGTATTTTAGTTAGCTACGAGGGTGAGTCAATAAATAACCAGCCTATCCCATTTCCATTTGACCGAAACGGCCACAATTTTACCGCTTTGTTGCAATACATGTTTTAGGCCTCGGGGCAAAATTACACCCGTATCGGCTCATTTATCGATGAGATACTGAATGTCAAACATGTCTAGCAATGCAACGGCGTGTTTTTCGTCTAAATTGGAGTACCGTGCAGTAATTCGGTACTTGTATTTGAAAGGGAAAAGGGGTAAGGAAATCCATCACGAGTTGGTCGATGTATATGGGTCTTCTGCACCATCGTATGCTCAGGTTAAATTCTGGGTCGGTGAATTTAAACGTGGTAGAACGTCTTTAGAAGATGATACCAGGTCCGGACGCCCACTAGATGCCACCGATGACGAAATGAGTAAAAAGGTGCAGGACCTAGTATACTCTGATAGGCGAATTCAGGTGGAAGAAATAGCGAAGGCATTAGGCATATCACATGGTAGCGTTTCAACCATCTTGCACGATCGCTTAGGTATGCGCAAGCTAACAGCTCGTTGGGTCCCCAAATCCCTTAGCGACGAGCAAATGGCAACCAGGGCATCAGTATCTAGCGCCTTGTTGAAGCGGTTTAAGTCGAAGGAAGAAGATTTTCTTTTGCGTCTTGTAACTGTAGATGAGACTTGGGTCCATTATTATGAACCAGAGAATAAATCTCAGAGTCGTCAATGGGTAGGGCCTGGGTCTCCAAGGCCAAAAAAGTTCAAAACGCAACCTTCTGCTGGCAAGGTGATGGCCACTGTATTTTGGGACACAAAAGGCGTTATCATGTTAGACTTTCTACCGAAGAAAAGTTCAATAACTGGTGCGTACTATGCTAACCTGCTCGACCAACTGAGAACTGCAATTCGTGAAAAACGCCGAGGTAAACTCTCTAAAGGGGTTCTGCTCCAACAGGATAACGCAAGAGTCCACACTTGCAAAGTTGCAATGGATGCTGTTGAGCGAAATGGGTATGAATTAATACCACATCCTGCCTATTCTCCAGACTTAGCTCCTAGTGACTTCTTCCTATTCCCAAACTTGAAAAAAGATATCCGTGGACGTCATTTCCGGTCCGATGAAGAAGTCGTGGCGGCAGTTGAGGAGTGGGTCAATGGAAAGGAGCCTGACTTCTTTAGTTCTGGACTGATGGCACTGGAACACCGCTGGTCTAAATGTGTCATTCTGGAGGGCAACTACATCGAAAAAGAAGAGATCGATCTCGACCGAAAGTAGGTCAGGCTGGTTACTTATTGACTCACCCTCGTATTACAACATAATATGGATATTTTGTTCAGTGGTGGATCCAGAGGAGGTTCGAGAGGGATCAAAGTTAAACGAACCCCGCCTGTACCTTGATTACTTCAGAAATTCAGCCAACTTTGTTTAGTACTAGGAAAACACCTTCCTATTTGTAGATTCGAACCCCCTCATAGAAATCCTCGATCCACGGCAGAAGAAGTTTTAAAATATTCGTTATCTCGACATCGGATAGAACGAATTTCTAATAGATGGGTATAGAAAAAATAATAAAATCATTTCGAATAAGTATAGTAATTGAAATGTATTAGAAAAGGGATAGCGCAATAGCTAACCTTTTCTTACTATATTTCCATAATGAACTTGATTGGTGAGCAACAAAAACAGTTTCACCCTTTTCCCAAACAAGACCTGGTTTTGAGGTCTCTAATAGAAAAGGTTGGAGAAAACATTGAGACAAATGAAGAAACTGCTGATAACCAGCAGTTTCTCATTTTGCCCAAATAGTTTCTTTGCTATATCATACACAATTTTTATTAACATCCATTTTGTCGTCTGCAGCCTCTTTCAAATTGGACTAGTCTAAAATTGTACTGTTTGGTAATGGGTTGATACCATTTGGATTGAAACTGAATTAAACCGGATGAGTCGAACAACGGATATCTCGAGGTAAATTTAAAACTACGTTTCCAACGACTTTGGCACAATGAGTTTCAGCTGTATTTTCTTCTAATGAAAAAAGTTCAAGTAATCTATTTGCTTGGTAATTATTTTCTTTTAATCGTCAAAGTTATAGTGTTTCATTCTTGCACTTCGTTCCTCTACAAGAAATTACAGAAAATATCAAAGGCTTCGCGTGACTTTAAATGTCAAATAACTGCAGACGACAAGATATTACAGACGCCTGCCTTTTTTGTTCGTCTGCTATGCGACAGAATTTCAAACATAAATTTCGCCCTGATTGGACATTGTATTGGAATCGAGTTCGCGTAAAGCACCAAATTCCAAGCGGTAACCAATACGAGAGAGCGTCGTTAGTTTCGAAGTGCGCACGCGCAGTGAACAATACCAGCACGCGCTGAATCCCGCGCAGGTGGAATGCCATGAGAGGACGCTATGGGAAATCGATTTTTGTCGCCTGCTTAGATGGAAAACAAAAGATGAAAAGGAATAAAGAAGAATTATGAAAAATATGAGCACAGCTTTCCAGCATCGATGCTTGGGACCATATTTAGAAAGACTTTGAAAGACAAAGAGTCTAAAATCTAAACGGATTTTAGGCGCCATTTTTAATCCTTATCATTTCCTTTTCTGAGAAAAATCGTTTTATTTTCTTTTTAGAGATATGCATGTTAAATTCATCTTCACAATTATTAATTCATTTTTAGATCTAATCAATTCCTTTTATTGTCACTCTTGAAATATGAAAGAGATAATGCATCTTATAAACAACAATATTCGAGCCATTGCATGAAAAATAATTCACAGTTGATTTCTGCTTTCAGAGTCGAATGGAAATCTGATCCCGTCCTCATAAAAAGGAACAAAATATAGAAAAATATTTCGAAATAAATACAGCATGCATCAGAATATAGTTTGAAAGGATAGAAATAGCTCGCATCGAGCGATTTCCTTCCTTTTTATTATCACATTTTTTTCAATTTTGAAGGTGCACGATGAGCATCAAAACTATTTAACATTTACATTGAAACTTAAAAATCGGATGAGTCGAACTCCGGATATCTCGTGGCAAAATTACATTCTCTACGACTTCGTCATAATGAGTTTCAACTGTTTAACCCATTACCAAACGACAAATTTTTTGGTTGATCCGAATTCAAAGATGTTGCAGATAAAAATTTCAAGTGAATGAAATTTAAAACAAGAGTGCCTGAAAGGCACTGATATCGCTCACCTGAGTTCTTCCTGTATTTGATTGTGTATGATATAAATTTTGTTGTGAACAAATATAGAAGTCGTATCAAATTATTGTCAATAAAGTTTCATAATTTCCAATAAATGCAATGAAGTCACATGATTAGTATTCAATCATATTGCATGTAGTGACATCTTAAATATTGAATATCATGTGCTGTTCCAGTTTGATTTTTATAACCAAGATTTAACTTTTACAATTAAATTTTGAAACATCAGAATGATACATTACAAGCATTAATATGCTTAATATTTTAAGCCCCTCCTTGCCTCATCAACATTTATTAACCTGTCAAAAAATTTACAACAAAGTGTTTGAAAAGAGTAACTCAATGAGCATTTTGCTATACTTGGTTTAAATTGGCCCCATAATTGATTTTTGAAGAATTTCTGTACGACTTTTTTAAGTCTGATAAGCCCTACCCTGCCACACTCATTTTTTTTAACAAATTAAAAATTCACAAACAATATTATTGTTACAAAGAGTCACTCAAGCAACATCCCTGGTACAAATTGGCCAAACAGTTGATTTTTCTTATCATTTCTCCTAGTCGAATAAGTCCCACCCTGCCATGTCCACATTTTTTACGAATCAGAAATTTGTAATAAAAATAAAAAGGGGTACTTAAGGAATATTCCTGAATAATTTGGTATAATTTGGTCCAACGGTTAAGGAGAAGAAAATTTTCAAAGAATTGTTTAATGATTTCTCCAAGTCTGATAAGCCCCGCCCTGCCATGCCTACATTTTTTGACAAATAAAAAAATTCATGAACACACATTGAAAACAGTCACTCAAGAAACAGATCTGCCAAGTTTACTTCAAATTTGACCAATGGTTGATTTTTAAAGATTTTTTTCATGATTTCTCTAAGTCTGATAAGCCCCGCCCTGCCTGCCCACATTTTTTGACGAATCAAAAATTTGAAAACAAGTTTTGCAAAGGGTCACCAAAGGAAAATTTCTGCCAAGTTTGGTAAAAATTGACTCATTGGTTAAGGAAAAGAAGATTTTTGAAGAATTATGTAACAATTTCTCTAAGTCTGATAAGCCCCGCCCTGCCATGCCCTCATTTTTTGACGAATCAAAAATTTCTCGACACACAGTGAAGACAGTCACTCAAGAAACATTCCAGCCAATATTGGTACAAATTGGATAAACATTTGATTTTTAAAGAATTATTTAACAATTTCTCAAATTCTGATAAGCCCCGCTCTGCCACGCCCACATTTTTTGACGAATCAAAAATTTGAAAACAAGTTTTGAAAAGGGTCACCCAAGGAACATTTCTGCCAACTTTGGTAAAAATTGACATGATGGTTAAGGAGAAGAAGATTTTTGAAGAATTATTTAATAATTTCTCTAAGTCTGATAAGCCCCGCCCTGCCACGCCCACATTTTTTAACGAATCAAAAATCTGAAAACAAGTTTTGAAAAGGGTCACCAAAGGAACATCTCTGCCAATTTTGGTAAAACTCGACTCAATGGTTAAGGAGAAGAAGATTTTTGAAGAATTATTTAACAATTTCTCTAAGTCTGATAAGCCCCGCCCTGCCACACCCATATTTTTTGATGAATCAAAAATTTGAAAACAAGTTTTGAAAAGGGTCACCCAAGGAACATTTCTGCCAACTTTGGTAGAAATTGACTCAATGGTTAAGGAAAAGAAGATTTTTGATGAATTATTTAACAATTTCTCTAAGTCTGATAAGCCCCGCCCTGCCACGCCCACATTTTTTGACGAATCAAAAATTTGAAAACAAGTTTTGAAAAGGGTCACCCAAGGAACATTTCTGCCAACTTTGGTAGAAATTGACTCAATGGTTAAGGAGAAGAAGATTTTTGAAGAATTATTTAACAATTTCTCTAAGTCTGATAAGCCCCGCCCTGCCACGCCCACATTTTTTGACGAATCAAAAATCTGAAAACAAGTTTTGAAAAGGGTCACCCAGGGAACATGCCTGCCAAGTTTGGTTAGGATTGGCCCAGTGGTTAAGGAGGAGAAGATGTTTAAAGAAATTGTTGACGACTTCCGACGCACGACGCACGACGCACACCGGACACAGGGTGATCACAAAAGCTCACCTTGAGCATGTTGCTCAGGTGAGCTAAAAAGATTGGTCTTTTTAGGTAGAAAACATTGTGGGAAATGAAGAAATTGTAATCAATTAATGTTAAAAAGAAAAGAATTGCGTACAATATGGCACAGAAAATATTGAGGCAAAAGGAGAAAATGCTGATTATCAGCATTTTCTTCTTTTGTCTCAATGTTTTCCCATGCTTTTTCTAATACGGACGACAGAAGCAGGTCTTGTTTGGGAAAGGGATAAAAAACCCAACTAATGGATATCAGAAATATTAAAAGAAATTTGGCAATGAAGAAGATACTTGCTTTATCGTGCAGTTTTATTCCTTGCCTAATATTCTAACTGGAAAGGGTATTTAAACCTTTCCCAAACGAGAACAACTTTTGACATTTGCATTAGAGGCAGCTTGGAAAAAACTAATTGTGAGAGCATAAAGTCCAGACAATGTTAAAATCCATTGTAGATCTATTGGGAAATGATAAAAAAAACAACAAATATTTGATATAAGAAATAATAAATAAAACTCGATTTCGCATGATGCGAACCACAGATATATTAGTGGGGACAAAAAAAACGCGTAACTGACGCTTGAAAAAGTAGGAATTACGAAGTTTGAACTTCACAAGACTATATAAAGTCATGATATATGTTTCAATGGGTCGTTAATTTTGGATACGATAAATATCAACTACAAGGGAGATAAATGCGTTAAAAGAGTTTGTTTAGCGGAAAGTTATGTCCCCTGTTATTGATGACCAACTGTCGCGAGCTAGTTCTCAAGCTATACTAGTTAGTATAATATTCGAAGGATTTCGGTCCACTATCTGTAACCCTTTCCCAAACGACACTGTTTGACCCATTACCACTCATTGACGCTATTGAATCCCTATATGATATTGGCTTCAGAAAACATCGTGGAAAATGAAGAAATTGCTTGTAACAAGCAATTTCTTCATTTCCCACAATGTTTTCAACCCAGAGAGACCAAAAAAATGCAAAATTTCATTCACGTGATATTGTCGTCTGCAACATCTTTAATTTTGGATCGGTCTAATTTTTTGTCGTCTGGTAATGGGTTAAGAGCGCCCAAATTTGAAAGCTGTTGCAGACGATATACTGGACTTTGATAATTTGCGTATAATATAGCACTGAAAACATTGAGACAAAAGGAGAAAATGCTGGTTACCTAGACGTTTTCCAAGCCGTTTCAATAGACGTCTAAACTAGGTCTTGATTGAAACTGGGTTACCTCCTTACCAAATGACAGAAATTTAAACTGGTCACAAAATAAATGTTTATAAGTAGGCAAGGCCTATATTGAATCTGTGCATAGAAATTATCTCGTATATGTGGAAGAGTCTTTAGCAATCTAACAATCCCAGTAATCACCATGTTTCACAATGTTTTGATTTTCTCACTGTCACGTCACCTGAGTTGACCTTAGGAATTTCAAGTAATTGTGTGAAATCTTTACTTATAATTATTACGTTTCAGTTTAAGGAATCTAGTCCTTATCATTCGAAATCAAGAGTCAATAACTAAATCGTCCGAAGAACTTCGATAATCAGCATTTTCTTCTTTTGTCTCAATGTTTTCCTAGACCTTTTTTCATAAGGGGCGTTTAACAAGGGACGCCAAAATCAGGCATTGTTCTGTAAAGAAATAACAATCATTTTGTTGTAAACATGACACTTTATGTAAAAAACCTAAATCTATCTGAAAATATTGAGAAAAAAAGAGAAATTGCTGATTACAATGGGGAGAATCACGTGATTGACAATGGTATTATACACGAAAAAATTGCGTCCGAATGATCGCTTCGGCGTAAAAGTCCAAACTTTGGAAAGGTATGTGTTCAATCTACGTAGTTTTTCAGACAAGCCACCTAGCCTAAAGTACCCGCTATTGTCTAAGGGTTTCACAGATACCCAACTTTACCCTATCCATTCGCTGTATTTAGAGAACACTCAAAGAATGTTTTCGAAATTGCGAAAATTTTGGATGTGTGTTAAGCACGTCGCATCATATTTACAGCTATATTTCTTACCCAAAGAACTCTCTGTTCACAAGGTATATTTCCAGACCCTTTTTTATCGATGGCATATCATTCTAGTCCATTGACAAGGTCCGTGTTGTCTTTGTTTAGCGTATTTACGAAAGAGATGTTAGACACTCGTAAAATGCTGTAGTGTTTGGCACGCCGGATTCTTGTGAATGTGATGTTAAACACGCAAACAGTTGCTTGTGTAATAGAGAAGCCAAAGTTATTGGACAAATTGGGTTTTTTATGACCTTATCTGATTAAAATCTAGTGTAAACTTACAGTAACATATGACAGACATCGTAAGGGATAATCTTATATGAACTTTTAAATAACGAAATCGGCTATAATTGGTCTTACTAATCAAATCTCTTGTTATATAGATTTTCCATGACAAATATGTGCAAAGAAAATGATTCCGAACTGAAATGTGATGTCATTGTTGCCAAGTTTATGGTTAATATCGCTTTCAGAATCTTTATGGTGTTTATTTAATTGATTAGAAGAACATACTGTAGAAAATTTGTCTCTGTCAGATGTTACTGTCACGCCCTAACCGGATTTTAAGTGGATTGTTCATAAGCTATATGTCATATTGATAAAACGGTTACCTTTTTAACTGCTTTCAACACATACTTTTGAATTTTGCTTCTTTTTTCAGATGACTCGAAAGAAGTCTCGGCTGTCCTTACATAAGCCAAAAGTAAGACGAAACACAGAGTCTGGAATTAAGAGGAAGCACACGACGCCTTCGAAATCTGACACTCAAATAAAAAGTCCGTATAAATCGCCATTGTACAGAGCTTCGCCTGGAAAATCACCACTTTATTTTGCTTCACCATTAAAGAAACGTTTCAAAAAGGTCCAAGCAAGAACACAATTGATATACAGTTCAGAAACTACCAATGAGAATGTTGAATCCATTCTTGACTTTGGATTCCTTGATCAAAGTTCTGAAAATGATGACACTACCGAAGTTCTGGAACAGATCAATGAATTACTTCCGTCTGTCGTTAGAATACTCTCTATGGAGAAAAGACTGGACCGAACAATATTGAATTTTTTCAAACAAGTGAAAGACGGTATTTTCCCATTGAACAACATTTCATTGCTCTTGTTCGCAGACACGGTAAAGTGGTTTGACAATGATTCGACAATACAGATGAGATACCCTAAAGAGACAAAAACCTTCTGGAAACTTGGATATAGACTATTTGGTGAAAGGTTTGTCAATTTCATGAGTGGTCCGAAGAGTCAGGGCGATACTGTCATGAATGTTTGTGGGCGTGGTCAGTACTCTCCTAGATCTGCAGATATTAATTTTGCTGTCCCAAATCCCAAGATTCTGCGATCATTTAACCCATATGATGTGACTGGAGAAAGAAAACCAGGTATTTATGGAGACATTATGGCAGTTTTGGCGGAGAATCTTCGAGGCAAATCAGCGTGTCTGACGTTCGACGGCAAAAAAATCAAACAGGGGTTGACAGAAGAATTTGGAGACGTGGATCTAATAGGTTTCGAAAAGGATATGTCACTGAGCCAGAAAAGGGATAAGATGCAACAAGACAAGAAAGAAGTTGCTGATGTTATTACAAATCTTTCAGAAACCTCTTTAAGTGAGAGTCTTGATTCTCTCACAGATAGTGACAAAGTTAACGTTAAAGCCATATTGACTGAAAAATTAAGATCTATTTCTGTAGCTATTTTCAAGGCAACTGATCTGAAAAGTAAAAAGGAGTACTGCATGCAAAAGTTAATAGAAAGGGGTGGCAGTGAAGACTGGAGAAAAAGTAAATATGTGTACGCCATAAGTGCCGTGAAAGCATTCATTTATGATATAGAACAGTTCACAGGTGAAGCTCGAGAATTGACTGAGGAAATATGCAACTGTCTTGCCGTCCTTAACCAAGAAATCTGGACCAATGAAACCCACATCAATTTGAAAACAACAGACAAGTTTTATGAACTACCTCATAGTGATGAAGAAAAAATACCTAGATTGGTTAAACAACGGTCTGAAGAATGGAACAGTATACGTGCTAAAGCAAAAGTGACAGGCAGTACACTATTCAATGCATTAGGCTTAGCAGGACTTGCTAGACAGAAAGACCATTTTGATAAAGTAATCTGTTCTGTTCCTGAAAAGGCTCACTCCGATGAAGTAAAAGCTGCGATGCAGCACGGTATTGACAACGAGGAAAATGCCGTCGGAACGATTGTCGCCAAGGTATTACCCGTCTTAGAACCCGGACTTATATTTTGTGAAGAGGGTTGTGTTGATGTGAAAAATGAAAATGGTGATGTATTTTTGGTTGTGTCGCCCGATGGAAGCTTGAGGAGAGACCAATCATTGCAATCAACGTGTGTTGGAATTGAAATAAAATGCCCAGTGTCATCAATCCATACAGAGATACCTTACCGCTATTACTTACAATGCCTGTCAGAAATTGAAGTTTTAGATGTCGAATATCTCCTTTATGTCTGCTGGACTAATGACGAAACGACAGTCTTCCGTGTCTCGCGTGATACCGAGTGTTTTAAGAAGGCAATGAAAATTGCACTGGAACTTTATGACATGGACGACGTGAAAAGGCCACTTAAACTTACCGATGAGCAGTTGCGCCTGAAAGAAATAATCCAAAAGAAGAGTAAGTCAGTGCCATTGATAGCGAGGTTTCAGTCAGTCAAAGTTTCTGACTGCCAGAATGGAAATGTCGGAGAAAGATCCGATACTGAGTATAGTGTAGGTTCACTTGTCAAGTTGTTAGAAAACATTAACAGATTAACCAAAGATTTCTACGAAGTGAACAGAGAGAGGGCTTCTGAAGCAGTCGTGTTTCTTGTCGCAGATTTAGACAGAAGTTGGCAACATAATCAGATACGTTGTGCACCTGTTTCGTGGTTCCCGAAAGGTTACAGCTTGTCTACGGATACCATGCGACAAATTTATGATCAAGTACATGATGAGTGCCACTCATTTGGAATTCACATACCGTGTGTCTCGTTTGATGGTCAGTGGCATAATATGGTTGCGAGATCCATAGATGGAAAACCACTTACACTGTATCAGCTTCAGAAGGATGTTTGGCACGAAGCTTCGGCAATGAAAAAGAAGGATATTGTGAATGAGATAAAGAAACTGAACAAAAACCCATCATGGCAATTCCGTTGGACCAGACAGGACAATGAAACGAAGGAAAACACATTGAAAAGGGTTATCCATGCTACCAGTGGAATAACAAACATTCCTGTATTAAGATTGTCACGGCTTGATGTAGTTAGTGAAACAAAAGAGAGCGATGCTGTCGAATCGACTGTTGAGGGAACGCTGGGCCTCAGTATTCCAGCCATTGTACAAGAGTCATCGTCCGAAAGTGAACATGTAATGGCTTTGACGGCTATAGAAAGCATTGAAGAAGAAGTTTTCTCTTGCAATGTTGACGAGAATCTATGGGCATTTGAAGTTGAGTCACTTCAATTTGAACAAAGTGGCATTGAGAACGATATGCACGACGATTCAGATACGCCGTCGATTGACCAGAACAGTAGAAATCACAAAGAATCTACCTTAGATCTAAAAGGTAATGTAAACAAATTAAATCCCTCAACGTTACAGTTGCATGATATGTTGTGTATCTTGAACCTTCTTAAGAAAACAAAGGACTGCAATAAGGGAAACAAATGGAACAGTGTGTCTGCAGAAAAACTACTCACATACTTTGAAGACAGTAAAACGTTAATGAAATTTGTGGATGTAGAACTCAGAGTCATTGTTCGTTATTTAAAAAGAACAACTGGATGTACAATTAAAGAGTCAATTTCAAAGCGTGAAAAGGTTCGCGGTATTTGTAAACTTCTATCACTCGACATTGATGGATTGGAAACTAAGACTTCGACAAAAAGGGGTATAAAATGTGTTAAGTCATTATCTGAGTTATGTACGGAAAAACTATCCAGGTGCATTACAAAAAATGCTCTCAACATTGCATATGCCGAACTGATATGGAATGAACGCTACCAGAAATGGATAAGCGAGGTTCAGAGTGTGAAAGTTAACGATGACTCATACGAATGGTTTTATAAGCCAGAGTACAGTAATTCCAGACAACAATATGAAGTAAGGTGTATTGATTCAACGCACTTGATGACTCGTGCAAGAAGGAATTCCTGTAAGGGAAACTTAGATGTTCTTGTGTCTCTTCTCATGGCTGCTAAGGCCTGAACGGGATTTAAATGATTTCTCACAAGTACTGCAAATCAACTCTGACTCCGTAATTTTATGTTTACACAATCTGAAAATATTGAAAACGACAATTACACAAAATCAGTGATTATCCTATAAAGTACGAGTCATTACACAAATAATCGATAACATGGGTGGAAATGCTTGTAAATTATGTGGGTCAGTGAGAAAAAAGGCGGGAAATGAAACTGGCAACGATGTAATTGTGCAGCGGCGGATCCAGGATTTTTGTGAAGGGGGTTCGTTTTTACAGAAAGGGGGTCCGTTTTACTAGTATCACACAATTTTGACTGGATTTCTGCATGAAACCGAAATAATCAGGATTCAGAGGGGGTTCTTTTCAATCCCCGAACCCCTCTGGATCCGCCACTGATGTGTCTGTAGGAATGTCAAATAGCGCTGCAGATACAAACGTAGGCCTATACAAGGTTTTCTTTAAATACAAAAATCCTCTTTCCGTCAAATAAATTGTGTTGTGGGCTCTTGTTTAAACCGTTTTATCAATTAGAAATCTAGATTCTACTTGCCAATGAGTACCCTGTGCACAGAATTCGATAAAAAAAATGTTGTCATCACTCGATCCTTATCTAGAATTATATTCTCGTTAAAAGCGTGAATTTTAACCCTTAACGGTTAAACGAGCGTCTGTAATGCTACCCTCCTCTTCTTTTTAAAGGAAGCAAAGTAAAATGATTTATCTGATAACGAATCATGATATTCATAACTTTATGCGAACCTACTATTGGTCGTAATACTTACTTCGATGTGTAGAAATGGCGAGTTTAAAATGGTTTGATACTTTAGGCGAGAAAGAGAATGCACTACGAAGCATACTATTATGTTACTTTGTTTCAAGTTTTTCTTTAATGAACGATAAAATAATTTCAACGTACGGGAATCAAATTGAGAATGTGGGTCCACTACCAGGCCTAACCAGTTCTTGTTCCGTGTCAGTCCCCTTGCCTTACAGGCGACGTATCTATCACGGCTGGAGTACGTCTAAAACAGAGACCCGTCAGCGTCCCTTGACAGCCAGAAGTGGCTATCAGCAGTTAAATTTTAACTGCTGATAGCAACTTCTGGCTGTCAAGGGACGAGTGTAGTATATCTTTGGACTTGATGTGGACGCGAAATCGTTTGTAAATTCAAATGCCTAACATAAAGCAGTTTGAGGCTCATTGAAGGCACGTTTATTGTGCGTTTCCATCACACAATTGAATGTAACCACTTGCAATGGGGTTCAATTTTTTCAAGTAAACCG
Source organism: Fragum sueziense (assembly GCA_963680895.1). Lineage (NCBI taxonomy): Eukaryota > Metazoa > Mollusca > Bivalvia > Cardiida > Cardiidae > Fragum > Fragum sueziense. The sequence goes on from OY804593.1 coordinate 62,657,414, forward strand.
TGACGTAATTTCGGACGAACAAAAAAAAATAGTATTTTGCCGGTGGTACAGCAAAGAGTTTTGGTATAAAAAATAGACTGGGTTTACCGTTATGTTAGGCTATAACATCTCGTATATTCTGATTTTTTTTCGGGAGACAGGGCGGAGCCTTGTAAACGGTTCATTACATTTAAGCTTGAGGAGAAACAGCCGTCTCGCTTAGCGGTACATCGTCGGTATAATTGAAAAACATTATAACTACAGCGTGAACCAGGCTGTAGTTACGAGTTTTTATGACAACTCATTTTACAATAGAACGTTCTTTCAATTTCGAAATGTGTTCAAGCTCGTGCCGCACGTTTTCCTCTTATATCAACCAAGATATCGAGAAGTAAACTCGTCGAATAACCTCTTCGCTTAGCCACACCCTGTGAGGTGAATAAAAATGGATTATAACTACAGCTTAAATCAAGCTGCACATACGGAATTTTACAATAACACCGAAGAAATACTTTTGTTTGTCCGTAATTACATCACAGTTTACTCTAAAGAATTGAATCCTCTTCTATCATATCATTGTATTGCATATGCATATTCATTCTTATACCGACATTGTAACCATTGTAAAGTAAATCAAACCTTGCCGAAACAGGACCGGTATTTTGTTATTCTCAAATATGCTTAAACACAATAATGTGCAAGACCTTACACTGTGCATTGTTCAGAAGTAATCTCTTAAATGTTCAAAAGATTTCAATCCACACAATATATCTCCGTAAAACCAAATCAGTCAACACATTCTACACAACTATGGTACACTTGCGTGTTTAACATCTCACTCACAAGAATCCGGCGTGCCAAACACTACAGCATTTTACGAGTGTCTAACATCTCTTTCGTAAATACGCTAAACAAAGACAACACGGACCTTGTCAATGGACTAGAATGATATGCCATCGATAAAAAAGGGTCTGGAAATATACCTTGTGAACAGAGAGTTCTTTGGGTAAGAAATATAGCTGTAAATATGATGCGACGTGCTTAACACACATCCAAAATTTTCGCAATTTCGAAAACATTCTTTGAGTGTTCTCTAAATACAGCGAATGGATAGGGTAGAGTTGGGTATCTGTGAAACCCTTAGACAATAGCGGGTACTTTAGGCTAGGTGGCTTGTCTGAAAAACTACGTAGATTGAACACATACCTTTCCAAAGTTTGGACTTTTACGCCGAAGCGATCATTCGGACGCCATTTTTTCGTGTATAATACCATTGTCAATCACGTGATTCTCCCCATTGTGATTATCAGCCTTAACTCTTTTTGTCTCAATGTTTTCGCATGCCGTTTCCAAATGGGTCTTGTGGTAAGAAGGAAATAAACTGACCAGGTTGACGTTATCATTTTGTTGTAAACATGACACTTTATTAAAAATCCATATAGGAAAATATTGAGGCAAAAGGGGAAATGCTGATTGCCTCAATGTTTTCCAGGACCTTCTTCATAATGGACGTCAAAATCTGGACTTGTTTGGAAAAGAAATAAACAGACCAAAGTGACTTTATCATTTTGAGGAAAACAAGACACTTTATTTAAAATCTAAATCTGAAACCATTGAGACAAAAGGAGAAAATGCTGATTGGCAGCATTTTCTTATTTTGTCTCAAATATTTCCTAGACCATTTTTCATACGGGACGTTTCATAAGGGACGCCAAAGGGACTTGTTTGGGAAAGAAATAAAAAGGACCAAGGTGACTTTATCATTTTGTTGTAAACATGACACTTTATTAAAAGTCCCTATCTATAAACATGTCTATATTGAGATCTAGCGAGTACTTCATTACAAAACCCTGGGATAATGTTTGATTGCTCTCTGACTTATGTTATTAAGACATGACTTTTCAAAGCTATTGTGTCTTTATAAAATGGATTACGTTTTCCGAGAGGGCTCTATTTAAGTGGTTACATTAAGCAAAATATTTTACCAAGGAAGAAATACTTTTTGTATCCCATTAGAAGCCCATTTCCAGACGATAATATATGAACATAAATTCTAAGATGCTACAGACGACAATTTCAAGTGAATCAAATTTAAGATCTAATGATCTGTTTACGTAGAAGGCACTGTTAACGATGGAGGGAAAGCTTGTCACCAGCAATTTCTTCATTTTCACAATATTTTCCAAAGCTTGTATTGTTTTGGCGCCAAAAAGGGTCATGGTATAGGAATGATTTTGTTATAGAATTCTGCAGTTGTAGATATTGTGAAACTTTTAACATTGTGTGGAAACGGGCTAACCCTATAAATAACTACAAAAAGAATGTTCCAATCTAAAAAGATGTTTCGCGCGTTAAAAAGAAGCAGAAATAAAAACCTGAATTAGTGCACACAATTGCGTATAAGTATTGAAAGTGATAGAGTAATGGTTATTGTCACAATCTTCTTTGGCCTCAATGTTTTCCAAGATCTCCTTTTCTGGAGATGTCAATAACTCGTGTATTTCTCGCACTGGAATGGCCCTTTCCAAAGTGCCAAAATGTTGAAATGTCTAAAATCAAAGACCTGTTGCAGACAATTAAATATTTCTGTCAGAGTAAAAAAACTCTAAGATATTGTGGAAAATATTATACAAAGGCGAGAAAATGATGGAAATTAGCATTTTCTTACTTTTTCTTCCCAAAGTATATTCCAAAGATTCAACACGCTGAAATGTTTATCTATTTGGTAAATCGTTAAAATTGACGATTGACGTGTTTTCGGATCTTCTGTTGACAAAATAAAAGATAACTCAGTCTATAATTGAACAGAATAATTGTTACCGTTGAATTGATTGCTATGATAGTTCAGATTCGATAAATTAAAATAGTGGATTTAACATGAAGTCAAAACTAATATAAGATAACATTCTGGAAGAAAAGAGGAAGACAAACTTGAATTGATAATAAATGAGCAGATATTTTTCGCTAACTGTCATTTGTGTGTGGTGTCCGTAAGTCTGCGAAAAGTTCTTGTTTACTGCAAAAGATATATTAATTCCCAAAAGATGTTGGTTTATGCAATATGTTATTAAAAGATGGTATTCGACTAATGATGACAATAAATATAACGAAAATAGTGTTTCACTGAATTGACTATTAAGTTAGAACTGACGTTGCATGTTTGTAAGTGATGTCAAAATTCATTGACTATGTAGTCCGACTGTAAAAGCAATTTTAAAAATGCAGGATAGAAATGAATCGATGTTTATGTTTCTCATATTTCTACTGTGTTTTCCGGTCGTATGTAGATGTCAGAGTCTGTATAGTGCTTCTATATCATGGATACCCACAACTAACGCTGCAGAGGTAAACCTTTTTAACACAAAACCTTTTTAACACACACACGGTACGGTAACTACAGAGACAGAGCCAATGGCTCTGCTAATCAATTCCTCTGGGAAGGGGCGCTTCCGGCCATGTGTGGCTTCTTCTCTGGATTCACGATTTTTAGACAAAAACAGGTGAGTGTTCAACTTTGTTGTTCAATTATTTTCTTTTTGTGCTTGAAATCGAAAACTGGGAATGTCATGCTCCCCAAAGACCATTTATCTGCCTGTCTTAGGTGATGGTCTAAGGTGAGCATGACATTCCCGGTTTTTCGCTTTTAAGCACAAAAAGAAAATAATTGAACAACAAAGTTAAACACTCACCAATTTTGTCCAAAAATCGTGATCCCAGAGACAGAGCCACACATGGCCGAAAGCGCCCCAGAGGATGAGAATAGAAAGCCATGGGCTTTTTCTCTGTAGTTTCCGTACCGTAACACAGTTAGACTGATCCATACTCATGGGAGCTGCAGACACAACAATAACAAGCCAAACTAGTGCAATTTCAAGTGTGAATGTCGAACATTAAAACGAGGAAAATCATTTGAGCAAAAGGAGAAACTGCTGGTGATCTTTTGTCTTAATATTTCCCTATGTCCTTTCTTTTACTAAACTAAAAAGCAACGAAAGGCGTAAATAGATCCACATGCTTTAAGTTCTTGAAATATATAGTTCCATTTCGGGATAGATTGTTCAGTTGACACGTATGGTTCTTAGAGCAAAAGAAAGTAAAACGGCAATGTGGCCAATGCAAAAAGATTTTTTTTTTCATCTTTTAATATTGATTAATTTTTGGGGATGTTATAGAGAAAACAAAATGGAATGCAGCTATTCTGTCAATTTCAAGGGCTCATAACTCAGGATGCGAGATTCTGCTCAAGTGGAATAATTGCATTCATACAAAAACATTATAGTCAAACACATTCTGTACAATTTGTCTTGAGTGGTAAAGATTTGTGACTTAGAGTGAAAACTACGTCGGAAACAGAAATTATGTGTATTTCAAGGGCACATAACTCGATATGTTAAATTCCGATCGAATTGATAATTACAAGCACGCAAGATCTTGTGGTAACTATGGTTCTGTCCAAGTTTTTTTTTTTCTTGCATAATTTGCATTTGTAAGAATGAAAAAAGTCAAAATAAGCTATTTTTGATATTCAAGAGCAGATTACTCAGGATTTTCTTGTTCAATCAAAATTAATTGCATGAATCTGATAGATGGTCACCCAATAACCATTCTTGTGAAATGTTGTAGAAATGCATTATGTAGATTAAGATTAGGCCTACCCCATTTTTCATTTTTCAAACAGTGACAATACGGAATACATACAGACAAATAATAGTAGGAAAGAAAGGTATCCGACTGCGCTGCAAGAATTTTCAGGCTGATATTGCTTATAAAATGTGCTGCCTTTCGAAATACCGGGTATTCCATAACGTACAAGTGTTTTTCTTTTTTTTTTTTTTTTTTTTTTTTTTTTTTTTTTTTATTTTGGATTTGAGCAGTCTTTTTCTTACAGCTACAGTTTTATTATCATTTTACGTGGACTCGACAAAACATTGCCTGTGCCGCAGCCAACCCAGGTTGCCTACAAGCCTACACGACCAGTCATATAACAGTCCAAGTATTGAACAGATGGACTGGTGGTTACACGTGGACATGTACGGAGGGTTGTGTAGGAAATGACGTCATATCAGATCTGAAAAATCTACTTTTTGCGGAAATTTCCGGATTTTCAGACGATAAGTGGGAATCTGGAGAAGAAACCATTTTACACACATTTGGTGGATTGGATAATTTCAACGTTAAAGTTAGGTAAGGCAGCCAACTTCTTCTAAATTGAATGATTAAGAATTTGTTATCAAACGGACAAAGGTGAGCGTCAGTACATACAGAATAGAAGAAGTAGACATAATATCTACCGATAGAGGCCGCTAAAGACTATTACCATCTATCTTGTTTGGGCATTCTAGGCTAACTACTTTCAAGATGCCACCGCCCTTAAAATTTATACACGTTCTTCACATGCTTGCAAAAGGTAAAATGAATAATCTAGTTTGAATTAATTTTGTTATTCGATAAAATTGAGACGAATAGATCTAGTATACCTTATTTTGAAGTAGGCCTAAGTGTAGTTTTCTTTGCAATTTTCTGCTTGCTACTTTTTGGCGACGGGATTTCGAAAGTTAAATCTGTAGTTCCATTCATTCTGCTAAGGTCTTTATTAACAAGTGTTCTTGCATGATTTAGTTTGAGGTTATTACAACCCTATGAAATACAACATAACTTGATGACTGTTTGCTTTCATTTTTGTTGAAGCTTATCGTGATCATTTTCTGCCTCTATTTTCGATGATATGTCTCTAAAATGAACCGTCATTTTATCTTATCCTCTTCTGCAAACAAACAGCACATTAATCTAAAAGCAGATGCAGACAGCACAATTAGTGATATTTTTTGCATGTAAATACAGAGTGTCCCAATAAAAACGGAACCCATTTTTGAAAGTGAATTGCTCATGTATAAAGTCATATGTCTCCACCAAATTTGAATATGCAATAAACACGACAGTTTTCTATCAGCAGTTAAAATTTGGTTGAAAAATGTTTATTAGTTTCGAAAATATTGGCATTTAAATGAATGCACCCGGAAAACCATTTTAACACGATATCGGTATTTCCGTTCGCAGCGCGCGCCTACACTTGACACTTCACAATTGTTTAATAAAATGCAAAAATAAAACATTTTACTTACAGCATTGCATATTTATTTAATCTTTACCGCTGATAAATAAACTGTTAAAGAAGAGCTGCGATGTAACCAAAACAAAAACATGAATACAAACAAAATATAAAAAAGTATCACAGATTCATAATACATGTGATCATATGCAGTTATTTTATTAATCTACAACATGCCGGTCAGCGCTCAAATGTACTTTAACCCTTTCCCAAACAAGACCTGGTTTTGACATCCATGAGAGAGTTAGCTTGAGAAAATATTTAGACAAAAGAAGAAAATACTGGTCTTCAGCATTTTCTCCTTTTGCCTCTATATTTTGTCTTATGTATTTTACTCAAATCCTGTCTTTATCAGTGTCAATTTTGTCATCCGCAACTTCTTTCAATCCAGTCCACCCTAACTTTTTGTGGTTTGGGAAAGGCTAAAATTGTTTCAAACAACCACATTACGGACTCAATTTACACATGCGGCACTTGTATAAATTAAATTTTGAGAAAATTGGTTCGTACTTGTGGAACGGTAAAGAACTCAACAGTTGACCGTCAGTGCGCTTTTACAAACAAACAAGACGCAAAAATCGATTTCGTGTTAAAACGGGTTTTTAGTGTCCTTATTAGATTTCATATAACTTTTGAACCAATACATATTTTGAAGTGAAATTTAGAACACATATGCAAAAATAATGTACCTTCAGTACTGCAAATTCAAAAATTAGATTCTTTGCTGTCGCTTTAAAATATTTGACTTTGAAATAGGGTTCCGTTTTTTTTGGGACACTCTGTATAAACATCTTAAAACATGGTAGTTATCGAGGAAACAAGAAAAAGCTATTTGTTTGCGTTTTTATCTTTGCCTTAATGTTATCATTTTTGGCAATTCTTTCCTCTCAGGGAGAGCAAAACATTGTCTAGTTTGGGAAACGTTTACAAAACGACCGTTTAGTACCGTGATCAATAACCGTTATACATGTATATCACAGGTTCGATCCACCAAATTCGACATTTGTCACTGGACTAGGTGACGCCGAGGTTTGTTTGGCAATACGGAATGATACCAACAGACTGAATGCTAGTCCGTCTGTACTGCTGATGCCTATATACAGGTAAAACTATATGTCTTTGTTTTTCAATAAAGCCTCGTAACTGCAGCTTAAACTAAGCTGCAGTTACGAGGTTTTATTGAAAAGCCGCGATGAACTGTCGCTTTAACCACCTCCAATGTCCTATGAGTACAATCCTCACTGGACTAGGCGATGCCGCAATTTGTCTGGCTCTACACAATGATAACAACAGACTAAACGATATTCCGTCTGTACTGCTAACTAGGGTTCGTTATTGCAAAAAGGGGGAGGTCCGTTTTACAAGTATTACTTAATTTTGGTTGAATTTCTGCATGAAAATGAAATACTAGTAATCAGTGAACCCCCTCTGAATCCGCCACGGCCGACTATAGTTTTCTTATAACCAATACTAGTACACGTACATGGCTAAAATGTACAAAACAAATCGCCCCACCCTTAATGTACTGTATATTTCTAACACCACCATGCTATTCTTACCAATTGCTTTTATCATATTGACTGCGTCATGGGCAACTATCTTCGTGTTTGCATGTTCATATACGATCAAATTGATTTCTGTGTATAAACGTTTAGTTGGCACAAAATTCTTATTTAATAAACACATCCTGGTTTTCGAAATATTTGCATTACTTCGATGTAAATGATGGTTTCCTCAAAAAGGAATGAATCGATCATGATTTATGCCTAATAAGAAGGGTATCCTGCTGTGTTGGGCCATTTTATTCTTGTTTCTTTATTCAAGTGGCACTTGACTTCAATCTGTGTCGTGTTTGTTCTACCTTTTTTTTCTTTTTTTAGCGAGCCGGGACTTTATGTCCGGGGAGCTAATGTCACAGCCCTAGTGTCGGCGTCGGCGTCGCGTCCCGTCCCGTCCCGTCGCGTCTTCACTTGAAAAACTGTAACCTGGTCTATATCTCAGGCACTATTAGAGATACAGCCTTGATATTTCATACATGGATACATCTTGACATGACCTTTGACCTAGTGACCTTGACCTTGGAGTTTGACCTACTTTTAAAAAACTTTAACCTGGCCTATATCTCATGCACTATAATTGATAGAGCCTTGATATTTCACACATGGGTACCTCCTGCCATGACCTTGCATTTGGGACCATGACCTTTGACCTTGTGACCTTGACCTTGGAGTTTGACCTACTTTTAAATAAATAGCTGTTTTTGTGACAAGCTCCTATATAGGCGAGCTATGTTGTCCGCGGACAACTCTTGTTTTAGGTCTGGTCGTACGTTCAAGATAAATATTTCTTCGAACAAATCATGTAATATTATGAATTATTATATACTTTGATATTGTCCCTATGTATTTGAACGGGAGGAAAGTATGCAATATTTTTTGATATTGCATACTTTGATATTGCACGGGAACTTTAACACGCACAGTCGCCAAGGACGGAACTATAATTCCAGGCATCTCTCCCGCTTCACAACTTTCAAGCTTGATAAGTCACCTATAAATCCACATTGACCATTACAAACGCTAAGACAGCTCAAAAAATGTTAATTGGAGAATAAAAATCTTAAATTATCTTTCAAAATATCTCGGATATTGACTTTGTGAAGCAAGTCAGCTCTAATTGCAAATGCGCGAAAATAACAAATTTTAACAGATGAAAATATACAAAACGGCAAATGTACATATTTTTAGGAAGATTGATACCAAAAATCTGTATCAAATATCTCAAATTCAATACCTTTTGCGACGATTCCAGTCAGAGTCGAAAATTATGGCCGCCGCCATTCAAAGTTGTTTATACTTCCCTAGTGACGTCGACGTAATCATACGCTGACGTTACTTTTCCCGTGTAATTTACGTTCAACCGCTAGACGTTTTAAAACGTTTTTAGTAATATCTACCCTCGCGGATAAAAACATTTTAATGAATTCTGTTTATGATACCTTTTCTAAAACAATATCAAAGTATATAATAAAAAGGTTATTGCATTATTATGGGAATATATTGTGTCGAACTCGTTCTTTTGGCGTAGTAACCCTCGCAAGCTCGGGTTACTCTGCCAAAAGAACTTGTTCGACACAATATTATAGGTTATTGCATTAATATGGGAATATATTGTGTCGAACAAGTTCTTTTGGCAGAGTAACCCGAGCTTGCGAGGGTTACTACGCCAAAAGAACGAGTTCGACACAATATATTCCCATATTAATGCAATAACCTTTTTATTATATACTTTGATATTGTTTTAGAAAATGTATCATAAACAAAATTCATAAAAAATGTTTTTATCCGCTAGGGTAGATATTACTAAAAAGTTAAAAACGTTTTAAAACGTCTAGCGGTTGAACGTAAATTACGCGGGAAAAGTAACGTCAGCGTATGATTACGTCGACGTCACTAGGGAAGTATAAACAACTTTGAATGACGGCGGCCATTGTTTTCGACTCGGACTGGAATCGGCGCAAAAGGTATTGAATTTGAAAAATTTGTTACAGATTTTTGGTATCAATCTTCCTAAAATATGTACATTTGCCGTTTTGTATATTTTCATTTGTTAAAATTTGTTATTTTCGCGCATTTGCAATTAGAGTTGACTTGCTTCGCAAAGTCAATATCCGTGATATTTTGAAAGAAAATTTAAGATTTTTATTCTCCAATTAACATTTTTGAGCTGTCTTAGCGTTTGTAATGGTCAATATGGATTTACGGAAGACTTGTCAAGCTTGAAAGTTGTGAAGCGGGAGAGATGCCTGGAATTATAGTTCCGTCCTTGACGACTGCGCGTGTTAAAGTTCCCGTGCAATATCAAAGTATGCAATATCAAAAAATATTGCACACTTTCCTCCCGTTCAAATACATAGGGACAATATCAAAGTATATAATAAATTCCCATATTAATGCAATAACCTATAATATAATCCAGAAGATTGACATTGTTTTCTGTTCAATAATTATCTTTTTTCTCGAGCTTTTATTTTTGCGAACGTCAAAATAAGTAATAAATCTAGTATGGGAAATGGATATGTTTGAACTTTTATTTTTCCATGTTTTAGATAACCTGACTATGTTTAGGCTATTATTGAATTGGTAAAAAGAAACTTTACAACTACGCCATGAATTAGTTTTTTTGTCCTTGTTTAAAAGTAAAACACAACCCGCAAAGAAACATTGCCTGACAAAGGTTTATTTTTTACTCAGCAAAAAGTCTTTGTTTATAAATGATAAATGATAAATGAATTGTGTAAAAATCGTATCTACATTAGATACCTGTAATGTATTGTGTATTTTATACTCAGAGTACCATTTGGCTGCAGCATTCAAATTGATCTCTTGCCGTTTGATGGAGACGGAGATGACGTCATATGTCGCTGGTCTGACGTCAGCGGAAATATCACGTCTGCAAAATTGAATGAGGTGAGTAACACATATTCATAAACATGCAATTGATGATCAAACACTGAAAATGTTAGTCCATGAGCCAGGACCCGAATTTTGGCCGATTATTACCACTCAGAGGGAGTAATTCTTTTTGCCCTTTTTGGTTAGTCTGATATCTGAGGGTAATGTTTCACTATGATAGCAATGCCAGAATGGTAGCTTATGCCTCGAAAAACACTTATTTTCAAAGGTACCCTTTACTCACATCTTTTTCTTCTGATTTCTGATGAAATAAAATATGCATTGGTTCAGCCCCAAACATTACTCTTTTTGCAAAATTCTTGGTTTATAATTGGGATAGAGGATAGAGCAGCACATTGAGAAAGTTTACAGTGTTCTAACCTGTCATTTATTGCATTCTTTTAGTGTACGCAGAGAACCTCGAACTTTGACTCGAATTCTAAGGGAAAATTGGTAAATAATGGTGCTTTTTGGACAAATAAAGCCATTTTTAAATCTGTTTGCATCCTATTATTTGTCTAATATCTAAATGCAGTGTTTCGCTATGGTATCAATGTCAGAATGGTAGCTTATGCCCCAAAAACACTTGCTTTAAGGGGTACCCTTTACTCACAAAATTTTCTTCTGACCTCTGGTGAAACAAAACATGCAATGGTTTAGCCCTGAACATTACTACATTTGCAAAGCTCTTGATTATTAATCGTGATAAAGGATGGGGAAATGCAATGAGAAGTTTAGCAGTAGTCTAAATGACATTTGTTTAATGCATTTAGTGTACGCAGAGAACTAGTTACTTGGGACTCAAATTCCCTTGGGAAAAGCAAATAATAGTGCATATTGAACAGATTACGCCAGTTTCGTGTCGTTTTGCAATTTCGGAATTGTCTGTTATCTTAGGACATTGTTTCCACATTATATCAATGTCAGAATGGTAGCTAATACTCCCGAAAAACACTTGTTTTTAGGGGTACACTTTACTCACAAGTTTTTCCTCTGATCTCCGGTGAAACAAAACAAGCTTAGGTTCGGCCATTTATATTAACTCCAAATTCTTGATTTTAATGGACATAAGGAATGGAGATGCATATTGAGAAGTTTTACATTTGCCTAAAATGTCATTTGTTGTGTGATTTTAGTGTACATAGAGAACTATCACTTGCACTCGAATTTTCGGAAAAAGAAACAACAAAGAATGTTGCTTTTTGGAAAGTAAAGACTGTTTTGTTATCCAAAAGAATTTTGAATTATAGTGCCACCACTGACCTTGAGACTCAAATGTACTTTTAATTGTTGACTAATCCACGTGAGAGGGGTTGTATGTTTATATGGTACGGCATGTTTTTGTTAAAACAATTTATTTCCATGACGTCAACCTAAAGTAGCCGTGGTAAGGTGGTGAAAACAGCGTTACAACGAAATGACAATTTGGACTGTGTGGGTTCGAATCTCACTTAATCTCCTTTTATTTACCATGTTTATTTTGTTTTATTTAATTTTTTTTCATTTATAATACCGTTCTAAGATGACAGTTTTGCGCGTTAGTGATATGTATACTCCGTAAATATTGACCTGAACCCGGTGAATATGAAATGAGTAATTGTTAAACGGAATAATCGATACTAGCCAGCAATCCTCACTGTCGAGCAGAGTCGATAGTTTCCATATGCACTATGACTTTGTATTCTGCACATGCTTCTCGTGTCAACATGTGTTGGAGAGTGGTTATTTCGCATCACAATTACTCATTGCATATTCAACAGGCTCATGTCAATATTTACGGAGTATACCACTGTTTAATGACTTGTCATAGTTTAAATGAGATTAGACATGACACTATTCCTCAAAGCTTTGGCCAACTATGTTACTTGTTCTTTACTTCTGCTTCGGATGACCAGAAAATTTGCATTTTACTTGGCGCTCCAGATCCTGATTTTTTTAATTCTTTAGCGTCTGCTCATATCGCTTTCGTGACTTCTGTTTTGTGTCACGTCATCAATATTTGGACCACCTTTAACCGTTGATCTGCATGCATACGGTGGACTGAGTTCAAACGCGCGGCAACTACAACTTGTACAAGTTGGGGGTGCGACGATTTTGATTGCCACCGATAAACACATTATTGTTTGAAAGAAATATTTTTTATAATTGTGTACATGATGACGTGTTTGCTATTCCGTAATTTTGTTGTAAATATATGTGTGATTTTTTCTTGTTCCTCTTAGCCCTTATGACAGAAAAAATATATTAATAGATGTATACAGATTATCTATTAACGATTTATGAAAAATGCACAACCCAAAGATAATAGAAAATAGATAGATTAAAAAATAGGTAAAATATCAAAAGAAAAAGGATAAAGTAAGTGTCTGGTATCGAACCTGGGCTGGAATATCGCATTGGTTTGAGAGTCCATTACCTTACCCACTTAACCACAAAGACTATCGATTTCATCTATGTTTGTTTTTTTAATTAAAGATTTTCACAACGGTAAAATTCAAACAAAGGTATTCCGAAACCCTGGGTGCGTTCAGGGTTCTCCCATCGGTAGCCATTGGTGCCGTTGGTAACCATCGGTAGCCATCGGTAACCGTCGGTATACCGTTGGATATTTTGTTGGTAACCAATTGTCCCGAGAGTAGACAAGTCGGGTAGCATTGGTAGCCTCGTTTTCATTACAGTAAGATGGCGGATAAAAATCCAACTACGGCGATCCTAATCATATATTTTCTTCAATATCAAGCGAATCGCATTCTAACCGTTCTTGAAAGAATTTATTGTAATAGTTGAAGCAACAGTTATTTTATTTAGCCATTTATTTCTGGAAATATCTTTTTATTCATATTTTTTGAAAACGAACGATCACTCTGCGGAAAGAATACGCTCTTGGTAATTGATTATCCGCCTTTCTTTACCGATAAGCACAATTTTCGTTCAGAGTTTGTTGGTTGCCGACGGTGCCATCGGCTACCGATGGTACCATCGGTAGCCGACGATAAATACACTCGGTTACCGATGGGAGAACCCTGAACGCACCCCCTGTTTTACCTTCTTAGTTGGACTAGTCTGTCCAAAGGTCATGGTTTATTTATAGCACAGTTATCAGATTATTTATATTATATGAGCATGATTTTCGTGTCCAGCTAGTTTTGGTTACATCATGAACCAGTTGGTATCCAACAAATAATGCTTTTTAGACGTTTTATTGATCACAGAATTTACATTTGTTGTAAATACAATTAATGAAAATAGTGCGGTCTACAAAACGTCTAAAATGCATTATTTATTAGATAACGAGGCCCGGTCGTAATAACTTTGGTTAGCGCTAACAACATAGTTAAATATCTGCTTTGGTTAAAATTACCTGTGTTGTCATATGGTGATTTAACCAAAAGATGCATTTAACCACTAGTTAGCACTAACCGAAGTTTATACAACCGGGCGCAAGTGGTTTGTGACGTAACCAAAAATGGCTGGATACGAAAATTATACCGAGTTTGTCGGCATAATTTCTTTAATCACCACCGATCAGTAATGAAAACATCAACAAATAATTAAAAGTAAATTCTTCATTTAATGTTAGATTTCTTCAAATCATGAAAGCATACACAGTACAAGTAACTATACCAACTACTGTTTCATGCTAAATACGTAGAGACCCATGTATTATTTGATAGAGTACACAGAAAAGGTAATTCATCACGAGATGAAAGAAGACAAAGAGGGGGAGAATTTTTTTTATTGTGAAACCGAAGTAGTCGGAGCAAATGGCATTGTGAGATTTTTTTTAATGAAATCGTTCTGACAGATAGCCTGTGCCGAAACAAATTTTTTATCCATATAGATTTGGTGTTTAACGTAACTCGGTGAGTCATCTTTTAGTGTTTCAAACAAAGAGTCAATACGGCTATATCGTGTAAATGATTTCTATGGAGAAATACGATTGTAATGTTTCTATAAAATACTAGTATATTTCAATGGAGAAATATAACCTATGCAAACAATTAGTTCCCCTAAAAAGCCCCTCCTCTTTTTGTCTTAAAACTCAATATTTGCAGTGGAAGGATAGACAAAGTGCTCTCCTGGTATATTTGTACAATGCATACAAAACTATATTATAACACATGATGAAAACTTACTTAAGTTAATGTGATTACAAGCAGCAGCTCACATGCTTTTCCCGTTTTATTTATTTGGGAAGAAAAGAAAACCTTGAAATTAAGGCGAAAGTGGTTACACAAAATGTTTCGCAAGGCATCCTTTAAGCTATACAGCACATATAATGTATGGGAAATTGTGTTTGTCATTTTGTCAGGTATATCAACATGCTAAAAATATAACTGTGGGGACTTTGTAATTCTGATGTTAACACGGATAATCATGTTGGCCATGCGTTATTTAATTCAAATTCATATTCGTGTGTACATAATATTATGGTCTAATCATATACTGTACTTGACTTCGACATACGAAATGGTTCGAGGAAAAGGAAACAATACAAACAACATGAATACAGTACTGCCAAGCATCTTTGCCGAAAGAAAAATGTTACAAAATAGTTTTTTGAAGCCTAACTGTCCCGGAATTGATCAATGATCAAGAAAGAAAACATTGTAACAATTACGCACATAATCAAATGAAGCCGGATGCTATTTGACGTAATATACTAATCCAGCAATGTAAGATATTGTATAGTTAAATGGAATTACTAAAGAATGAAAATAGAAAAATGACTTTAAAATAAATGATAACGCTAAACTTAGAATATGTTATACCGATTAAACAGATGCTGGATAACAAATTGGTATTTACAATACAACATAACAATGTCAAGTTGCATCATACAGACTTAAAAGGACAGTAAAGAAAGCAAGAGTCGCTACACGGGTTCCTCTACAGTATATATCTACTGCAGAAATAAATTGAAATGAAGTGATACAAAGAAAGCAATGCTGATGTTTTGCATTCGAAGCAAATTATTGAAATATAGTATCGTGACATTTGGCAGCAATTACAACCTTTGATTTTTCCCATCACACATGATCAACCCTTCCAAAAAGAGTTTAGGCTACCCATGCATTAAATAAAAAATAAGACAATATCAAATCACCTATGTAAAGCATTGGAACAATTGGTATTCCTGAAAAAAGCTTAATATTGTACACCATTTAGACGAGTACAATCACAGACATGTTGATATAACGAGGAGCGGAAAATGCCGTCTGAAATACATGACAATGAAATGCTTTGGTCATTCTTCAGCACTTGATAGTTATTGCTATCAGGAATGTTAAGTGCTTGCGAGAATTCTTTTATCCCGCCATTCATTTCTTTGTAAAGTTTCTTACTTGTAGAAGGACAAAACCAAATTACTAGTGGTCTTAGTTTAATTTATGACAGCATATGTTCATTCACACAAAGTTCTAAGCGTTCAAAGTACACAATCAGCAAAACTCTCTATTATGCCATAAACCGAAGCTATACAGATATTTACTAGAAAGCACATCACTCTGGATAAGTTAAATCGTTTTAAAACAAGAATAGTAGATTTAGACATATTGTACCTCGGAAAGACCTTTTCAAGCATTCAAAAGGTTGTTTTTAAAATTATATGTGGGTATATTCACTGTATGAATAAACTTTTATTAGGAGTTGGAACCAAAATCAGAATTGTTTTCCCCGCGATTTTCAGAGTTGATGTAAGTATATGTACAAGTCCGAACACTCACGTGATATTGTCGACTTGTCAACGTTATCAAATGACCCAAAACATATTACGCTGTCGAGTTTTTGCATTTCATTTTCTTGTTATCGTGCAAAAAATACTTTATTTTGCAACACGTGATTAAAGCTACCAAGTCGAAATGCTCTTTGAAGAATGAAAAAATGAAAATATGTTGGAAGTTTATTTCACTACCTTTTTAAATCATACATCTCAATTAAGCATTTATATACCTGTCTTTAGGTTAACTCACTCGTATTGGAATATGTAGTTATACATGAAACTGGGGGACAACGAAAAGACTTTCATTCTTTCTCTGTTCCCTCCCCCTAATGGAAATCACACAATTAGTGATAACATTATCACGAGGGCAACTCTAAATATGATTCTTAAGAAGAGTTTTCAATGATACGCGCGTCGATATGTTAAATCTACTCGTGGATTTACATGTAGGCTTTACCTATGGCGCGCGAAAAGGGTCTAAAGTCAATATAGCGCTAGACCGATAATTAAAATAGGGGTAGACCGGTAAAAATAGCGGTCTACCCTTATATTTTTTACCGGTCTACCGATAAAAATATCGGTCTACCCTTAAAATAAGGGTAGACCCCTATTTCAAATAACGGTCTAGCGATAAATTACCGGTAGACCGATAGTTATTTTTTACCCTTCTGCTCGAAATCTCATTAGCCAATCAAATGGCTCGTTACATTCTCAACCCAACGAGAATATCAACGACCGTATAATACAAGCTCTGTGATTGGCTATCGAATAAAATAGGGGTCTACCGATAAAATAGCGGTCTACCGGTAATTTTTATCGCTAGACCGTTATTTTGAATAGCGGTTTACCCTTATTTTATGGGTAGACCGATATTTTTATCGGTAGACCGGTAAAAATATAAGGGTATACCGCTATTTTTAAGGGTCTACCCCTATTTTAATTATCGGTCTAGCGCTATATTGACTTTAGACCCTATTCGCGCGCCATATTTACCCTGCAGAAGGATCATTGCCGGAGCAGTCCTACCATTAGTAGGAAACTATTTTGCAATCTGCAGACAGTTTAAAGGCTGTGTTGGTGAAGAAATTTTTATCAGTGCTATTTCTTAAAATCCATGCCAAATCAATATAATAGACAAAAAGATAACATATTTAATCTGTCAAACATATACTAACATTATTCTTAACCGGCTTTATGCTTAAATATACTAAATGACTTGTCAGTGATAGTAAATGCATTAAATTCATTAACAGGTACCTCAGAAACCAACGACAATTTTGAAACAAATTACAATAGGTAGCATCCACACTATTACTATAGATCGTATGCTGTAGTTAATGTAGGAAGAGGTGAGATGACAAGAATTTACTTACAGACAGACATAGAGACATGTACGTAGATGGGCAGCGATTTGATATAATGTAACACGATCATTGGGCTTAAAACTGCTCTTCTTTTCACGTGTCCAGACTCAAACTCAATACAAAATGTACAGACGTTTGTTTGTTTTTGTTGTGTTTTTTGCAATGATTATGGTTTTTGCAGCAAATCATAAACATTGTCATATATTCAAGACAAATTAGAAATAGACAGTTCGTAGATTTAACAAAGAAATGTATTCTCTGCGTACACTCTAAATATCTTTTTGCACTTCAAAACCATAATCATATTCTTGAAAAATGAAAAAAAGTATCCATTTTACAGTATTCTAATCTTTTAACAAGAAATAGATGTAATATATGCTTAAGAATACTTAACGTGACCAGGTGATATATAAATGTGCAAAACGTAATTTAAATCATCAATTTATTATATCAACCACATTCTATATTTCAAAGCAAATGACACATGCTTTGAATGCCCATTTATTAAAAGAATGATGTTTTGTACTTATAAATAAATCAACGAGTTATTTCGTATATATAATGCACAATTATAAGGTTTAATATAAGTTGGTGTATTGACATAAGATTTTGTTGCCTTGTATTTACACTAGAATTACCCCATTTAAAAATCAATTGATTGTGTTGCCAACGACATAATTCATACAAATATATGATATTTATTTCATTACAAATATATGATTGTCTAGTGTAGAACTTCTAATTTAAATCAAATCAGTCGTTCATTGTTAAATAAAGTTAAAATAAACGTGCATGTGAGTTCAGTTTTGTTTACTAATGTAAATTCCCATTTTTGCACAGAATTCTTAATATTTGTACACAAAACTACCACCTAATGCTTTAAACAATGTTTTGGAATAATCTGGGAACACTGGCAATGCAAAAGGACCACCTAAAACAGCTTGCAACACTGAGAATCCGTATTCAAATGTACGTACGAACATTTCAGGGTACGAATCGACTATTTTTCTTTTGTCTCTCGGGGCTCTTTCCAGGGTTTTTGTGTCACGAATCTGGCCAGAATCAATAATTAGACATCACAAATTATATTTGTGAGTCCTTAAATGTAGCAAGATGCATTTTGGCTTCTGAAAAGTGAAAAACTGTCAAACAAAAATGCGTGTATTACGTTCGACGAAGGGGCCGGTATATTGTTTTCTGAATTATAGTCTAGAAAGGTCATATAACTGAGTTTTGATAAAATGAGACTGAAACTAAGTTCCCAAAGATTGTTTGGGCATAGAACAAATTCACGAACAACTTTTTAATTTATCATACACGTCCGAAAGAAATCGCATCAACTTTTTCATTTGTGACAGACTAGAAATAGGGTGGGTTCAGAAAGTGGTGATTTTCTCGGCATAAGCTACCAATTTCGGATTGCTATCCTACCAATTAGTTAACTACATATATCAAAGTACTCAGAAAGTACAATAAGAATTACTCCCTCCAAGTGGTAATAAAAAGTTGTCTGGCTCATGGACTATGTACAAACTGTTCATATGTTGTCTGATACATAACACCATTGGCTGTCATAGGCCCACGCCTACTCAGATTGAACTCTTTATTTATTTCGTTCGAAGGATATATGCCTATTGCAATGGCGTTCGAGTACATGATTGGAAATATACGTCTACTGCATTGAAACATGCGATGGCTACATCTACAAACATCTACAATACCCAATCAATTTTCTTGTGAACATATTTCATTTGTTCGTGGTACGTAGTCTAAAATGTTTTTCAAATTAATTCGAAATATCACGCGTCAGGCCATACAGATCTAGATTGAATTATCACAGTATATGATGAACATGATTATGACGTCAAACGTTCCTTGGCCAGAAGAAATCATTCCATTTGGTAAAAACTTTGAAGAAAATGCTGATAATCAGATTTTCTTTTTTTCTGTCTCGGTATTTTCTATGCTATACTTTACACAAATCCTGTCTTTAGAAACACCCATTTTGTTGTCTGATGCAGTTTTTGAAGTGGATCACCCTAAAATTGTGTCGTTTGGAAAAGGGTTAAAGTGACATTTCACATTTATTTCATTTTCAAAAAGTATACTCACCGTCATTAAAAAAGTAGCCACTTTTCAAATAACCCTAATTTTCACAATTCTTAATGTCTTTTTGTTTTTACACATTCATGCGCATTCCCAATCATTCCTTGTCACACCTCAATCGTTAAATGCTTCCAAAATGGCCGGAAACATGTTTAGTTTTAATACAGGTTTAAAACAGTATTTTCATGGTACAAGCAACAATTTTGTTTACTTATAGCTATCATTTTCTGCATAAGTTGACGCTGTTGAAACACAAATAAAAGTCCCATTTCAATTTTACAGTCAATCATTCCGTTGAGATGATTGAGGTCTATGAAAATTTAGCACTACCAGTAAAGCATGTCTCAATATTAAATGTTTGATAATATTCGGAAGTGGTTGGTGGGTAAAGTGAAGGAAAACATTTTCTTAGTTTGGAACTTGCTAAAGACCAAACAGAAACAAAAATTCAATGAATAGAGCCTTTAAGAGGAAATTGGGGGTTGGTTGGGCTAAAACCGGAAACCGCCATTTTGCAAGGGTCTTAGGTTTAATGAAAATCACTTATAAGTCACTAATCATTTCGAATAAAAACAGCATCATAAACGCCTATTCTAAGTCGTTTTGGGGCCGTTTCCGGCCCTATATTTGGCCGTGAATTTTGCTAGTGTGTTCCGTATCAGTTAAGGATTTCCTGGAACTACCGTCAAGCTACCATAGCTAATGTTGCAATTCGACTGTTTTCGATTATTTCACGAAAGCGTTTTTACTTGCCATGTTTCAATGTTTTGTATTTATTTTGGTACGTTTATGAATAATCTTAAAATTGCCGATCATTTGCATTAGACAAGTGGCTACTTTCTTATGACAGGGAGTATATGTCTTGATGTAAAAACTGTTTATTCTAATGCGTAGAAATGCTATCAGTTTTTTGAAGTTGCTATCTATAAGCGAAAAATACGCCTTTAAAGTTGAGACAGAAATAACAAATTCTATATAAATCTGAACTGTTGTCCACAACAATTAGTTTAATTGTAGCACAAAAAATATATTTCTCGTAAACGGTTCAACGTTTTGGTTTGAAATTTTCAGAATTTTCATAAGAAAACATGCTCTTTCAGATAGAATAAAAATAAAATTTATGTAAAAATGATCGTGAAATGTCACTTTAAGTTCCCCTAAATGCATGAACGTTTTCTTGAAGGAGACTTATTCCAAATCAATTATTTCGTCAAATCAATAAATTCAGTGCAAAGTTCAACTTTGTGCCATTGTAGCAACCAGACTGCATTACCCATCCCTGAACAATTGCAATTTCGTTGAAGAAAAATATGTGGACTTTTTTTAACGATAGATTATCTGATTATTCGAAAAAGTTACGCCATATTTTGTGATAGTGAGAAGATGATCAGTTTGAACGAAGAAAAGACCATTGATTAACTTATAAGAGTATAAGGTGCTAAGAGTCAAATTATAGACCCATATGATTGTGACACGATATACATACAGAGTGTCCCAAAAAAAAAACGGAACCCTAATTCAAAGTCAAATATTTCAAAGCGTAAGCAAAAAATCTAATTTTTGAATTTGCAGTACTGAAGATACATTATTTTTGCATTTGTGTTCCAAATTTCACTCAAAAATATGCATCGGTTCAAAAGTTATAAGCAAATTAATAATGACACAAAAAAACCGATCTGACACGATATTGATTTTTGCGTTTTGTTTGTTCGCGAAAGCGCACTAACGGTCAGCTAATGAATTCTGTACCGTTGTACATGTACGTACCGATTTTCTCAAAATTTAATATGTACACGTCCTGTACGTTCAAATTGAGTCCATAGGGTGGTTGTTTGAATTAATTTCAAATTATTATGTGATTTCATTTCACATGGCGCAGTTTTAACTTTTATTTTCAAAAATTACAAGCTCGGTATGCTTCCTAAAATTATTTCATCCTTGCATAGTATACATTTCTGTGGACTATGATTTAATTCTTTTTTGTGAATTTTGTGTTATATGTGTTTGCATAAAGGTCAGTGTCAGGTTAAATGAAACCCGTAATACTTTAAATTGAGCGGTGACCGGCATGTTGGTCAGAAATGAAATAAGTGCCTATGATTATTATTCATGAGTATGTGATAGGCCTACACTTGGATATTTTGTTTGTATTCAGTTTAGTTACATCGCAGCTCGCAGCATTAACAGTTTATTTATTAGCAAAAAAGATGAAATGAAAATGCACTATTGTGAATACAATGTTTCAAAATCATTTTTGTATTGTATTGAATATATCAACCAATTGTATAGCGTCAATTTATTCAATGAGTGTAGGCACGCGCTGCAAAACAAAAAAGATCGATATCGTGTTAAAATGGTTTTTCGGGTATATTCATTTTAATGTCAATATTTTCAAAACTAATCATTATTTTTCAACAAAATCTTTACTGCTAATAGAAAACTATCGTTGCTATTGCATATATAAATTTGGTGTAGAAATATTGCCTGATACATGAGAAATGTACTTTCAAAAATGGTTTCCGTTTTTTTTTTTTTGGACACTCTGTAGACTTAATTATTCGTAAAACTGGATCCACATTTTTTCGCATACATGTTCATTTTTGAAACGCAAATGCTTCTATTTCAGTCATCGTGTAGAATAACGGTTGTAGCCTCGAGCACCAATGGTTTTGTCGCAGACCAGTACTATACGGGGTCTCTGTATGCTGAAGACTATTCCAAAACCAACGTCTTGCTGAAGCACCGTGTAACGGTCACAACAAAGGGACCATTCAGTAGGACGCCGGTACTTGTGAGTAGAGCCTATCTCTGTTATCTAATCTTGCAGCACTGACATAAAGACTCATTTTAAATTAATCATTGATACTCATTTGAGCAATCCCGTCATTGTCATGTGCAATATGATATTTATTTGGGTGTCTTTACACACATGGGTTGACATTTACGATTTGAGCGAATGACTGAGCAATACGGTAACATATGTTTGTCTCTTATCAATCAAACATTTTACGAAACACAATCTCTCGTACATGAAGAGTGTTAAAAATGCGACTCCCTGCTAAAATGCTCATAGGGCACACTTTTTATACGCTATGCTAGCGGAGCTTTTTTACTGCGATATATATTCATTGAAAAGAATATGAAAAAGATGCATTATCGCATTTGGGACCGATGTCATTTGGACTTACATCGGTCTTTGATATTAGCGTATACCTATACAAAAAACAATCGATGCAGCGTAGACAATGCCCAGCGGGTAATCCCACATTTTCGATGATTTTTATAAATCATCTTAATACGTGGTCAATTGGGAAAAAAGTTTAAAGTTGGGAAGGCGGAAAATGACAGAGATTTGCTGGATGTAGTAGATCTTTTAAACATCGTCTGATTGAAGTTATTAACGACCAAACAAAGTCCAACAAATCACCAACATTTTTACACCTTTGCTTCAAACCGAATTCAAATCGGTCTCGTATTAACTGAATTATCAAAAATTTTCTACATTTTGTTGTGCTTGTTTATGTGATACCCCGCCGTAGTATGGGAAGACCAGGCCCTGGTTTCTCGAAAAAACTTAAGTACATACTCATTAGTACATGCTCAACTTCAATGGAATACTCTCTGACGTTGAAGGGTATTCGATTGAAGTTCACGTGGATTTCATATTATTTGAGTACGGTGCTTAGATTTGAGTCTGAGAACGTACTTAAGTTTTTTTCTCGAGAAACCGAGGCCAGAGCAACAAATCAGAGGGGGTAAAGACATTCTATTATTCATTACAAATCCAAACCCTATGCTGTGGGACCTCACTGGAATCGTCTCGATGAGACGATTCCAATAAGTACCCACAACATAAGGTTTGGTAAACAATAAACGAAATAATATTTTATTGTGTTTTACAAGAAAACAATCAATATGAGCGATAAACTCTGGATAGAGAGTACCCGATCCCGGCACATCTATTTTCAGCTAACAGTACATGTAACCAAGCCCCCGGCTAATTCAGCAGCATGTAACCAGAAGCCCATGTTCTCCACACAGACCACAAATATATCAGACGGAGCGTTAGTAGTAAAAGTTCCCTTTACAAAAGATATCGTCTTCTCATCGAATGCAGTGAATAGCAGGTTGGTTAACCAATAAGGAATCAAAGTACTGAAAGTACTGTTGGGAAGCAAATTTGTTAATATTGTAGGCCTGTCCAGAAGTAGAGTACTTTGATTAGGTACTTTGATTATCCATTTGAATACCTTAAATACTTTGATTCCATGCATCTATTTATAGCTTTGAATGTTAATAGTTCAGTAAACTTGACTGACCCATTTACAATGAAGGCCACTGGACTGATCTTTGAACCACAATAAAGCAAATTACTACGCCGGTCGTTTCTTCTCTTAGAGACATGATTAATTGAATGTTTCATTTTCAGTCACACAATTCAATATCTACACATAACTTCAGACTTACATATTGAATGACTGTTACCTCATCAATCTTTGCTTTTGATAGAACTATTTATAGTGAGGAGGACCGGAAGATGTTGTGTGGTATGCAGAGAATGATAAAGTGCAGAGACAGGCGGCTGTAAAGAGAGGCAAATTTTGCAAAATTTGCTTCCCAAAAATGATAAAGACAGAAAAACAATGAAAAAAGAAAATACTTACTAGGTTTAAAAACTAATAAAACTGACTAGACATACATAGAAATATGTAAAATGAATATAATATAGTGTCGGTGTTATTGCAAAACCTCGTAACTATAGCTTGATTAAATTAAACTGTAGTTTCGAGGCTTTGCAATAACACGATATTTAAAGAGATCTCTTCTGATATGATTTTACAGTGTGTTGTATCTTTTTCTGGTTCAACACAGCAAGCGATACTTAGACATGATCCTTCTATGGGCATTACAAATCATAGTCGATCCTGATTAGTTTCTAATAAGTGCCGTCTTTTTATGAGCCATGCTAGTCTCCTAATGTTACTACGGGTTTTGAAGAAATTATAAGAAATCATCGTCGCTTTTCTACGAAAACCTCGTATCTGCAGCTTAAACAAGCTGCAGATACGAGGAGTTCGTTGAAAAGCATCGTCATATGTATCCCATATGGATCTTGATCAGACTGATTTGGGTCCATAATGGTTTTAAATGTCATAAAGCCGTTTCTGACAGATATTCCGACTCAAATGCAATTTTATAGTCGATGTATAGCTCACGATAATAGGCATGGCAGAGCAGCCCTAGCCAATAGGCTGGGATGCTCTGCCAAGTCATTTATCGTGAGGTATACCAAAAGGCTTACTTTGTTTATATTTCTAGCATAATGACAGTCGGTCCACAGGGTATGCTGTTTCAAGATGTACCAGGTGCGAGCATTGGCTCAAGTAAACGTGCCAACTGGACGGTCAGTAGCACGGCAGTAGCTGGTATTGTGAGAGCTTGTGGAATGGTTTATAGTACAGACGGGTAAACAGTTAGGCATACATCGTATATGATTAATACTTGTTATCTCGTCATCGGTTATGTATTACATAGCGGCTGTATGGTAGATTCTACGCGAAATAAACATTCAAATGCGCGCAGCGCATTGAATGTTTATATCACGTAGGATCTACTATACAGACTCTATCTGACTTAGTATTCGGTAGCGGTTCATTGGAGACGGGGGCGTGGCTATGTATAGACGTCACATTAACTAGCCGGCAGCCCGTTTATGCGAAAAATAGCGGCAAGATTTTAAAATCTACTGCAATTTCATTGGTCCATAAGGTAGGTCGAACACTTATTCGAATCAGTGATCACAACAAAAGTGGAAATGGAGCTTTAACAGTGGCTATTCAATCAAGAGTGACAAATCAATAATGATAAAATTATACAGAAACAAGAGCTTCGCAAAGCGGCGCATATACGCCCGAGAGGGGCTTGTCAGTAAAATTGGCCATTTTTTCGATTCAAGGGCAGTTAATTCAAACAAGAAGGGTTATCAAAATTCTGTTTGCACAACAAGACACCATAGAGATTCATTGTGGCTATTTTGATTAAATTCTGGTTAAAACTATAGCCTATAGGAGTTGCACACAGGAGAAAATGGACATTTTTGATAAAATGGGCATTTTTTCTTAAATTCAAGGGCAGATAATTCAAGAACGAAAACAGTTATCTAAATTCCGTAAGCGGTGTGCACAACTAGACACCATGGAGATTCATTGTGGCAAGTTT
This sequence comes from Fragum sueziense, assembly GCA_963680895.1. Classification (NCBI taxonomy): domain Eukaryota; kingdom Metazoa; phylum Mollusca; class Bivalvia; order Cardiida; family Cardiidae; genus Fragum; species Fragum sueziense. The sequence continues at coordinate 62,683,367 of OY804593.1, forward strand.
GATCAAATTCTGATCAAAACTGTAGGAGGAGTTGCGCACACAAGAAAATGGGCATTTTTTTAATTCAAGGGCAGATAATTCAAGAACGAAAAGAGTTAATTAAATTCCGTAAGCGGGATGCACAACTAGACACCATAGAGATTCATTGTGGCAAGTTTGATCGAATTCCGATCAAAACTGTAGGAGGAGTTGCGCACACAAGAAATTGCTAACGGACGGACGGACGGACGGACAGACGGACGGACAGACGGACGGACAGACAGACGAGCAGGGCCATAACATAATACGACCCTTCGGGCGTATAAAAAGACAATCCCGCTTATATTCTTTAATATCTTTCAACTATTTTATGTTTTACAAATGACACAAATGCAGAATTTTATTTCGTGTTTTCATAATTGTGACCCATTACGCTAGAAAGGACCTTTTGGGAAGTTTGAAAAATATCGACCCAAGTCAGTCTGCGCAGTCCGCCCAGCCAGACTAAGGCGGATAATTTTCTCTTTTATGTACTTTTCTGAATCTGGAATATTTTCCCTATCTTACTAAATGTTCAATTTTCACACACTTTATCTGGTTGATCTGCTCTGGGTCTTATTGATCAGTTTGTCAAAATTTGGATTTTTGGACTTCCGATAAGGTCCCTTTTAGCGTGACGGGTCACAATTATATTTGATGGCTACTAACTGATGGTTTCAAACAATGTTTTCAGTGTGCCCGGTGAAATTCGGTGTCTAAGCTTCATGATCAATGGTAAGTGAAAGATTAACCCATTACCAGACGGCAATTTTTTTTACTTTTCCAATTTGAAAGGTTTTGCAGAAGACATGTTAAAGTTGATTAAATTTTCCAAATCTTTGCATTTTGAGTTAGAAAACATTGTAGGATAATTATGACGAAATTGCTTGTCACAAGCGATTTCTTCATTTTCCACAATGTTTTCCCCAAGACTTTCCTTGTGAGGGAGTCAAAATGCTTCACTAAATGCAGTAATGGGCTAATATTCAAACATTTAGTCTTTACCGAAAAGACAAAAATTTTGGGTGTTCCAAATTGTAGGAAGTTGCAAAATAAATCCTAACTGCACGCAAAAAACGTCGAGGTAGATCTATAGCATAGAAAAAATGAAGGAAATGCTGATTATTTGCATTTTCTTTTATAGGCCTACTGTAATGAATTCGACGAATCTTTACGAAAGCAAGGGAGGATAACACAAGAATACACAAATTTAATCAGGTTGACGATCTATGTTAGAAATGCGGTATTAAAGAAATATTCATCTTTTAAAATTTGTCTGCATTGGCCTATATCTTTAGATACTAGCGTGTAAACAAAGTCATTTTTTTACATTCTAAGGTCCATAATCCAGCTCATCTGAAAACTTAAATGACCATAATTATTCAAAACCCAGTTCAGTCAAAATTGGCTGCTATTCAAGTGTTACCAGCAATTTGTTGACGGGCAGACAGACAAACAGTGGAAAAGTGACCACAATTACTGGTGGTGAACTCGGCCAAAGCGAGGGACGTCTTTTCGCGAACAATGTATTCCGTCGGTGTTGTTATAAAATATCGTAACTACGGCTTTATCGAAGCCGTAGTTACGAGATTTTATAACAACACCGACAGTTTGCCAATACAAAACGGTAAACCCGGTCTGTTTTTGGAACAAGTTCATTGTCATTAGAAAAAAAATATCTATAAACTCACATTTAAACGCAAAATATCTATACCTTCTTGTAGCGAAAATTGTTTTAGTTCACCACCAGTGACAATAGCTTGGCTTGAAAACTTTGAGCTCCTGTAAGCTTAACCTATTATCACACAGTGACTCTTTTTGACTCCCTACAAGATACTTGCTTTAGAAAACATTGCGGAATGTGAAAAGACAAAAATATACAATTTTACCGTTTGGTAATGGGTCAAAGTCATGTAACAAATCCGTTCGCTGTTGTCATTGCTGTTTTTCAGGCACAGATAAATGTTCCACGGTGACCTGTCACGGACAATGTCAAAATTACTGGAATAGATATGTTTGTCACGTGACCACAACGCCGATACAAACTACGTCCACGATACAAACTACGTCCACACCGAGGTCAAATATTCCATCAAGTAAATAGTAACTTATTACTAAACAGGAAAAAATTGAAAACTGCTACAGATGACAAAATTGATGTTGATTGCATACATGTTTTGGAAAATGCTGGTGATCAGCATTTTCTTAATTTATCATTGTTTTCCAAATCATTAATTATAAGGGATGTCAAAACCACGTTTTGTTTGGGACAGGTTAACCACTACTAGTGTTCGATCTACTTTTTAGAACAATAAAATTGCAGTAGATTTTTAATTTCGCCGCTATTTCTCGCATAAATAAGCTACCGGCTAGTTTATCTGACGCCTATATATAGCCACGCCCCCGTCTCCAAACAACCGCAAGCGTACATTAAGTCAGATATAGTCTGTATAGTAGATTCTACGCGATATAAACATTAATGTGGTGCGCGCATTCGAATGTTTATTTCGCGTAGAACCTACTATACAGACTCTATCTAGTACATAGTAACAACTTTTGACGATTCGGTTATTTATAACCTTGAAGGAAAGACGACAAGAGCTGTCACAGCACAGCACGACGACCGAGTGCTATATACTAATAAAACGTCCGAAAATGGTAAAATTCCTCTAAATCAATCGTCAGAGTAATGAATCTTTCCCTAGAGTGTGATGTTATGGTCTCAGAAGCATGTGCAAAGTTTCAGAGTAATAGCATGATCTGTAGAAACACAGGTAAAGTTTACCAAGAATGTCTACGTAACTATGAGCTGGTTGAATTGAATAGACCTACATTTATCAAAATACTCGTATCCTATGCATTGTAGGAGCACTTCCATTCGGTCAAAACTGCCAATGATAATCCAGCAAACAGCGACAATAGCAAAACTAGACTATGGGTCTAGCTACTGGTCTACTAGTATATCTTGCATACCAGTTATAATTCTAAATTGAATGTATTTATCAAAATACCCTATCTTCGGTGTAATTGCAAAACTTCGTAACTACAGTTTGATTAAAGCCGGCGCTATGCATTGCAGGAGCACCCCCATCTAGTCTACTCGGCCAATCTGTCGATGAAAAAGCAACAAGCAGCGAGACTAGTAATACTGGACTGGTTATAGGCCTAGCCACTGGTCTATTTGTGGTGTTGTTGGCGGTAATTGTGGGGGTGACAGTCTATTTACGGCGGATATGGTTGAGGACTCACAGGGTACAGACGAGCGATGCTTCGAAAATTATGGAACAGTCACAGTGAAGAATATGAAAACACTCTCCGAACGATTGAAGATGTGTTATCTGAAACTTTCATCCTTTTAATCGTTTCCCGAACGGCGAAATGTTTAGACTAGTCTAATTTGAATGAAGTTGCAGACAACAAAACTAATTGGTTAAATTCTCAGTAGTGAGGATAGAAGCCCGTATTTATTTGTTATCTTTTTTTAAAATTAAGTACATGTAATTGACTTTTAAGATTCATGTTTGCATGTTTTTAAAGCCGTCAGCCCATAAATGCGAAAAGTGTACCATGTTGCCACCCCCTCCCCCCATCCCCCACAAAAAAGAAGTTGAAATCAATCAGTACGATTTATTTGTGTAAATAAATACATGTGCTGCCTTTAAAATGTAAAATCTTAAACAAAGAGAACAAAAATTACACAACAATAAACGAAAACAAATTTTATGACAAAAGTGCAACAGTCTCAATATTCGCCATAGCTTAGAATAGGGAACCATTTTATCCAGTTAATCATGACTTAATTTCGGGCAAACAATAGTGTTTCATAGGTGTTGTTAATAAAACGTCGTAACTACAGCTCGATTCAAGCTGTAGTTACGAAATTTGATAGCAACACCTTCGATTATCAAAAAATAATGGTAACTTACGCAGTCTATTTCTAGAACAAAATTCATTGCTATTGAGAAACACCGACAAGATGTGTGAGTCAGGTGACTAGGAATATTCTGTGGACATTTCATCAAAATCCACTGTGGACATTTCATCAAAATCCACCCATACATACTGGGGATGCTTTCACAAAATGTCAACGTACATGTACGTTAATTTAGACACGCAAACAGAGAAGTAAACACCAATAATTGTAATCTATGCTCGACTACGTTGACACGGTAAAAATTCCGCCCGTTTTCATGAAAGCTACTGCAGAAGACAAAACGATTTTAATAAAAAAGGAATTTGTTTACAACATAGTAAAGAAAATAAAGAGACAAAAGAATAAAATATGGTTCAAAGCATTTTCCTCTCTAATGGTCTCATTTTTTTCCCAAACACCTTAAAGTGACGTCAGATACCAGGCAATTTGTGGAGAATGGCTTTAACCACCATAAAACATTTTACAATTTCTTGTTTTCACCAATTGAGAGTAGTCATATAGCTGTTGCCAGCAACAGTTTAATTTGGCACTATCTAAAATTTGTTCACTAGTTTAACCTTTCACAAACACCAACTGGTTTTATGTTCATAAACATTGTGGAAAAAGAAGTAAATACTGATTTCAATCATTTTCTCCTTTTCTCCTATGCCTTTCCTATGGTTTAAAAACAAATTTTCTGTTTTTGGTATTATAAATTTAACCCTGTCCCACACAGCAAAAATTTAGCTGTCGCTGACGAAAACACAGATGCTGATAAAAATAACATTTGTGTTAATTAAGGTAATGAAAATATTGAGGCAAAAGGAGAAAGTGTTGATTATCAGCAATTTCTTCTTTTGCCTCAATGTTTTCACAAGTATTTTCTATTAGGAAAGTCAAAACCAGGTCTTGTTCGGGAAAGGGTTAATTTTTTGCAACATCATTGAATTTGGAGCAACCTAGCAATTTGCTGTGTAGGAAAGGGTTAATCTTTAGCCAAACAGTAAATATTGAGAATCAAAAAGCTCCTGCAGACAACTAAATGGATGCTGATAAACATAGGACTTGTAGTAAACAATATTGATGTGTTCCACATACCGATAGTCTGTAAAAGCTGTGTTTTCCAAGCCATAATTCACTCATTTCAAATCAGACTCCTATGTTGTTGGTACTTGCTCAATTCAGAATCCCTGTGTATCCTAGTTGCTACTGTGTTCTTGTATTCACTCCTATTATTTGGGGTCAGTCTGTATAAAGATTGCATAGCACTGGCTCCCTGTAATCCTTGTCCATACTGTGAGGTCTGTTGCAGCCCTATGTTGTAAATACTAGCATACACGAAACCAATCATATGCCGTAAATTCTGATCAGTTGACCAATGTTGAATCTGCATGCACATGAAAACACCCAGTGCAGCCGTTTGCCGGTGTCTTCTTTGGGCATACAGATGATTTCTCTTTGTTTTCTGCAATATTTTGATCGGTGAAGCAGCCAGTGACAGCGACCTAGTTTCATTCTGTAAATCTGTCCGATCTTGATCGCCGATATTTCAGTCTATGAGAAAGCTACAAGTCAAATTTGCATAGCAATTCATTCTACCATTGTTTTACTTAACTGAGAAATGGCTGTCAATGACTGACACTCGCTGATTCTTGCATTTTTCGTCGAAATTCAGTGTTTTCTTGCAGTCACGTTTTTCCTTTCATGTCGGTTACCCCAGTCTTAGTAGGCCGATAAAGCGTCTGGATGAATAGGTTTATTGACGTCACGTGATTTCAAGGTCCGTCTGCAGTTATTTTTAGCATTATCGATCTTTTTAGGGTTCTGACAGCTCCATTTCTTCTTTCCTCGTAATGTTTTAGATTTTATTAATTTGGGTTTAGTCTCTTACTCTGAGAGCGGTTTTTGGTCATTTTTGGTAGCACTACCAGTTTTGTTTGGCCGTCCGACCAACGACCGGCGACCGCGACCCGATTTCTTGGTAGGGATTTGGTCGCGACCGCCGTCCGGCCAGGGTTTTGGTCGCGCGACCACCCGGCATTATATAAGCCAGCCTAAAATTTGGTCGCTAGCTCAGTCCGATTCTTGAGGGTAAGAGACCATGCTGCTGTCTGTCTCAATGAAATATTTTTGTTAAAGAATCTGATCCTGTATTTAATAACATGAGAGATTTATTTATTTTATTACAACGTTTTATTTAACCGAAACTCTTCTTTGGCTGTTTTATCCATTTACCTAATGACTGAGCTCACTTTCGGGACCCCTATCCGGCTATCACCCTACCAGTACAAGAACCAGCACCAGTAGCAGCAGAATACCGGGATTCGAACCTAACCAAACATCTATACCACCCTTACCCTCAGTCCGCGGTCCCGTAACATTTATGGTGTCAGAAGTGGGATTCTCTTTTGAAAAGCAGAATCCAGTGATACGAAACCCGCCTATAAAGACAAGCCATTCCTGAGAAAAGCAGAAAAGTTAAACCACTCATGCCAAAACGTTTTGTAGAGTTATCAGTTTATCCAACATTTTGAATCTTTTCAAAATAGTCAGCAAACCAGATTTATACAGAATCTAGTTTATTATTGAACATTTCATTCATCACTTGTCAATCTTTGTGTTGAGGATCATCACTTGCTGTACAGTATGAGTAACCCAGTAGTTCAAGTTGACAGCGAAGTCAGTTTCGGACCATTGCCAGGTCTGAGAGCAGTGATCCAGAGAGATCAGCCTGAAATAGACCAAGATCGGCCTGATCTTGCAGTGCGACAGTTTATGCGCGAGCAGCGCTAAGTGATGAGGTGATGGTACTCAGAAAGGAGTCAAAGCGAAACACAGACTGTGATCAGCCTTGTAACCCCAACCGAGAAGACAGTGTGGATCGTGATCAGCACAGGTCAGAACACAGGACTTCAGCAATGCAGTCGCAGAGTAGAGAAGAACGCCTAAGCATACCTACATGCATTAGAGATAAAGAGCCTAGCGACAGTTACGACACAGATCAGCCTGCTTGCTCATGTGCAGACCAGGATCAGTCGAGGCCTATCAACAATGTTCCTGATAGTCACTCAAGAGACAGGGGATATGGTCCTAGCAGCCGTGGACACTACAGATCCAACCACTCGAGGTACCATGACGACAGAGATCAAACTGATCGCAGCCATGCAGATCAAGATCAGACTGCACAAAATTATCATCCTTACCGGTATGACAGAGGTAGGCCCAGGAGATATCGTTACCAATCCCAAAGGTGTGAAAATGTGAAGCTACCGACCTTTGATGGGAATCAAGATTGGTCAACATGGATAGCCCGCTTCGAAGTCATAGCCAACAGGTACGATTGGTCTGATGAGGAACGGTTGGACCAGCTGTTGCCTAAGATTGAAGGAACCGCAGCCGAGTTTGTTTTTACACAACTGACTCCAGCCATACTGAACGACTATGGAGAGCTAGTGCATGAGATGAACTGTAGGTTCAGAATCATTGAGACACCAAGGTCTTTCGCAGCTAAATTTAGTAGACGCTCCCAAAGGCCCAATGAAACCGTTGAAAATTTTGCAGCAGATCTGAAGCAGCTTTATGATAAAGCGCATGGATACAGAGACCGAAAGACGCGCGATGAAGATTTGGTGCGTAGATTTCTAGACGGTTTGCACGATGACCAGTTGCGATTTGAGGTCGAATACCATAAGGATCCCCGCGACATAGATGAAGCAGTATACCAGGCAGTTTGCATGATACAGTGCAAGAATGCTGGTAAACAGACTAAGCAGAGTAACTACGAAACCTGCCGCGCAGTCGACCAGAAATTTACAGAAGACCGCAGCATAACCGAGACAAAGCAAGTTGAACCTTCCATTGCCGAGCTTTTAGGATCCATTAAGGAACTCACCAGGACAGTACAGAATGGAGTAGGATCTAACCATCAGAAGCAAGGTTCGCAGAAGAAGACCAACGAGTGCTTTTATTGTCATGAAGAAGGGCATTTCATCAAAGATTGTCTCAAGAGAAAGAGGGCTAATTCGCGGTCAGATTCAAGTGCATTTGACCCAAGCCAACATTTAAACGATCACAGACCAGCCCTTGCGGCCAAAGGGTGGTCCCAGTAATTCGAGAAATATCTGTAGGCCAAGGAAATGACCACAACACTTCAGTTGATGTCCAGTTGAGCAAGGATAGAGGCCAAGACCTAGGGGATGGTTTGTACATAGAAGGCTATGTAGGAAATCATCCACTGACCTTTATCGCAGATACTGGGGCATTCCGGACTATAATTTTTAGTCGTGTTTTCGATCAAATGGCCCAAGATTGTCGACCTAGTTTAAGTAGGTCATCCGTCCTGAGAGGAGCCTGTGGGGCCCCTATAAGTGATAGGGAAAAGGCTGCCTTTCGTCCGTTTCTTGGACCATTAGAGATCATCAGAGAGGCCATAGTGGCTGATATTCAGATGGAGTGTTGTCGGGAATTGACATTACGGGAGATGAAAATGATGGGCCTGCAGATATTCTCCCGAGTAGGAATATCATCGAGCGTAATGGTGTCAGTATACTATGTATTCCGAAAAATATGTGGCATCAGCCAAGGAGGGTTGTTGCAGCTGATGATATTTCTGTACCTGGACACCAGAACAACCGCAAAGTAATGTAGTCCACCACAGTAGGTGTCACTCCACTCTGAAAGTACAGAACCAGTAGATCAAAACTGAACTTTGTGATACAGATAAGCAAAGACGGTAACCATAGGCTAGTACACCATGACAAGCTGAAGCCGTACGAGGGTGGCAGTCCACCTAGATGGGTGGCACTCCAGTCCCAATACGTACAGAATATGTAGTGAATCAGTGACAGTTTGTTTCCAAAGCTCCTGTTCAGTTTTGTTCAAACTTATTGAGAATAAAGTTTTAGGAAAATTAATACCTCCTTCTTTCCGGTCCGTAGGGACCTTCAAGCGAAACCCTGTCTGAGACTGAGGTGAAATTTTGACCCGTTACTTGCAGATCTCCCATTCCGTTTTCCGGTTGTAACCCTGACCACGAGTAGCGTACTCTCTTGTTGGTGCCTAAAGTGAGCTCAGCCCTTAATTGTTAGGAAGAAGATTTATAAGACTAATTTAAAGTTAGGTGAAGAAGAACTTTAGTAAAAGAGAAACCAGTCAAAGCTATACGAATGTCTGATAGTACATGGTCCCTTCTTTTATACTTTCAGAAAATGGCAAGCAAACTGAAAATAACCAAACCAGTGACTCACCACCGGTACAGATGTAAGACGTGCGGCAAGGTGGATCGCAGGGGCAGATTGGTAGGCCACATCCTGAAGACCCACATCAGTCTGGACCAGGTGCCCTACTCGTGCAGCTTATGCAACTTCCGTTGCACAGACAAGCGGGACCTTCACAGCCATGTCACCAACTATGCGCGGCACAGAGAGGAAATGGCCAGAACAGGGATAACAGACCCAGCCCTAGTGCTAAACCAGTCAGCCAACCCCGCCAAGCTGGACGAGTATATGGTTGACCTCGACTCGGCGTTCGGGAGCCCGGCGGTGGCCATGGTCCATGATGGCACTCTTGATGGAGGCGACAATCTTGCCTTACCTGACTGGCTGGCAGAAGCAGTCAGTGAGAACCTACCTACAGTGACAAGGGTCCTGTCTATTCCTTCGCCGAAGAGGACACCTCTCCAGCCCATCGCAACGAACATGACGGCTTTCCCAACTTTAGACCTATCAGCCCTGACGCCCGACATGACATCTGGTTGGTTCGCCAGCTCAAACAACACCACCAGCTCCATATCCAGGCAGCCAACTGATGTGTTGAACACCCCCGTGTGGCAGAAGACGCCCGTGACTGTAGAGACCACTACACAAACACATAAGACCACCCCTCTACAGGCCGCCCAGCGCCCGACAGTTCTGCCTACCGCCGAGTCCCAGCCGCCCTTGATTTCATATACGCCGGTCAACCCACCAGCAGCCACCCAGCCGATGGCCCCAGTTTCGACAATGACAAAATCCTGCACAGCAGCTCCACCCCGCTGTGACACACCGGTGCAGGACGAAGTGTATGATATCTTACCCTCACTCATACACGTCGACGGAGCCGACACGCTACTGAATGAGAGGGATGAGCCTCCAGCAAAGAAACCAAGGAGCGTACAGAAAACCCCAGGAGTCTCTCTGGACAAAGACTCAATTCTGGCTATAGTTAACGCAATCAACCGGGGAAATGACATGATGGTGGACGCGATGAAACAGAACACACGAAGGGTGGAGGCCCTGGATCGAACCATGAGGTGCGTCCTTGATGAGATCCACAGCGTTGCAAATGGAATTCAGGCCATAGTCAGGAACACACGGCAACAAAACACCCAGCCACAGTCGACAGTGAGGGTCGTTACTCCAAAGAAGAACAACAAGAAGAAATATGACAGGCGTTAGCCAAAATCCCCATGTTCTAGTTCACCATTTATCAAATCAAAGGTTTCAGTGTCCCGTATTTAGCCCAAGATTCCAGTTTCCTGTGTAATTAATTTTACATGTTCCTCCGTTATACACCGCTTGTATGGGTTACAAGCCCCCGCTAGCCTGGCCCTGTTGTAGGTTAAGGGGGGGTCAGTCGCTTGTCAGGGATGTCGACAAGCCCATGCACTGCATGGGAAGGGTTAGACAAGCCAGAGATGTACTAACTTTACGCTTACACCGTGTAACAAACAGTTTCGCGATTCAATTATTCTACTCATTTATTTAAGTGTTAGATATAAATATTCTAAATTTCTAGTGAACATTTAGGTGTTAATTTAAAGCAAATAGTGGACTCTCGAATGTGTCAAGTGAATATGGACAGTGACTTTCAATTTAAGTGAAATCTTTTAGTGAAATAATGAACATTATGATTATTTCATAATTTAACCAGTGAAATTTAAGTGGCAATTTAATCAATGCAAGTGAGATTATATATCTAGTCAAATTTATTTAAATATTTGTGTATTGATTAGAAATGAGTTAATCTGTGTATTTATTTATTTCTTGTCTAACAAGAATCAGTCTAGTTTTGAAATTTGCTTATTTCAAACTGTTATTCATTAATCCTTTATAAATTTGGCAAGCGGAGTTTTGCCAAAATTAGAGGGGGGTAATGATGTTTCCACATACCGATAGTCTGTAAAAGCTGTGTTTTCCAAGCCATAATTCACTCATTTCAAATCAGACTCTTATGTTGTTGGTACTTGCTCAATTCAGAATCCCTGTGTATCCTAACACCAACTGGTTTTATGTTCATAAACATTGTGGAAAAAGAAGTAAATACTGATTTCAATCATTTTCTCCTTTTCTCCTATGCCTTTCCTATGGTTTAAAAACAAATTTTCTGTTTTTGGTATTATAAATTTAACCCTGTCCCACACAGCAAAAATTTAGCTGTCGCTGACGAAAACACAGATGCTGATAAAAATAACATTTGTGTTAATTAAGGTAATGAAAATATTGAGGCAAAAGGAGAAAGTGTTGATTATCAGCAATTTCTTCTTTTGCCTCAATGTTTTCACAAGTATTTTCTATTAGGAAAGTCAAAACCAGGTCTTGTTCGGGAAAGGGTTAATTTTTTGCAACATCATTGAATTTGGAGCAACCTAGCAATTTGCTGTGTAGGAAAGGGTTAATCTTTAGCCAAACAGTAAATATTGAGAATCAAAAAGCTCCTGCAGACAACTAAATGGATGCTGATAAACATAGGACTTGTAGTAAACAATATTGATGTGTTCCACATACCGATAGTCTGTAAAAGCTGTGTTTTCCAAGCCATAATTCACTCATTTCAAATCAGACTCCTATGTTGTTGGTACTTGCTCAATTCAGAATCCCTGTGTATCCTAGTTGCTACTGTGTTCTTGTATTCACTCCTATTATTTGGGGTCAGTCTGTATAAAGATTGCATAGCACTGGCTCCCTGTAATCCTTGTCCATACTGTGAGGTCTGTTGCAGCCCTATGTTGTAAATACTAGCATACACGAAACCAATCATATGCCGTAAATTCTGATCAGTTGACCAATGTTGAATCTGCATGCACATGAAAACACCCAGTGCAGCCGTTTGCCGGTGTCTTCTTTGGGCATACAGATGATTTCTCTTTGTTTTCTGCAATATTTTGATCGGTGAAGCAGCCAGTGACAGCGACCTAGTTTCATTCTGTAAATCTGTCCGATCTTGATCGCCGATATTTCAGTCTATGAGAAAGCTACAAGTCAAATTTGCATAGCAATTCATTCTACCATTGTTTTACTTAACTGAGAAATGGCTGTCAATGACTGACACTCGCTGATTCTTGCATTTTTCGTCGAAATTCAGTGTTTTCTTGCAGTCACGTTTTTCCTTTCATGTCGGTTACCCCAGTCTTAGTAGGCCGATAAAGCGTCTGGATGAATAGGTTTATTGACGTCACGTGATTTCAAGGTCCGTCTGCAGTTATTTTTAGCATTATCGATCTTTTTAGGGTTCTGACAGCTCCATTTCTTCTTTCCTCGTAATGTTTTAGATTTTATTAATTTGGGTTTAGTCTCTTACTCTGAGAGCGGTTTTTGGTCATTTTTGGTAGCACTACCAGTTTTGTTTGGCCGTCCGACCAACGACCGGCGACCGCGACCCGATTTCTTGGTAGGGATTTGGTCGCGACCGCCGTCCGGCCAGGGTTTTGGTCGCGCGACCACCCGGCATTATATAAGCCAGCCTAAAATTTGGTCGCTAGCTCAGTCCGATTCTTGAGGGTAAGAGACCATGCTGCTGTCTGTCTCAATGAAATATTTTTGTTAAAGAATCTGATCCTGTATTTAATAACATGAGAGATTTATTTATTTTATTACAACGTTTTATTTAACCGAAACTCTTCTTTGGCTGTTTTATCCATTTACCTAATGACTGAGCTCACTTTCGGGACCCCTATCCGGCTATCACCCTACCAGTACAAGAACCAGCACCAGTAGCAGCAGAATACCGGGATTCGAACCTAACCAAACATCTATACCACCCTTACCCTCAGTCCGCGGTCCCGTAACAATATAGCGCAGATAATATTGAGGCAAAAGGAGATAACGCTGATTATCAGCATTTTCTTCTTTTGCTTCAATGTTTTCCCTAGCCTTTTTGTAGAAGACTTATCAAAACCAGGTCATGTTTTAGAAATGGTTACATTGGAAACTGATCTGGCACTCTCTCAGGATACTTTGACAAACCATGTTTCCCCAATTGGTGGCTCTGATGGGTTAAAAATTGGGTCTATAGCTGTTATCACAATACTTCTGGCTAGGTGGGGTAATAAAAACCTGCAACATGATTTATGATAATAAAAACATAAGCAGAGCAACAGATAAGAGGAGGCAGACAAACCAAATGTTGTGGGTAAATATTGGAAACGTCTCCATGAGACGATTCCAATGAGTACCCACAACACAGATTTAACAATATAACCCTTTCCCAAACAAGACCTTGTTTTGACGTCCATATAAAAAGATGCTTTGGAAAACATTGAGGCAAAAGACAGAAATGCTGATAGTCAGCATTATCTCCTTTTTCTTTAATACTTTCCTAACTTTACTGTGGAAATATTCCTTCTTCCTCAACATCTTTTTCTTTGTCTTCAACAGCAGCTTTAAATAAGAACAGTCTTAAGATTTTTTTCCGTTTGGGAAAGGGTGTGTCATTTGTTTCTCACCAAAGGATACATTCAATATAAATCATCAAAATGGGATGAGTTGCTAGTGACTCCGATAGGATGTTGTGCTTGTACTGTTGTGAGAAAATATGTGGAATATATGGTTAGATTCACCTGCCGCCAGAATGTGTCAGGAAACTTGTTGAACTCAGGGTTAACCCTTTCCAAAACAGTGAAATATTAGGGTAGTCCAATTTGAATGCTGCGACAATTTACAAAACGGATGTAGATAAAGATAGAATTTGTGTTCAATGTAGCACAGGAAACATTGAGGCAAAAGGAGAAAATGCTGATCATCAACATTTTCTTCTTTTTCCCAAGCCTATTCTGTTAGGATCTTGTTTGGGAAAGGGTTAAGCCATATTCAGTAAAATGTAGGAGAACAACAGAACAACATATAAGAGGGATTTAAGGCATTATAACACTTTTATTTCAATTCCAAACCCTATGTTGTGTATACTCATTTGAATTGTCTCAACGAGACAATTCAAACTAGAACTGTCGCAAAGCGGACAAATACCCCCCACTAGCGCGTTGTCACTGAAAAAGTGCTAAAGTTCAAAGTGGCATAACTCTGAAACTACTGCCTGGATCAAGATGAAAATTGCAGGTGCACAACTTCATATGATAGGAAACAACCTGCTAAAATTTCAGCAAAATCGGTCAAAAATGTGGGAGGAGAAGAGGACACAAAATTATGTCCACGGACGGACGGATGGACAGACGGACGGACGGACAGACGGACGGACGGACAGACGGACGGACAACCTGAATCCAGTATACCCCCCCATAACTTTGTTGTGGGGGGTATAATGAGTACCCACAAAATAGGGTTTGATGAACAATAAATGAAATATTGCATTTTGAAAAGCCACCACCCCCTCTTATCTGTAGTTCTGTAACAACTTACTCTGCACATGCAGGTGCCCCATTAATCTCTATCAGCCACACTTTTAAATCTTCATCTAGCAGGAAGTCAAACCCAAACAGTTGAAAACAAACATACCCTAGACCATTTGTATGGATTTTCTGAAATGTAAATAAATATTTATTAGTTTTCAAATAATGAATTATTCTTATCATAACTTTTGACAAAAGTTTTTCTTGCAATTTACCCCCTAATCATACAAAATCTGATTTAATGTTGATATTGAAAGTTTTGAATTTGGTTTAAAATCAGCTATCTTTGGGAAAATCATCTGTTCTCAAGACTCATCAACATGAGATCCAGAATTAATCTGGACTAAATTTCAAAATGTGCACATTTTTCTGCCAATCTCAAAAATTATACCGAAATGAGCAGACAATAATGTACAAAGTACTTAGTTGTTGATGTTCGTAGTAAATAATTCAGCACAAATCATTGACAGATTCGGTCCAATTTCCGCATGCAGTGACAATAACACCCGATATGGTGGAAAAGGCTATCATGAAGATGGCAATGGGAAAGCAGCTGGCCCATCTGGAATTGTAATACATGAAGGCCAAATACCACTTGACTGGGAAGAGAGCTATGTTGTCAGTCTTTACAAAGGAAAGGGAGATGCACTTGTCAGGGGGAATTTCAAATAACAGAGGTCTCAAACTAATAGACCAGGTCATGAAAGTACTGGAACGGATTGTGGAGCAGCTGATCAGGCAGCAAGTGAGCATCAACGAGATGCAGTATGCAGGGAAAGGCACCATAGATGCCATTTTTATAATCCGGCAACTACAAGAGAAGCACTTTGCTGCAAACAGACCACTATATCTAGCCTTTGTGGACCTTGAAAAAGCTTTTGACCGTGTCCCCAGGAAGGTCATCTGGTGGGCACTACGCAAGTTAGGGGTAGAAGAATGGCTCATACAGGTCATGTACTGTAATGCAAGAATTCGAGCAAGAGTTGGTGCTACATATAGCGAGGAGTTTGAAGTCAAGGTGGGTGTCCACAAGGGGTCTGTCCTGAGTCCACTCTTATTCATTATAGTCCTAGAAGCACTCTCACAACACTTCCGTACCGGTTGCCCATGGGAGGTACTTTATGCAGATGACCTCGCAATAGTCCCTTGGAATCCTTAATAGACAGACTTACAGATTGGAAGAATGGTATGGAGGAAAAAGGTCTAAAGGTTAACATGAATAAGACGAAGATGATGATATCTAGCCCAACTGAACTGCCTATGTCAAGGTCAGGAAAGTACCCATGTGCCATATGCATGAGTGGCACAGGTCAAAACTCTATACTCTGCTCTAGCTGCTCCCAATGGGTCCACAAGAAATGTAGCGGAATTAAAGGCACGCTAAAACCAGACCCAAACTACAAATGTCATTGATGCACTGGTTATGTAACACCAAATGTCGGCAGAATGGTAACAGAAGTATCCATTGGTCAGGACAATCTGGAAGTTGTACAGAGCTTCTATTACTTAGGTGACACCCTGTCAGCTGGAGGCAGCTGCAAACTAGCTGCTACAACAAGGTGTTGGTCAGCATGGAAAAAGTACAGGGAACTCCTTCCAATACTTAAAAGCAGGAATCTCCCAATCAGAACATGAGGCAGACTTTACTCCAGCTACATTCGTCCTGTGATGCTATACGGGTCAGAGACATGGGCCATGACATTGGGTACCCAAAAGAAACTGATGCGAAATGACAAGGCCATGATCAGGTGGATCTGCGGCATCAAGCCTGAAGACAAGGTGTCCCTTGAAAGCCTACTCTCGCAAATGGGTATCCAGGACCTTGCCAAAATCCTGAGGGCTAACAGATTGAGATGGCTAGGTCACGTGGAAAGAAGCACTAGCTGTCTGACCAATGTGAGATCCCTAAATATCCAGGCAAATAGAACTCGTGGCAGACCCAAGCTAACGTAGGAGGAAGTTGTCAGGCGAGACCGCGATATTGCTGGACTAACCAACATAAACCCCCTAGACCGTAAGACGTGGAGAGGAAGACTCTGTTCGAGACTGGGCAGCGAGGCCCTACCCTCGCCAGAGGACTAATCGAAGGCCTGGATAATATAAACATGATGATGATGATGATGATGATGATGATGATATGGTTTGTTCATGTTTTTGACATTTCAATAAATTGAAATTATACAGCCCATCAAACCAATTCATGGTTTTGCTGTCCTACAGAAGAAAATTTGTCGAAAATAATGTAAACGTTCATTTTGAGCACAGCAAAAAAATGTTATGAAAAAAGATAATCTTTAGACAGTTATGTTACCTCTTTTACAAGCAGAAAACACCTCTTCACAATATCTTTTATTTGTGGCATTACAGTATCTTCAAGGCTTGCCTTTCTGGTTTCCATGAGATAGCTAAAATCAGAAACAGAGTTCTGTTAATGAATCTCTATTGATAAATATTCAAAGTAGAAGCAGGCCACAGAAATACTTAGGTTTCCATCAGATAGCTAAAAATCAAAAACAGAATTCTGTTAATATATTGATAAATATTCAGAATAGTTCAAGTATCAGGTCACAAAAATACTGATGAAAATGTCTAAATTTCATACCAAACGATAAAATTTTAGACTGGTCTAAATTCAAAGATGATGCAGACAACAATTTCAAGTGAATGAAACTTTACATTATTTGCTCTTTTCATGTAGAAAACATGGGAAATGAGGAAACGAGCAATTTCTTCATTTTCCACGATATTTTCCAACACCATTATCTTGTGGGTAGTCAAAAGGAGTCACTATGTGGTAATGGATTAATCAGCATTGTTTCTTTTTTCCTTTTCTACATAGTTTTCAAAAGTGTCTCTTGTTATAGTTTGTAAAACAACCTTTCTCAAACAAGATTTGTCAATATCTGACTGAAATTGTATTTTTGTGGAAAAGGTAAACCAGGGTAACAACTTGAAAACTAAAAGTAATACCTATTAAATTCATCAAAAAACATTTCATTTCCGACTTCATATTTCCCATAATTCTGTGAGAGTTCTTCCTGAAGACAATGATTGGTCAGATGACTAGTGACATCATCAAGGTCATCTGGGTTGTAAGGCTCGGACGAAGTGCGTAGAACTCCCTCACGGAACAAATAAACGTTGTAACAGGAATCCAACAACACCCAGCATCTGAAATGTAACAATGACCCATTCCAAAAGCAGATCTTCGTTTTCTACCAAGAAAGACAAAAAGTGCAAAATTTCAATCATTTGAAATTGTTATCTGCAACATTTCTAAATTTGGATAGGTCTGATATTTTGTTGATTGGTAATGGGTTAAGTAGCAGAATTCTTTGGTGGTTTTAATGACTTGAAACGTTTTATTTAGAAAAGCTTTTTTGATGGAAATTGGAAAGGACTAATTGCTGAAAGTCTCTGATTGAACAATCTAGGGAAAACACTGAGGCAATATTTTCTAGTTTATTTTGAATACAATCATATCTTATTCATCATTCAATTTGTCATCTACAGCAACTTTCAAAATATGAAGTCTTATTTGTTGCTGTCTGAGAGCGAGTTAGAAAATAACAAACTGAAACAAATGCATTTTGTTAGTACATTGTACAAGCAACAGATAAGAGGCGGTGAAGACATTCTAACATTTTTAATTCAATTCCAAACTTTATGTTATGGGTATTCATTTGATTTGTCTCTATGGAACCATTCCAATGAGTACCCACAACATAGGATTTGATTACCAATAAAGGAAATATTGCATTTTGAAAAGCCACCAACCCCTCTTATCTGCAGCTCTACAGTACCTTATGTCAAACTTTCTCTTGCCCCTCAATAGGAAGGGTCTCTCAATGTATCTCTGTATAACAAAAGCTTTGTCTTGAGCATCTATATAATCAATCAAATCTTCCAGGTCTGCAGATATCTTTATCCCCTCTCCTGAAATAAATTAAACAGAGCTATAGGTGACAGGGGTATTGGCTTTTCAAAATGTTTAACCCATTACCAGACAGCATATTTTAGACTGGGCCAAATTCAAACATATTGCAGATGACAATTTCAAATGAATGGAATTCTACATTTTTTGGGGTATTTTTGTGTAAAAAACGTGGGAAATGAAGAAATTGCTTGTCACAAGCAATTTCTTCATTTTCCATGATGTTTTCCACAGCCATTTTATTGTGAGGAGTCAAAATGAGTCATTGTGTGGTAATGGGTTAATGTTCATCAAACTCAATGTTGTTGCTACTCATTGGAATCTTCTCATCGAGACAATTCAAATGAATACACACACCTTAAGAGTTTCGATTTGAAATAACAATTTTTCGCAAAATTCATCCTTTCTTATCTGTTGCTCTGAAAGATGATTCGAAAATTGTGTTTTTCAAAACTACAAGCAGAAAATTTCATCTTCTGGTATAGAAATGATGATGATAATCTACAATCATCCTAAAATGGACATCAGCTTTTCTTTTTTTGCTTCAACACTCTTAACAGGTTTTATAGTTGTCAAAATCTGGAACTGTTTAAGAAAGTGTTTATATGGAAGAAAAAAGATGAGGAGAACACCTGATTTTCAACATTTTTCTGTTGTCCACATATGTTTTCAAAACCAATAGAGATATTGATTGATGACAGACTATTTTATGATACTAAAACTGCTGTAAAATCTTTTGCCTAAGCACTACATTTTTCAATCCACACAATTGCAATAGCCAAGCTCTTACCCGTAATTTGTTAAAGATCTGTCCATTTTAACAAAGTCTTCCATGTTATGCATTTTTTGGTAACCGATTACCAAGCAACAAAATTCAACCCTTTCCCAAACAAGACCTGGTTTTGACGTCTCTAATAGAATAGCCTTTGGAAAACATTGACACAAAAGAAAAAACTGCTGATAACCAGCAGTTTCTCCTTTTGTCTCAATATTTTCTGTGCCATTTTTAACGCAAATCATATATTTATTATCATCATTTTTGTTGTCTGCAGCAGCTTTCAAATTGGATCACCCTAAAATTTCGTAGTTTGGGAAAGGGTTAAGACTCTTCCAAATCCAAAGATGTTGTAGTAGATGACAACTTCAAGTTATAAAATTCTACATCGTCTTGTTGTTTTATGTATAAAATAGTGTCGGAAATGAAAAAATTGCTTGTCACAAGTAATTTCTTCATTTTCCACAATGTTTTCCAAGGCCTGAATCTTGAGTGTCTAAAAGCTTCATCATGTGGGAACGGATTAACCTTATCATGCTGATACCTGAAAGTACTCCTGCTTTAGTAGATGGCATCATAGAAGATCAGCCTGCTCATACTTACATACCTGATCTACAACTAGACCACCTACTTTTCTGATTTTTAGATATTTTCATAGCAATAATTAGCTTCTTTTCTATGTGGGAGTTCATGAGAAAAACACACCATTTAACCTACTATAACCACAAATTAACTCTTCTTGACTCCCAAAAGAAACAGGCTTTAGAAAATATTGTGGTAAATGAAGAAATTGCTTATGACAAGCAATGTCTTCATTTCCAACTATGTTTTCTACCCAAAAGGTCCAAGATATTTTACATTCTATTCACTTCAAATTGTCATCTGCAACAACTTTGAATTTGGAACAGCCTAAAATATTGTGGTTTGGTAATGGGTTGAAGGGATTTTGAATTAACATACGCAAAATTAATATTAAAAAATTAAATACAGTATACAGGGGTAAAAGTTGAAAATTTTGAAAAACCTGAAAACCTGGAAAAGTCTGTATTTATATAGTAAAAATCGAGAAAATGGGGCATTTTGGAATACTCAAAAACCTGAACTTCAGGCATATGCCTGAAAACTTTTACCCCTGCAGTATATCAACCTTTTGCTCCTGCACTAGATTTAGCAATCCAAACAACTGTTCCACTCTCTTCCTCCTTTAGCTTTCTGTCCATCTCAATAAGTTCTTCTCTGTCATCTGTCTTTTCTGTAGGTACAAACAAAGCTCGTAACTTGCTTTCCGTCTTTGGTTTGGCGTCCTTCGGGAACACACGGTAAGTCAAGGGCAACCATTTTGGATAGCTCCATTTCACTGAATCACAATATTGCTTGAAAATTCTGAAAATGAATTTGGAAATGTAAGTAGGCCTAATTGATAACTTTTCTGACAAAAAAATGCTGGAGCTAAAAAATTTAAACTCCTGTGCTTCTAATACTCCATCAATTAAAGTTAAGCATTAACCCTTTCCTAAACAAGGCTTGGTTTTGAGTCCCTTTGCTACAAAATGTGTGGGAAAACATTGAAGCAAAAGTGATCAACATTTTCTTATTTCACTTCAATATTTCTTATGCTATCTATAGTAGCCAGATGTGATGGTTATCGTTATCCATTTGTAGTCTGCAGCAGCTTTCAAATTGGAGCAATGTAGACCAATTTTTGCTGTTGGGAAAATGATTGATACATCATAAGACTTTTAATGAATTAAATTCTCTTAGTTGCAATTCCATTCTATTTGGACCATTCTTATAAAAATATCTCCCAAGCAAACCATTCTTTTGATGACCAAGTCAGACCACTCCAAAATGTTGTAGTTTGGGAATGGATTTACACATTTTCTGATAATTGAATATGATTGTAATGCAATACCTGCATTTCACTTACTTGACAAGGGCAGATTTTCTACACAATGAGTCAGAGCCTCTGTAATAATTCACCATGTGAAGCCTCCCAGGGTCATGTCCTGTAAAATGAGTTAAGGTAGTCTATTATTAATAAGATTCAGGCAACATTGAAACTATTCAGGCGACGTCGGAAACATTTAGCAGTGGAACTTTCCACCTCCAAATGTTTATGACCACGCCTGAATAAGTTCGGATATGTAACGACGACGCTCCAAACAATCTGTTGTTTTATGACTTGCAGAATGGCCACATACGGGTATTCTTCCTTAAAAAAAGTGTCAGCAAGGATCTGGAAAAGGGCCCTCATAGCATTGAGACTACCATGGACCAAGATCAGCCTGTGTATACACATAGCCCGACAACGATCCAAGTCCAACCTGCTCTTTTGCAGCTCCCTTATTTAACCCTTTCCCAAACAGCAAAATTTTAGGGTGATCCACTTAAAAAAATGCCACAAATGACAAAATGGAAGTTATTACAGATAGACTTTGTGTTAAAGTACCAAAACTTGTTAATCGTTTTGCTAACAATACCTGGTATTTGAGGAGTCTAATAAAATAGGCTTGCGGAAATAATTTAGGCAAAACAAGAAAATTATGAATATCATCATTTTCTCATTCGCTTTTAAATATTCAATGCTAAATTGTAAAATATTAGGCTACATGTTTCGACAATATCCATTTTGAAGATTGCAGCAGCTAAGGAATTGAACCAACCAAACATTTTGCCTTTTATATTCATCGAGATAGAAGATAATAAATTGATAACAAATAACAATTTCGACTTTTCTCTCGATGTTTTTTCTGCGTCAATATACAATTTTCTGCATTTGAATTCAATCTTTTATGTTGTCTACAACTTCTTAAAATTCTAAAATCTCCATGTTTAATAATAATGGATAATGTATAAAAATTCAAGATATTAATTACAGTAAGGTGATTTATCAGATAAATTGATATAAGATATATAAGATATTAATTGATATAAAAAAATCGAAGGCATCACTAAAATTTTCATTCACTATATATATTACTATATATCCTATAATAAGACTGAGTTCACCAGGCCGAGTTCGACAGGCCGAGTTTGTAATAAGGCCGAGTTCACTGTGAACAGCGCTAGATATAGCTGTCAAACAATTTTTCCCATTTTGAGTTTGAAAAATGAAAATGCTAATAATCTTTTTAATATCATTTTCTTGCTGTGTCTCAATTTTATCTGTGCTACTAATAGTAATATCATTTTCTCCCTGTGTCTCAATATTTTCTGTGCTGCACTTTAAACAAGTCCTTTTTTAACACTAGATCTATATGTCTGTAAACTGCCTAAAGTCCTTTTCCGTTATTCGTTTACTAGCACTAGCAGGTGCGTTGACATCTTCAATAACTGTCAAATTGTTGCCATTCGGGAAAGGGTAATGTTACATGTATCAAGCCTCCTTGGGAACCAAATAAAGTAAAATTCAGACAAAATTGCATTAAATGAAAGCTCATTATAAATTACAAGAAATCAGGTTGGAAGAAACATTATTTCTTTGACCAATCAGATTGGTTGTCATGCAATTAAGAGTTAGATAATTAAATTACAATAGTTGTTGAATACAGAACCAGGGCAATCATTTGATACCTTACCAAGTCGACCAAATGGCAACTTGTTTCTTTCTCCAAACATCAGGTCAAAAAATGACGAATTGGCATTGACCTTTTTCCAGTCATTTCTCTGCTCTAGAAGATAACGCGAGACTGCTTTGTAAACCGAACTATTCAAGTCTCTTTTGACAAATGAATACTGCTCCATCTAGCACCGGATGAATTATCCGGGGAGATATTCAAACAGACACCGTCTCTAGTGTCAACAATTTTTCAAATGGTGAAAATGTTGCTTTTTAGCAATCTTTAACTGAAGATTAAATATATAAAAGAATGACCATCCGATGAAATCATGATTCATCATTTAAAATAGAAGCACAGATACAGAAACTTTGGAATTTTGAAAGTTTTCCGTCGAGACCGTCGTGACTAGACTGGTACCCATTCGTTTAAATAACTGAATCTACTAAATACACCCAAACACACTTCCAATTTGTTACTAAAAATAGTAACACTTTTTAATGCCAGATCGAGGCTCTGACCCAATTGAGAGCAAAGCATCCAACGTGCAATGGAAATGAACGGAGGAAAGAAGAAGTTTGAGAGGAATCACACTCGGTTTTGTGACGATTCCTCTGTGAATCTCGACGGGATATCATTGACTGACTTCCAATTATGGTCTTTACTGGCTTTTAAGTCATTTTTGACCCTCCGAAAACGTAGTATCCACTGATCTTTTGAGGACCTAGCCGCCAGGTTCAACTGTCATTTTCATGTATTTAACCCCCTTTCTCCAACAAAAAAATGTACGAAACATGCCATTTTCAGTGTGAAGATGACAATCTCAGTACCGAAAGGCTTATGTAGATAGATAATTCATTATGGTAGATCAATTTGATAATAAAAGCATTGCTCTTAAAGCCCATTTTCCAAACGACAAATTATTTAGACTTTTCAAGTTTGACAGCGGCTTTTAAAACCCTTTTCTAAACGGCACCTGATTCAAGTTGGTAGCTCTTGCAGACAACAGAATGGGCATCTTGAAAGTAGGATTTTGTACGTGCAAGGGCGGATCTAGAGGGGGGGGGGGTCGGGATGTTCGCCCCGCCCCTGGAATAAGCCGAAAATTGAATGTTGACTATATAATCAAAGCGTCATAATTTAACATATTTAAGTCATCATTTGGGCGTGGACCTCCGCCTCCCTGGCAATTGGGCTTGGACCCGCCCCCCCCCCCCCCCGAAAAAATCCTGGATCCACCCTTGCGTGTGTACATAGAAGTATAGAAAACGTTGAAGCAAAAGGGGAAACTGCTGATTAAAATTAGCCTATTTCATTAATTTGTCTCTTGAAATGATTTTCGAAACAATCTCTGTAGCACAGTTAAGGGCGAATCCAGAAGGGGGTTTGGACCTCGCCTTGAATTGGCCGAAAATCGAATTTTGACTATACAAAATTAGTACAGTAGGCCTATACATGTATCGTTACACAATTCACAAATTTAAAGCCATCTTCCATCTTATGGGCTAGACCCCCCCCCCCCCGAAAAAATCCTGGATCCGCCCATCATGGCCCATGACAGTCAAAACATTAACATTTCTTGTTTGGTAAAGGTTTAAAACATTTTTCTTTTCATTTCTATTTTAATTTAACACCTCTCAACAATATTTCAGCCATAAGTTTATTTATAATTGTCCACGCTCCGAGGCTGGGAATACATCCTGTGACCTGTCCATTATTGGCTCTAATCTAGAGCACAAACACATGCAAAATATTACCGCTCACACTTGGACAGTACTAAGGAGCTCAAATGCTTCTGCAAAATTGATTTTATCTGGTTTTCAAAAGCAGTAGCTCATCCTGAACTTGCATGGTGGTAACGGGCGATGGAGACAGGGTACGAATGATTACAAGCCAAAAAATCTCTTTTTTTCAATCAAAGTTGCAAAAATATTTCTGTAACTCAAAACTCTAATAATTAACGTAAATGACTGTATAAAATATTCCTAGTACTAAGGCAGAATAATTGAAAAATGCTCGCGTGAAAATAACGACTCGCTCAATGAATTACATAGTAAAACGATCACGTGACCTTTTGTTTGCTCTCATGCATACACAGGTCACGGTTAAAAATTCAAAGTGTGTTTGGGTGTAATACACCCAAACACACTTCCAATTTGTTACTAAAAATAGTAACACTTTTTAATGCCAGATCGAGGCTCTGACCCAATTGAGAGCAAAGCATCCAACGTGCAATGGAAATGAACGGAGGAAAGAAGAAGTTTGAGAGGAATCACACTCGGTTTTGTGAC
This sequence comes from Fragum sueziense, assembly GCA_963680895.1. Taxonomy (NCBI): domain Eukaryota; kingdom Metazoa; phylum Mollusca; class Bivalvia; order Cardiida; family Cardiidae; genus Fragum; species Fragum sueziense. The sequence goes on from OY804593.1 coordinate 62,708,455, forward strand.
GATTCCTCTGTGAATCTCGACGGGATATCATTGACTGACTTCCAATTATGGTCTTTACTGGCTTTTAAGTCATTTTTGACCCTCCGAAAACGTAGTATCCACTGATCTTTTGAGGACCTAGCCGCCAGGTTCAACTGTCATTTTCATGTATTTAACCCCCTTTCTCCAACAAAAAAATGTACGAAACATGCCATTTTCAGTGTGAAGATGACAATCTCAGTACCGAAAGGCTTATGTAGATAGATAATTCATTATGGTAGATCAATTTGATAATAAAAGCATTGCTCTTAAAGCCCATTTTCCAAACGACAAATTATTTAGACTTTTCAAGTTTGACAGCGGCTTTTAAAACCCTTTTCTAAACGGCACCTGATTCAAGTTGGTAGCTCTTGCAGACAACAGAATGGGCATCTTGAAAGTAGGATTTTGTACGTGCAAGGGCGGATCTAGAGGGGGGGGGGGTCGGGATGTTCGCCCCGCCCCTGGAATAAGCCGAAAATTGAATGTTGACTATATAATCAAAGCGTCATAATTTAACATATTTAAGTCATCATTTGGGCGTGGACCTCCGCCTCCCTGGCAATTGGGCTTGGACCCGCCCCCCCCCCCCCCCCCCCCGAAAAAATCCTGGATCCACCCTTGCGTGTGTACATAGAAGTATAGAAAACGTTGAAGCAAAAGGGGAAACTGCTGATTAAAATTAGCCTATTTCATTAATTTGTCTCTTGAAATGATTTTCGAAACAATCTCTGTAGCACAGTTAAGGGCGAATCCAGAAGGGGGTTTGGACCTCGCCTTGAATTGGCCGAAAATCGAATTTTGACTATACAAAATTAGTACAGTAGGCCTATACATGTATCGTTACACAATTCACAAATTTAAAGCCATCTTCCATCTTATGGGCTAGACCCCCCCCCCCCCCGAAAAAATCCTGGATCCGCCCATCATGGCCCATGACAGTCAAAACATTAACATTTCTTGTTTGGTAAAGGTTTAAAACATTTTTCTTTTCATTTCTATTTTAATTTAACACCTCTCAACAATATTTCAGCCATAAGTTTATTTATAATTGTCCACGCTCCGAGGCTGGGAATACATCCTGTGACCTGTCCATTATTGGCTCTAATCTAGAGCACAAACACATGCAAAATATTACCGCTCACACTTGGACAGTACTAAGGAGCTCAAATGCTTCTGCAAAATTGATTTTATCTGGTTTTCAAAAGCAGTAGCTCATCCTGAACTTGCATGGTGGTAACGGGCGATGGAGACAGGGTACGAATGATTACAAGCCAAAAAATCTCTTTTTTTCAATCAAAGTTGCAAAAATATTTCTGTAACTCAAAACTCTAATAATTAACGTAAATGACTGTATAAAATATTCCTAGTACTAAGGCAGAATAATTGAAAAATGCTCGCGTGAAAATAACGACTCGCTCAATGAATTACATAGTAAAACGATCACGTGACCTTTTGTTTGCTCTCATGCATACACAGGTCACGGTTAAAAATTCAAAGTGTGTTTGGGTGTATTCGTAGTAGATTTCAGGTATGGGAACCAGACTACGTCGTGACTACTCTTCTAAAAAGGAGGCGAAGTGCCCATATGCGCGGATAATTCAATACTCGGATAGACACGACTGGAAACGTTTCCAAAATCCAAATTACATAGAATGGCGAAGAAGATTGATATCACGAAAGAAGATCTCTATGGTATCCTGGGTGTGAACGAAGATGCGACAGAAAAAGAGGTAAAACATTTCCGGACGATAAGTGCCAATCAACTTTGTTTGGCAACTTCCAAAAGGGATTCGCCCCACGATGTTTTGCACCATAGATAGGATCTGGAAATCATCCAGGAGAATTCAAATCATACTGTACCAGTGTTTTTCTTAAATTTTAGGGGAAGGGGTCAGGGCCCATAGGTGGGGGGGGGAATTAACGAGGAAACACCCAAAAAAGGGGAATACACCGATAAACAGTTTTAAACCGGAAACCTGAATTGACGCATGCGCAGAAAAATCGCGAGTAAAAAATCTACTTGCCTATATAATTACAATAGCGAGAGAACCAACAGTGACAAATTAAACATTTTCTCTGCTTAAATATCATAATATTTTACACAATCAATTTTTTGTTGTTGTATGATGATCGAAAATGCTGATATAGTGCATGAAATATTATGACACACAAAATAATTACGAGAAAAAGAGAAATTGTTTCCAGCTAACGGGCCCTTAGAAGTGCAAGTGAACCAACTGTGATAAATCATGCATTTTCAGGGCTAGCGCTGGCTCAAAAAAAGTTTGAGCCACTGCTTGAGCCACTTTGAAAAATTTTGAGCCACATTGGTGCCTTTTGAGCCAATTACTTATTTTGTGTGTGTGTGTGTGTGTGTGGGGGGGGGGGTGCGGTGGTTTTTCATCAATTAGTAATTTGTAGTTGAGACTTAGACACTATAGAACAGTGATGTAAAAAGAAATAAGTTAAGGCTTGAAATAAACATGATGTTCTTTGGTTTTGGGCCATATTTTGTGGGGTTCACTTTGCTAATGACAATGGATCACAAAAGTCAATGAATGACAAGCAGCTTCTTCTTTTTCCACTATGTTTTCTCTAAACAAAAAGTTTGATCAGGTTCTGGAGTCTTTGCTGTTTTTCGCTAAAAGCTGTGTGTTTTGGATTTTTTTTTTTTTTTTTTTTGGAGAAAGCCTTTTCATTACTGTAGATTACATCTAGTGGTGAAGAAGTCCTGTTCTTGGCTTAAACCCTTTCCCAAACAATGCAATTTGAGAGTGATCCAATTCTAAAGCAGTTTCAGACAAAACATTTTGTAAATGAATGTTTGATGGTAAAAATAGGATTTCCTTTGTAATATTATACCTTAAATTTTGAAGCAAAAGGACCAAATTCTGATTACCAGTATTCAATTCTTTTGCTTTAATGTTTTCCCTATCATTCTCTTTTTCGGTAGTCAAAACTTCACTTGGGAAAGGATTCATTCAGAAGTCGCAATACATTGCTTTTTAACTCTGTTGAAACCCTTCATATTTAAGTCATCTGCTTTCCATTCTGTTTTTATTTCTTTTTAAAAAAATCCTGCAAACTTATTTACCTTTGATTTACAGATCATAAAGAATAAAGATCCCGAAATATGTTCAACATTGCTAATCTAGATCTAGATTCTAGTCACCAACTTTATTTTTTACAAACTGTCATTTTATCTACACGAAAATAAGATAGCCATAATTGTTATCAATTAATAAAGTACCTTGCTTTACAAATGATAATCCAGTAAAAGTCTTTAATCTGCATTAATAAGGGTTAAATATATTACTGTCGAGTGAGATAAACACTGAGTGTTTTACTGGAATGGGTTAACAACTTTACATCGAGTGTGTACTGGGTAGATCTATGCAGGGGTTTAAAGGTCACGAGTATTGATTTTCTGTGTATCTTATCTTTAGACACTTGCATAATTTGCACTGTAATCGAGGACTAGGACTGGCGAGAACTTGTTAATCCAGAAGTTTGACAGGTAAACAATTAGAGCCACACTTCACACCCTTGGAGCCACCCTTTGAGCCATTTTCATTTTTCTTGAGCCACTTTTTAAAAATTGTCGCCAATGGCTCAAGTGGCGATCGCCAGCGCGAGCCCTGATTTTCTCTATTTATCTGGCATAATAATTTCACAAAAACATTTTTTGATGTTGTTCGATGATCAAAACTGCTGACTTCGTGCATAGAATATTATGACACGCAAAATATTTACGAGAAAAGGAGAAATTGTTTCCAGATCATGGGCCTTTAGAACTATCGTCTATTTTTAAGCCATGATCTTCTATCTCGATACAAACATATACTTACTTTTTTCAAGCCATTGATTACGAAAATTAAATCCAAACGACTTTAATTTCACTTTTTGTATATCCATTGTTACGTGATGAAAGAGACACTTTTCGTTAATCCAATCTTAACACAGATAATTATGACACGTGTGGCCTCTTGAAATCCCTGTGTACTTAATGAGCACGGTCAATCATTTAACCCTTTTCAACTTTACCCATCTATGACCTTGATCTCTTGTCACGTGGAGTGGCTACAATAATTGTAGACATCTCATAAAAATGCCGTAGAAAAATTCTGGAATAGGCCTATCCAGTGACAGTGTATTCTTGTCTGAAACCTAACAAAAAAGATCAACAATTTTTTTTTTAATAAATTTAAAATAATAAAAAATATTAGATCTCTAGCGCATTATTGGTAAACCAGTCAATGATTAGACACAGATTTAGACTTGTTTGCATAATGAAATGTTTTACATGGCGAATTAAGAACAAATGGGGTTGAAAATTTGATCATAATTATTTATCATCAAGACATACGTTAAATCCTTAACATTTCTTTACCGAAAATTGACATGTGTTGCAGACATGCGGTTATAAGATCTATGATCTATGATTTTACAACCTTGACCCCCCCCCCCCCAAAAAAAAAAAAAAAAAAAAAAAAACATAAAAATTCTAACATTTCTTTTATATATATACGAGGGGTGATCAAAAAGTTCCCGGAAAAGTGTTCTGATTTCTTTATTGATAGTCCGATTTTCACCAAATTTGAACTATAAAAGCATGATCAATTTTCTAATATGCATGTATTTTACATTTTATGACATGCAATAAAAAGAGATTTCATCGTTCCCACGGCAACGTCACTGACGTCAACCCGGCCCAGCTTCTGACGACGTCAACTCAAACAACGTTTTCTTCACATGCCCGGTTTAACAAACACTGTACTTACAAATAAAATTTCCGCATAATCTTTTTCGAAGTATCCCTATTAAAAGAAAATTTAAGAAATACATTTTCTCCATCTAGTAGCCCAGGACCGGAATAACTTTTGGTAACCATTTTCTTGTAGATCAGCGGTGGATCGTTGCACGGCCTGTGCTAGTTGAGACAGCTCTCCGTCGTGCTGACACCTAAGATTTTTCTTCATTGCAGGAAAAAGGTGGAATTTGCAGGGGGCCAGGTCGGGGCTATAAGCCGGATGTTCAAGCATCTCAAAGCCCAGGTCTTGCATGACTTTCTAGTTTGATGCGGCATGGTGGCTGGGAGCATTGTCTTGGTGGAAAAGGACCTGTTTCTCTGGATTGGTCCTTTTCTTTCGCATTGCCCGCATGAAATCACGTCTATTTAACATGTTTGGAATCAATCGTGCACGAAGGCGACGCATATTCAAGTTTTGATTGATTATATTAAACACAATACGATAGCTAATCTCAACTTTGTCTTGCAACTCGCGGATGGTGACTCGCAGGGTCAAAATCTTACAACGTCTTAATCTGTTCGACGAATGATGACGTTACCGACGTCGGACACCCAAATCTCTGCGCATCGTCTGTTGTGTCTTTTCGGCCACTCTGAAAGCGTTGGCACCAATCTTATACAACTGATATTTTCATTGCATCATCACCATAGACATTAGGCAACATTTCAATAGTTTTATTTTTCGAAATTTTAATTCCAGCACACAGTTTGACCGCTGTTCTCTGCTCTCTACTCATTTTTTGCTACTCACACTCTTTAAAATGGCTGCCACAATAAAAAATGACGTCTCATTTGCATTTGTCGTCAGTTATATAGTGCCTTCTAATCGAGAGTTAAATATGCGAAGTTTAGACGACGTACGTTAAAGAACGCGCGAATGACAAAACTTTATATAAACGCTTATTTCACAAAAATAGTATGATTTTGGGCCGGGTCGACTTCATAGACGTTGCCGTGGCAACGATAATGTCGTTTTATAATGCATGTCATTGATTTTTATTTGCGTTCAAATTAGAAAATGACTGATCCTTGTACAGTTCAAATTTGGCGAAAATAGGACCATAAATAAAGAAATTAGAACATTTTTCCGGGAACTTTTTGATCACCCCTCGTATATAAAAAAACTCTTAAAATATTGTGAAGAAAACGAAAATATGTTTCTTTCTAGATTCGTAACATTCTTCCATGATTTAGCATGTGTACTTTAAGAATGTTGTTTGAAAAGGGATTAACTGTTTGACGATTGACACGTTATCCCAATCAATTTGCCACAATCTTTTAATTGTCGCCGACCGTCATATAGCACACACGACAATAGATCACACGGAGCGGGTACCGCACAGATCTAAAGAACGGAATCAACACGTGATGCATCTAATTTTTAACAGAGCAAATTACAAACCGACACCATATCTTTAATAATTTGCGACTAACTACACATTTACTTTAAAATGAATTAGATTTGTTTTTGAAATGTTTTCGTATATGATGATGTGTTTGATTGAATAATAATTGGGAAATATTATATGCAGACAGGTAGGACAGAAATTATTATTACAGTACTCTTGAACCCAATTCCATATGATCATAATAAATTATAATCACGCTTTTTCATGACCCACAAGATGCTTTAGAAGTTTGAAAATAATGTGGAAATGAAATTATGAAAGAAATGCTCATGACAAGTTATTTATTCATTTTCCAAAGTATTTTCTAGTTTTCCGATAGACCGTTATGGGATCTCAATGTTTATCTAGAGACTTAATCCGAAAGCAGGAATTTTAAGTTTAGAAAAGACAAATACATCTATCTGTATTAATTTTTATTCGCATTCTGAGAACGACATTGCTGATTCAATGTAACGAATATCAATCATTGCATTGTCAAACGAATCTTTCCCATACACCAAAACTCTGTCCAGACTAGCTGATTCATTCATTCAAGCTAGGTAGCGTGTCCCTTTCCCTCAATTTCCCAAAGCAATTTCTGCTTAGGATATCAAAACTAGACGTTTTTGTGAAAAGAATTAAAAGATGCTTGTATAACATGAACACAATAAGACAATTACTGATTTCAAATATGGGTTTCTAACTTTCATGTAACTAACGTTCAATTACTTCAAGCGTGGAATGGGCTGCGTTAGTAATGAAATAAATATTGGGATATTTCAATAATTACGGATTAAAACCCAAAACCGTGGTGGAAATTTCCAAATTAGTATTTGTTTTGATGAATCACAGTTGTATTTTTATTTAATTCAGCCAGTATACGCCGTTTGAAGCATTATTTTGCGCTACACGTATATGAGATTATAGTGATTGTAGAAATTTTACTCGTACTTTTATTTTACGGCTTGCGCATGCGCACTTCAAAACTGTCAGTTGGTGTATTTATACTCTCAAATACACTTAACCAGTGTTATAAATGCACAGTGTGTGAATCCATAATTGAAATAATGACCTTGTGATGGTTACTTCAACCTTTTTTGTAAAAAAGGATTAGATCTAATTTTATCAAATATTTAATGTTTTCGGCAAAACAGATGAAATTTAAAAAAAGAGCATTTGATAAGGTATTTAGAATTTCACACATTTAAGACACAGTCAATGTATAGATTTGTGACAAAAATAGATTGTTATGCCCCCTTTCGAAGAAAATGGGGGTATATTGTTTTGCAAGTGTCGGTCGGAAGGTCGGTCGGTCTGTCGGTCGGTCAGTCGGTCGGTCCATATGTCGGTCGGTCTGTCCGTAGACCAAACCTTGTCCGGAGCATAACTCGAAAAGTATTAAAGGTTGAATCATGAAACTTCATAGGTGGATAGATCTCATTATGGAGAGGTGCAGTGCACAAGAACCGTAACTCTGCCGATCAAATTTTTTGAGTTATTGCCCTTTGTTGATTTTATAACTTGATTCTTGTCCGGAGCATAACTCAAAAAGTATGTAAGGTACAATCATGAAACTTTACAGGTGGATAGATCTCATTATGGAGAGGTGCAGTGCACAAGAACCGTAACTCTGCTGATCAATTTTTTTGAGTTATTGCCCTTTGTTGATTTTCAAACTTGATTTTTGTCCGGAGCATAACTCAAAAAATATGTTAGGTAGAATCATGAAACTTTACAGGTGAATAGATCTCATTATGGAGAGGTGCAGTGCACAAGAACCGTAACTCTGCCGATCAAATTTTATGAGTTATTGCCCTTTGTTGATTTTATAACTTGATTCTTGTCCGGAGCATAACTCAAAAAGTATGTAAGGTACAATCATGAAACTTTACAGGTGGATAGATCTCATTATGGAGAGGTGCAGTGCACAAGAACTGTAACTCTGCTGATCAAATTTTTTGAGTTATTGCCCTTTGTTGATTTTCAAACTTGATTTTTGTCCGGAGCATAACTCAAAAATTATGTTAGGTAGAATCATGAAACTTTACAGGTGAATAGATCTCATTATGGAAAGGTGCAGTGCACAAGAACCGTAACTCTGCCGATCAAATTTTATGAGTTATTGCCCTTTGTTGATTTTCAAACTTGATTATTGTCCGGAGCATAACTCAAAAAGTATGTAAGGCAGAATCATGAAACTTAATAGGTAGATAGATCTCATTATGGAGAGGTGCAGTGCACAAGAACCGTAACTCTGATGATCAAATTTTTTGAGTTATTGCCCTTTGTTGATTTTCAAACTTGATTATTGTCCGGAGCATAACTCAAAAAGTATGTAAGGTAGAATCATGAAACTTAATAGATGGATAGATCTCATTATGGAGAGGTGCAGTGCACAAGAACCGTAACTCTGCCGATCAAATTTTCTGAGTTATTGCCCTTTGTTGAGTTTATAACTTTATTCTTGTCCGGAGCACAACTCAAAAAATATGTAAGGTAGAATCATGAAACTTTACAGGTGAATAGATTTTATTATGGAGAGGTGCAGTGTACAAGAACCGTAACTCTGCCAATCAAATTCTTGGAGTTATTGCCCTTTGTTGATTTTTACACTTAATTCTTAACCTTGCCTATATCTCATGTCCTTTTACACATACAGCCTTGATATCTCACACAAAGATACCTCCTATCAACATCGTTCAGATTTAACCATGACCTTGGACCTTATGACCTTGACCTTGGAGTTTGACTAATTTTGAAAAAATTAAACCCGGCAAATATCTCGTGACCTTTTACAAATACAGCCTTGATATTTCACACATGGACACATCTTACCAAGACCTTTCATAATTGACCATGACCTTGGACTCTGTGACTTTGACCTTGGAGTTTGACCTACTTTTGAAAAACTTTAACCTGACCGATATATCATGTCCTTTTACACATACAGCCTTGATATTTGACACATGGAAACCTCTGACTAAGACCTATCCTATACGACTATGACCTTGGACCATGTGGCCTTGACCTTGGAGTTTGACCTACTTTTAAATAAATTAAACTGGGCCTATATCTTATGTGCTATTACACATACAGCCTTGGTATTTCACACATCTTACCAAGACCTTTCACATTTGACCATGACCTTGGACCTTGTGACCTTGACCTTGGACTTTGACCTACTTTAAAAAAACTTTAATCTAGCTGATATATCATGTCCTTTTACACATACAGCCTTGGTATTTCACACATGGACACCTACGACCAAGACATTTCACATTTGACCATGACCTTGGACCTTGTGACCTTGACCTTGGTGTTTAACCTACTTTAATAATACATTAATCTGGCCTATATTTCATGTCATTTTACATTTACAGCCTTGATATTTCACACATGGTCACTTCCAACCAAGATATTTCACTTTTGACCATGACCTTGGACCTTGACCTTGGAGTTTGACCTACTTTAAAAAAGACTTAAACTAGGCCTATATCTCATGTCCTGTTACCTATACAGTCTCAATATTTTACACATGGACACCCCCTACCAAGACCTTTCACATTTGACCACGACCTTGGCCTGTATGTCATTGACCTTTGATTTTTACATACTTTTAGAAATCTTTAACATAGCCTTTATCTTATGTCCTATTACACCTACAGCCTTGATATTTCACACATAGACACCTCCTACCAAGACCTTTCACATTTGACCATGACTTTGAATATTGCAACCTTGACCTTGGAGTTTGACCTACTTTTAAAAAGACTGAAACCAGGCATATATATCATGTCCTTTTATACCTACAGCCTTGATATTTCACACATGGACACCTCCAACCAAGACCTTTCACATTTGACCATGACCTTGACATTTGGCCTACTTGTAAAAACTTTAACCTGGCCTATGTTTCATTTTACTTTTAAATATACAGCTTTGATATTTCACACATAAACACCTCCTACCAAGACCTTTCATATGTGACCATGACCTTGGACCTTGTTACCTTGACCTTGGACTTTGACCTACATCAAATGTAGGCCCTTGAGGGGGCATATATGTTTTACAAACATCTCTTGTTTGAATCATGAGTTTAGGGGTGGCAGCCTACAGATTGTTTGAATCATGAGTTTAGGGGTGGCAGCCTTCCTCAGTCACAAATTTTTGTCTCCAGATTTTTTTAATAATATTTCATTTGGAATAGTAAGCTGATACAAGTATTTGGTGATCTATTACACAGTTTTATATAACTCATCTTTCTTTTATAGATTGTGAAGGCATACCGTAAACAGGCCCTGAAATGCCATCCTGACAAGAATCCTGATAATCCAAAAGCTGGTAAATTCAACCCTTTCCCAAACAGCAAAATTTAGGGTGGTCCAATTTGAACGCTGCTGCAGACCACAAAAGGGATGCTGTATAAGGTATAAAATGTGTTTAATATAGCACAGAAAATATTGAGACAAAAGGAGAAACTGCAGCAGACTCTTCTTTTGTCTCAATGTTTCCTGAAGCCTTTTCAATGAAGGACATCAAAACCAGGTCTTGTTTTGGACAGGGTTAAAGACCATATTTACCACAGATTGTTTTCTTATGATGATGTTGATACAGTTGCAACTTCTACCAATTGAATAAATGTTCAGCATAAGAAATACATTATACCCTCACTATAATAAAATTTTTATTCATCAATGGAATTTGAATCTGATTAGCGACTTTAGGTCAATGGAATTATATTAAAACATTGTTAGAAACTTCGAGTCAGTAGGGAACAATTTTATCCAGTTAACCATGACATAATTTCGGACAAACAATAGTATTTCATAGGTGTTGTTATAAAATCTTGTAACTACGGCTTGACTCAAGCTGTAGCTTCGAGATTTTATAACAATGCTCAATGGTTTATCAAATTATAATGGTAAACCTAGTCTATTAATATTGTGTTCTTTTATCTATTCAGCTGAAGAATTCCATCGACTGAGCCAGGCACTTGAAGTTTTGACAGATGCTGCAGCAAAGGTAAGGTAACCCTTTCCCTAAAGACAAAAATTCAGGGTGGCTCAATTTTCCCAGACCTTTTTTTACAGGGAAGTCAAAACCTGGTCTTGTTTGGGAAAGGGTTAATTAATCGATTACCAAAAATGACTCTTTTTGACTCCCTACAAGAAAATTGCTATGGAAAACATTGTGGAAAATGAAGAAATTGCTTGTGACAAGCAATTTCTTCATTTCCCACAATGTTTTTCTACCCAAAAAGACAAAAAAGTATAAAATTATATTCGCTTGAAATTGTTGTCTGTATCGTCTTTGTTTCGGAACAGTCTCAAATTTTGCCGTCTGGTAATAAGTTAACCACATAATGACTTTTTTAAGCCCAAACAGATAGATGCTAAGATCCAAATGCTTTGGAAGACATTGAAGAAAAAGATTGAATTGCTTGTGACAAGCAATTTCTTCATTTTCCACAATATTTGAATTGTTTCTACCCAAAAAGACAAAAAAGTATAAAATTATATTCGCTTGAAATTGTTGTCTGTATCATCTTTGTTTCGGAACAGTCCCAAATTTTGCCGTCTGGTAATAAGTTAACCACATAATGACTTTTTTAACTCTTTCGCTGCCAAATTTCCTGGAATTATCCTATTTCCTGTGCCAAATTTTTAAAACTTCATAAGAGGGATTATCAGTTTATAGAATAGTAAAAAAGTATTGTTTGATAATATCAAGCTGAAACTTTCAGGAATCATTGCACATAAATTGTTTTGCCTAATGCCATACTTTTTATTAGACAGTTTGATCAGATGACCTTGCCCTTGACCTTGAATGACCTCATTAAGCTATTGTTTGAAAGTCGCCGATCGGCGACATTGGCAGTCTTCCTGTGGGTCGCTTTTCGGCGACATTGGCAGCGAAAGAGTTAAGCCCAAACAGATAGATCCAAATGCTTTTGAAGACATTGAAGAAAATGATTGAATTGCTTGTGACAAGCAATTTCTTCATTTTCCACAATGTTTGATTTTTTTTCTACCCAAAAAGACCAACTTGTAACGTAATACTTCATTCATGGACTTGAAATTGTTATCTGCAGCACCTTTCAAATTTGACCAAAATTTTGTTTGGAAGAGGGGAAAATTTGTCATACTACCAAATTGCAAAGCACTTGTTTTATAAATCTACATTGTATACTGAGATTTTAGATAATTAGACCAAAATGCAAAATACCTAAAATAAATCTTGAGCAAAAAGTTTGAACCTTGTTTAAGTTGCTAAACTTTTGCAGACTGACCAATTTTAATACTTTTCAGGCTGTCACATCATAACAATTAATATCAGATTGAGAATCAAGCAAAGCCAAATGTCTCAGTTATTTTCCCACAATTTACTTTAAATCATTAAACTCTTATAAGATAAATGAGATTAATTTGACATTAATATCATTCCATACTTTCCCAAACAACCAAGTTTTAGGATGGTCAAATATGAAAGAAGATGCAGACATTAAAATATGTGTGTCTGTCACAAGTAGAAAGTGTTTCAATGTTAAAGCATATACAATATTGGGGAAATTGAGTAAAAGGACCTGGGTCAATTTCTATAGAAAATTGCCCCCTCTTGCACACGAATGAAATTTATATGAATGAATGCTACATATGTGTATTTTAACCGCTTGAAATATTTAAGGATTTGGAATAGTCCAAAGGGGTGTATTAGAGCTCTAAAGTATGGTGGTGTAGACTGGCCAAACTTGCATGATTGACTTTGCATTACCGAAAAATCGGTTTCCTTAGGAATTTTCGAGATTTTTTTTCGCGGGAATCCAAGAAACAATTCCAACCTATTATTTGGAAGAATAAAATCTCAAGAACTTACCCCAAAATTTATCAGAATTTAAGTATTTTCTTTTTCTAAGAATCAATAGTTATTTTGAACTTTTATTTATGTGATTTTAACTACAAATTATGTTAAAAAGAACAAAATCTACTTTTGTTCTTGCAAACTTGTTCTAGTACATCATTATAGTAAATATTGTTAATATTTTGGAATGTATGGTGTGTTGTTAGGGTTAAAATTTAAGTTTTGTTAAAACCATTTTATCATTATTAAATGCGTTTATCATTTATCTGTAGAAAATTTGAGACGAGAACACGAATGAAACTTATATTAATGAATGCTACATATGCATACTTTAATCTTCAGAAATATTTAAGGAATTGAAATAGTCCAAAATGGTGTATTAGAGCTCTAAAGTATGGTGGACTGTACTTGCCGAAATTGCACGATTGGCTTTGCACTAATAAAAAAACGGGTTTCTTTTGGAATCTTCTATATTTTATTCCTTGAATCCAAGAAACAATTCAAAACTATTATTTGGTAGGAAAAAATCCTTCTACTTTACCAGAAAATCTTCAAGAGTTTTAGTATTTTCTTTTTCCGAGAATTATGTGCTATTTTGAACATTTGTTTACAATATTTTAACAACAAATGATTTGGGGGAAAAAAGATTAAAATCTACCTTTATTGTTGCAAACCTGTTCGGCTACGTTATCATAGTAAATATTATTAATTTTTGACATGTATGGTGTATTGTTAGGGTTATAATTTAAGTCTTTAAACACTGTTATCATTATTTCTGTTAACTAGATGAATTCTAATGCATGAGTTGTTTTCATTTTCACTGTCAGATTCAAGTTCAGAGTATGTCTAGCAGCCTACTTGCATTGCATTATGCTCCAAAGTATGGTGGCCTGGACTTGCCAAAATCGCATGATTAACTTTACACTAACGATAAACTCGTTTCCTTGGGAATTTGATATTTTTTCGTGGGAATCTAAGAAATATTCTTCCAATCTATTATATGGAAGATTAAAATCTCACTACTTAGTCAAAAAATGCATTTTTTTCAATATAAATTCTGCAAGAGAATTTTAATCCTTCATTTACCCTAATAACTAGGTGTATTGTTATGGTTATAATCTAAGTTTTTAGATGTTTTTATAGAGAACACGAATGGAATTCATACGAATGAATACTATAAATGTTGATTTTTACCCCCTGAAATATATAAGTATTTGGAATTGTTTTAATCTCTAAAATTGCTTGATTGACTTTTCACTGCCGATACATTGGTTTCCTTTGTAACTAGTTATTAGGGGAAAGGAGGGTTTAAACTTTTCATGCATAATTTATATACAAAATGCATTTTTGTGGCTTAGTATTGAGATTTTATTGTTCCAAATAATAGATTGGCAGACTATTTCTAAGATTCCCGCTAAAAATCTCAATTCCCAAGGAAACGAATTTATCGTTAGTGTAAAGTTAATCATGCGATTTTGGCAAGTCCAGGCCACCATACTTTATAGCATGATGCAATGCAAGTAGGCTGCTAGACATACTCTGAACTTGAATTTGACAGTGAAATGAAAGCAACTCATACATTCGAATTCATCTAGTTAACAGAAATAATGATAACATTATTCAAAGACATAAATTATAACCCTAACAATACACCATACATGTCAAAAATTAATAGTATTTACTATGATAACGTAGCCGAACAGGTTTGCAACAATAAAGGTAGATTTTAATCTTTTTTCTTTCCCCAAATCATTTGTTGTTAAAATATCGTAAGAAAATGTTCAAAATAGCACATAATTCTCGGAAAAAGAAAATACTAAAACTCTTAAAGATTTTCAGGTAAAGTCGCAGGATTTTTTACTACCAAATAATAGTTTTGAATTGTTTCTTGGATTCAAGGAATAAAATATAGAAGATTCCAAAAGAAACTCGTCGTTTTTAGTTAAAAAAACAATCGTGCAATTTCGGCAAGTACAGCCCACCATAGTTTAGAGCTCTATTCCACCATTTTGGACTATTTCAATTCCTTAAATATTTCTGAAAATTAAAGGACCCATATGTAGCATTCATTAATATAAGTTTCATTCGTGTTCTCGTCTCAAATTTTCTACAGATAAATGATAAATGTATTTAATAATGATAAAATGGTTTTAACAAAACTTAAATTTTAACCCTAACAACACACCATACATTCCAAAATATTAACAATATTTACTATAATGATGTACTTGAACAAGTTTGCAAGAACAAAAGTAGATTTTGTTCTTTTTAACATAATTTGTAGTTAAAATCACATAAATAAAAGTTCAAAATAACTATTGATTCTTAGAAAAAGAAAATACTTAAATTCTGATAAATTTTGGGGTAAGTTCTTGAGATTTTATTCTCCCAAATAATAGATTGGAATTGTTTCTTGGATTCCCGCGAAAAAAAATCTCGAAAATTCCTAAGGAAACCGATTTTTCGGTAATGCAAAGTCAATCATGCAAGTTTGACCAGTCTACACCACCATACTTTAGAGCTCTAATACACCCCTTTGGACTATTCCAAATCCTTAAATATTTCAAGCGGTTAAAATACACATATGTAGCATTCATTCATATAAATTTCATTCGTGTGCAAGAGGGGGCAATTTTCTATAGAAATTGACCCAGGTCCTTTCTGTTTTGGTTAAATTTTCCAATGCAGAGATAGAAAATTTAACCAAAACAGATACATTATTTTACCAATTTGTTAATGCTAACCAAAGTTTATCTCATTACCACACAATAACTCTTTTTGACTCCCTACAAGATACTGGCTTTGGAAAACATTGTGGAAAATGAAGAAATTGCTCGTCACAAACAATTTCTTCATTTCCCATAAAATGTTCTTCCCAAAATAGTGCATATTTTAAAAAAAAAGTAAAATGTTTTCTGCAGCTTCTTTTCATTTGGACCAGTCTACAACTTTGTCATCTGGTAATGGGTTATACAATTGGGTATAATCGGATAATATGTTGATGAACATTTCAGGCTGCATATGACAAGATAATTAAAGCAAAGAAAGCTGCTCAATTACGACAGAAACAATTTGATGCAAAGAGAAAAAAGTTCAAAGATGGTAAGAATTTTAACCTTTAATTTCTGTAAAACAATATCTCATTCCTAGTTTCAATTTACTCATCAGAGAAGTTTTTAAGAAGAGAGAAAAGAAGAGAACATTATCCATCATTTTCTTTTTTTCCTTTGTCATTTTTCTGTCCTGTAAATAACATATTTTTCATTTCAAGTACCATTGATGTTGTTAGGAAAGCAGTGAGGTAAAGGGAGAAAATGCTCCTTTAGACTCAATATAGTTATGTGCTATATCCCACACATCATTATCATCAATAAATTTGTTGTCTACAACAGGATTTTAATTAGACCAGACCAATTTTTAGTTGTTTTGGAAAGGCTAAAAGATTTAAACCATTCCCACAAATTGATGCTTTTTGACACCCCCAAGAAAATTGCTTTGGAAAACATTTTGGAAAATAAAGAAATTGTTTGTAACAAGCAATTTCTTAATTTTCCACAATGTTTTCTTACCTGAAATTGAAATACTTTTAAATATCATCAACTTGAAATTGTCATCTGCAACACCTTTCTGTTTCAAATTGGAACTGTCTAAAATGTTGATGTCTGGTAAAAGGGCAAAATGATGACATAGAATGGTTCTTGATTACTATACAGATTTGGATGAGAGAGAAAGAGCAGTAGAACAACAGAAATATGATGAGAAAAAAGCAGCAAGCAATTTACAAGCAGAGGTAGGTAGTGTTTTCTTCAAATTACATGTATTATAAACTTTGAAAAATATGAACCCATCCCCAGACAACAAAATGTAAGACTAGTCCAAAATCACATGCATTGTAGACAGTTGAATGAACATACTCTCCCTGGTAAGTTTAAAAGACTAATTTTAAAGATAATCCCATCCAATGGAAGCCTGGACCCATTTTACACAGTTTGCCCCAAAGCACAATTGTAAAAGCACTCTCATACATACGATAAAAGCTATCAAAATTATGGTAACATTTTAGTCCAATATGTTTGCTTTAAAAGATTATAGGCATATAAAATTTGTTTATTGGACTTCAGAATAACCTACTTTTCTTAACCCTTTCCCAAACAAGACCTGGTTTGGAGTTTTGACGTCCCTAATAGAAAATGTTTAAGAAAACATTGAGACAAATAAAGAAACTGCTGATAACCAGCAGTTTTTATATGCCCGTGGAAGATGGGACGTATTATGGGATCACCCGTGATGTCCGGCGTCCGGGCGTCCGGCGGCGTCAACTTCTTTGTCCGGAACATAACTCTGTCATCTTATGTCCGATTGACTTTAAACATGGCAGTTATATTTTTATGCCCCCGATTGGGAGGCATCGTAAATTTGACTTGTCCGTCTGTCCGTCTGTCTGTCCGTCCGTCTGTCCGTCATTCCGTCCAAAAACTTTAACATTGGCCATAACTTCCTTATTACTTAACATATTGGCTTCATACTTTACCACAACATTCCTTGGTACATTACCTTTCTGTAGGCACATACTTTGGTAACATTGACCCCTGGATGACCTTGACCTTATGACGATCAAAGCGGTGTCGGGGGCATTGTCATCTTACAGTGACAGCTCTTGTTCTCATCATTACGGAGTGCAGTGCACAAGAACCATAACTCTACCTGGCTTATTTTTTGAGTTATTGCCCTTTGTTGTTTTTTATACTTGAATCTTGTCCGGAGTATATAGATCTCTAAAAGTATAATAGCTAGGATCATGAAACTTCATGGGTGTATAGATCTCACCAAGGGGGAGTGAAGTGCAAAAGAACCATAACTCTACTTGGTTTATTTTTTGAGTTATTGCCCTTTGTTGTTTTTAGCTTACCTGAGCACAAAGTACTCGAGGTGAGGTATTGTGATCGGTCTGTTGTCCGGCGTCTGTATGTCTAACTGTCTATCTGTCCATCTGTCAACTTTTCACAAAAAAATCTTCTCCTCCTAAAGTAATGGGCAGAATTCAATCATATTTCACACATATGATCTATGGGTCATGCTTTTTCAAATTACTTCAAAGAATTTGAATCGGGGCCATAATGGTCTCAAAAAGTAGGTCACTAGGTCAAATCTTCTTTCTGCTCTAGGGGCCATATTTGTTGCTCAATCGTTGTGAAAATTGATCAGAATATTTGTCTTGGTGATATTTAGGTCATGATAACAAATAGGTCAAGCCAGGTCAAAAACTAGGTCACTAGGTCAAATATTGTAAAATCCATCTTTTTACTCTATAAGTGCCAATTTTGGCACAAACTTTGTCAAAATTGTCCTGAATGTTTATCTTGATGATATCTAGGCTATGTCAAGAAGTGGGTCATTCCAGGTCATTAACTAGGTCATGAGGTCAAATCTTGTGAAATCCTTTCTTTTGCTCTGGAAGTGGCAATTTTTGTCCAAACTTTGTCAAAATTGTTCTAAATTTTTATCGTTATGATATCTGTGTCATGATCAAAGGAGGGTCATGCAAGGTCAAAAACTATGTCACAAGGTCAAATATTACAGATCCTTCCTTTTGCTCTAGAGATGCCAATTTTGCCCCCAAAACTTTGTCAAAACTATCCTAAATACTTATCTTGATATTTAGGTTATGTACAAAGTGTGGGTCATGTAAGGTCAAAAACTAGGTCATTGGGTCAAATCTTGGTTTTGCTTTAAGAACGGAAATATAATACTTAAACATTGTGAAAATTGTTCAGAATGTTTATCTTGATGAAATCTGGGTCATTTTAAAAGTGGGTCATGTGAGGTCAGAAACTAGGTCACTAGGTCAAATCTTGTTTTTCCTGTAAGAACCAAAATGTTTACTCAATCATTGTGAAATTGTTCAGAATGTTTATCTTGACGAACTCTGAGTCATTTCAAAAGTGGGTCATGTGAGGTCAGAAACTAGGTCACTAGGTCTAATTTTGTTTTTGCTCTTAGAACCAAAATATTTACTTTATCATTGTGAAAATTGTTCAGAATGTTTATCCTGATGATATCTTGGTGATGTGAAAAGTGGGTCATGCGAGGTCTAAAATTAGGTCACTAGGTCAAATCTTGTTTTTGCTCTAGGAACCAAAATATTTACTTTATCGTTGTGAAAATTGTTCAGAATATTTATCTTGATGATATCTGGTCAATGTTAAAAGTGGACCATGTGAGGTCAAAAACTAGGTCAAATTTTGCTTTTGCTCTAAGAACCAAAAATATTTACTTTATTATTGTGAAAATTTCCAGTATGTTTATCCTAATGATATCTTGGTCATGGGTCATGCGAGGTCTAAAATTAGGTCACTAGGTCAAATCTTGTTTTTGCTCTAGGAACCAAAATATTTACTTTATCATTGTGAAAATTGTTCAGAATGTTTATTTTCACAATATCTGGGGCATGTATAAACTGGGTCATGGGCGGTCAAAAGCTAGGTCAAATTTTGTTTTTGCCCCAAAAAATCAAAATATTTATTCATCATTGTGAAAATAGTTCAGAATTGCTTATCTTGATGATAAATGGGTCATGTAGAAAGTGGCTAATGTTAGGTCAAAAACTAGGTCAAAAGGTCAAATCTTGTTTTTTTTTTTGCTCTAAGAACCAAAATATGTACTCATCATTGTGAAAATTGTTCCGAATGTTTATCTTGATGATGTCTAGGTCATGTAAAAAGTGGGTCATGCGAGGTCTAAAATTAGGTCACTAGGTCAAATCTTGTTTTTGCTCTAGGAACCAAAATATTTACTTTATCGTTGTGAAAATTGTTCAGAATATTTATCTTGATGATATCTGGTCAATGTTAAAAGTGGACCATGTGAGGTCAAAAACTAGAGTTTGAAGTTTGCAAGCTGTTTGTTTCAAAGTCCTCTCAGGTGAGCGATGCAGGGCCTCCTCTTGTTCATACTTGAATCTTGTCTTGAGTATATCTCTAAAAGTATAATAGCTAGGATCATGAAACTTCATGGGTGTATAGATCTCACCAAGGGGGAGTGCAGTGCACAAGAACCATAACTCTACCTAGCCTATTTTTTGAGTTGTTACCCTTTGTTGTTTTTCATACTTGAATCTTGTCCGGAGTATATCTCTAAAAGTATTATAGCTAGGATCATGAAACTTCATTGGTGTATAGATCTCATCAAAGGGGAGTGCAGTGCACAAGAACCATAATTCTACCTGGACTTTTTTGAGTTATTGCCCTTTGTTATTTTTCATACTTCATTTTTGTCCAGGGCATATCTCGAAAAGTATAAAAGCTAAGACCATGAAACTTTTACCAACCTGCTACCCCTGTCAACATAAAGCAGTGTTACGGGCGTATCTTGTGACAGTTTGACACCTTGTTCCTTTTGTCTCAATGTTTTCTATGCTATATCATACACAAATTTAATCATAATTAATATCCATTTTGCTGTCGTCAGCAGCTTTTGAATTGCTGTTTTGGAAAGGGTTAATATATAGTGAGGAAAGAATCTGGGCCTTTTAGTTGACTTTTATAGATTGAATACTTAAAGATATTATAGCGCTTTTCCATTAAACACATAGGGCCCATATTATGAACAGTCTTACAACCAAGTTTGACAGGAAATCATAATTCTTAATTAGAGATTATTACACGGCTGATGAGGGCCGGAGAGTGATATCGGCCCACAACCGTGATATCTGCCCTGAGGTCTTTAGACCGAGGACTGATATCGAGGTAAGGGCCAATATCACTCTCCGGCCAGAATCTGCCTTGTAATAATCTGTATTCTGCATTCCTATTGTGAAAAAACTTCATTCTATGTTTAAATCTTACCTTTAAATACAGTTTACACAGATGTTCTAGTGAAAATAAACTCAATTTTATACATTGATCGCATTTGAAGTGAAGAAAGATAACATGACGACGGCAGCCATTCTTGTAAACAACATTGCATTTTTCTGACGTCATTGACATTTTGCGTCACAGAAAGGCACATGCAAAAGATCTGTAGCTATAGTTTTTAGAACAAATTCTTTAGCAGCGGGCTGCTATCACATATTGGCCGGCTGCTAAGGATTCATGTCAATATAGCTTTTTTGGCCCGGCCGATATCTGACCAATTCTAGTCGTAAATGTTACTATTTATAGTAACAGAATGTAATATTTTGTCAAATCATAGATAAAACATATCCCTAGTCTTGATGTCCCTATCAGAAAATGCTTTGGAAACATTTTCTCCTATTGACTCTAAACCTCCTATCCCAAAATCTGCAGATTGTTTGTTCCCAATACTAACCATTTTGTTGTCTGCAATGGCTTTGAATTTTTTTATTGCTAAAAGAATTTTGTCATTTGGGAAAAGGACAATGTTTAAATGCATATTTTAGATTGATAGATTACGTAAAGAGGGCAACAGAATTTTGGAGGAGACACAAGAACAGCTGAGAAAAGATCTAGCAGAGAAACTTGCTAAACAAGCAGAGGAGGCTGAGGCCAAACCTAGTGAGGGAGAAGAGGAGGAAACCGCATCTGTCAAAATAAAGGTGTGTGGATTTACATTAAATATTAGATCTATATGCTGGAAGGGCACTTTTATGATATTATACCCCGCAAACAAGGTTTATAGAGGTATACTGAAATCAGCCTGTGTGTTGGTTTGTTGGTCGGTTGGTCCCACAGTCGGTCTGTCAGAAAAAATTTGTCCGGACAACTTCTCCACTTACTGTTCAGGTTGTTTCATATTTGGTAGACATGTTCATTGGGACCTGTAGATGAGCAAGACGCAAATTCAACAGAAAAAACGTTTGTCTTGACAAACAAAGTAGTGGGTATAATTGTATCGCCTTTAATGATACATTTCTAGTTACCACATCCATTCAAGTGATCCTTTCATTCATCCATCTGTCTGTTTACAATCAAATCTTTGTCTGCTCTATGCCTACCTTAAAATCAATATATGACCCGTCACGCTAAACACTTATTCTCAAATTAATTGTGATTTTGATTTTCCATATTATGAATTTCTTATCCACTTACTAAACACCTATTTTTAACAAATAACATACGGGTGGAAACATCTGCCAAGTTTTCAAGGCAAGATCATTATCTTAAAGTCAGTAAGAATAAAAATGCAGCACGATTTGTCCTGAAAATGTAATGTTCGAGACTGTCGCCATTCAAATAATGAATGAAATATCATGATAGTTTTTAATTCATTTTTATATCTTCCGAATTATGTATTATTTAGAATTGATATTATTCAAATTTGTTATTAAATTGATATTTTGAACTTATATGTCATTTTCAACTATGTTTTTTTTTTATTTTAATATTTGGTTGTAAATGATTATTATTATTGTAAATAAATGGTCTTCTACGCATTTTTATTAAAAAATTGTTATTTGTTAACATTCTAGATCTGTTATTTTCTGTTTCGATGATTATAAACGGCAAAATGTTTGGTTGGTTCATTTCCTTATCTTCTGCAGTCTTAGAAATGGATATTGTCGAAACAAGTAATATTTTACAATATTTAAAGGCAAAATAGGGAAAGAGTGATAATCATATTCTTCTTTTGCCTACATAATTTCCTCAAACCTATTCTATTAGGCTCCTCAAATACCAGGTATTGTTAGCAAAACGATGAACAAATTATTGTACTTAAGAAATTAAGGGTGTGAATCACACGCTACTTTAATTGTTACTTTGATTATGACGCGTGGCTACTGTGAATGATGCGTGGCCAACCATTACGGCATTATATTCCGTTTTTATTCACCTGACAGGGTGTGGCTAAGTAAAGGGGTTATTCGACGAGTTTACTTCTCGATACCTTGGATGATAAAAGAGAAAAAACGTGCGGCACGAGCATGAGCAAATTTCAAATTGAAACAATGTGCGATTGTAAAATGTGTTGTCATAAAACCTCGTAGCTAAAGATTGATTCACGCTGTAGTTATAATGTTTTGCAACAATACCGACGAATTACCGCTAATCGAGAAGGCTGTTTCTCCCCAAGCTTAAATGGAATGAACCGTTTACTAAGCTCCGCCCTGTCTCCCGAATAAAAACAGAATATACCTCCGTGATAAAATAATAGATTGTTTGATTGTCTGTCCCTTAATTGCATGTACCATTTGAATAATACTTTACCACATGATGACGTCTTTTGATGGCCGACATGATAAAGGCTTTGGAAACCATTGCGAAAAAAGAAACTGATCTATACAAATATTTTCTTCATTATACCCCCCACAACAAAGTTATGGGGGGGTATACTGGAATCAGGTTGTCCGTCCGTCCGTCCGTCTGTCCGTCCGTCCGTCCGTCCGTCTGTCCGTCCGTCCGTGGACATAATCTTGTGTCCTCTTCTCCTCCCACAGTTTTTGACCAATTCTTCTGAAATTTTACCAGGATGTTCCCTATCATATGAAGTTGTGCACCTGCAATTTTGATCTTGATCCAGTCACTAGTTTCAGAGTTATGCCACTTTGAAGTTTTTAAGGGGGGGGGGGGGGGTGGACATAATCTTGTGTCCTCTTCTCCTCCCACAGTTTTTGACCAATTTTTCTGAAATTTTTTCAGGATGTTTCCTATCATATGAAGTTGTGCACCTGCAATTTTCATCTTGATCCAGTCATTAGTTTTAGAGTTATGCCACTTTGAAGTTTTTAATGAGGGGGGGGGGGGTAGTCAAAATTTACAATTTCGTTTCCGTGTTCTAACTTGAGAACCGTTTGACCTAGGATCATGAAACTTTACACAGTTGTTGCCCATGACCATTCGAGGTGCCCTATTGTTTTGGGGTCACCAAGGTCAAAGGTCAAGGTCACAGTTGGACTTTGTATAAAATCCGTTTCCATGCTCTAAGTCAAGAACATTTTGACCGATAGCACTTTTTCAGTGACAAGGCCCTAGTGGGGGGTATTCGTCCGCTTTGCGACAGTTCTAGTTCCATATGTTTTCTGTCCCTTAAGATATTTGATTGTAAATTTCTTTTACTTCTTAAAATTGTCGTCTTCATCATCTGTAGGTTTTGTTTATGTCTAAATTTTCATCGTCTAGTAATGGCTAAAAACTTAATCTTTATATCATTTTAGGTTGGCACCATCGTCTAAACAGTAAGGCTGGCAGTGGAAAGAGCCTCTATAAGCTTGTTCCACTGTTGCGCCGAGAGGCAGAACTGATGAGATCCTTTCCCCATTTTGCCTTTAAATATTGTAAAATATTACGCAATAACAGAAACTAGAGAACAGCCGGAGTAATGAAAGGACAAATGTCATGTCACTGTTTAAAGACTGAAAACATTGCAAGAAAGTTATGAAATGTTTGTTAAATTGAAAAGTTTTCTAAGCAAACATGACTTGGCTTTGACGTCCATAATAGAATAGAATAGGCTTTGGAAAATATTGAGACTAAGAATTAAATGCTGATAATCAGTGGCTCTCTGGATACATAGATTTATCGTTTTACAATGTATAATTGGTAACATCTCAATTGCTCTATTCCCATTTCGTCTACAGTTTATTTAGAAAAAAATATTATTTTTGTTTCAAGAAGTGAAATTAAGTCAATATATTCACAGTGAAATAAAAATGTAAACATTGTAATATATATTCATATATCATTGATATAGAAAGTATAGCAAAATTGGACGAAATGGGAATGATATCCAAAATAGAATACGAATTTTGAGTAGACGAATTGGGAGTAGACCAAATGTGATTAAAGCTTATAATTATATTGTGTCATATACTAAACATTTTCTTGCGTACAATAATTGTAAATGAAGTACTGACAACGCAACAAAACATTGTGCAATAATAAATGGAAATGGAGAGAAAAAAATCGTAAATGTAACTTATAACATTTCAATGGCATCAAGAAAAAGTAGACGTAGACCGATACGATCCTGCAACTATGTAGGTATGGTACCAGCCTATGTCTTCTGTTTAGTGCTTACTCAGATTGTATTTTAAATATTTCAAGATTTAAATATGTATTATGTATATATTAAACCTTGATCGATTCTATCCAATTTGTTGCTTCTTTTTCATTCTTTATTTATACAATTACAAATTATCAAACTGTTTAGTATTATTGCTTTTATTAAAAACCAGACCTATAATGATAGTAAAAAATAATGAAAATAAAATGCGGTTGCTGCTAACAAATCACAGTATAAGTAATTGTCAGACAATCAAACAATATGTTATTTTATCGCTGATGTAAAGGGTAAACAGTGGCCACGCGTCATTCACAGTAGCCACGCGTCGTAATCAAAGTAGCAATTAAAGTAGCGTGTGATTCACACCCTCAATTTCTTTAAGTACCATAACTTGTTAATCGTTTTGCTAACAATACCTGGTATTTGAGGAGTCTAATGAAATAGGCTTGCATAAATAATTTAGGCAAAAGAAGAAGTTATGGTTATCATCATTTTCTCATTTTACCTAAAGTTAAATATTTATTGCTAAATTTGAAAATATTACTTGTTTCGACAATATCCATTTTGAAGACTGCGGCAGCTAAGGAATTGAACCAACCAAACATTTTGCCTTTTATATTCATCGAGATAGAAAATTATAAATTGTCTACAAATAACAATTTTGACTTTTCTCTCGATGTTTTTTCTGCGTCAATATACAATTTTCTGCATTTGAAAACAATCTTTTATGTCGTCTACAACTTCTTAAAATTCTCAAGTCTCCATGTTTAATAATAATGGATAAATGTATAGGCTACCGGTATATAAATTCAAGATATTACTTGAAATAAGGTGATTTATCAAATAAATTAATATAAAATATTAATTAATATAAAGAAAAGCGAAGGAATAAGTATAATTTTCATTCACTATATATATTACTATATATCCTATAATAAGGCCGAGTTCGCCAGGCCGAGTTAGACAGGCCGAGTTCGTAATAAGGCCGAGTTCACTGTGAACCTAATGTTCGCTACACGTTTATATAATATACATGTATGTAAATAAGCAATGATGGAATCATGTGTTTTTAGCTCACCTGAGCACAAAGTGCTCAAGGTGAGGTATTGTGATCGGTCGTTGTCCGTCGTCCGTCGTCCGTCCGTCCGTCCGGCCGGCCGGCCGTCCGTCCGTCCGTCCACAATTTCTTTAAAGATCTTCTTCTCCCAAACCAGTAGACCAATTTTCTTGAAACTTGGCAGGAATGATCATTGGGTGAAGGGCTTTCAAAGTTGTTAAAAGAATTTGATTCCATCAAAGACTCTGGCTGCCGCGGCATGAGAAAAGGGGAAAATAGCCAACTCTTTTAAAAATCTTCTTCTGCCTAACCAGTGGGCCAATATTCTTGAAACTTCACATGAATGATCCTTGAGTGAAGGGCTTTCAAAGTTGTTAAAAGAATTTGATTCCATCAAAGACTCTGGCTGCCGCGGCATGAGAAAAGCGGAAAATAGCCAAATCTTTTAAAAATCTTCTTCTGCCTAACCAGTCAGCCAATATTCTTGAAATTTCACATGAATGATCCTTGAGTGTACAGGGCTTTCAAAGTTGTTAAAAGAATTTCATTCCATGAAAGACTCTGGCTGCCGCGGCATGAGTAAAGGGGAAAATAGCCAAATATTTTAAAAATCTTCTTCTGCCTAATTAGCACGCCAATATTCTGGAAACTTCACATAAATGATCCTTGGGTGAAGGGCTTTCAAAGTCGTTAAAAGAATTTGATTCCATCAAAGACTCTGGCTGCCGCGGCATGAGAAAAGGGGAAAATAGCCAAATCTTGTAAAAATCTTCTGCCTTCAACTAGTTGGCCAATATTCTTGAAACTTCCCATGAATGATCCTTTGGTGAAGGGCTTTCGAGACTTTGATTCCATCAAAGCCATTGACTTCCGCGGCATGAGAAAAGGGGAAAATAGCCAAATCTTTTAAAAATCTTCTGGCTTACTACTTGTAGTGGGCCAATATTCACATGAATGATCTTTGGGTGAATGGCTTTCAAAGTTGTTATAAGAATTTGATTAATATCAAAGCTCTTAGTGCAGTGGCATCAGAAAAAGGGTAAAAGAGCAAACACTTTGAAAAGGCTGAATTTTGTTTCATTCTTTTGAAAAACTAAGGAAAAGGGGCTTTATTGCAAAATTCTTAATTTGCTGCTATACAGGTCAAAATGTTTATTTCAACAAGGCAAGAAATTTCAGGTGAGCGATCTAGGGCCATCATGGCCCTCTTGTTTCCTTTCGTTTATTTATGGCAGAAAGCAAATGTATCATTTATATGAGTTATGTGGCAAAGAAATCGTCAGAATCGAATAAGATAGCACTGTTTGTAATGTACGTGATTGTAATGTTCGATACATTGAATTGATATATACACAATGTGTCAATTATATGATATGAATTATGTCATAGATGACATCATATATGCTGTGAGCATTATTAAAAATTATAATATATTATATTTAACGGGCTAGCTTAAGACGTATCAATACAATACAAGATGATTGTGATGTCCGATACCGGGTTATTTTTTTGTAGAAAAATGCATGAAATGAAACTTAATCATACCATATAACAAAATTTATAAGAAAGTTTAATGTATATATGACTTGTAAGGCTTTGATAAAGTGAATATATCAATTTAACTGCCTTTAAGTTATTTACTACATTTGTGTAATGTTCGAGACTCGTCAAGAAATGCATAATATACTCATTTCAATACTGTATACCATTTATGAAATCAAAATTATTAGCACTTAGAATTCTTTGTAGTAACGCAATGTATATCAATTGGTTTGAACACATATATGATAAGAAAAGTGCTTAGATCTTTTTGAGTCAATTTCATTCACAAGATTGTAACTAAATCGTGGACTAGTTTTCATATTTTGATGTTATATATGTATGAATACTGAAGTATGCATTCCTTAGACTCAATTTTCATTAAGTGATTGTTCTATCGTCAATTTAAGCAGTTTACCCTAGATAAATTATTAAAGATAAATTGACGTATTCATTTTATGTAATGTATGATACAGTTCACCCATATATCTTTAGTATTGATGCAGGCTGTACATTTTTCCATACTTAGACATCATACTGCTTTATAATTCAACGAATGGTTATATTTCAATATTTCGATGTATTTGACTGAAACTATGGACACACAACATTAATACAAAAAGTTTCTCTAGTACATTTAAATCCTAGTGTATTAAAGTTACAAATCTCTGATATATATACATTTTCAAGGCAGAAAATACTGAATGTTTTCAAAATATTTCTTATCTTTATCGATAAAATATTATCAAGTAATGCTTCATAATTTCACAATAAGAATAAGAGGCGTGCAAATTGAATTAAGACAGTTTTATGTAGTGTTTTTAGCTCCACTGGCCGAAGGCCAGCGAGCTATTGTCATGGCGTTGTGTCCGTCGTGCGTCCGTGCGTCCGTCCATGCGTCCGTTAACTTATTCTTTAAACATCTTCTCCTCTTATACCAGTAAGCCAATTTTGACCAAACTTGGCAGGGATGTTCCTTAAGTGACCCTTTTCAAAACTTGTTCGCGAATTTTTGATTCGTCAAAAAATGTGGGCGTGGCAGGGCGGGGCTTATCAGACTTAGAGAAATCATAAGAAAATTCTTTAAAAATCAACCATTGGACCTATTTGAACCAAACCTTGCAGGAATGTATCTTGAGTCATTCTTTTCAAAATTTGTTCACAAATTTTTACTTTTGTCAAAAAATGTGGCCGTGGCAGGGAGAAAGGGGCTTATCGGACTTAAAGAAATCATAAGAAAATTCTTTAAAAATCAACCATTGGGCCAATTTAAACCAAACCTGGCAGGAATGTGCCTTTAGTCATTCTTTTCAAAATTTGTTCACATTTTTTTACATTTGTCAAAAAATGTGGCCGTGGCAGGGAGAAAGGGGCTTATCAGACTTAAAGAAATCAGAAGAAAATTCTTTAAAAATCAACCATAGGGCCAATTTGAATCAGACTTTGCAGGAATGTTCTTTGAGTCTCTGTTTTCAAAATTTATTCACAAAGTTTTACATTTGTCAAAAAAGTGGGCGAGGCAGGGAGGAAGGTGCTTATCGGACTTAAAGAAATCATAAGAAAATTCTTTAAAAATCAACCAGTGTGCCGAATTGAACCAAACTTTGCAGGAATGTGCCTTTAGTCATTCTTTTTAAGATTTGTTCACAAATTTTTACATTTGTCAAAAACTGTGGCTGTGGCAGGGAGAAAGGGGCTTATCAGACGTAGAGAAATCATAAGAAAATTCTTTAAAAATCAACTATTAGGCCAATTTGAACCAGACTTTGTAAGAATATTCTTTGAGTCTCTCTTCAAAATTTATTCACAAATTTCAAGATTGGCTGTGTAAGGCTTACAAGAAATCATGGGATAATTCTTCCACTTGAGCCAGTGGAGCGATTCAGGCCCTCCTGGGCCTCTTGTTTGGCAAACATGTCATAGTAGCGTACATTACAACGACAAAATTTGAACTCAACATGTGTCAACTTCAAGGGTTGACTGTAGCAATATGCATTATGTAATGTTTGAAATATTTTTCCTCGGTGTCCAACCATATTTAGTTTGTTCAAAATAGTTCAAATCAAACCATTCAGATAAAGTTTATTTTTTGCTGTTTTTATTTCGCCAAATCACAATTAATTTGAGAATGAGTGTAAAATGGACCTTATCAGAAGTAAAAAAAATCCACATTTTGACAAACTTGTCAGACTCAGCACAGGTCAACCAGATACTGTATGCGAAAAATGAACATAAAGTAAGATAGAGAAAACATTCCAGATTTGAAAAATTACATACAAGTGAAAAGTGTCGGCTGTGCGGATTGCCCAGACTGACTAGGGTCGATATTTTTCACACTTCCTTATTATAAGGTCCCTTTTAGTGTGATGGGTCACATATTTAGATCTGTATGATTTTTAGTTGTCCACCTCCCTTTGAATGATTCATAGGATCATAACATGTATTATCTGCCCTAGAAGTTTAAAACTTTAATGTCTGACTGGGGCGCATATTGAGAAAATTCACCTTATGGTTTTTGAGGAGAAAGGAAAACCAGTTCTTATTTTTGGAAGAATAATTCAACAATTTAATCATGAACTGTTTAACCCGTTTCAACATAATGATGCTTTTTAATGCTTCACAAGATAAGAAATTCGGGAAACATTGTAGAAACTGAAGAAATGACTTTCTCATTTCCCTCAATGTGTTCTACCAAAAGACAAGAAAATGTAAAGTTTGATTCTCTTAAAATTGTTGCCTGCAGTATCTTTGAATATGGACCAGTGTGAATTTTTGCTGTCTTGTTTTTGCCACTACCTGTATAATGTTATGTATTGCAATGATTGTAAAGGTCGGTGGCCATATATCAATAAAACATTGAATCTTGAATATTAATGTGTTTTATTTATTGTTTCAGGCCAAATGGAAACTTAAGAAGGGTGCTGACAGGGATGAAGGTTATACTAAAGAAGAGCTTACAGAAATCTTTTCCAGGGTAATATCTTGCACTTGTGCTTTAACCCTCTTACAGAAAACACATTAATTGTTTTGAAATTGGAAAATCTTTAAAGACTCATTTACACTGACTGAGTCTGACTAAATATTTCAGACAAATGTTTATGTCGCTGTTTCTTAAATAGCGGGGACATAATTATTGTTTTACATTTGTTCATCTGTCCATCCCTCTGAATTTTCATTTTTCTGTCCCTTGGAAACTAACAGGGAAAACTTTTAAAAACAAGCAATGGGGTTGGGAGCTGATGTGTTTCACCAGCGCATCCTTTTTTTTTTTACCTTTTTCATGTGAAATAAACAATTAATTACAATTTCAAATGTAATCAGCAATTACCAAAAAAATTGACAAATGTTTGGTTGTCAAATTGTTCCAGCTTGTTTTATTTAACCCTTTCCAAAACAAGATTTGGTTTTGACTTTCTTGCTAGAATAAGTGTGGTAAAAAATGAGAGAAAAGATGAAATTGCTGATAATCAGCAATTTCTCCTTTTCCCTCAATATTTTCTGTGCTATGCAATACACATTTCTTGGTTTTGACTCAAATTATTTTCTGGACTACATCAACTTTGTGTTCGAGCCGTCTAAATCTTACTGGTATGGGAAAGTGTTGATTTTGTCTTGTTTTTCAGTACGGTGAAGTAACCAACCTTGTGTTGTCAGTGAAGAAGTCTGGGATAGCCATTGTAGAGTTTACATCACCTCAAGCAGCTGTAAGTGTTTTTACTCTCATACATTATGTGATTTCATTCAAATATAATAATGTTGCTGATGACAAGATTAATACATACTGAAACAGACAGTATGGATGCAATAAATGTTGAAGGAAAATGAGATAATGCTGGCAATATTGTAGTAATTTGAATGCTACTGCAGATGACAAGACAGGTGTGAATAGACAATGAAGTAATTTACTTTATGAATTTTAGCACTGATAATAATGAAGGAAAAGGAGAAAACACTGATTATCAGTATTGTCTGCGATCTTGTTCCTTATCCAAGTATTTGTTTCAGAACTAAGATAATATCATTGTCACTTCAGGAGCTAGCCATACAGAAAGAGTCTGGTAAACCAGATTTTCCATTGACCTTGACCTGGTTGTCAGGACAACCATCAGAACAACCAGTGGAGACCAGCAGTAAAAGAGGAGAAGACAGGGTACAAGAAACTAATGGTGAAGGTGCCAAACAGTTCCAAACAAACTTTGAATCATTTCAGCAGGTTGGTTGTCAAGCTAAAAATTATCATGTTTTAACCCTTTCCCAAACAAGATCTGGTTTTGACATGCTTTATAGAAATGGCTTGGGAAAACATTGAGACAAAAGAAGAAACTGCTGATAACCAGCAGTTTCTCCTTTTGTCTTAATATTTTCTGTGCTGTATTGTACACATATCATTTCCTTAACAACATCAAATTTGTCGTCCTAATAAGTTTTTAAATAGGACCAAAAATTTTGTCGTTTGGGAAAGGGTTAATCCTTTTTAGCTCACCTGAGCACAAGGTGCTCAAGTGAGCTATTGTGATCACCTTTTGTCCGGCGTCCGTGCGTACGTGCGTCATGCGGCGTGCGTCGTCCGTCAACAATTTCTTTTAATGACATTTCCTCCTAAACTACTTGGCCAATTTCAACCAAACTTGGCAGGAATGTTCCTTAGGTGACCCCCTTTCAGAATTCCTAAAAAAATTGAAATCCATCGAAAACTCTGGTTGCCATGGCACCAGAAAAGGAGAAATTTGACTGAATCTCAATACTATCTTTGAACGACATCTCCTCCTAAACTACTTGGCCAATTTCAACCAAACTTGGCAGGAATGTTCATTAGGTGACCCCCTTTCAGAATTGCTAAAAGAATTGAAATCCATAAAAAAACTCTGATTGCCATGGCACCAGAAAAGGAGAAATTTGACTGAATCTCAATACTATCTTTGAACGACATCTCCTCCTAAACTACTTGGCAAATTTCAACCACACTTGGCAGGAATGTTCATTAGGTGACCCCCTTTCAAAATTGCCAAAAGGAATTGAAATCCATAAAAAACTCTGGTTGCCATGGCACCAGAAAAGGAGAAATTTGACTGAATCTCAATATTATCTTTGAACAACATCTCCTCCTAAACTATAAGGCCAATTTCAACCAAACTTGGCAGAAATATTTCTTAGGAGGTTCCTTTTAAGAATTGCTAAAAGAATTGAAATCCATTAAAAGCTCTGGTAGCCATGGCAACAGAAAAGGAGATTTTCCACCAAATCTCAATGACATCGTTGAATGATATCTCCTCCTAAACTAACGGGCTAATTTCAACCAAACTAGGCAGAAATATTCCTTAGGAGGTCACATTTAAAAAAAATGCTAACAGAATTGCAATTTATAAAAAAAAACTATGGTTGCCATGGCAACAGAAAAAGAGAAATTACACGAAATCTGTCAGAATTGTTCCATAACCGCAGAGCCAAATTTGACAAAACTTAATATTTGCATTACTTATGATATTGCTAAGAGGTACTTTTCTTTGCTTTTCAATGTGAAAGCTTGTCACAGAAAAGGGGGACTATTTGTAAAAATCTGCCTATCAGGGGCATAGCATCTACATTTATGGATGGATTTAAAAAAATGTATGGGTAAATGTGTTCTTTATCATGAGTAGATGTTGTATTTGAAATATATATTTAGGTAGGTTCAAGGTCATAGATCTAGGTCAATTTGTGAATCTCTGTTTGTTTGTCAGTCTGTATGTTTTATTGTAATTCCATTCTGTCCAAAGCAATTTCTCCATAACTACATAGCCGAATTGGACGAAACTTTGAGTTACATGTGATATTGCACTGAGGTAGTTTTCTGGGTTTTCTATGGTTTGAAATCGCATAGCGGCGTTCATAATGATCTTTCACCCTTTATTGCATTACCTGTAAGAAATCTGATCTGTTATAAAACCCCATCTCAGGTTAGCGACCTTGGGCCAACGGCCCTCTTGTTCAATTAACAGAATTTAAGATTGGTCCAACTTCAAAGCTGCAGAAAATAAATGGATTTTGATGAGACTTATGTAATAAATGTGTAGGCCTTTAGCTCAGAAAGTATGGAAGCAAAAGTAGAAATGCTGATTATCAGCATGTTCTCTTTTTAGCGAGCCGGGACTTTATGTCCGGGAGCTAACGTCACAGCCCTAGTGTTGGCGTCAGCGTCGCGTCCTGTTGCATCTTCACTTGAAAAACTTTGACCTGGTCTATATCTCAGGCACTATTGGAGATACAGCCTTGATATTTCACACATAGATACTTCTTGACAAGACCTTTAATTTGGGACCATGACCTTTGACATGGTGACCTTGACCTTGGACTTTGACCTACTTTTTAAAATCTTTAACCTGGCCTATATCTTATGCACTATTATAGATAGAGCTTTGATATTTCACACATGGATACCTCTAACCAAGACCTTTTATTTGTGACCATGACCCTTGACCTTGTGACCTTAACCTTGGAGTTTGACCTACTTTTAAAAAATGAGCTGTTTTTGTGACAAGCTCCCATATAGGTGAGCTACGTTGTCCGCGGACAACTCTTGTTTCCTCATCCATATCCTTTCTGACATTTGTCTCCCACCACAGGGTGGATGTAAAATTGGCAGTGGCTTTTCGTCTGGTACTGGGCGATTAGCCTTTCATATTTTTAATTCGGTACCGGGCCATTAGCCATTTAGTGTTATTCAGTCTATTTGTCGGGTACCGGACAATTAGATATAAGTGATGCATCGTGATGTCACACAGCTGCCCAAGTTGTTACTAAGGTGTCTTAATAACATATATTAGACCTACAGATATGGCGTTATATCATTTGGAAATGTATCAATTTGTCTGCAAACTATGAACATGAAGTTAGGCCTACACAGAGAGGGGCGTAGGAGAGAAAAGGTGAGATGGAGAAAGAGAGAGAGAGAGAGGGGGGGGGGGTAACAAACATAATCAGTAGTAGTTCAGATAGCTATATAGAGGGAGTAGGATGCTGAAGGAATGATGAAGATACAGACAGAAGTACGAGAAATATTTAAGGGTACATGTACATGTATTAAGTGGAAAAACAGAGACTGACAAACAGATAGGTTACAGAGATACGGTACAGAATTGGGACAAAAGGAGGAGAGATGGAACGAGAGTGGGAGAAAGACACAGAGAGACCCATGGATACACACAGAGACCCCCAAAGAAAAGAAGAGACCCACAGAGAGACCTGTGAAATCACATAGAGAGACAGAAAGAGACGCTCAGATTGGCCCAAAAAGATACACAAAGAGACCCACAGAAACACACAGAGGTCCACACAGAGATGCGCAGAGACCTCACAGAGCCTCACAAAGACAGATAGATAGACACATGGACAGACGCGGAGACACACAGAGAACCCCACATAGACACAGAGGGAGACAGACAGAGACTATCAGACACAGAGCGACCCAAAAAGACACAGAGAGACACACATGGACCGGTACCGGACGAATATACACTTCGTTGAAAACATGTTTTCAATAGGATAAGCTTGAATGCTAAGTCTTTCTTTGTATAAGAATACGTCGAATAACCATACTAAAGTCGCCGTGAAAGTACTTTTGGATGATCCCTCATAATATCGTCGCTTTTTAACGAAACCTCGTATCTGCAGCTTGTTTTAAGCTAAAGATACGAAGTTGTCGTTTAAAAGCAGCGATATGCAATGTCTTCAGAAAGAAACAAACCCCTTCGACGCAAAGCTTCAGCTTACTTCGAGAGTTGTTTATTTCCGATTATGCCGATGATTTTCAACGAAAATCTTGTTTTAAGCTGCGGTTACGAGGTTTTTAGCTCCACATGCCTTTCAGGCCAGTGGGCTATTGTCCTGGTGGTTTGTCCGTCGTGCATTCATCCGTGTGTGCATGCGTCTGTATACTTTTTCTTTAAAAATCTTCTTCTCAAAAACTATTGGATGGATTTCAACCAAACTTCACAGGAATGATCCTTGGGTGACCCTCTCTCTGATTCCTTCAAAGAGTTTGGATTGAATCAGAATAACCTGAGTTATCTGCCCTTGAAGGTCAAAAAATAACTGGTTTTGACTTTACTTTTTGTTTTTACTCTAAAATCTACAAATATTGACCAATCAAGATGAAACTTGGACAGAATATAATTAGGCATTATATTCTGCCTGGGTGTAATCTTCAGCTTGATCGAAATTTTAAATCATGAGTTATGTGCCCTTAAATTTGACAAAATTGCCATTCGACTTTGTTTTCACTCTAACAACCACAGATGTTAACCAATCAAGTTTACATTTGGAAAGAATCTTGTTGACAACAAAGATTTTGCTTATGTGTAATTTTCAGCATGATCACATTGTTACGAATTATGTGCCTTTGAAATTGACAAAACTTCAGTTTTGGACGCTTTTTTTAGTCCCCTACCGGCGAAGCCGAAGGGGACTTTAGGTTTGCACTCTGTCCGTCAGTCCGTCTGTCCGTCCGTCCGTCTGTCTGTCTGTCTGTCCGTCAGTCCGGTGAATTAGTTTTCCAGACTTTTTTTCTAAACGGGGGTAGCTATTGAGCTGATTTTTGGTATATAGACCCGCATTGATGGGTTACAGAACAAGTTTGAGTTTCGTTCCGGTCCAGTGATTTTTGAGGAAGATACGGATGCTGGACTTAGAAAATTACTGGGAAATTACAGTTTTCCAGACTTTTTTTCTCAACGCTTGCAGGTATTGAGCTGATTTTTGGTATATGAACACATATAAGTGAGTTACAGAACAAGTTTGAGTTTCGTTCCGGTCCAATGATTTTTGAGGAAGATACGGATGCTGGACTTAGAAAATTTCTGGGAAATAACAGTTTTCCAGACTTTTTTTCTAAATGCTGGCAGCTATTGAGCTGATTTTTGGTATGTAGACTCGTATTGATGAGTTACAGAACAAGTTTGAGTTTCGTTCCGGTCCAATGATTTTTGAGGAAGATATGGATGCTGGACTTAGAAAATTTCTGGGAAATAACAGTTTTCCAGACTTTTTTTCTAAATGCTGGCAGCTATTGAGCTGATTTTTGGTATGTAGACTCGTATTGATGAGTTACAGAACAAATTTGAGTTTCGTTCCGGTCCAATGATTTTTGAGGAAGATATGGATGCTGGACTTAGAAAATTTCTGGGAAATAACAGTTTTCCAGACTTTTTTTCTAAATGCTGGCAGCTATTGAGCTGATTTTTGGTATGTAGACTTGCATTGATGAGTTACAGAACAAGTTTGAGTTTCGTTCTGGTCCAATGATTTTTGAGGAAGATACGGATGCTGGACTAAGAAAATTACTGGGAAATTACAGTTTTCCGGACTTTTTTTCTAAACGCTTGCAGGTATTGAGCTGATTTTTGGTATATGAACACATATTGATGAGATACAGAACAAGTTTGAGTTTCGTTCCGGTCCAGTGATTTTTGAGGAAGCTACGGGTGCTGGACGTAGAAAAATTCTGGGAAATCACAGTTTTCCAGACTTTTTTTCTATAAGCAGGCAGCTATTGAGCTGATTTTTGGTATGTAGACTCGCATTGATGAGTTACAGAACAAGTTTGAGTTTCGTTCCGGTCCAGTGATTTTGAGGAAGATACGGGTGCTGGACTTAGAATTTTTTGGGCTTCTTTTTCTAAACACATATATAAAGCCGGTAGGGGACTTAGTATTGTTTTGCAATACTTCAGAATGCTTGTTCACTCTTGCAGCCATGAATATTGACTAATATAGACAAAGTTTAAACAGAATGATGGTGACTATAAGATCTTGTATGAGTTTAATTTTCGGCTTGATTGTAAACTCACATACTGAATTATGTGTCGTCCTTGAATTTGGCATACTCACAGTTTTTAATTTTATTATTGCTCTAACATCTCCAAAATATCAGTCAATCATTTACTTTCTTATTGCTTTGACCACATGATTGCTGCTTTTTACTTTGTTTTTTGCTGTAAGAACCACAAGTATTGAAAAATCTAGTCAAAACTTGGATTAAATATTAAAAGAAATTCAGGCCTGTGGAGCGACTTTCTAGTTGTTGAAATGCGACATTATATATCAACTAACAATCCGATTATCAACCTCATTTGCATATTTAACTCTAGCGTTCCACGAGCGTTATATAGCGATTCAATCAGGACCAATCATGAACCATGTGACTTTTGGGAAACGTTCACGCTGAAAAATCGTCCGATTCAAGAATGTTGCGTTTAATTTCTCAGCTTATACTCTACAGATTTTGACGAGATAAAGTGCACCATACGCGTCTTTGAGTGGACAATTCCCGATTTCAATTCATTCTGCACCGAATTTCGTGGGTTCTCCAAACCACTGGTGGTGAACTCGGACAAAGCGAGGAACATTTTTCATGAACACAAGGTACAGATACTTCATTGCACATACGGATTTTTTGTAAACAATACACGTGGCATTTTGTTTTACTTCTTTTTCCGTCTTTTTTTAAAGGATGCACTCAAATGGAAGTTACTAAGGTATGTAGATATGATTTATAATACGCACGAAAATATCAGTTTTATCGATCATTATTTTCAAATGTTATAAACGGATTGCAAGTGCACAAAGCGCATATTGAGATCATGAGGGTTGATCTTAATCGCCCGAACGAAATGGTACGATATCACTGTTTATGTTTATCTATTTGCATTGCAAGTATACAAAAAAGACATATAAATGTACAAATAAAGGCTGTAAATGGCAGTTTTCGGTGTCATGTCATTGAAAATCATTGTGCGGTTTCTTCGTGACAACGTTACAGCATGTTTGCGATGTTATCTTTTCCAGCTACGGTGTTTTATGAGCACATGTTTGATAAATTAATCGATTGCACTGGACTTAACGGCACATTTAAACATTTATTCCGTAATATCACATCATCATCATCATCATCATCATCATCATCATCATCATCATCATCATCATCATCATCATCATCATCATCATCATCATCATCATCATCATCATTTTTATCGTTACCTTGGAGTTTCACCGGTAAGATTTTCGTTATGCCTTCTTAAATTTGGTACAGGTGGAGAATAAGCTATTAAATGAGAACAAGATGGATCTTGATCAGACAGTGCACATGCAAAGTCCGATCTGGATCCAAGTTGGTCGCAAAAGCCTAAATGAACGTTTCCAGATCTATACTGTAATATTTGTCATTACCATTATCACCATTTATTCTAAGGAGGATCCACTGCTTCACACATCCCAGGTCCGTACGAACAGGGGGACTCTGGAGCCACCCCCCCCCCCCCCCTCATAGTTGGCAAAAATGCCGAATTTTCATCATTTCACATTTAAAACTTATGGCAAATCTAATTTAGTCACACCCCCCCCCCCCCCGAATATTAGACACTGGACTAGACAGGGCCCATATGGAATTGCTTTCTACGGGCATGCATTCTAAAGTATACTAACGGGAAAAGTTAACAGTGCGCATTATCTTTTTAATTAACACCTTGATTGCATGCGGTACATGAATAAAATTTTACAAATGCACATTTAATCTTTTACTTTCAATAATTGTCAATTTATCACTATACTTGTTATTACCGTAACAATTCCTGAAAGTGGATAAGGATAAGATTCGCGTTTACAAGACATTTTCGAGTGTGAACACCGTTGGTATTAATACATGCTATGCAATTGTCCTTAGAAAACAATAGATGCTGTCTAAACCACTGAAGGTAATGTTGTCAATAACATCGTAGCAAAACTATGGGTATCGCAAGACGTCTGAAACGGATGGTCTAATACGTTAATCAGCCTCTACTGCTGATAGAACTCAACCCAGGAAGCAATCTATCTGTAACGTTTGCCTTTTTCCGTCGATTTCACAGGTAGTAGTCCCGATAATGGTTGTCTTGTCGGAATGACGTCACCTGTAGACGTTGGATGTGTTGGAATCGTCTCAAAATTGTAGCATGGCAAGAAAATCGAAACAGTCTAATTAATGGGGTAAT
This sequence comes from Fragum sueziense, assembly GCA_963680895.1. Lineage (NCBI taxonomy): Eukaryota > Metazoa > Mollusca > Bivalvia > Cardiida > Cardiidae > Fragum > Fragum sueziense. The sequence goes on from OY804593.1 coordinate 62,748,087, forward strand.
TCGACTGTTTTCGATTTACTTGCCATGCTTCAATATCTTGTATTTATTTCGGTACATTTATGAATAATTCTAAAATTGGCGACCATTTGCATTAGACAGGTCGCTACTTTCTTATGACGGGGAGTATATTTGTGCTAATATGATTAAATCCATTTGTTTCAATATTTTAGATTTCTGGAAGATAAAATGTTAAAAAAGACGTTTCACTACATTTCTCCTAAAACAAAAGTTTACGTTCATGATCTGTTTTCATGACTTTATAACATCGCCGCCAAACAATACGACGTTGTTCCCGCGTTTTGTGTAATTGGCGTTGAAGAACGTATAGCTTATTGTCATACAACTTCTACTTTTTCAATTTTCAGTTTAACCTCTTAACAATACAATGTCCAATGGGATATACAAGCTAAAATCAAAATTGAAATTAGCATATTTTTGTGTATATTATTATACGCATGTGGCATGTTTCCATGGTGATTTCTTTAATTTAGGACGGTGGAACTTTCCTATTTCTATATATTTAATTCTTATACCTATGTTTATATATTTTTTAAGTTCTGCTTCGAAAGGCCACACTAATACTTAATGTACAATGACTTTGTAAATATGACAGTCCAAAAAACTTTCAGACAGTTTTCAAGAGAATTTTCGTCGCTATGCATTCCGACTTTTGTATTTTCCCCAATATTATTGTTGACAGATTACGTCAAAATCATTGTTTGGGAAAGGGTTAAAATGTTTCACTCATCAATAGGAAGAACACATGAATAAGAGATATCGGTCATGGCAATCAATTGTGTGCTAAAATAGACTTGGTTACTGTTCTGTTTTTATAAACCGTTGGTATTGGTATAAAATGTCGTAACTACAGCTTCAAACAAGCTCTAGTTGCGACGTTTTACATTTGCATTTACGGAATGCCATCGTAGTCCGAAATTAATCACTGCTTTCTTGATAAAATTGATCCATATTCAAAGACGAAGCAATGAAATACATTATGTATTTCCGAAACAGTTTCCCCCATTTAGAAAGGTTTGGAAAAACATTGAATCAAAAGAAGAATAGATCTATACTGAAAATAATTTGACTCTTTTTTTCTTAATATTTTCCTTTCATATTTTCTTATTTAGTACACACATTTTAACTCTCAACTTAATAAATTAATGTATTTTGACACCAAGAGCAGTCAGCTAGAGAACTTGGCGGACGGGTAGAAAAACGGACGGACGGGCAAACGAAGCACTTTCTATATGGTGGTCATTACTGAAAGCCTTCTAATTGGGGGCTGCAATACCAGATAGGCCTATTGTTTTGGAAATGATTATTGTATACCATTTATTCGTCTTTGAAAAAGAATAATTTTTATCTACTATATATAGACCTAGTGACGTTTTTTCGGACACTTCGTCGGTGTAAATCTAAAACGTCACAAACTCAACTTTATTGAAGCTGTAGTTACGGGATTTTATAACAACACCTACGATTTATCCATATTTAACCGAAAACCCATTCTATTGTTAGGACAAAAGTCATTGGAATTCGAACAGCCATTGAAAATGTTCACGGTGTCATGAATAAACCGTACAAGTCCCCTTCAAAAAACGTTAACTACGATTTTCACATCGGAAAAAAACTTCTACTCCAAGAATTGTAATACCAACTTCAGAATCAGTCAGAGAAATGAAATAACAATAATTACAATAGCCTCTAAGTGTCTCTCCAATTCGTCCATATTGTTTTGGGCGGATAAACACGTGCTAATCGTTGTGTACATGCTCAAACTAGTAAAACTGGTTTGTAAACGCGCATTTAAACATGAAGTATCTGTACCTTGTGTTCATGAAAAATGTTCCTCGCTTTGTCCGAGCTCACCACCAGTGCAAACATTTAAGCGAAAGCATTAAAATGCCCTTTCCGTTGATTGAAATGGTTGAAATAAAGGATTTAATCAATTAATTACCCAGAATTCTGTAACACTTTGTTTTCTGTTATGTGTGATAAAAAAGTAGAAGTGCATTTCGTACAAGAAATAACGGTGCACATCTAAGTTCTTTTTTTTACATTTTTTTTAAACCTGCCATAAATTTTGAACAGGTTGCCTTCTGTTATCAAGTTTACTACTTTCTGATCAAAATCACTTTGAACAAAACAAAAACTCACAACGCGGTCGAGATTTTGAGTAAAATAACGAATGTGCAAGTATTGTGTTGAAACAGACTTGTCTAAGATCGCTGCACTTGTTTCCACTGTTCCGTTAAAGTGTTCATGTCCAGATTAGATACGACAGTATAATTACATTTTATTTGCTCAGATAGTGAATTCTTACATCCCATAACACATTGATTACCTCTACAAATATTCTTTAACGATTTGAAATTAAATCCAGGAACTCTGTTCGGTAACAGTCCGTATAAATAAACATCATCCACCCAGAGGAACGGGGTTGTCTTTGCTGCTTCATATAAAATCGGGGGTAAATCATTCGTGATTATAACAACACGACCGACACAAAATGTCGGATATACACATTGTCCAGGAAGCAAAGACTTCTCAACGTACCATTTGTTTCGTTGACCGCGACGAATCAGAGCGTTCCTCCAAACTTGGCACATCATTGTTTTCTTTTTACCTTCGATGGATGGTAGTATAACTCGCATCAAATGTTTGATATTGACAATCGTATCATCATCTATTTTAACGATGTATTTTGCGTTTTGACATCTCTGTGAGATCCACCTGTAGGCCATAACACCTTTATGTGTCAGATTATGATTGGTATCCACGAAGTCTCCTTGTAGAATGTCGCCATATTGACTTGATTCCTGAACAATCAGTTTTTGTACGGATGCTTGGTGCGTTGTACCGAGAAGGAATAGAACCCTAGCTGTTACGTCATGTGGAAGGTTGGTCCTGTTCATCCATGTATCACGTATAAACTGTCTTCGATCTTGATGGTCTGTGGCGGTGTGAACAATCAACAGAAAGGATAATTCAACCCCAGAATCACACAACACCGGGTTCTCTATTAGATTTTTACTGTCATCGTAAGCCGTTACTGGTAGTTTGTTGTTGCCTATATACTCGGTCATGTAAGACATATTGTGTAGCAATTCAGAACTGCGAGCAATATTCTTCAAGGCAAAAGAGTTCCGTATAGCACTATTCAGTACATGTCCAACGGAAAACGCGGTAACATTAGTGTTCGTAGAAGACCTATACCCCAATACCACTACCAAAGGTATCAAAAAGGAGCAAAACACTAAAAGTATGAAAGTTTTCCGTAACTTTTTCACGGCAATCATTCTGTTTGTATGCTTTATATACTAGCTTTGAACACAGCACGTCTACAACAGTAACATGTAAAAAAATCAATGATCCTTTTATTTAATAACTGGATATTGTCTATGATTATCAACGAAAAATTGCTTTCGAACTGTCTCGACTTTGTAAAATTATCCTCCTTTGTTGTTAAAAAAATAACTGATGATGAGATACGGCGCTTTCAATCGGCTGGATGTTAGTATCTGATTGTCTAAAATAGCGTGGGCTCTTCTTCAAACCAATATGAAAAAGAACATTGTTTGAATTCATACTTTCGAGAATATTTTATCCATTACACGCTCACAAACTTGAAACGAATTTAAAACATTTTAGCTCCACTGGCCATCAGGCCAACGGGCTATATTGTCATGGCGCTGTGTCCGTCGTGCGTGCATGCGTCCGTCCGGTCGTCAACGTTTTCTTTAAAAATCTTCTCAGAAACTATGTGATCGATTTTAATCAAACGTCACATGAATGACCTTTTCGTGGCCCTCTATTAGATTCCTTCAAAGAATTCTGATTGGAGTATAAAGTTTGGAGTTATCTGCCATTGAATGTTAGAAATGGCCGCTTGGCTTTGCTTTCACTCCAGCAACTACAACTTTCGACCAATCAAGACAAAACTTGGACAGAATCTTGCCAGATTGTAATTTTCAGGTAGATCTGAAATTTTCATCTGGAGTTAAAATATGTGTCCTTGAAATTTACGAAATTGCCATTTTCGACCTTATTTATTACTCTAAAAACCATAAACATTATCCAATCACACCATACTTAAAAGTGATCTTTCTGAGCATGAGACCTTGCATAAGGATAATTTTCTGTCAGATTGGAATAGCAAAATCCTGAGTTTTCTGCCCCTAAATTTGACAACATTACCATTTTAATGTTGTTTTCACTCTAACGTCAAATAATGACCAACCAAGATAAAACTTGGACACAGTGTTGGTGATCATATTTAAAGATCTGAGATGTGCGATTAGACCGGAAGGTTAAGAACTATGTGCACTTAAATTTTACAAAATCGCAGTATTTGTTTGACTGAAGGAGATCACTCTCAGAATATTTTAGGGTCAAGGGACTCAACTTATATAAGTCCAAGATATTTACTCGTTGAGTTACCTCCATTGTTTTAAGTTGTGGTTGTGAACTGCTCAAAGAATACAGCTTATTTATGTAAAAATAAGCCAACTTGTTTATATCCTTACAACCACAACTTGAGACCATATTAAGATTCAGAAATCTTGATTTAAGAGAATTTATCTAAGATAATGATTATGTGAATCAATTACAAAAGTCAAAACTTGTGTTGCATAGATCTATTACAAGAAATTCAGGCCTGTGGAGCGACTCGAGACCTTCAGGTCTTCCAGTTTTAAAATCATTAAGTATTGAAATACCCTCGGGACCTTATGTGGGAGATTCACTGTCGTCGCAAGTTTTATAAATTTTGTATCAATATTGAATAATAAATATGCGTTCGTAAAAGCATCACTGAACAAATTGCTTAAGAGTTCAGGTCCATTGCATAACTTATTGAATTAATCATCAAACAGACCCTAGCGAACATTGCCATAGTTTTGCTATGCATCTTTAAAAGGATAGTTTGAGTAGGAAAATAACAACAAGTCGATGTTTCCAAGTATGTTTGTTATAAAAAAAGGCATACTTAGTTACATACATGACTTATGGTCACTTTTAAACTCATTTTTAGCTCCACTGGCCGAAGGCCAGCGGGGCTTATGTCATGGCCCTGTGTCCGTCGTGCGTCCGTGCGTCCGTCCGTGCGTCCGTCCGTGCGTGCGTCAACTTTTTCTTTAAACATCTTCTTCTCCAAAACTACTGGACCAATTTCAACCAAACTTCACAGGAATCTTCCTTGCATGAACCTTTTCCAAATTCCTTCAAAAAATTAAATTCCGTGTAGAACTTGAATTTTAATTAAATTAATTAAATTAAATTTTCGAAAAATCTTTTAAAAATCTTCTTCTCCAAAACTACTGGACCAATTTCAACCAAACTTCACACGAATCTTTCTTGCATGAACCTTTTCCAAATTCCTCCAAAAAATTAATTTCCGTTTAGAACTTGAATTTTTATTAAATCAATTGATTTAAATTTTCGAAAAATCTTTAAAAAATTTTCTTCTCCAAAACTACTGGACCAATTTCATCCAAACTTCACAGAAATCTTCCTTGCATGAATCTCTACCAAATTCCTTCAAAAGAATAAAATCCGTGCAGAACTTGTATTTTAATTAATTTAATTGATTTAAATTTTCGAAAAAATCTTTAAAATTTTTCTTCTCTAAAACTACTGGACCAATTTCAACCAAACTTCACAGAAATCTTCCTTGTATGTATCTCTACCAAATTCCTTCAAAAATATAAATTCTGTGTATAACTTAAATTTTAATTGATTTAATTAAATTAAAGTTTCGAAAAATCTTTAAAGATTCTTCTTCTCCAAAACTATTGGACCTATTTCAACCAAACTTTACAGAAATGATCCTTGCATGAATCTCTTCTTAATTCCTTCAAAAAAATAAATTCTGTGTAGAACTTTAATTTTGATTAATTAAATTAAATTAAATTTTTGAAAAATCTTCTTTTCCAAAACTACTGGACCAATTAAACTGAACTTCACACGAATATTCCTTGCATGAATCTCCTCTAAATTCGTGAAAAAAATCTGTGTAGAACTTAAATTTTGATTCATTTAATTAAATTAAATTTTCGAAAAATTGTTAAACAATCTCCTTCTCCAAAACTGCTGGACCAATTTCTACCAAACTTCGCATGAATCTCTTCCAAATTCCTCCACGATTGGATGAAAAGCTTGGCCACTGTGGGATAGGCTTTATTTTCGCTATATGAAACATAGTGTAATTTTAAGAAAATTTTAAAAACATTTCCGCTCCTTAATCATTTATTGGATTTCATTCTGGCGTAGCATGAATCTTCTTTGGATAGACCTCTATTGTATTCCTTGAAGAATTTCGTAGTCTAATTGTCTAAAAGCCAGTGGAGCGATACAGGGCCATCTTGGCCCTCTTGTTAGAAGAGGCATTTAGTCACATTTTTATGCCTCCGTATCGAGAGATCGGGGTCATATTGTTGAGCTGATGTCCGTCTGTCAGTCCGTCCGTCCGTCTGTCTGTCCGAAAACTTAACATGAAAACTTAACATTGGCCTTTTCCACAAAAGTATTCGACATACAAAGCTCAAATTTGGTAACTTTCTTTCAATGGTATCTAACTGTTCCATGCAATATGACCTTCCTCAAGGTCATCCGTTAATACTTATCAACCCTTTACACGAAAACTTGGCCATTTAGAAAAATGGCCATTTCGGGGGCATTTGTGTTTCTCAAAAAACGTCTTGTTATTATTTCGGGTTTGGTGTACTTTATACAGAATGCGAGTGAGATTTCAAGAGAACACGATTTTTAGTCCTGGTATGTTTAATTGTCATATGTATAAACACAGTGGACCAACCGACAATCGATTATATCGGAAGCTGGAAGACAGAATTTGCTAAGCTGCTAGCACTTTATTTGTCAGTGGCTATTCGTCCGGTACAGGACTATTAGCCATTCATACTATTCGTCCGGTACCGGGCGATTGCCATTTAGCCTTTCTGTCCGGTTCTGTCCGATGGTTTAATCAATAGACATCGGCTTTGGAGAGTATCCGGTACCGGACAAGTAGTATTTCTCTACGTATGGGCTATTTGTCCGGTACCATACGAATAGACACTTCGTATAAAATTTGTAAACCAATGGACAAAATCAGCTTGAGGCTCAGGAAGGATGTTGTAGCAGTTTTGGCGAGAGAAACAACATCAATCCTTGGGCACGTTTTCCAGCCTCAGTGATATGACTAAGATACTCTAAAAGAGGCGTACAACACTCAATCAATCAATTTTTGCCTCGACAATGTTTTTACTGAATCATTTCATCTAGGTATGGGTAAGGCTTCCCGTGCTATAACATGCATGTATTATGGATTTATTGAATATATTGTCAATTAGGGCTCGTCAATTAGTCACCATACATGTATATGCAAGGGCTATTTGTCATTTTTCGGTTAAGCATTTTGTTCCTACATGTACTTTGGTGAACATTTCACATATATGGCGGCTCTTAAATATTTTATCTGTGCCTACTTTACCCCATGCCATGATGAATAGAAATAACAAACATTCAGTCTATTATAAGTAAGGATGAATCGAGGGGTGAACGGAAAACTGTCGTAACTAACATTTTTTTCAAAATCACTTTTATTCTATTTTTGTAACCCATTTAAACATATACACTTGTAAAAAAAATTGTAGCTTCAAATTCTTATTTTTTTTACTTAAAAAAGATTAGTGCAAAAGTGTCGTAAGTGAAAAGTCCTCTTTATGAAAACGGAAAACTGTCGTAAGTGAAATTGGGATTTCTGATAGATGCATCAATGCAATAACAAATACTTTCCTGTCTTGACCAAACTTTATCAAAACAAGTATGATGTTAAGTTCTCGGATTAATTTCATTATGGGTCAGATCAGACTAGAAAGTGCTGAGTTATCTGCCCTTCAATGGCGAAAAATGCTGTTTTTTTACTTTGTTTAAACTCTAGCATCTACAAATATTGACCAATCAAGACAAAATTTGGACACAATGTTGGTGACCATAAGATCTCAGATGATTTTGATTTCTAGTTTGATCTAACAAGAAAGTTTTTAGTTATGTGCCCTTGCATTTGACAAAATTGTCATGTTTTTTTACTTATTTCCTTTTGTTTACACTCTAGCATCAACAATTATTGTCCTATCACAGCAAAACTATAACACAATATTCATGACCAAAAGTGGGTTTTATTTTTAGCTTGATTGTAGTAGAAAGCTCTGAAAAAGCATCTACAATTATTGACCTATCAAGACAAAACATGAACACAATGTCTGCGACTATAATATCTTGAATGGGTACGATCATCAGCCTGATCTGACCAGAAAGTCACTTAGTGTGGAGTTTTCGGCATTTGAATTTCATTTGTCAGAAAGGGCCATTTTCGACTTGTATTTTCTAACAACCACAAATATTATGTTGACTAATCAAGACAAAACTTGGATACAATGTGTCACTATGTTTAATGAGTGCAATTTTATGCTTCATTGGAACCTCACATCCTGAGTTATGTGCCTTTCAATTTTACAAAATGGCTATTATTCGACATCTAATTGTTAGCCGTGATGAAATATTACTATTCCAATACATGTAAATTGGGAGAGAAGCATATTTCCCACTGAATAAAAGCGAATAATGGCACATTTTGCGTGCTGTTGGAGTTTGAGTTTGAGTTTATTGGGGTTTTACGCCGTTTTCAACTACCAGGGTCATATCGCGGCGGCTGGAGCACCTAACCGTGGGTTCCTGGTATTTCTCGCACCAGTACAACCACAATATCCAAACCGAGCCTCCAGCTGCTCTCTCACATAGATGATTCACATCCATTGGTGAGAGACAAATGACTTTTGTCAAATGTCAGAATGGATACTGGCCGAGCCGGGGTTCGAACTCGAGACCCCTGGATTGACAGACTCCGACGTAACCGACTGAGCTATCCAGGCTCGGCTGCGTGCTGTTGGAGATGGCCGTGACAGTACAGAAGCTTGCTCTAGATAGTACTATGTTGATTAGTTACAGAGTGGTGGGTTCGAGTCGCACATTTCTATAAATTTGAATTCCTCTCCCCCTGTCAATTTAGATTTGCTGATCTTTAATCATTCAAAACTGTGTCAAAACGGTTTGGTTTATAAGATCTTTGACAACTTTGATTTTGAGTCTGTTTAGAAGAGAAAGTCTTATAAATTATGACAAAATTGCCATTTTCGCCTTTGGATCTTGGTTAGGGTGGGCGATTTAGGAGCATCATGGTCCTCTTGTTAGCTCACCTGAGCACGAAGTGCTCAAGGTGAGCTATTGTGGTCGCTTTTTGTCCGTCGGCGTCCGTCTGTCTGTCTGTCCGTCTGTCTGTCCGTCTGTCTGTCCGTCTGTCTGTCCGTCTGTCTGTTCACATTTTGTTGTTACCACTCTAGCACCTACAAATATTGACCAATCTTAACCAAACTTGGTCAAAACATGTATGACCATAAGTTCTCGGATGAGTTCGATTTTGAGTCAGATCGGACCAGGAAGTCCAGAGTTATGTGCCCTTGAACGTCAAAAATGGCTTGTTTTGACTTTGTTACCACTCTAGCATCTACATATATTGACCAATCTTAATTAAACTTGGTCAAAATATGTATGACCATAAGTTCTTGGATGAGTTCGATTTTGGGTCAGATCGGATCAGGAAGATCGGAGTTATGCGCCCTTGAATATCAAAAATAGCTAGTTTTGACTTTGTTACCACTCTAGCATCTACAAATATTGACCAATCTTAAGCAAACCTGGTCAAGACATATGTAACAATAAGTTCTTGGATGAGTTCAATTTTGGGTCAGATCGGATCAGGAAGTCAGGAGTTATGCGCCCTTGAATATCAAAAATCGCTAGTTTTGACATTGTTACCACTCTAGCATCTACAGATATTGACCATTCTTGACCAAACTTGGTCAAAACATGTATGACAATAAGTTCTTGGACGAGTATGATTTTGAGTCAGATCAGATCAGGAAGTCCGGAGTTATGTGCCCTTTGATTTCAAAAATAGCTAGTTTAGACTTTGTTACCACTCTAGCATCAACAAATATTGACCAATCAAGACAAAACTTGGCTAGAATGTTGGTAACCATACAATAATGAATGAGTTCGATTTTCAGTGTCATCGAAGAAGGAAGTCCGGAGTTATGTGCCCTTGAATTTGACAAATTTGCCGTTTTCGACTTTGTTTACACTTTAGCATCTACATTTATTGACCAATCAAGACAAAAAGTGTCAACAATGTTGCTAACTATAAGCTGCTGAATGAATTAAATTTTCAGCTTGATCGGACCAGAAAACCAGAGTTATTAGCCCTTGAATTTCACAAAATTGCCATTTTCAACTTTATTTTCACTTCAAAAAACACAAATATTGACCAATCAAGACTTAACTTGGTAACAATGTTGGTGACCATGAGATCTTATATGATTTCATTTTTCATATTGATCGGACTAAAAAAGCCAGAGTTGTGTGCCCTTGATGGTGACAAAATTGCCGATTTTGTTTTTAATTTCACTCAAACAGCAATAAATATTGACCAATCAAAAACAACTTGGACATAAGTTTGATGAGAATATCTTTTTCAGAACAGAGTCATGTGCCCTTGATTATGACAAAATTGATGTTTTTTTATCGACTTGGTTTTCACTATAACAGCCACAAATATCGATCATTAAAGATTAAGAATGCTGTTTTCAGCTGGATCATAATCTCGCATCTTAAGTTTCGTGTTCTTCTCTTAGAGATACCTAGGTCATGTAAAAGATGGGTCTTGTTCTGCATGGAGAAAGTTTCAAACTTCTATCAGGTGAGCGATCCAGGGCCATCTTGGCCCTCTTGTTCTTATATACTCTTTACATTACAGGAAGGTATGTAACTACCAAACACAAGAAAAAATACACAGGCATTTATTGTGATGACAATGGGGTAAACACAAAAATAGATCTCATTAAATTTCTTCCCCTAACAAGTGGACATTGTCAAATTGCATACAGAATCTTGTCCTATAATGGAAATTCACTTTTTGCCATAAAGATTTGAAAAGAGACTACCTCAGCAATAAGCTAAATACCAGCAAAATGTACTATCAGAGCATTGTCATGAAAAAGTCTTTACTCCCTGTATTAATGGAAATATGTAGATGAATTTTTAACTCCTACAATTTTGATTTTCATTGTCAGGACTATAAAGGAGCAATGTGACATAATTGAGTAGCATACAAAACTTTCTTCCAGAACAAAGAATATGGAAAAATATGGAAATTTGGCCGCAGCCATTGTGCAGTTGGTATCGCATCTGACTCTAACTCGAAAGATCCGGGGTTCCATCCCTTGCCATGGCAAATATCCTTTCTGACAAAAATGTTATTCACCAATGGTTTGATATTGTTACCTATGTGGGCAAGCAGCTGGAGGCTCAGTTAAGGTGGTGTTGTAGTACTGGTATGAGAAATAACAGAAGTCCATGGTTAGGTGCTTCAGCCGCTGCTATATGACCATATAGCAGTTGAAAACCCAAATAAACCAAATATGGAAAATAGTTACAAAATGCACATTGAAAATAAAACTCTTCCAAGAGAAAATAAGAAAAAAGACTAACTTCATCAAATTAATTCATTTACAGTTGCTTGAAATTTGTATGTGTTCAAGAGACAGAAAAGTAACTTAAATGTAGTTTCATTTTTCAAACTTATAGTTTCAATCAAGATTTTTATTGTTTAAGCTTTTCCTTACTGTTAATTAACTTGAAATGACATTAAAATAAAACAAACATGATGTGTTTGTGAAACACAAATGCCCCCAAAATGGCCATTTTTAGCACGACTTTTCGAAGAAAATGAGAGCTTATACTGTCACCCGGGCGTTGGCGTCGGCGTTGCAACAAAGGTTAAAGTTTTTTTCAAACATCAATAACTTCCATACTATCAAAGGGATTCAACCCAAACTTGGAATACTTATTCACCATCACACCCTCTACCTTACTACTTGGGTCCATGACCCTGGCTCCATTATATTCGGAGTTATGCCCCCTTTATACTAAGCAACTTAGAAAGTCGAGCGCGCTGTCTTCGGACAGCTCTTGTTGTAAAGTGTTAAGTTTTCATAGAGTAAAGGGTTGATAAGGGTAAACGGATGACCTTAAGAAAGGTCAAATTGCATGGAACAGATAGATATCATTGAAAGGAAGTTGCATACCAAATTTGAGCTTTGTATTTCAAATACTTTTGGGGAAAAGGCAAAGTTTTCGGAGTAAAATATTTAGTTTTCGTAGAGTAAAGGGTTGATAAGGGTTAACGAATGACCTTGAGGAAGGTCAAATTGCATTGAATGATAGCTATCATTCAAAGAAAGTTACATACCAAATTTGAGCTTTGTATGTTGAATACTTTTGGAGAAAAGGCCAATGTTAAGTTTACATGTTAAGTTTTCGAACAGACAGATGGACAGACAGACAGATGGACAGACGGACGGACATGAGTAAAACAATATGCACCCGATCTCTCAATACGGGGGCATAAAAATAACAATATTTTGTTTTTCGTTCAAGGACATGAATTTTACACTGTATGTAAATGCAGATTATGTTTATGGAAAACTGTAGCTAACTGACAGTTACGACACTTTTCCATATTGAGAAATACCAACTTTTTACAAATTTCAGTTGTAAAACTGTCGTAAGTGAATAATCATCTAATATCAAGAAAAATAAGCTTTTAATCTTTAAAATCACTTATGCACATGAAAAGTCAACACATTTTAAATGTATTTGCAATTAATATCTTTCATAAAAAAGATAAATAAAAAAAGTGAGATGTTTTTTCCCTCTCCTGTAAAATTTTGCAAAAGTCACTTACGACAGTTTTCCGTTCAACCCTCGGAATACTCTATAGCACATCTGTACAGGATAACCCACTGCCTGACAAAATGATTAACCCATTCCTACACATTGACTCTTTTTGACTCCCCAATACAAGAGTAAACGGTTTTGAAAAGCATTGTGGAAATGAAGAAATTGCTTGTGACAAGCAATTTCTGCATTTCCCACAATGCTTTCTACGCTAAAATGCCAAGAAATGTTTAATTTCATTCACTTGAAATTGTCGTGTGCAACATCTTTGAAATTGGACCAGTCTAAAATGTTGTCCTTTGTTAATGGGTTAAAACACGATTACAAGGATTGAGAATTGTTCTATCTTTCGATTCGAAAAAGGTTTCTGTAAAACTGTGACACACCATTTCAATTTCAGTTCAGTGCCCCATCTAGAACAGTGGACAACAAGGATTATGAAAGTTTGGTGCTGATGAAGATGAGACAGGCAGAGGAACGAAAAAGATTGATAGAACAGATGGAAAAGGAGGATGCTTGTGGCAGCTGATGAAACGAAAAAGACAAACTCTAACACTGAAGTATTGGGTATTACTGTTTGATTGTTTGACATTGTTAAATTTATCTACTTATTGTAGTAGAACAGATGAAAAGGAAAGATTGATGTAATAGATAGGGGGTTAACCCATTCCCAAACAAGACCTGGTTTTGACGCCCCTAGTTGAAAAGCATGGGCGGATCATATAACAGATAGGGGGTTAAGCCATTCCCAAACAAGACCTGGTTTTGACACCCCTAGTTGAAAAGCATGGGCGGATCTAGAGGGGGGGGGGGGGGGGGGGGGGTCGGTGGGTCCGGACCCCCCCCCCCCGGCATTGGCCGAAAATTAAATTTTGACTATATAAATTTAGTGTAACGTTACATATTTATTACATCTTAAGCTTTAATTTGAGCTTGGAACCCCCCCCCCCCCCCCTGGAAAAAAATCTTAGGCTTGGACCCCCCTGGAAAAAATTCCTGGATCCGCCCTTGAAAAGGTTTGAGAAAACATTGAAACATTGAAACAAAAGAAGAAATTGCTGATAATCAGCAATTTCTTCTTTTGTCTCAATATTTTCCGTGCTATATTTTATACAAAACCTGCCTTTATCAATATACATATTGACGTCTGCAGCGACTTTCTAAGTGGAGAAGTCCAACTTTCCGGAGTTTGGGAAACGGTTTCAGGAGAATGTAATTGGCAACTGATGAAATGAGTATAGCCAGTATTGTCAATCATTAACATTAGTATCGCGCGCGATCATATGAATCATTGCATCACATAACACGCAGCCCTTACAATCTCTGACGCTTACGTATATCGTAATTTGTTTCAGTGTTTCAAACTCTGTAAAACTTACATTTAAAATCAACTTAAACTCGTTATACAAGTACATGTAGTTCAATGATTTTAATGAAATTTGAAATAGCCTAGATGTATAAATATTACAGTAGAAAACAAGTCATAAAGGTAAATGTCTTCTGAGAATCTTGCCACTTGGTGATCTTGGTAATTTATCTACAATATGAACGCCCCCTCTCAGTCTTTTGTAGGGTGCAACTTGATCTGTTAAAATAAAAACAATGTATGAATGAGAGACAAGAGTTTGGTTAAGCGTTCGAAACACCATTTTATGCATGAAACCTTACATAAAACGCATTCTATGGATTAAACAATTAAAATTACATAATATTTTTGAAAGATCAATAAAATCTAGTTGTTTGATTACATCTGTTGTATTGTCTTTTTTCGGAAAAGGGGAACAGTAATGAGATTTGCATACCAGCATGCTATATACCTTGTTTACTATAGCATGAAAAGTGTTGAGAGAAAAAGAAAACATGCTGGGTCAGGTATTAACAACGAACCTATGATATTTTTTTGCGATTTTTAACAACAAACCTGATTGGCCCAATCTGATTTCTCGTGCAATCAGAAGCCTTATTACACATTTTACACAGAAACGTGATCGTAAGATCGTTGATAATACGGGCCCCTTCTTTGTTCACCTTTTCCTTTTTATGCATCCGTATCGTTTCCGTTTGTCCGTCCGCCTGTCTGTCTGTCCGAAAACTTAACTGGCCTTTTCTCCTAAAGAAGTCAACATACAAAGCTTAAAATTGTTTGTAACCTTCTTTCTACAATCCATCTGTTCCATGCAATGGGACCTTCCTCAATATCATTCATTAACCCTTACCAAGCCTTAACCTGACAACTTAACATGAAAACTTAACATTGCGATTTCGTGGGGGGCATTTATGTTTCACATATTTATGTTTCGTATTATGTTATCAATGCTTTCCAGAACTGTTTTGATTATTGACGTCATATAAACGAGTAAATTGGAATATATTGGGAAAGATTTTCTCACTGTTTACGAATGTGGCTATGTGTTGCTCTATCCCTGTTTGTCTACACACAACATAGGCTCGAGGCAGATGTCCGAAAACATCGTGTGGCACGCCCACTACTGCTGCATCTTGAACATCAGGATGGGTCAATAATATAGACTCTAAATACGCAGGCGCTACCTGGGAAATGAAACATACGAAAGCTCTATAAATATCGTCGCTTTCAACAAAAACCTCGTATCTGCAGCTTGTTTTAAGCTGCAGTTACGAGGTTTTCGTTGACAAGCGACGATATATTCTTCGTTACAGTTTGTTATTATAATTCAGTTTATCAGAGGCATATGCACTTGTCTCTAATTACAGCTTATTCAATACTTGCCCTTGTTATTCTTTGTCACCATTCAAGATTGATAAATCACAGGAAAATGAGGAAGAATAGTGTGGAATTCTCTATGGGATACATCAACTTTCATCAACATGCATATTGTAAACAAGACCTTCATTTCAAAGAAATCAACTACATGTACATGTATTTCCTATTTCGGGAAAGATTTAAACCTTTCCCAATATAGACCTGGTTTTGACGCCCCCAATAGAAAAGAATTGGGGTGAAATTGAGAGAAAAGAAGAAAATGCTGATTATCAGCATTTTCTCCTTTTGTCTCAATATTTTCTTACCTAAATTACCCACACATCCTGTCATTATCATCATTCATAACGTCGTCTGCAGCAGCTTTTAAATTGGAGGAAAAGGTTTAATTAAGCCTGATGTTTCTACTTACTTGATAGCCTTTATATTTGATGATTTCTTTTAACCTGTCGACTATGAAGTAGTGCCCATCATTGTCAAAGTAACCAATATCCCCTGAAATAAAGCAGGGACAAAATCAGAGCAACAGATTAATCCATTCTGAATTGGTTACTTCAAATTCAAACCCTATGATGTGGTTACTCATTTGAAACGTCTCGATGAGATGATTCCAACGAGTACCCACAACATAGAATTTGGTGAAGAGCTATTACCCCGATCTTTAGCTCTGAAAATTATGTTTTATGCGAAATACTGTTTCCTCCATCAACGTTTTGAGCTACATGGAACGGGAAGTTATCTTGTGGACATCGGAAACCAGATTCCATTTATTTTCATAGAATATGGTTTTATTTTTAAATAGTTTATATCAAATTGTGAAAATACAATCATATTGTAAGTGCGACATGAGTATAAATTTGCGTAATTTGAGTACATCATTGTGCAGATAACTAGCGTCAACCGTACCCTACCTGTTTTCAGCCACCCATCGTCCGTGATTGTATCCGCAGTCGCTACTGGGTTGTTCAAATAGCCCTTCATTACTTGTGGCCCACGTGACCAGATCTCTCCATTCTGATTGGCTCCGAGTGTCATCCCTGTGTCTATGTCTACTACCTAAAACAAAATTTGCCTTTTGCACACCGGTGGCTGACAGACCTTTCCGAAACAACAAACATTTGGACTGTTTCAAATTGAAAGATGCTGCAGACTACAAAATGGTTGTTGATGAAGATTGGAATTACGTATAATAGGCTACAGCACAGGAAATATTGAGACAAGCGAGGTAAATGCTGATCATAAGCATCTCCTTTTACCTCCATGTTTTCCCAATCATTTTCTATCATGGGCGTCCAAAACCATGGTTTTCATTTTGGGAAATGATTAGTAAAACACAGCCCAGACTGTCAATTCTTGAGCCAATCAAAAGTGGTTTCAAAATTGCTTCAATTTATCATGTTTGGAAAACCATCACCAGTTTCTTATAAAAATGACGTTCTTTAACCCTTTCCAAAACGACAAAATTTTAGGGTGATCCACTTCAAAAACTGCCACAAATGACAAAATGGGTGTTTTTAGCTCCACTGGCCTTTCAGGCCAGCGGGCTATTGTCATGGCGATGTGTCCGTCGTGCGTCCGTGCGTCCGTAAACTTTTTCTTTAAAAATCTTCTCCTCAGAAACTACTGGATGGATTTCAACCAAACTTTACAGGAATGATCCTTGAGTGACCCTCTCTCAGATTCCTACAAAGAGTTTGGATTGAACTAGAATAACCTGAGTTATCTGCCCTTGAACATGAAAAAAAGCTGGTTTTGACCTTATTTTTACTCTAAAATCTACAATTTTAACCAATCAAGACAAGACTTGGACAGAATATATATAAGCATGATATCCTGCCTTGGTTTAATTTTCAGCTTGATCGGAATTTTACATCATGAGTTATGTGCCCTTGAATTTGACAAAAATTTCCATTTTCGACTTTGTGTTCACTCTAACAACCATAATTGATAACCAATCAAGATGATATTTGGAGAGAAACTTGTTGAGAACAAGATCTTGCTTTTGTGTAATTTTCAGGATGATTGCATTGCTACAAACTGAGTTATGTGCCCTAGAAATTGACAAAAGGGGGGGTCTCATTTGCGCCCACGCACAGATTTTCTTGTAACTTTACTCATAGAATGCCCCTGACCTATGAACTACAAAAATATATTTGTTTTACTCAAAGAGTGCATATAGGTCTTTACGCGGCACCTTAAAGTGTTCCCTGTTTTCATTGATACCCGTCTTACAAAAACTCAATGTTGGCTATCTAATTTTGGTATAAATCCTCAAGTTTTAATACAAATAGCAAGAAGAGTCATCGTAGAAACTTTTGATACCAATACTGTTGCTCCCAACATGCGCAAAAAATTCTTAGAAATTTATTTAGTCAGAAATTGTCAGAAAAATAGACGAGAAATTTTCAAAACCAAAAATTCTATCAAATATTTTTGTATGTTCCCATCTTTGTCAACCTATGAAATTGATAGGAAAGTTGGCCATATATGTTCCCTGTTTGTATGCAAAATTTGGTGAAAATTTGAAACCGGTAACATTGTCAAATAATAAGAATTGTGAACAAAGGCACCTTAAGATGCTCCCGGATTTCAATGATACCTGTCTAGCAAAAGCACAATTTTGCTTACCCAGTTTTGATATCAGCCCCAAATTTTAAATCTGAATAGCAAGAGGAGTCACTGTAGAATATTTTGGTACCAATATTGTTGATATCAACATGAAAAAAATTCTTAGAAATTTATTTAGTCAGAAATTGTCAGAAAAATAGACGAGAAATTTTCAAAACCTAAAATTATATCAATTTGTTTTTGTATGTTCCCGTCTTTGTCAACCTATGAAATTGATACGAAAGTTGGCCATCTATGTTCCCTGTTTGTATGCAAAATTTGGTGAAAATTTGCAACCGGTAACATTGTCAAATAATGAGAATTGTGAACAACGGCACCTTAAGATGCTCCCGGATTTCAATGATACCTGTCTAGCAAAACCACAATATTGCTTACCTAGTTTTGATATCAGCCCCAAATTTTAAATCGGAATAGCAAGAGGAGTCACTGTAGAATATTTTGGTACCAATATTGTTGATATCAACATGAACATATAAATTCTTAGAAATCTATTTAGTCAGAAATTGTCAGAAAAGTAGTCGAGAAATTTTCAAAACCTAAAATTATATCAATTTGTTTTTGTATGTTCCCGTCTTTGTCAACCTATGAAATCGACAAGAAAATTAGCCATATATGTCCCCTGTTTGCATGAAAGATTTGGTGAAAATTTGAAACCGGTAACGTTGTCAAATAATGAGAATTGTGAACAACGACACCTACAGATGCTCCCGGATTTCAATGGTTCACGTCTAGCAAAAGCCCAATATTGCTTACCTAGTTTTGATATCAGTCCCAAATTTTAAATAAGAATTACAAGAAGAGTTATTGTAGAACATGTAAAACATTTTCAGACCAATATTTTTAATAGCAACATGCCACATAATTTCTCAGAAATCTTTTTAGTCAGAAATTGACAGAAAAACTACCCAGAAAATTATATAAAACCTAACATTCAATCAAACTCTTTTATATGTTCCCGTCTTTGTCAACCAATGGAATTAATAAGAAAGTTGGCCATATATGATCCCTGTTTGCATGCAAAATTTGGTGAAAATTTGAAACCGGTAACATTGTCAAATTATAAAAAATGTGAACAACGGCATCTTAACATGCTCCTGAATTTAAATGGTACCCGTCTAGCAAAAGCCCAATTTTGCTTACCTAGTTTTGATATCAGTCCCAAATTTTGAATCAAAATAGCAAGAGGGGTCATTGAAGAACATTTTGGTACCAACAATGTTGATGCCAACATGCAAAAAAAATTCTCAGAAATTTATTTGGTCAGGAATTGTCAGAAAAACTGCCGAGAAATTTTCACCTATGAAATTGATAAAAACGGTTAGCCATATATGTCTCCTAGTCGTATGCAGAATTTGGTGAAAATTTGAAACCGGTAACATTGTCAAAGAATGAGAATTGTGAACAAATGCACCTTAGAATGCTCCCGGATTTTAATGGTACCCATCTAGCAAAAGCTCAGTATTGCCTACAAAGTATTGATATCAGTCCCCAATCTTAAATTAGAAAAGCAAGAGGAGTCATCATACAACATTTTTGTATCAATATTGTTGATTCAAACATGCGAAAATGATGCATGTTCTTCTCAAATCTGAGATTATCAAAAAGTTAATATGTCAACAAAGCAGTGGCTACTTCATCATTACAATAGAAATATTAGCAATTTTGCATTCAAAGGCACAATTAATGTACAATAAAAACTGTTTTTGTGTTCCTTTTATTATCTTGAGCAGTGTAGTAAAGAAAAAATGTTTATATTTTTAATAACTGTGCGATAATGCTCTTATAAGGGCCCAGCACTGTAACCGGAAGAAGAAGAAAGTAGTATAAGTGCTGATAAGCCACAAAGGAAAGTTGAAAAGGGTGACGTAATAGATTGAATATGTAACATTATGCATCTCCTTTATTTTTCATCCCCACATTTTATAATTTACTCTGCTGTTTGGGTTTTTTCTTCCATAATATCATTGGTGGGTGGGGTAAGACAATGTGCCCATTATTCTTTAAAATCATGTTTTTGTGTGAAAAAAGTTAAAATTGATGCCATGTGTAAGTTGGTCATGTTAAATAAAGACACAACAAAGCATAATGAGCTATTTACAAATGTATTTGAAAATAATTAAGTAAAATCTTAGATTTTACATTCTTAGAAATCTGGACCCTTTACACTTAAATTCAAAAACAACACTGTTACCGGTTTTATTTTTTCTTCATATTTTACCATAAGCATGGGCAAATATAAGGGCAATTTTTATGTAAATTTTATAGGTTGACAAAAACTGAAACTAGGTGAAATTAAGACCTGAATTTGGTAGAAATACTTGAAAACTAAAAAATTTGGCGATGGGGCCATACAAAATCTTCTAGGAAATTGTTTTTTGTTGAGTAATATATACTATTCTGGTTTATACAAGATGAGAAATTATTAGACATTATTTTTGGGGACAATTTTGCTCGAATACGACAAAGCTGTGTGTATATGGCCTCGTTTAGTAAGGATACCCCCCATTTTTAAGCAAAAATCTTAAAATTCTTAAAAAAATATTTTCCAGAAAAGATTTTTCAAAAACATTTCGGGAATAACATGGTAATAAAGAATACTAACTTCATACCAAATTTCATGAAATTCCGAGCGTGGGCACAACCCTATGGGAATTTCTAATAGGGTGAGACCCCCCCCCCCCCCCCCCCTTTCAGTTTTCAACACTTTTTTCACTTTTGTGGCCACATATATAGATTAATACTGACAAGATTTGGACAGACCATAAGATCTTGCTCGAGTTTAATATTCAGCTTGATTATTGTGGTGTTCAAGACATAAATTATCAAGTCAAAATCATGTTTTTAGATCAGAATGTCTTTATTTTCATGACCAATTTGTTACATGCACAATCGCAACTTCTTGAACTAAATATCATAAAGAAAAACAACTCTTACTGAACTTTAAATTGCTCATATCAAAAGTTACTTCCCTTAGTCTACCACAATTATTAACTCACATATTGAATAATGTGCCCTTGAATAAGGAATGATTTTCGCGGGCTCGTGGGCTAAAAATAGATTTCTGATGGGAAATCCCTCAACAACGTTTGCCGGGTACCAGTCTAATATTTTGTTTATCGGTCATGAATCGGACAATTTTTTCGTAACAGTGTTAGCGAAAAATTATCATTTTCAAGCGAGATATTAGTCGATCGAAGATAATGCAGGCGGGAACTAAAACTACGAAACATTGCGCATATTCAACATGCAATATTGATTCCAGATACGGAGACAGACCAGAAATGACAAACGTTTTTTCTTCAGATTCCTCAGCAGCTTAAACAGAAAAAACATCGAAAAGTCTAAAAGTAAAGTAGCTATGATCATGAAACTTCGCGGGTAGATAGATCTCACCAAGGAGGAGTGCAACGTACAATGAGCATAACTCTACCTTGCGTATAAATGAGTTATTGCCCTCTGTTGTAGGCCTAGTGAAAGCCTATGGGGGTATCAAATCACATTCAGCGACAAATTCTATTTTTTTTTTTTTCAGATAAATCCTTTCCTAAACAAGACCGGTTTTGACGTCCCCAACAGAAAAGTATTGGGAAAACATTGAGACAAAAGAAGAAAATGATGATCGACCAAATTGAAAAGACCTGCACAGCAAACAAAATGAGTGTGAATAACTTCTTTGGATATTGATGATCATTCTACTTTTGCCTTGATATTTTCCCGGACATAAAACACTTAAAGTATTCACACCCGTTTTGTCATCTGCAGACTTTTTTTGAATTTGGCCCAACATGACATTTGGCGTTTTGGAAAGGGTAAGCGAGTACGCACGAGCGGCACGGCGAATCTAAGGCAGGACCGTATGTGTAAACATTACTTGTCAACTAGTTATTTCATAGTTACCTATCTTAAAAAGTACACGACAGTGCAGCAACCTTCTCAACTCTTAATTATAATGTTTCTCAACAAATGATTACGGTAATCCACCTGATCCAGCTCTTAGAACGTCATCTTCAGCAAGTTGATCGTGGAAAAACTTCGCGAGATTCACAGCCATATATTTGTACGATAGAGGATTCCCAATCTATTTTTAGACCAGTGAGGCGTGACGATGACGTATTTGTTTAAACGAAAAACCGAATCCTATTTGGCATAATGACAGTTTTCAACTTTATCATCACTCTAAAAATCTCCAAAATATTAGTCAATCATTTACCTTCTTTTCGCTTTGACCACATAATTGCTTCTCTTTACTTTTTTCTGCTCTAAGAATCACAAGAATTTAAAAATATATCAGTTGAAGCATTTAGATAAATTTGTCAATTTTTTATAGTAAACCACAAGAAATTCAGGCCTGTGGAGCGACTCAAGACCTTCAGGTCTTTCTAGTTAAAGATAGGATTTGCGTAAACTATGACATAGAAAATATTGAGACAAAGGGAGAAACTGCTGGTTATCAGCAGTTTCTTCTTTTGTTTCAATGTTTTCCCAAGCCTTTTTATGCTCCCCGAAAAAAATTCGGGGGAGCATATAGTCGTCATGCTGTCCGTTTGTCCGTCCGGCTGTCCGTCCGTCCGTCCGTGTGTCCGTCCGTCCGTCCGTCCACAGCCATATCTCAGCAACCCTTGCACCAAATTCAACGAAACTTGACATGTGAACTCCCAGGCATAATCCCCATGGACCTTTGTCTTCGTTTGTTGATTTGAGGTTGCGTCATGGAAAAAGGGGTCTTGATGTAAAAATTAGATTTTCTCCAATTTCTTCTCACCCAATAGGCAGAATTTAATGAAATTTTGTACTTTTGTGATAAATGATATGTTCTAGACCATATCCTATAAATTATATGTATACAAAAAATCTGTCATGGGAAAAGGGGGCTTAATGTAGATCTATGATAATTTTTATTTTGTGACAAACACTTATTCGGGGAGCATAATCCGTCTATGACGGCTCTTGTCTATAATGGACGTAAAAACCAGGTCTTGTTTGGGAAAGAGTTAAAAGGAAATGTTTGCATTGAAATCATTCAATCTCTATACAAATGACTTACTTTACATTCTGTGTTAGGTAGAGGCACACCTATAGATCCGTACGTCCACCCGTCTAGAGGTGTCGTGGTCAAAGCTGGACTAGCCTCCGACATGCCATATCCTGGAAACATTAACATAGGCCCTTTAAAATGAACATAGGGTAGCTAGAATACGAAAAGTGGACACTGTCGACATTCTGGACCAACCTTTTCCCAAACAATGAAACTTTAGATAATCTCATTCTTGTCGACCAGATTGTTTGGCTTTGTCTGCAAGAAAAATCAGAAAATATTCATGGATCGAATAGACTTTAATCTTGTAAATTC
This sequence comes from Fragum sueziense, assembly GCA_963680895.1. Taxonomy (NCBI): domain Eukaryota; kingdom Metazoa; phylum Mollusca; class Bivalvia; order Cardiida; family Cardiidae; genus Fragum; species Fragum sueziense. The sequence continues at coordinate 62,771,660 of OY804593.1, forward strand.
CTAGATCCATGCAGTCTTTGTATAAATGGATGTTACTTGGGAGATAGATCTTGTTGTCGAACAAATTATTGCAAATATGGTAAATTGAAGCAATTATGAATCACTTTTTGATTGGCTAGCATCGATTTCGGCAAAATACAAACGTGCATGCATATTTACTCGCGTGGTTCCATATATTACCCATGCTTGCGTATTGTTTTCTTCTACACACGTAAATTTTTATATGTTAATGCACGATTGAGTTGTTGCGTCAAAAGTAGTGCATTCCTGAATCAATAATGGACAAAGTGAAGGGAGAGATTGACCAAATGTCGAACTATACCTTGACGAATCCCTGTTATTTTCAAACGCTCGACCATTTTCTCCGTCAGTTCACGCCCAAGTGGTGCTGCCCCGGAGTAGGGATTTGTAAAACAACTGAGATCAAACTTGTCAACCTGATCATCATTGGCCAAAAAGCTGACAACAGGAGGGGCGATGAGGGAAAATGAGATCTAGAGGTAAAAAAATAAGTAACTATGTTGTGACCATTACCAAATCGTCGCTTTTCAACAAGACCTCGCAACCGCTTCTTGAAACAAGCTGCAGTTACGAGGTTTCGCGTTGAAAAACTGCGAAATAAACTTACTGGAATGGCGGTAACGAGCCAGTTCGACCTCAGTTCAAACAAAATGTCACTCAAAACTAAAACACACACACACAGACACACCATACATATATACTGAACCTCAGAAATAACGCACCACTTTTTCTTGTTTAATATTTTTGTAACTAAATAGTTTATTTTGCTGAAAAAGTGTAAATTGGTATAGGCCAGAGACTAGGTATGCAAAAAATACACTCATACGCACTAAACCCATTCTCCCGTGACGCTAGCCGTTCAAACTGGGAAAACAGGTTTTCTGCACGTGCTGCAGCAATGACCTCATGCAAAAACCAGTTTTTAGGTTGAAAATGTACATGCAGTAGGTGACATAAAGAAAACACCAAAACATTCTATCAGTCGCAAGCTTTAAAAGCTTGAAACAATACCGATGCTTTCCAATGACGAACGCAATTTTGCTCTTGGGATGCTGCAGGCAGGGATGAGGTCACGGACTGTTGCATACGTGGTGGGATGTCATCACACGACTATTTACTGTCTCGGGGAGCGTTTCCGACAAACTGGGACAGTGGTAGACCGTCCGCCCCATTGAGAACATGTGGGATCAGTTAAACAGGATGGTGAGAAGCAGACCACGGCAGCCCCATACATTGCCTCAATTTCAAAGAGCTTTGCAGGAAGAGTGGAAAGCCATGCCACAGGCCAGAATACAAAAAGTTATCGGTTCAATGCGCCGACGATACATCGACTGTGTTGCTCTTGAAGGTGGTCACACACGTTACTGATTTTGTGAATTTTACATAAGAGGGTAGTCACGCTTGTGCGCTTGTCACGCTTGATTGCTTTGAGATAGCGAAGGGTTTTTTTACCAAAAGCGAGAAAATTGAAAGCACTTGTGCGTGTACATTTTTAAAAAAAGAATCTAATAAAAAAGTTATATTGAAAATTATGAGTGGTGCGTTATTTCTGAGGTTCAGTATATAAGCGCGGATCTGTAAAAACGTCCCTTATAGCATTTGCGACTTTCATGTTTCAAGATCAACCTAAGCCAAAGTACAGACTGATCAGGACCAATAAACATGACCATGTTTGGCCCAAAAGCCTTAAAGGACATCTTTCCAGATCTTGGCTCATACATTATCACATTATGTATGCTTTACATAACAAATGTCTCCTATCCGCATGTTTCATTGCGTGCAAATATCAAAATGAATAATCGAAAACCTCCTTCTTTCACGTTTCTTTATAGCTTTACATGTACCTCGTTGCCTCGTATCTAGGGTGATTAAAAATTCTAAAATTCGTGCATCCAAAAGTTGAAAGAAACTAACACCATTTCCCAAAACAGAAATACCAATAATGATCCTGTAGAATAAAAAAAGAAATCTTATAATTAAGGTAGTCCACTCCTAATGAGATTCGCACGACGTCGGAATTATTCGGGCGCGATCGAAAACATTCGGCGGTGGAACTCCGCCGAATGTTTACGACCGCGCCCGAAAAGGTTCGGATACGTAACGACGCCGCTCGAAAAAGGCAGATGTTTCATGAATCTCAAATTACGGGTATTCTACCTTAATTGATATACATACCCTATAGTTCTGCAGGGTGGTTAGGAAGTTAAGGGGATCGAACCTAGGTAGAGTAACAACTGTAGCTCCCTGACACAGCGGGTTGAGCATTCCGATGACCAGGCCGGCTATATGTACCATGGGCAACACGGACAGAGATCTGTCATCCTCGTAAAACGGTATCATCGTCCTGTGGCTTAAAAGATGGAAAATACATTTGAAAGTCGCTGTATCTAAGTCATTGGGAACATAGCATATCATCGTTTTCCAACCAGAAATTCGTATCTTCAGCTTGTTTAAGCTGCTGTTACGAGGTTTTTGTGGGAAAAGCAGCAATATCTTGTCTTGGAAGGTCAGCGCATGTGACCTACAATTAGAGATTTTACGCAGAATTTATCTATTTCCCAACAATTACGCATTTGGACGATTTTGATTGCTTTATTGAGGTTTTACGCCGTTTTCAACTACTAAAGTCCTATCGCGGCGACTGGAGCACCAAACCATGGATTCCTGTCGTTTCTCACACCAGTACTACCACAACACCCTTACCGAGCCCCCAGCTGCTACCCACATAGGTTCACGATATCAAACCATTGTTGGGTGACTTTTTGTCAGTAAGGGTATTTGCCGCGGTCGGGTATCGAACCCGGGGCCCCTCGAATGCGCTACCAACTGCACCATGGCCGCGGTGGACGATTTTGAATATTGAAGCTTGTGGAAATATTTCGAGAATGAAAGCAAGAATCAAAATGCTGATTACCGGTATTTTCTTTCTTTTCATCAATTAAATTAGCATCTTTTTTTTACCTGATCGCATTTTTTCATTTCCAGGACGAATTAAGTATCTGGGCGTCAAACACCTGCAAGTTTCCAGTCAAAGCTTGGACAATCATGATAACCAGCATTTGTAAAAATGTGCCTTATACCTGAGCGCTGTGATCTGAGCTACCAAGTTTCTGTGTGTCAACATGACTCCCTTCGGTACCCCGGTCGTGCCGCTGCTGAACGGAATCAGTGCCACATCGTCAGCAGGACGATCTGTGCCTACACTCGTCCGATCTTTGTGAGCTGGTTTGCTCTTCAGAAGGCTTGCTAGAGGGGTACATCCACTATGTTCTCCTATCACTATCACGTCCTGATGTAATTAGATATCGAGGGCTTACTGTAAAACTATTGTAATTTCACATAGAATTTAACCTATTGGATGGAGAACTTTTTGTGGCTTAACCCTTTCCCAAACAAGACCTTGTTTTGATGTCCCTAATAGAAAAGGCTTTGGAAAACGTAGAAACAAAAGAAGAAACTGCTGATAACCAGCAGTTTCTCGTTTTGTCTCAATATTTTCTGTGCCATATTTTACACAAATTCTATATTTGACAACATCCATTTTGTTATTTGTGGCAGATTTTGAAGTGAATCACCCTAAAATTTTGCGTTTGGGAAAGGTTTAAACATTTTCCAAACGGCAATATTTCAAGGTATTCCAATATAAAAGCTGCTGTACATGACAAAAATAGCGTTGATAAAGGAAATATATGTGTACAATATAGCATAGAAAATATTGAGGCAAAAATGGTTTTTGATTCATTGAGTGTTACGCCATTTTACAACTGCTACGGTCATATCGCGGCGGCTAGAACACCTAACCACGGACTCTTGTCGTTCCTCGTGCCAGTACTACAACAACATCCTAACCGAGCATCCAGCTGCTCCCCCACAAAGATTACCGAATATCAAACCATTGATGGGTGACATTTTTGTCAGAAAGGATATTTGCCGCGACCGAGGATGACAAAGTAATTGAACAAATTGAGAGAGCTTAAACGGTATAACGTGGAGAACATCGAGAGAGAAAGGAAAAAAGTTGAATGTCAGCATTTTTCTCATTTTCTTTTAATGATTTTCTCTCGAGCATTCTGTTCAGACATGTGAAATGGTTTGTGAAAAGGTATAGCAAGGATATATACTCGACAAAAGAGCTAACGCATCACTTTTTAGAATTGCATAACTTCTTTATTTTCAAAGATTTAGATTTATGATTTGGCAAATGTTTATCCCACAAGTTTCTGCACTCATTCATAAAAGTATTTCTAAGTTTTCCTTCTTATTTGACCGCGTCATGCGAAAAGGGGACTAAAACAGTTTTTCGGCTCATGTAACGTGTGATCTTTTTCAATCATTTTTGTTTGAATTGATTTTGAAAGCTGGTTTATTGTGGGATTGAAGTCTGAAAAAATAATTTCTTATCTAACGTAACAAGGGATGTTCGTGGACAACGTAGCTCGCATAGACGCACCTTTTTAAAAGAAAAGGTCAAATTTTCAAGGTCAAGGTCACAAGGTCAAATTGTATAGCCTCATGTGAAAGGTCTTGGTAGGACATGTCTATACGTGAAATATCAAGACTGCATCTCATACAGGTCATAAGATATAGACCGTTACGTTTTTGTCTACGTAAACGACGTCGCCGTCGACCGCAACAATGACACTAACGACACTAGTGATGTAACATTACCTCTGCGGGAATAAATTTCGCGCCCAAAAAAGTGTTTAAGTCGCCAGTTTGTTTAAGGAAGTGTAACTTTTCTATACATTAACTCTTTCAGCCAATACAAACGGTTTGAAAGTTATGCGTGAATATCCCATTTTAATTATTTCAGACTTTATGAATTTTAGAATTAAGGGTGTCCTTACCAAAAGTTCTATAATTTAAAACAGACTGTAGCATTTACTATGAAATTTCATAGACTTCTTATCAAATGGTGGTAGTCGGCATGTGCAAATTTTGAAGGTATTCTGTAGATTTGTTAAAAGTATATTAACAAAGATCTGGGTGATGCGTTAGCAGTTTTGCCGAGTATATTTAATCGCTAATGCAACTTTTGAGTTTACCTTAAACCTTTCACAAACTGCAATATTCGATATTGCAGTTCAGCTTGAATTGAATGCTGTTACAGACGACAAAATAGAATAAATTAGGGTAAGGAGGGGCAAAACGCCCAGGTGGGGTCAAACGCCCATCCCTATTATTTCGTCACTCATTATGTCAATTGATATTTGTCTTGATTTTACACTTGAAGTATTCTTTTAGAAAGATGCCCATGAAATTTTTTACATCTAAACGTCATTCAGTATGCGAATAATTGTTTATTTTACATATGTTTGATCTAATATTTGGGTAATGGGTTTTTCTTGTGTATCTTATTTCAGTCCGAGTATTCAATCAACCAAAATGCATTTTATATTTATATGTACAATTGGTTGCCTACACAAAAGATAAAAAGAAAAAAATATCAACATATTTTTTTCTCTGGCCAAATTAAATCACCCACCCCCTTTGGGGCAAAACGCCTGTGCTGCTTTGGGGCAAAACGCCCAGACTGGGCGTTTTGCCCCTTCCAAGGGCTAAATAGTAGGCGTTTTGCCCCTGGTATGGATAAGTAGGTATTCAGAAGTACTAAAATTTTCCTTTAAACTCAAAGAATGACTAAGGTTAGTACATATGATGAAATCCATTTACATTTCGTTGTCTACAAAAGAAAAACTGGGAAAAAAGACCGACTTTTCGCGAATATATCAAACTTTTATGTCACCTGATGGATCCATGTGGGGCAAAACGCCCATGAAACGTCGATTTTGTGTTAAAATGAGACAATAAGACCATTTAATCTACTTTAAAGGGGTCTTATAAAGAACATAACATCAGTATGTTTTAATTTGACTGATATGAAGATGCTGCAGACAAAGGACAGTAACACGTAACCACTTTTATAGACAAGTAAATTATGCCCAAATCTAGCCTTTACGCTTGATAAAAAATGTTGAAAATATGATAAAACCCACCCAAAATATATTTTTCCTAGTATATTAATTACAAACTAATTATATTCCTATTTTCCCCCGGATATTTTCAAAATATTTTTTTTTGTTTTTCATATGGGACATAAAGGCCAGTTGTGGGCTTCATGCCCCACCCCCAAAGGCGTTTTGCCCCGAGGGTGGGGCAAAAAGGCCAAATTTCGATAAAAATTGTTTTAACGACAGGCATTTTTTTAAATCAAATGACAAAGCTGTTTTGTGTATAGACATTTGGGACAAAGGGCAAAGTTTAATTTCACGTTGAAACATTAAATTTTACATTATACTTTGTTTGTGTTGTGCTACAGCGCTCTTTCCTTAAGGGGGGGGGGCGTTTTGCCCCTCCTTACCCTATTACATAATGGTAGAGAAAATATTGAGCAGAAAAGAGAAAGTGGTGACGATCAACAATGCGTTCTTTTCTCTCAATGCTTTTCTATGCTGCAGGCTATGTACTGCAGACGTATGAATCAGAGCTTAGTTTGTGAAGTATTAAACTCGTTTAATGCAAAACGACGTATAGAAAATATTCTTCTGTTTTCTCGTGACCCATCAAACTAAAAGAGGTCTTCTGTGAAGTTCTCAAAACCAAATTTCAAGAAACGGATAAGACTATGCATATGTCAGTCATATGTTGCATTTGGAAATTGAACACACAGTAAGATAGGAAAAACAACCTAGATCCACAAAATAACGTTAGTTTCAATCCTAGTCAGTCTACTCCGGCGGATTGTGCAGACTAACTAGGGTCACAATTCCCAGAAGACCCCTTTTAGCGTAACAGTTCACATATCTATGGCTCAGCGCGAAACAGTTGTAACTGCATATAATGTTATAGGCAGTTACAACCGCTTCACGTCTAGCCATCGATATGTAAAGGCGAGGAAAAAACAACATAAACGAATCTTTACATTTCATTCATTTATTCAATAAAGCAATTTTTCAGCAACCATACATCAACTCACAAGTTCAATGAAGTTAAACTACTAAATAAAATTTATCAGACAATCTCAGATTATAGTCAGATATATATTAAAAAGACCAATCATTGCAAAAAGAGCAACATCTAAGGGGGGGGGGGGGGGGGGGTAATGACATTCGAAATGGAAATATTGCAGGCTGATTTAATCGTTATAGGTATGCCTGTTTCTCATTAATCCGTGGATTCTCATTGATTTCGTGGATATAGAAATACCGCTCGCGCAGTTATTCTGTATGTTCAAAATATGTGAAAATGATAAGTCTTCACACAAGAAATATTTTGCTGATGTTAAATTGTCAAAAATTGGGTTCTGATGACTTTTTCTTACAGAATTTTAATTTAACCCTATTTATGAACAGTTTTTCAGTTTGAAACAAAAGTTCTGCACCAGGGGTTTAGTTTGATAGCAATGTCTTTAAAGAAAATCACCCTTTTCAACCATTGCTTTGCACCAATTGATGTACGTCTATATAGATTTGCTCTTCTGTCATTCTGTTGTTTGTTTATATCATTTATTTGAAAGAAATTTAGGTCTAATCAGAATCCACGAAATCAACGAGAAAAAAGATGGCCGACCTTTATTTTCAAGACACCTCAAATTAATGTCATATTTCAAAACCTATTATCGTTTTAGAGTAGAATTCTTTATGCAAGTTAAAGATTTTTTGTTTCTAAATTGATCTATGAATAGAGGTAGCAAGAATTTCATATACTATTGTACATATACAACATTTCAAATTAAGATCCACGAATTTAGGGGTAAACGGCATACTCATTCGAATTTTCCCGTCGAGATGATTTGAATGAGTACAAATTAAACAAAACATATTATGGTTTGGATACAATATAACAATTTTGGAACATCTATGCATGCCCCCTCTGATCTGTGTATTCATTAATTATGATCCTCTCCCTGATCCTGACAAAAGGTGGGGGTTATAAGACAAACTAAGCGCGGTAAAATTGCTTCAAATTTTGTTTTGTACAAAGTGAAGTTAAGATACATTTTCTTGGTCGTGTCAACATTCAAACAATAACCGCAATTTAAAAGTTCGATACAAAAATCATTTATAACAGAGACGATAATAATTATATACACAAAAATGTAAAAACGTAACCAAAAATCCCTTCAATGTTCATTTTGCACTTCTTTCAGTGGTACTGTTACACGTAAAGATCCTGATTTGTTCATTTCAACTCTGGCACTATCAACTACACTCCATTTGGGTAAAGAAAACTTCCTCTGTACTTTTTGGTAACTCACAAACGTGTCTGTTTTGACCTCCCTCTCTGCCTCGATCTGTAGACCATCATTTTTCAGTTGAACCTTGATGTCTTCTGGTGTATACCCGCCAAGATTTACGGTCATCTCAAAATGTTCAACTCCGTCGATTTCTTTAATTGATGATGATTCTATTAAAGCGCTGTCTGACCCGTCATCCACGTGTTTTATAACAAGACCTTTATCGTTAGAGCCAGCTTGCCCGTCATCTGACACCATGGACACGGTGGTTGGCTCACTCTGGTATGCTTTATTTGGCTTGTTGTCAACTAAAAAGTTCTCAGTATCTGCCATATCACCATCCTCTACTGATGTGCGATTTTCTTTAATTTTCTCATCTTCTGGCCTATTACATTCACTATTTTCGTCGTTAGTACTTTTCTCACTTACATCTTCTATAATGATTTCAGTGTTATTGTCTGGCATTACAGTTTGATCACCCACAATCTCGCCCTTATTTTCTGTTTGGTTATGGCTAGTAGATATCTCGCTGTCAATATGTTCTATGGGTACTTCGATCACTGGCTCATCGGACTCCTTTTCTGTCTGGACGTCCATGTTTTGGTGTGCTTTATTTACTGTACCAGAAGATTCATCAACGACCACTGGTTCTGGTTCATCTCGTTGTTTTATACCATCAGGATGTGCCTTCTCCACATACGGAGCTGTCAAAATAAGCTTGCCGTTATCCTCTGAATAACAGTTCAGTTTTTCATCGTCAACATCCTTCGGAATTTGGATTTTTCGGAAACGTTCCACCACGTCGTGCCCGGTCTCTGTTTCCTCGACTTGTCTTGCTGAAATATGAACCGCTCCATCCTTTACCTTCACTGTTATGTCTTCTGGGTTGAAACCTTTCAAATTCAATCTGTATACCCACGGCGACCTCGGCTGTTTGGTGATTTCACGTTTTTTGTGATATTCGCCCGTTCTCACATTGTACAAAGTCTGTCCGAGCAGACTGTCCACCAATGCGTCGAAAAATAACGGCTGATCACAAAGTCTCTGTGTACAATTGTTTGTCCCATACCCGCTCTGTGGTCGTCTTGTCTGGTACGGCATTGTTGTGTAACGATACATCGGGATGAAAAACTTGCCCATATCTTCTTCTTGTTGGCTAGCTCACGAATGATTTGATAAACAATGTTCAGAAAATAATTTTACACAATTTATTTCGGGTAGATTTAGTTTCCGTCAACGTTTGCAGTGGTGTGCTTCTCGGTGTGTTCTCGAATTCAAACTGAAGCAGAGTCACAATCGGTTCGGTATTTATAGCTCTTATCGTCGATGCCTCGAACATTCGGGATACTTACAGATGACATGTTGTTTACGTTTTCTCGAAATTTCTGGATTTCCGTAGTTTGTGCTAAAAATAGACACGTATTTGCCGCCCTATAGCCAAAATGCTGCGATTTTCATGTCCTGGTTTTTCTTAATCTATAAATAGCTTATATGATGATACAATCTATAAATAGTTTTTCGCTAGCCATTTCGAGCAAGTTCCCGAACCTAAACTTTCACCCTCTCCGAAATAACGCCTGAACTGACGATGTCTCCAATAAAGATGGCTTTGAACAATTATTGTGGGGGAGGAAGAAAGTGATGGCGGTTATTGTTCGAATAATCCTCTAGAGATCCTATTTTTTGGAAGGCTAACATTAATCCATTACCAGATGACAAAAATTAAGACTAGTCCTAGTTCTAAGATGTTGCAGCTCAGACAATTTGATATGAATAAAATCAAATTCTTTTTTGGTCTTTTGCTGTAGAAAACTTTGTGGGGAATGAAGAAATTGCTTGTGACATGCAATTTCTTCATCATTATCCAGCGGCGAGTCATAAAGAATCACTGTGTGGGAATGGTTTAATTAAATTTTGTCGTCTGCAAAATCCTTGAAATTGGACAGGTGCAAAATGTTGTCGTTTTGGAAAGCGTCAAACCCGCATACATAACTTTTTTTTAGGTTTAGCATAGGCTCCTACCTCAACTGAAGACACTTGGTCCTTGACATGTTGGGCTTTCTCGGCACAATCCTCTGTCGCAAACAACAATCGGGATTTTGTCTCGGAAACTTGTTGCGTGAGCTCGCCTATTTGAAAGACAATTCACTTATTTTATAGGCCTATCTCAACCTCGAAAACACCGAAGTCTCCGCATACCTTCGTTTTTTCTTCGAAAACCTCGTAACTGCAGCATAAAACAAACCGCGGTTACCAGGTTTTCGAAGAAAATCGACAATACGCTATGTTTCCGAGGCTATGGGTTTCCGAGGATAATTTTATTTAAACTATGACTTGTCTTAAGTTAAGGTATTGTAGACAATGGATGTGAATAAAGGCAGGATTAAAAGTGTCAATATTGGCCTAGCAAAATAAAATATTAACCAAAGGGAGAAAACGCTGGTGTTCAAATCAGATTTTGTCTCAATGTTTTCCAAATTCCAAAATATTAATACGTAGAATTAGGTTTAAATCTAGTTACCCGTTGTGAGTTGGGAGTTCGCAATCGTAAGAGCCATCCGAGCTGAGGTTACACCCCCGAACACGTGTGCGAACTCTGGCTCATTGGTCCCACACAGGCACGCAACATCACCTGGGTCAAAACCACGAGATGCAAGATTGTCGGACAAATTCCTCGTCTCTTCCAGCAAACGACCAAATGTCCATTTTCTGTTGGTTTTACCGTCTATCTGAAAAACACAAAGTAAATTAAGGGAACTTGTCATAATTATAAGCTGCTCTGTACAGACTATTTTAAAAATCGCCTGAATACAATACAAGTAAAACAAAGAAATTTTGAACGCAAAAGGAGAAAATGCAGGCATTCAGCAATTTTTCCTTCTTCCTAAATGTTTTCCAAAGCACTGACTCGTTTATTAGGCACATCAAATGCAGATCTTCTTTGGGAATTTCTCAGTCAATTAACTATTTAATTCGCCTATTCAATCAATCAACGAATCGATCAATCAATATTAAAACTTTATATTTTCTGAAAGAGAGCATGCGTTATAGCAATTCAATTCTATTAACTCGGTAAACATATAATCATGTTATCCTTTTCCCAATCAATACCTGATTTTGGCATTACAAATTGCATGAAGAGGCTTTGAAAAATCGTTATTTTCTCCTTTTGTACCAATGTCTTCTGTACTATATATTATACATAAATCCTTTCTTTTTTATCATCCATTTTGTCATCTGCAGCTCCGATCGGATTGGATCAACACATCTCTTGTTGTTTTTGGAAAAGGAAAAATGTAAAATGTTAGCTTAGAATCTCGTGTGTCTAAATTACATGTACGAACCAGTGCTGTCTTATGTGCATTCTGCTCAAACCGTCTGAACATAAAATCCGAAATCGTACAATTTTCTATCTCTAAATCGAACCTCGATTTGTGATAGAATCGACATAAGATTTGTCTTGAACATAGTGTAACAGCACATTTCCCACGATTCATGGCGTCCAGAGTAGTTCTATTCTTATCTCCCAAGTCATTTTCTTATCTTTTACTATAATTCTAGATATCGTTTACTTCTTCCCCAAACAAGCCATTGTTTTGACGTCCCTAATAGAAAAAGCATTGAGAAAACATTGAGAAAAAAGAAGAAACTGCTGATAACCAGCAGTTTCTCCTTTTGTCTCGAAATTTCTTTGCTTTATTGTACACGAACTGTGTATATCTCTTCCAACCTCCATTTTGTCAAAGGCAGCAACTTTCAAAATTCAACTACCCTACAAATTTGTTTGGGAAAGGGTTAAAATCATATATAACTTAAGAATTGCTTTAGGCCTAATCCTTTCTCAAAAATAAAAAAAAACAGATAAAAAGCGTTTAAAACATAGAGGCGCTAGAAGAAACAAGTAAAGTGTGAAAAGGTTATCTTATGACGTTGAAAGTATTCCGAAATGCGGAGAAAATACTGATAGAGATCGCATTGTTTTCAACCAATATTTGGAATTATGACCTTTTGTTGCTACTGCTGAAGCATGCCTTGTTTGAGAAGTGGCTTAATGACGTGTTTCAGTGTTTAGATTGGAACCTATGCCGTACTAGATCACTGGGAGGACTAATTACATTCAATTTTGTCTCTGACCAAACTTTCGCAAATCTTGTCAAAAATTAGAATAAAATCGGCTTAATCACTGACTTAATTTCATGTTCAATGTCTAGCCTATATATCCATTTTTTTATATTTTACCACAAACACATGTGTAATTGTTTATTCATCACACATTTGAAATATTCTTCTCCATAGATGCAAAAATATAGTTCCGCATCATTTGAAATAATTATGGTCACGCTACAACAATTTTGTGAACCGAACCTTAAGCCTCTCTTACAACCGGTCGTAGGCCTACGTCCTCCTTCGTGCGATCTGCGTCTAAAACGTACGTTTAGTTGTGCGATGCACGCACGTGCAACGTACGATTTTAGTGGACGCTGTCGTATGTTTCGTTTATATTGAAGTAAAGTACCAACACAAGTATAGTGTATACAGGAATATATTCTAATGAATTATAAACATGTATGTACATCAACAATATAACAAACTAAAGCTATGTCTAATGACTGAGTGTGAATGACCTAAAAGTAATAAGAGTAGGTGGCTTATATACTGGCTAATTAAAGTATATAGTCTGTTTCATATAAAGCATTCATCCACTCATACAACATCTCCCTTCTTTTGAAAGAAATCAAAGTATTACTCTTTTAAACAATCAATTCAAATGTATAAAGAGTTATCTTCAACGTAAGAGTTAACACTGTACTGCAGACGACACATTCTGAGTCAATTAGCAAATTATCTGTAACTGAAGTATCATGTTACCTAGAGAGAGATATTCATTCATAAAACAAAATACTATGGAATTTACTATAAAAGATAGTCAACCTAGTTTTGCCATTCATCACCAGTAAAGCGCTGATTTTTCTTCACAACTCTTCCGGACCGTGTAACATATCTACCTGGGTCATATTTCGGGGATTTCTCAGGTTCTTGAGGTACAGTAAGGGGAGTTTTATCAAGCAAAATGTTCGTGCTAAAAGGATTGATATCTGTTACATTCTCAGACGTCGGATTGAGATGTTTCCTATTCCGTCTGTATGTGCAACCATCTCTTGTCTGTACAATGTACGATCTATTGTTCAACTTTTTGATGACTTTTGCTTGTTTCCATATTTTGTTCATCTGTATGCGAACTGAGTCATTAACATCTAAAGGTTTAAGCTTTCTGGCTGATTTATCATAATCTGACTTTTGTTTGCTTTTTGACTTTGACATTAATCTTTGAACTTTTTGTAAATCGACTTGTTGGGGTAAGAGTGATTTACATGTTATTGGAATGAACGATTTAGTTCTGCGACCTAACAATAACTGTGCTGGCGAGTAACCACATTCCAAGGGAGTGTTTCTGTATTCAAGAAACGAAATGTATGGACTTTGTTTTTCAGCAACGGCTTTTTTCATAAGTTTCTTAGCAATGCCTACACCTTTCTCTGCCAACCCATTACCTTTCGGATAACGCGGCGATGAAGCAATGTGTGTAAATTGCCATGAGTTTGAGAACTGTTTAAACTCTTCACTTATGAACTGCGGTCCATTATCAGATATAAGAGTATCACATATACCATATCGGGACATATGAGCTCTTAGTTTCTGTATTACAGTGCTTGATTTTGTGTCTTGCAAGTAATCGACTTCAAAATATCTACTGTAATAATCGATAGTCAACAAGTAGTTTTTTCCATCAAGGTGAAAAAGATCAACACCTATTTTCTCATAAGGCCTACTTGGAAACTCTGTTGCAATCATCGGCTCATTTGCATTTGAGTCACGGTGTGTAAGACATGTGGAACATTTCAAAACGAATTCGGTTATCTGTTTTGTCATTCCTGGCCAAAATAAGTTATCTTTAGCCCGTTCTAGCGTCTTTGTTACACCCATATGACCTATGTGGAGCAAGGTGACTAGCTCTTGCCTAAGTGACCTGGGAATTACAATAGTTTGACCTCGAAATATCATGTTGTCCTCGAATGATAATTCGTCGCGATGGTTCCAGAATTCGAGTATCTCTTTGTCACAATCGGAACGCGTGCCCGGCCAACCTTGTAATATAGTCTTTTTCAAAGTTTGCATTTGTGAATCATTTTCCAAACTATCTCGCACTTTTTGCAAACGACTGTCAGTAACGAACAAATGTTTCTTGACAGAGTGCACATGCAAATCTAGACCTTCGATCATGTTCGGAAACGTGTCTTTGACTGATTGACGCGAAAGACAGTCACTTACCGGTATCGATTTTCCACTAACATGACGAACAGTGATTTTGTATTGCTGTAACTGCAAAAGCATTCTCTGCAACCTTGGCGGTGCAGCGGCAAGCGGTTTTTTCATGATCGATTCAATCGGTTTATGATCGCAGAGACAAATTATTTCTCTACCATATGTATACTGGTGAAAACGTTTCAGACCATACAATATAGCAAGAAGCTCTCTCTCTGTCTGTGCATACATGCATTCTGTTTGGGTCAAGCTTTTCGAAGCATACGCTAAGGGTTTGTCATTTTGGTAAATGCAACAACCAATTCCTGACTGGCTAGCATCAGTTTCAAGTACAAGCTGTTTTTCTGGGTCGAAATAACCAAGAACCGGAGCATTTGTGATTATCTCTTTGACCTGATTAAACGCTTTTGTCTGGGGATCATCCCATATGAAATCTGATTCTTTTTTGAGTAACGCCCTCAGGGGAGAGGTTGCCTCAGCTAGATTTGATGCAAATTTCGCAAGATAATTAACCATACCTAGAAAGGTCTCCAGTTTCTCACGGTTTGTGGGGATAGGGATCTGGGTCATGGCCTTTATCTTATTAGGGTCTGGTTTCAGCCCTGAACTACTAATTACGTGTCCGAAAAACGGTACTTCATCCACGCCTATGATGCACTTTTCTGGGTTAAAGCGAATACCCTTTTCTCGCGCTCGAATCATCGCATTTCTGAGATTTTGGTCATGTTCTGCCTTTGTTTTACCATACACCAGAATATCATCAACTATAGCCTGAATACCTGTCAAATTTTCAAATACTTCTGTGATCTTTTGCAAAAATATGTCACTTGAAGCATTGATTCCAAAAGGAAGTCTAAGATGACAATATCGGCCAAACGGAGTGTTAAACGTAGTAAGCAAAGAAGACTTTTCGTCGAGCTCTACACTCCAGTACGCGTGTCTTATGTCAAGGATGCTGAAATATTTCGCACCTGATAACTGGGAAGTAATATCATCTAATGTAGGCATCTGAAAATGGGGTCTGCGGATTGCCTCATTCAATGCTTTCGGATCAAGACAAATTCTAAGCTTGTTCGTTTTGGGTTTTTCTACCACGACAATCGAATTTACCCAATCAGTCGGTTCTGTGACTTTTCTTATGATTTTATCTTTGACCATTTGATCTAATTCAGACTTTAGCCTGTGTTTCAAAGCTTCTGGAATTCTACGCGGAGCATTTACAGTAGGAGTGACATTATCCCTCAAATGCAATTGACATTTACCCGGAAGTAAACCTATGCCCTGGAATAAATCATTGTACTCCTCCATAACATCCTTTTTCGTCATAGACTGATTTTCTATTGCAAAGGTAATTTTTATCAAGCCAAGATCAATTGAAGTTTGTGTGCATATCAAAGGAGGTGCTGCAGTGTCAACGATATAAAATCTTGTATTGACCTTTGAGCCTCGGTATGAACAATTCAAATTTAACATACCCCGAGTTTTCAACATGTCTCCTGAGTACGCGATCAACTTGCAGTCTGGCTTTTCTAGTGTATTCTTAATACCTAGCAATTTGAACATTGTGAATGGAATTATGTTGGCGCTACTACCTGTATCAACCTTAAAATTGATCTTTGTGGAATTTGGACCAACATGGAGAGTAACAAACAAGGAGTCACGACGGTCTGGTGAAGTTGTGGAAGAAGAAGAAGCGCTTACCGTATTTACGTTATATTCCGTATTTTCACACCCTTCACTCACATTCTCATTCACATTGTTCACAAATTTATTAGATCTACATTTTCTCTGAAAATGGTTCATCTTTTTGCATTTTCTGCACTTTTTACCCTTTGCAGGACAAACAGAGTTATTGTCATGATTAAAACCACATCGATCGCACTCCCTCGAGGTCGATTGTAGCCCTGACTTCGTCTGCTGTTTTGGTCTAGCCCCCGATCGTTTTTGGCCCACTGCGTCCACGTTTGTTGGAGCGTTTAGCGTCATAAAGCTGAGTTGTTTTTGGCAATACTCGTGGTTTTGAGCTATATGTATTGCCCTGTCCATTGTTAGCTTATCGCCTTCATTGATAAGTTTCTCTCGGACACGCTGATCATTACATCCAATAACTATTCGATCACGTATCATGTCATCCGTTATGTCAACAGTGTCACTGTATCGAAAGTTACAGTCTCGGGCTCGAATCCTAAGCCTCGTCACAAATGTATCAATCGTGTCCTGATCCTGTTCTTCCTTATAGAACCGGAATCTTGCAAATATCGGATTCAGTTTGGGTTGTACGTACTCCTTAAAACGATCGTAATACGTTTTTAGCAACTTCGATTCGTCGGCGGAGAGTGTCCAAGATTTGTAAATCTGACGTCCCTCTTCTCCTACCCAGAGAAGCAAATACGAT
Source organism: Fragum sueziense (assembly GCA_963680895.1). NCBI lineage: Eukaryota > Metazoa > Mollusca > Bivalvia > Cardiida > Cardiidae > Fragum > Fragum sueziense. Next base: position 62,788,636 of record OY804593.1, read on the forward strand.
ACTTTCTCTTCCTCCTCTCGCTCGCTGAGTGGTCCCGAAAATATCAGTTCTACGTGCGTTTGGAACCTGTCCCATTGCTCAGGCAAATTCGAATTATTCCAGTTCATCACCGGCGGAGGTATTCCCATTAAATCCATATTGTTTTCACACAAGAAACAATAAGCGAGAAATGTATCAAAAATCCAGTGTTTATTCTGACACCATGTCGTATGTTTCGTTTATATTGAAGTAAAGTACCAACACAAGTATAGTGTATACAGGAATATATTCTAATGAATTATAAACATGTATGTACATCAACAATATAACAAACTAAAGCTATGTCTAATGACTGAGTGTGAATGACCTAAAAGTAATAAGAGTAGGTGGCTTATATACTGGCTAATTAAAGTATATAGTCTGTTTCATATAAAGCATTCATCCACTCATACAACAGACGCAACCACGACGCAGACTGCACGCGGCAAAGAATTGACAGGACATTTTTTTATGCGCTCTTACAACCCGTCGCGCGTCTTTATAAATCGTGCGATTTTGCAGAGTTTTAAAACGTACGATTTAAAAAGACGCACGACGGGTTGTAAGAGAGGCTATCACATTTGTAGACATTGCCGCTCTTTGACGCCCTCAGGCTCACCATATATTTCAAAGATTTTGAAAAAAACGTCGTTGAAGAAATTGCAAGTGATAAACAATGTCTTAGTTTTCCCCCATGTCTCCTATTCAGAAAAGCATTAAGAATGCAAAATTCCATTTCTAAGGCTAGGCTAGGCTACTTAAAATGGTCGCCTGCAACATCTTTGAATTTGACCAGTTTGAAATTTTGCCGTCTGGTAGGCCTAGGCCTAATGGGTTATCCCACATACGTACATTCTATCTGGCCCTTGATGACTCGGCATATGTCAATCCTTTCCCAAACAAGACCTAGTTTTGACGTTTCTAATTAAAATTTGCTCATTGCACATTTTTTCGTAGGCTTAATTTAGCTAAGCAGTAGGCTAAATGCTGATCGATGGTTAGTCTTTCTAGTTTAATTTCCACATTTTCTATGCTATTATTTACACAAACTTTACATGTTACCTTGTATAGGCCTACTATTTATACCATGTATGTTGCATCTGCAGTCAGTTTCCATTTTTAACTAAGCTCTAGGCGGGGTTAAGCTCAGCTGCGTGTCCAAAAAAACCGAATCGGCATTTCTCTAATTTTCGTTTCTGTGAAACAGTTTAAAATGTCAATATTCAGTTAAAGCAATCTTAAATGGATCTATTCTGTCCCCGGAAGATCCAGCCATCCTCCAGAGCGACCTTGACAACCTGGCAGCCTGGGAGAAGAAATGGGGAATGGATTTCCACCCAGAAAAGTTCAGCGCCATCAGAGTCACCAGAGCACGGAACCCAGTAACCACCAGCTATACTCTGAAAGGACACACCCTCGTTGTTGAAGAATCCACCCGCTACCTTGGTGTCGAACTTCAAAACAACATGTTGTGGAATAATCACTTTAGTAAGATATCCAGCAAGGCAAACAGCACTCTTGGATTTCTCCGCCGAAACTTGCGAGTAAGCAATGAGAAAACAAAGTCCGGCGCAGCTTACTAGTCTACGCCATCGAAACACAAGCAGTGTAACTGACATGCTGGATCATCTTCAGTGGGAGCCACTGTCATCACGCAGGACAAAGACTAGGCTTGCAATGCTATTCAAGATCGTACACGACTTGGTAGCAATCCCAGCTGATGACTACCTTACACCTGCCCACTCATCTAGATCTACTCGTTCAGCACACAGCAAGAAATTCCTACAAATTCCAGTGTCATCCGAAATTTTTAAGAACAGCTTCTTCCCAAGCACTATGATAGTATCAGGACCTGGAACACACTACCAGCATCAGTCGCTGAGGCTCCCGGATTGGTATCCTTCAAACGGGAGCTGTCAACACTAAATTTTGATTTCTCACTATAAGGCTAGTACACTCTAAGGATATCTCTGGGCTATGCTCTCGGGGACTTATGGGCCCTGGTACCACCACGGATGGGAGACATGTTAGAGATTGAAGGGTTGAAAGCTATGGTGACTTCTTTTCTAGCTTCTGACTTTCCTATATGCTTTTTCTGACTTTCCTTGTTTTCCTGCATGTTTTCTTCTCTCTTTTACGCAGACCCAAACGCGCAATAATAGTCAAGTGTGACGGCTGTGCGAAACATGTAGATGTAGATGATATTACAATTTAACAAATAATGCCATCGTTTTAATACCGTAGACGTCCGTCTCAAGATTTTCAAGATTTCAAGATTTTAATAAGATCATGACCTCTAACCGAGGTATAGATCAATAAACAAATAACTAACAAAAAATATGACAAACATTTTAGAGAAAGCTTCAAAGAAGACACAAAAAAAGACAGTCTGAGTAGCATGGAAAATACTAGATCTATGAGGTAAATGAAATGTGTTAACCAGACCTACTGGTATCCTCCATCTATCAAGGCCCATCAGCAGTAGATGTAGTCATAGGGCACATGAAAAAATCAGGAAAATATATTTACTGGTAAACATCATTTAGTTTTAAGCTTGAGTTTTTGTGTATCAAACAATACAGGCTCAGATGGGAAGCCACGCTGAGTAGCATCCCATCCGAACCAGCATTGTTCTCCAATGCCCATTAACGCAATACTAGGCCAGGATAGATAAATAATTTAATGGTTTAATAAAGAACACCCATCTCCCCTCTGAAAAAAAGCAAAAACCAGCCAAGCATCTAGGCCGAAACCAGCCGACGTTAACTTCATCAACTAGTGTCCATCTAGTGCTACAATGCGAACAAAGAAGAGAGATAAGTGGTCTACCATTCTAATGACACCAGGAGCTCTGTTCTGGTTCACTGTTCAATAATATTATAATATTATAAATGACATGATATCAACCCTTTCCCCAACAGCAAAATTTTAGGGTTGTTCAATTTCAGAGCTGTTGCTGACGACAAAATGAATGTTGAGTGAAATTTGTGTACAATAAAGCGCTAAAAACATTGTGGCAAAAGAAGAAAATGTTGATCATCAGCATTATCTTCCCCTGTCTCAATGTCTTCACAAGCATATTCAATTAGGGTCTAAAACCAGATTTTTGAGGAAGGGCTAAACATTGCTGTGTATCACCTTAAATGTTGCAAGAATCTCCTTGCAAAACTTACTGAGCTTAAATAGAGCAGGTTTATCCTTGTTATTCATGACCTCATCAAAGATAATAGCATTTGGTTGACGTGGCAGGCTCCGTGGTAAAAACATTCTTCTCTGCTCCTCAAAATAAGAGCATTCAAACAAGTAATGGTATTCATCGCCAAGTTTGTTAAATCTGCATAGATCACATATCCTATCATCCCTCTCAATGCCCCAAAATCTACCAAGTTCAATTGGAAACTTGTGATTCAAACATCTAAAATGGCAAAAAGCCATGGCTAAATCATTAGGTAGCAAATGAAAATATTGTTCAAAAACTAATTCTGTCTTAAACAATCTGTAAATCAAGCACTTAGGTGAGGTAAATATTGATTCTTTCCAACTCAATTTATAATTTTCAATAAGTTTTGACTTTACCAAATGACTTAAGTTATGTGGCACTTGAACAGTGTTATGTGAATTCCAAAGATCATGTGAATTCCAAAGATCATCATAACCACATGTTGTGAGACAATCTTCAATGCTTAAAATCCACTTAGAATGAAAAAGATTTCTCCTGTGCAATGCTATTAAAATACTATAAAGTCTAAATGCAATTTTGTCATGTTTTCCATTTACTATACGTTGCCAAAAGCCAACCATTCTAGATTTACATAATATATCAATGGGGTACCTCCCAAGTTCCCCGTATAACATAACATTAGGTGTAGATTTTTTGACACTCAAGATGATTTTGTAAACCTGTAAACACAATCTTTCAAGTAGCTCTGTATTTTCAAAGCCAGTGACTTCTGAACCATATAGCAAAATAGGTACCACCAAACTGTCAAAAAGTTGCATTTGTAAATCAACTGGAAGTTGCAGCTTACGTGACTTTCTTAGTACAGAAAACATAGCTTTCCTGGCCTGATCTGCGAGTCTTTGATTATTTTTTATGAAACGACCATTAGATGAAAAAAGAGTACCTAGGTATACAAAACCATCCTCTATATCTAACTCTTGTCCATTATAAGTAAACATCATATTATGCTCAAATTTCCTATTACAAAATATTGTTACTTTAGTTTTAGCTGGGTTAACTTCCAAATCCCAAGATTCACAGTACAGATACATTCCATTCAGTGCTGCCTGCAATTCTACTTTTGATTCAGCAAAAATGACCGTATCGTCAGCATAGAGTAAAATGTAAAGCTTAAAATACACTTCAATTTCATCATTACTAAGTAATATTTTAGATAATTCAGAAACATCTTTCAAGCCATTATATGCATGAGATATGAACTCTGATAAATCATTAAGAAACAAAGAAAACAGTATCGGTGATAAGTTCTCACCCTGCCGAACTCCGACATTACTCGTAAAGAACTCGGACTTAGCTAGCCCTAACCTGACACATGATTTTGCATTTGCATATAGACTGTGAATAACCTTAAACATTTTACCGTCAACATGATGCATTAATAATTTCTGCCATAGAAGGCTTCTATTCACAGAGTCAAATGCTTTCTTATAATCAATGAAAGCGCAATATAATTTTTTGCCTCTAAGAAGATAAAAGTAGTTATGTCAACTGTTTTGAGTACCATATGGATGAGCGATGAGCCAAAAAATGGGCGTGGTTAATCATTAACCATGACGCAGTGGGCGTGGCTAATCATTGACCATGACGTTAGTAGGCGTGGTTGACCATTGACCCGTTACATCAGAGGTCAGCCACGCCCAAGCCACGCCCATTTCCGGGGAAATTCCCAGTGACGTCATACCGGACGTGACATCACGGTGAACCACGACCGAACCACGCCCATTTTCGGGTTTTTCCGGTCTATTTTTAGTTCTATCAAGAATACCATAGGCTGGCTGACCACTAACGTCAATTCAGGGGACTCATAGCCGAAGCAACGTCATAAGTCGAAGCAACGTTATAGGTCGGAACAACGTTACGGATCGAAGGGGAGCCACGCCCATTTTTCGGGTTTTTCCTACGGTTTATTTTCAAGACACACCCATTTTCGGGTTTTCCCCACGGTCTATTTTTAGTTCTAACTAGAACGTCATAGGCCGTTTCACCGCTAACGTCGTATCACGAAAGGGATTACTGCTATCAGCATTTTCTTTTGTCTCAATGTTTTCTTTTTTGTCTCAATGTTTTTCTTTTGTCTCAATGTTTTTCTTTCTTGTTTCAATGTTTATTGTTTTCTCTCGATGTTTTCTCACATGTCACGATCAGACTAGATCTCGTTCGGGAAAGGATTATCTAGGTCGGACTAACGACAAATTTTAATCCCCCCCAACACCGTCGATGCGCAGTTTTAATCCCTTTTAATCTCCTAAAATGTTATCTTGATCGAGTAATTGATCGAATTAGTCAGTCTCCGCAAATTTAATTCATTCATTTTTAATTCATTCGCCCGTTCATTTAAGTAACAATAGAAATATCGGATAATCTTACGGTACTCGGATAATAACCCTTTTGTGTCCGAGTAATTGAATGTTGCGCAACTAAGCAAATCTTAGGATCGATTTAATCGTTTGTTCTATACCACATACCCCTATATCGAAAAATATCACAATTTCACGCACCTGTCCAGGGTCACGAAATCGTCTATAAAAAGCTGTATATTCATCGTTTAGTCCCGAAATTTAAATTTAAAGTAACGTCTTTTACTTAGAACGGAAAACCCAAAGTATGTGCTTTTATAAAGGCGTATATGTAGAAAACATCATGCTCACGTGTTCGATTAGATCAACGAAGCTGGAGCGTTTTATGTCAAAATTTTTGGGAAATATTTAAAGTTCTACTTAATAGAATTTGATAAAACTCCCTTATTTTATTAAGCGACATGACCTGATAATAATTCAAAAAATGTATAGGTCAACGCACTTATTAGTGAATTGCAGCAATTTTCATTAGCTACACACGGATAAAATGTCGCAAAACAGTGGTAACTGCATGTACACTTACGACTGTCTTGCTCTAAATAATCCATTTTCATCTTGAGGAAATCAGTTTCGCATAATGAATACACGAAAATTGTAAATTGAAATAACGCGTTATATTATCGAAAATATGATAGCGAAACGTATTGGTACGAAACATTTAATTTACTACAGTAATGACCGAGTATTCCGTAAAGACTGGGGCAATCTCCCTTAATCGATGATATAGTCCGTATTGTCTAAACTGCCTCGAAAACGAGGTCGAATATTAATCGTTGATCTTTTTTCGCGGGCTTTAAAATAGAATACTGCTTTTATATCGAGAAAAAGATCGGAATTGAGAAATAACTCAAATAGGGTTTTAAAACCGATCTTACCTCGTCATCGCATATATTATATATAAAAAAAGTACATCCCGACGCTGAACTATCCAAACGCAAACCATAAACGAGATGATCATTATAGACCTTAATTAACGTTGAACTGTAATGATCGAAGTCATCGCCTATAAAAAGTACTGTATTTTGTTAACGGGCTGTGACTAAGAGTGTCCTGTCCAGGTGATTAACCCTTAATTAAGAGTTCAGACAATGCCTGGGGCGAAATACCTATTATTCCGCTAACAATAGAGATCCACAGGCATTGCGGAGCCTGGGGCGTAATACCCATTATTCCGCTAACAATAGAGGTTCACAGACAATGGAAATTTAACTCGTTATTGATAAAACTATCTAATAATACATCATAAACAAGATGACCCTTTTAACCCTTAATTAGTCTGCCATCGTCGTTTTGAAAGATGATGGCAAGGGCGCATAAATCATGATGCATAATTCTTATTATTCCGTATATCTCGTTCAAGATCGAATGCACATATATATTATAGTCGATTGGTAAATTTAATCTAAGATATAACATTTTTTAATTTAATTACCTGTACCGGCGTAACGAACCCACAAGGGACCACGAAAGGGTCAGTGTTATATCGCCGAATACCCAATGACGCATCCCCATTGACTCTTCTAAGATCGGTCCACAATGGAAAATTGATATTTATTATTCAAATTCCAACGTTTTATTCTATTATAAGACTATGACTATGTCGAATTAAGATTATGACCGGAAACGATCACTTTACAACAATACAACTCGCGTTTTTTTAATCGTCAATTAGCGGCGAATAGTTTAACTAACCGAATATTCTAACGCTTGTCTCGACAGTGCTAGGACTTATGAAGGAAAGAGTTCGTTATCGCATTCATTTAGGACGGACAATAGTCTTTTGTTACAAGATTAAGAACGGATAATGAAAGGGGAGATCTTTTACTAATCCAATCATTGTTAAGTGATTCGTAAGATGGAAAGGACACGTTTTATAAGGATACGTTTTATATGAAGAGTCATTGCTGCTATAAATAACGACTAATTTTAAGAAGTTGCTGTTAAATAACAAGTAATTCTATTTTCATTTATTATTACTAATTAATTAATCATTTCCTAAAAATCTATTACTTTATACTTTATTACATTATAACATTATAACATAATATATTCATTATCAACATGACGTGGTATTGTCAAGCAAAATTTACCCGGGATATATGCATATGTAATGACCCTACTTCGACAATGTTTTCTTAAAACGCTTAATGGCATGTATCACGGTTGATGCATAGTTCCCGCATTTTTTTATCTCTATAATTCGGCGATATATCTCTTAATGATATCTACGCTATTTTACGAGAAACATTGCGACAAAAAATAATAAACAATTTTCTCTTTTCCATAATTCGGCGATATATCTCTTACTAATATCTACGCTATTTTACGAGAAACATTGCGACAAAAGTTAAATATTTTCTCATTGCTTAACCCATTTCCCAAATAAAATTTTACATATTTTATCTTTCGAGGCAGAAAACATTGTGGGAAACGTAGCAATTGACTCGTTTTCCACAATGTTTTTCAAAAGCATTATCTTGTAGGGAGTTAAAAAAAAGTCATGGTGTGGTAATGGGTGGATGTATAATAGTCGAAATATTTCCAATACATTTAGTTATTTATGCGTTGACACGCGGGACTTTTTCGTGGATGATTTCTCAATTTGTCGATAAATGGGGATGCGAATTAGTCAAAACAAATGAATTTAATCAGACGGGATCTTTGAAATGTCCCTCATAGCATTAGAGAACGTCGTGGTTCGCGTTCATCTCGTAGTTATATGCAATTTCATTAGAATGTTGTTTTAATCCATGGGCCTGGGGGGGGGGTGTTTGGGGGCTCTGCACGCACCCCCCAAGCGCAGTCTGGCAGTGGTATAGAAATGTTCGTTGGAACCCCCTGAATAAGAATCAAGATGTTAACAGTCGATATCCTGGGATGCACTCGCCATTTTGGATGGTTTTCAAGATGGCCGCCATGAAAAAAGAATATTTGACTTGGTATCTAATATCAGAAGCCTAACATTTGTTTTGCGTTGTAAGATCATATTTGAAGGATAATTGAGTCTGGAAAAGGTCAGAGATGCGTTGCCATGTTAAAAAGTGGCTCATTAAGCATCGCGCATGCTAGAATTGTTTCAAAATGGCCGCCAAAATCGCAAAAAAAATCAATACAAACGTTTAATAATTCTCGTTTTTGGACATATTTCGCTCCAAATACTGTGATTTCTATGTTTAAAGACTTAGACAAACATTTCATGAAGTAAATGGAAGCATTACAGAAAAGATTTTTGAAATCATTACCGTATAAATGGCAATAAAACACAATTAAGCACAAATCACCAAGTATATAATTGTTATAAATACTGTCATTTTAATTAGCTCTTGGTGAAAAACAGATCTTATTTATAGCATTATTACGATAAAGCTAAGCTTTCAAAGTAAATTGTTGAACTGAAATTGATTATGATTCGATTTTTGATTACATTAACAATAAATATGCTTTCAAAATGGCCGCCAAAATCGCACAAATTCAATAAAAATGTTAAAAATGTTAAAAATCTTCGTTTTTGACATGTTCTGGTCTAAATGTTGTAAATATAATGTTTAAAGACTTTGGTAAGCAGTTCATGAAATAAATGGTAGCATTGCGAAAAAATGTTATAAACCATTACCGTATAAATGGCAATAAATTACAATGTGGCAGAAATCTTCATGTATTATTATTTTCATTAACATTGTTATTATGTTTAAAGACTTTGGAAAGCAGTTCATAAAATATATGGTAGCATTGCGAAAAAAGATTTTAAACCATTACCGTATAAATGGCAATAAATTACAATTTTGCAGAAACCTTCATGTATTATTATTTTCATTAACATTGTTATTATGTTTAAAGACTTTGGTAAGCAGTTCATAAAATATATGGTAGCATTGCGAAAAAACATTTTAAACCATTACCGTATAAATGGTAATAAATAACAATTTTGCAGAAATCTTCATGTATTATTATTTTCATTAACATTGTTATTATGTTTGGTCTTGGTGAAAAGCAGTTCTTTTAGATTGCATCTTTTGACAAAGCTTAATCTTCAGAGTATTTTGTAAAATTGAAATTGATTATGATTCTATTTTTGATTATATATGCTATAAAACAGCTTTCAAAATGATCACAAAAATATGAAAATCATTACCGTATAAATGGCAATAAAATACGACTAAGCACAAATTTTATTAAATAATATATAATTTTGATAGCGAACGCCTTTTAAAGCAAGAAAACTATTTATTTCATAGATCATTTAAGATATTTTAGATTACTTTATTAATCCCTATTATACGATCCGAATAACTACGTATAAATCGAACGTTATGTACGTCGAAATAAATAAGATTTATCGATAGTCATTGTAGTTTAATACCCATTCTGCTTTAAGAGCACCGCGTCTTAGATATTGATCTAAATTTTTATTGTTTTTCAACGATTTTCAGATAGCGACGAGCATTGTTTCATGCGATTACACCGTAAGAGGGTGCGTTAAGGTGCTGCAGGGGTAACCCGGACGATTTCTTCAATTTATGACGTAATATGAAACGAATGAATAAAATAATTGAAAAATGAGTACATTTACGTGTCAACATTGCGGTAAAACTTTCTCTAAAAAAAGTAACCTTGAGAGACACGTAAAATCGGTTCACGAGAAAACGTTAGATCACGTGTGCCATATCTGCGGCAAAAGGTTTGCCTTGAAACATAATTTAACGAGGCATATTAAAGATGTACACAAAAAGATCAGAATCGGTTGCAGTAAATGCAATAAACAGTTCAGCCGAAATGATAATAGAGAAAGACACGAAATCGACTGTAAAGGACCGCCGAGTTTCGATTGCGAAAGTTGTTCCGCTTCTTTCGACAATCATAAAGAACTCCGCCAGCATGAACGAAAACATAAAAGACCGACAGAGCCGAAAGCAGTCCCTCCCGCGGCGAAAAGACAAAAAGTCGATGCCAACGAAGTGAGATGCCGGCGTTGTTCTCGTAGATTTGAAAACAGACGAGATCTCTACGCGCATATTATGCGAGATCATTTCCCTCGAGAACACAGCGTCTTACAAGCACAGCCGTTCGATGTTCCACCTTGGGAGTTACAAAACGATCAAGTCGACTTAGGATTAAGGGATTGTTATAATACGAATAAACCCTTAATCTTAGCCCAACACGAGGAGGGTCCCGTGCTATCGATCTATAATGTCCCGGTCTCTCCGGATATGACAGTAGCCGATCTCACTAGAGCAATAGCTCTCATCTACGAGAAACAGACCCACGCCTTCAAAGTGAATATGACTTTCGGTATGATTCTAAAGCACGTGCAAAGCGGGGAATATAGATATTTTCGTCCCTTCACCAATTTAGCGGTATTCGATGAACCCGTATTCATAGGCAAAAGATCCGATCTCAGGCGCGTGGCAGACAAATTAAACGATTTAGACCTCGTTCACGAGATGTCCAAACTCCGGCCTAATACAAAATGGCGTTTAGCATTGATTACGAACGTTCGTTTTCAAGTCTTTAATACACATTTCGTTTTGGGGGGCGTCAAGGAACCGTTACCAGAGCACATTAAATGTCACAAAGCCATCATCGGTCTTGAAAAAGATAGGCATAATCGCGAGTTCAACGACAATCTCTGCGCCTTTCGATGCTTGGCCGTTCACAGAAACCAAGACCCCATTCAATTATATAACGAATGGCGGGAATATCAATTCAAAACGCTGCATAAAGATATAAGACACGTTACAGCCAAGGTTTACGAGGGTCTTCAGTTGAATCAACTGGTTTATTTCGAACAATGTTTCGGCATAAACCTCAATGTGTACGAACTGGCGGAAGATGGAATAGCTATCCAAATTTTCAAAACCGCCGCCAGATACGAGGAAACGATGTATTTGAATCATTTCAAGAATCATCTTTCGTACATCAAGGATTTCGCGAACTACGCCAAACAGTACAAATGTCCCCTATGTGACCGCGTGTTTCGAGAAAACCAAATCTTTAAACGGCACGTCACAAATTGCGACAACAGAACCAAATACAGATACCCCGGTGCATTCTATAAAGAGCCGAAAACTGTATTCCAGCAGCTGGACGAGATAGGGATTCACGTTCCGGAATCTGATAGGATTTTTCCCTACTTCGCTGTATTCGACTTCGAAAGCCTGCTACGAAAAGTACGAGATGACGGTACGGCCAAATTGAATTGGACTCACGAGCACATTCCGATCAGCGTGAGCATTTGTTCGAATGTCGAGGGTTACACAGAACCGCGATGTTTCGTCCACGACAATTTGGACGAATTGCTTCAACAAATGATAGCGGGGCTCGCGCTTATACAAGAAAAAAGCTTCGCCGAAGCCGAGGCAAAATGGGCAAAATATTTGGAGCCCATTAAAGAAAAAATGAATAGTCTGAATGAAGAAAAGAGGGAAGACCGTCTGGAAAAGGAAAAACTAGAGAATCTCTGCGGCAAGTTGAAAGGGTACATGGCAGTCTTACCAGTCTTGGGATTTAACAGGTAAATCATTCAACTAGGACTTTTTGGAAAAGATTAAACCGCTTTATTTGAAAATAAGAGTAATAGTTATCATATATTAACTTTTTTTCCCGTTATTATTCTTATTTATTCGTTATCATTTATTATCATTTATTTTTATTATTATTATTATTATTATTATTATTATTATTATTATTATTATTATTATTATTATTATTATTATTATTATTATTATTATCTTATTATTATTATATTGCAGCGCCAAATACGACTTAAATCTCGTTAAAAGAAAGCTCGCCAAGCATCTTAATCTGCCCAGCGCCGAGAACAGTTTCGTGGTGAAAAAGGCCAATGCTTACGCCTGTATTTCGACGGATCAGTTCAAATTCTTAGATCAATCCTTCTTTCTTGCTCCGGGAATAAGTTATAGCGGCTTCTTGAAAGCCTACAAGGTCGATGAAAGCAAAGGTAAATAAACTATATATAAATATACGAATCGCGTTTAATTAAATTCGATTCAATTTCTTTCACGTATATATAAGACCGTGGTTCAAAATATAAAAGAAATGTGTAAAAATGTTATATAACAGGTCCGTAGGAAGCAATTTCATAGGGGGGGGGGGGGGGCTTAAGCCCTTGTCCTGAATATTGAGGGGGGGGGGGCTAATTTGGATTTTTCTAAGATTTTCCCGAGATTTTCAGCGTAAAATTAAGAAAATTCGGCATTTTTATCCAACATGGGGGGGGGGATCTAGCCCCCTGTTCCTACGGGCCTGTAAAATCTCTCAATTATTATTATCGATTTATCGTTCTAGGCTTTTTCCCTTACGAATGGTTCGATGATTTTGGTAAATTACAAGAAACAGAATTGCCCCCTAAAGAAGCTTTCTATAGTTCGCTGAAAGGGACGAATATTTCTGAGGAAAATTACAGTTTCTGTCAACAAATATGGCGCGACAAGAAAATGACCACATTCAAAGATTTCCTCATTTGGTATAACCAGGGGGATACAAAACCATTCGTAACGGCGGAGGAAAGAATGCAGAAATTCTACTTCGACAAGGGAATAGATATATTTAAAATCGCGATGAGTGTCCCGGGATTAAGTAGAATCATGCTGTTCAAGTCGGCGAAAGAGCAAGGGGCCGAATTTTCAATTATAGATAAAAAAAATAGCGATCTCCATGATACGATGAGAGCAAATATAGTAGGTGGACCAAGCATTATATTTACGAGGTGAGTATTATTATTATTATTATCATCATTATTATTATCATTATTATCTAGTATAGCGGATGAGAATTGACCTGGCAGATCATTCCATTCGATTAGCATGGGCTGCTCTGCCATTTATCGTGAGGTTTAATCGAATGGAATTTAACATTATTTTATTTGTGCGCGTGTTTGTTTGTTTATAACGAATTTATTTTCATTGTTATTTTCTTATCGTACGTAGGTATCTTAAAGCAGGCGAAACTCTTTTGAGGGGGCGAAATCTCTGTCAGAAAATTTTGGGTTACGACGCCAATGCTTTGTACTTGTGGGCTATAAGTCAAGACATGCCAGAAGGAGTTTTCGCTCGACGCTACGCGGAAAACGAGTTTCGTCCCGAATTCCGAGATAAGTATATGCAAGCCTTTAACTGGCTGAATTACCTCATTAAATACGAAGGTAAACATATACTTCACGCTCGCAATAATGGGAAGGAAGTCAAGATCGGCCGACATCCTGTTGATGGTTTCGAAAGCGCCACGAACACGGTTTATCAATTTCAGGTAATTATTTAAAATATTAAATGGAATAGAGTGCAACACGAGTTGTTTAAATATTCGTGGCTGTTGACCTAATTGACCCGTAGTAGGTCAAGTAAACGTCGACATTACCGATGTTATTTAGATCGATTAAAACGCGTCGTTTATGACGTCACAATTTACTGTAAGCGATTAGGTTAACAATCACGCGTTAGTCAATGCCATAAAAAATAGACGTTTCGTCGAAATTAAATGTTTTACTCGGGTCTAATTCATTAAAAAAAGAAGATTTCTATATAGTATCGTTCGAAAAAGAACTTCTTAATACTGTTAAAATGCGATTTTCTCGCATCTATTCACTTTTTTCCGTATGGAACTAAGATATTTCGTTGTTGTTTGACCTACTTTTTCAGTACTTCATTAGTATTTATCTACATACGTAAATATATAGGTCAACCATTACGGTCTTGTTCGAAACGATGATTCGTCACTCTATAACGTTATCATTACGTTCCAGGGCTGTTATCACCACGGACACGATTGTATAGTAACCGAAAAAATTACCGACAAGGCTTGGAGGGACGGTAGAGAAGCTAGATTACGAAAAACGGGTGAAATCACCGACTATTTGCGAAAAGCCGGTTACACGGTCGTAGAAATGTGGGAATGCGAGTTTAAGAAATATTGCCAAACCCACAAGAAAATCTACGATATTATTTACGAGTCCCGTCCCCTCTTCTCGCAAAAACATCGTGGAAAAGTAACGGAGAAACAGATATTGAATGCGGTCCGATTCGGGGGTTTGTTTGGTATGCTCGAAATCGACATCGAAGTCCCTGATCAATGGGGACTAGAATTCAAAAGAGCTCTCCCCCCTAAAGAGTATTTTTCGGAGATGTGCCCCTTATTTTGCAATACCGATGTCACATTCGACGTCATAGGCGAGCACATGCAGGCCTATACCTGGTCGCAGGGCCTCTCCGACAGACCTAGACGCCTGTTGGTAAGCGGTCTAAGAGCGCGGAAGATCTTAATCGCCACCCCGCTTTTGAAATGGTACTTAGATCACGGGCTAGAAGTCACTAAAATATATCAAGTCGTCGAATATAGGAAGATGGCTTGTTTCAAGTCTTTCGCCGACGAAGTCAGTGATGCGAGACGAGCCGGTGACGCTTGCAAAGAAATGGCTATTATCGGAGATACGATGAAGTTGATCGGGAATAGCGCGTAAGTTCTCTAGTTGTAATTATGTAACCGAAACCTTTCTGAATTTTGATCTGGGTTTCGGTTACAATTCCTTCCTATTCGTTGCGATGGAGCAGGTGCCGGATTGATTCATTCCAGCGAGTTTAGCATAGTCAAACTTCAAAATAAAGCAATGGAATGCAGTAAGAATGTTACCTGGCCACAGGTTAACCATTTTTCTATCAATCCAGCGTAGTTTTATGTCGAAATTAATTTCAAATATAGTTCAATCTAATTTTGAAGTGGAGTACCCACCCATTTTATTCTACTGAGACTTGAATTTTCCACTGGAGAAAAAAAAATTGATAACAATTTTTTGTTGATACTTTCTAGCCTAATAATTTCTAATTAGACGAATCAACACCCAACATCAAGTTTTTGGCTACGATATCGCAGCTATCAAGTTCTCCTATTTATTTATTAATATCCTTATTATTTACTTATCGACGAAGATGGTGTTTTATTAATTTATTCGAATATTATAAATTTGTCCGTTCCATTGCAGGTACGGTTCGATGATCATGGATAAAACCAAACATCGAAACGTTACGTACGCGGCTGACGAAAATCGGGCGTGCTTCAAGGTGAATGATCCTAGATTTAGGTCCATGTCGTGCCTCGATGCGGAAGACGGACTCTACGAAATTGAGTCGGCAAAGGCGATGATCAACATGGATATGCCTATACAGTTAGGCTATTTTATTCTGCAATACGCCAAATTAAGGATGCTAGGTTTCTATTACGATTTCCTAGACTATTACGTGGATCGTAATGACTTCGAATTTGCTGAGACCGATACGGACTCGGCCTACTTCGGTATAGCTGCGCCGAGTTTGGCAGAGGTTGTCAAACCCGAATTGCGAACTGAGTATCAACGCGGGATAACGGGATTGTGCGATGATAAGTACAATACCGGCGAAGATCGCTGGTTGCCCAGAGAATGTTGCGACAAACACTCTCGTTACGATGCGAGAAAAATTGGGACGTTTAAGGTCGAATTCTCGGGAAATAAAATGTTAGGTTTGTGTTCCAAGACCTATATCGTAAGCCGCGACGTCGCCTCTAAAGCCACGAGTTCGATTATGGCCTCTACTAGACTTCTGAGAAAAGCCAAAGGTCAAAAACGACGTAAAGTACGCCCGGTGATGACTAAAGAATGTAAATTTAGCTGTAAAGGCGTTTCTAAACGTCTTCTCAAAAATCCTTTAAACATCTTTAAACGAGTGTTAAAGACCGGTATACCAGCCTCCGGGAGTAACAAGGGGTTCAGGGTGCGAGGAAATCGCATATACAGCTATGATCAGACGCGCTGCGGATTTTCTTATTTCTATTGCAAGCGCCGAGTGCTCGATGACGGTATACACACTGTACCATTAGATATCACTTTGTGTCCGTATAAAACCGAAGAAAAAATTTTGTCGGATGAAGAGCTAGTAGATATGATGGTGGATTGGATGGAAGAAAGTGCGTGAACGTATAAAAACGTATGTCCAACTTTTTAAGCGATACGGACGTTGTGAAGTTTCTAGACCGCCATTATTTTACGTACACTTTGTCAATATTTTACGTACACTTTGTCAATATTTTTACGTACACTTTGTCAATATTTTACGTACACTTTGTCAATATTTTACGTACATTTTGTCAATATTTTACGTACACTTTGTCAATATTTTACGTACACTTTGTCAATATTTTACGTACACTTTGTATATTTTTCACGCAGACTTTGACAGTGAATATAATCGGTTTCAATTTTGAACAAAACCGACTTTGTCCGCAAACCGATTAGACTTTGTCATTCTATATAGAAATACAGTAGGAAAATCTGATCAAACTTTGTTTTGTTTCGAAACCAACTCCGTTATTGAACAAAACAGGCTTTGTTTCTAAACAAAACAGACTTTGTTATTTTTTACATCGATTTTTGTCATTTTATGCGTCACACTTTGTTATTTTATGCGTCACACTTTGTCATTTTGAACACCATACTTTGCACTTTTTACGCCTTGTATATAGAATTTTCTTAACAAAAATATAACGTAAACAAACTTGAACTAATTTTGTTTCGTGACGTAATGATATACAAAATATATATTCTAGTATACATTTGTCCGCGTTTATTTGGAATAAAGCGCTATTATTTGAATTCAGTTTTGGTATTGTTTAAATGAACTGCGCGCGCGCGTGCCTGTGTGTGTGTGTATGTGCGTCTCTGTGTGTGTCTGTGCGTGCGTCTGTGTGTGTATGTCTCTGTGTGTCTGTGCGTGCCTGTGTGTGTGTGTGTACGTGTGTCTGTGCGTGCGTCTGTGCGTGCGTCTGTGTGTGTGTGTCTCTGTGCGTGCGTCTGTGTGTGTGTATGTGGGTGAACGGGAAAAATATATTTAAAAGTAAGAGCGTAAGAAGATGTGGTGCATTTAATGATGTAAGAACAATGGTAACCGAAGAGAATTGGATCTTTATGGGACGGGCTGTGCCACGTGCCGAAATCGTCTATTTTTGCCAGATTCTACTGGTCTACTTAATTTCGATAGCCGCTATCGTGAACCTATCCTGTCATAACGGACTTTCTGAAGTTTGGATCAGCCTTTTGAGCGCTAGCATCGGATACGTTTTACCTAACCCGTCACTAAAGAAAAAATGAAAGCCCTTCTTCCCTTTCAACCTCGCTCATCTATTTCTATTTCTGGAATGACGTCATCCGGTAAAACTAGCTTCGTATACAGGTTTTTACGAAATTTGAACGATATGTACTCCGAGGATCCGCCCAAAGATATCTTATACCTTTACGGTATTCACCAACCGTTATTCGAAGAGATGGAAAAGACGGTGCCGAATATAACGTTTAAACAAGGTCTCGTTACGAGTGCCGAACTAGACGAATATACGACGGAACGACGGCATCGTTTAATCGTAATTGACGATTTATGTCACGAAGTCGTACGTAATCCCGACATGGAGTTACTTTTCACTCGAGGATGTCATCACCGAAACATCAGCGTCATTTTCATTTCCCAAAATCTATTCGCGCAAGGGAAACATAGTAAGACAATAGCTTTAAACACCTTTTACTTGGTTTTGATGAAGAACGTAAGAGACGTGTCGCAAATATCGATTTTAGGGAGACAATTATACCCGGGAAAAAGTAAAGGTTTCGTTGAAGCCTATCAAGACGCCCTCAAACGACCTTGGGGATATCTTGTAGTGGATACCACACCCCACGGAGAGGATTCGCGCAGATTAAGAACTTCGATCTTTCCCGGAGAAGACCCGATTGTTTACACGTTAACGTAAGAAGATGAAACGCGTTACGGAACACCGACATTTTTTAACGTTGTTTCTTTCCTGTACCAGGGAACAGAGAAATTTTCTACTCGCTACGGCTTCTAAAGAACAGTTGAAAGTATTGGAAGAAATAGCCCATAACGTGTTGAGGTCTGTGATTCAATTAACCGAGGCCCAAAAAGAAAAACTAAAAAGACGCGTTGGCGTTATTCGCTTATTGGGCGATTTGACTATCGGATACACCGAGAAAAAACGGCGATTAAACGGTAAATCCGCGGACGTTTTAGCATTATTACAAACTGTCGAGGATTACCTACCTTTACAACATGCAGAAAGCGGTTCTAGTCCCTTACGATAAATATAGGAGACTCATCGAGAATTACCGGAAAGACGAAATTACCGAAACGAGTGTGGACTTTTCGGACAAACCGAAGAAAAATTACCGGAAAGACGAAATTACCGAAACGAGCGTGGATTCTGCGGACAAACCGAAGAAAAAGAGAGGGGACGTCAAAACTCGATTCAGCTCGAAGAAGATGGAAATAGTCAAACCACCCGGGCGTCCAGTAACTAAGGAAGATAAACGCGAAACAAAAACTGTTTCGCGACAGTCTTGGATTACTATATAACGAAAACTAAATCGAATGTTTTGTTCAATTTTTTATTAATAAAATTTGTTAACATACATGTACAATCTTTTTTTTATTGTAATATAATATTTCTACTTTCGTCTACGTTAATCACTTCCGGAAATGTTCCGTACATAATGACGTTGGCACTCTCTGGAAGGGGTTTGGCGAAACCAATCTCTAAACGACAATGTCCTCTTCTCTTAACGTTAAATTTGACGAATGGGTTGACATCAAATACGTATAACGCGTAACCCTTTTTATATTCATCCTGGGTTACGTTGACGTCATGACGAAACGTTGCCAACGTTCTGTAGCAGTCAACGTAGGTATCGTTCGAAAAGTCAGGGCGCATCGGTTTACCCGGAAAAGACTGACCGTCTACGAATAAGCCGATAGAGTTGCAGTCGTAGTGCTTGAAATTAAACGGCGACGTCGCGTAGTTCCCCGAATAGGACGAGCTCGATACCAGTCCAATGATCAGCCTATTGGGGACCAGACCCTGGTATAAATCGTCGGACGTGAAACTGTACATTCCGGAAGGAATGGACGCTACTTTGATATCCGAACGAAAATAGGGATAGGTCGGCCAAATGTCTTTCTTCATCATTTCGCTATGCGCCACGAGAACGGCCGAGTTGGGTCGCTGAAGACATAGTTTAAAGCACGCGTCGACGATTTGCACCTTTATTTTCGGTGAAATAGCGTCTGTGATAAGTCCGAAAGAGTTTCGACACGGCCACAATTTGAGGGAAAGGGTGATTCCGTTCACGATCAGCCTGTTTTGTTGAAAAAGGTCGAGCATGATGGGTCCTTCTAGATTGACAATTTTCCCTCCGAGTGTCTTTTGATACCTCGCAAATAACCCGTTATTGGTCCCGGTCTTGGCATCCGAGTCGTCATGATTTCCGACATCTTTATAAAACATTTGGGATTGGAGTATGTTTCTCTGTTCCATCTCGTTCGAGTTGAGAATAGTGTCGATATAAGCTTTGTAAGGGTAGTTACTCCCTAAATGACTGACGGGGTTCTGCTGTAAAGCTAAATCGATCTGGGAGAAAAAGCTGTGTAACGGTAAATTCACGGGACCAGCCACATCATCGACGGTCAACGGTACGTCGTTTTCGTCCACGATACGAAATTTGATATTCAATAGGGATCTTTTCAAGTCCATATATGCCGCAGTTTGTTGGGGAACGTTAAATTCTAAAGCCGAGCCCTCCGTTATTTGGTTGACCGGACGAAATTGAATCCATTCCCTACAAATCACCGTGGTATCGCTCGGCGCTGGTTCGAAGATGGACATCTCGTTATCGTGTAGCTCCTCTGCCATTATTGAGCGAATTGGTCTTTCAATTTTTTCGAGTATCTGGATCCGGACGCCTTTCTTTTTCTTTTTGTTCCGGCGGTTTCCCTCTTACGTTCTCCTTTATCTCGCTTTATTTCCGATTTAGCCATTTCCACCGCCTGGGCTACCGGAGTAATAAACTTCACTTCCGGTTTAATGGGCTCCGCGCGTGATCTGAATCTGGCACCGCTTCCGACGACGTATTTCCCGTGCTGATCGGGTCGCGCCCGACCCTCGTGAATATCTAAAAAATGCTGGGTCCATTTCTTCGTATCGGGGATGTAAGGCATCCATTTCCGCTCTTTAAAATCGTAATATTCTACGGAACCCATCTCCGTCTAAAGTGTAGAATGCAGTAAAGTTGCTTAGATCGCGTTGAAATAGGCTGCAGATCCGAGTCCGTAAGGTATAGTCTAACGTCCACGATCAACTCGTTCTTTACTCTTACGTACAAAGGTGTGTCGAATGATTGGGAAACGGTGGATTTTTCGCCGATCTCTAAATTTCTGAGTATAGGTAGACAGCTATTCCTAGCGTAGGAATCGAATAATATATCCGAACACACGAATATGTATTTGCTCGATGGGTTAATCCCCAGCGATAACGTAATTTCTTTCAATCCGCACTCCCAATACCCGTCCAGTTTATAGGCCTTCGGTAAATCTACGATAAAATCGGACGAAGAATTGTTCTTATGTATTTTTTCCGAGTCTCTGCTATCCAAAAACAGGTAAAAGCTATTCATCATTTACGTGCCGTACGCGCGCAAATCGACGTTTTTCACCCACGTGTCGTACTTCGCGGGCCAGCCATACCACCTAATAAGCGACTCACCCCTTCTCTTACGAATTATTTTTTCTATTCTAAATACGGTGTCGTCATTAATCGTCATTTTCCCCAATTCCGAGTTGTAAAATGTACCACCGATGTCTTCGTCCGAGATATCTTTTAACTTATAATAAGGGATATTTTGATTCATCCCCCTTTCCTTCACGATAAAGTACTCCGTCGTCCACCTTTCGTCATAATGTCTCTCGAAGGGTCTTTTTTGGTGCGAAATGCGGACTGTATCCCCCACCTTAAATTTGTAACGTCCGGGTACTTCCTTCGGATTTTGCTTGTATTGAAGTTTCCAAAGCGCGCTCTCGTCAGCCTTAGTAACCTTCGATGGAGCCTTTTTTATGGATCTGTGATAAGTGCCGTTATAACTCTCGGTGACATCTCCCAAAACGTCGATCCACTTATGGGTTTGTTTGGCCGTCATGTATCGGGCCAATCTTCCTTTCACGTTTTTTATAGCCCTCTCAGCCAGGGGACATTTTGTTTCGTTATTGGAGTAAAAGTGTTCGATGCCGCGCTCTTTTAATAGGCTCTGCACTATTTTTGACTTGAATTCGCTGCCTCGATCCGTCCTTATTTTTAAGGGTACTGGTCCGCTTTCAAGAATAGGCTTGAGGACCCTTTCTACCTCAGAACCGGAAACGCGTTTCATAGGAAAAGTTCTCACAAATCTCGAGAAACCGTCGATTATTAATAGAAAATAACCCATACCGTCATTTTCCGTAGAGTAATTAGACATATACGCCACATCGGCTTCCCAGAGATAGTTGATATAAGGCACGATCATCTTTCTCTTTTTAAAACGTCTTATCACTCGCCTGTGAACTGTATACGGTTCCTGCTTTTCTAACCATTTACGAATCTTACTCTTTCCGATGACATATTTTCCTTCTTGACGAACTACTTTAAAAATCTTGTTCACGCTAGAGTACGACGCTGGGTTTTTCGGGTCGTAATAGATCTTTTCTAGGTATTTTTCGTACGTCATTTTTTATGTGTGTATGTTTGTGTGTGTGTGTGTGTGTGTTTTTACTATTAGTCATAGCTCTTACGATTCATGATCTCGACTAATCTATCAGCGGCCTGGGCAGCTTCCCGTTTCAAACGATATAATCTATATCGCTTCAAAATATTTTCCCCTAATAGAAGAATAGTGAGTACGACGGTGATACACATGATTAAACGCTACATAAAGGGACTGTCTTCTTATAACGTAAACAATTCCAATTCAATAAGGGTCGGGTATACCGTCGCCTCGACGTCTAAGGAAGATTTGATTCCGGTGATAATAACCTTTCCATTATGATAACAGGAAAAGTGAACGTTATCTTTTCTCAACGTAACTACCGGAAAAATTTCGGGTTCGTACGTTAATTTAAACGTTCGACATAGTTCGGGGATATTCAAGGGCGTCGACAAGGTGTGAAATGCTGACGACGTAATCATTTTCACCGACGTTAATTTAACGGGATAACCTAGTTTCTGTAGAACTCTCGCATAGCGTCTTATTCTTCGACGGCCATCTTGGAATGAACGCGACATTCCGTTAGAATTGAGTTTTCCGTTTCTAAATACCAGACAATTTCCTCCGATACGACGATGTTGCCATATAAGACCGTTAAACGTTTTAGGATCGTATCTCACGTTAACCAACTGAGAGCATAACTCTCTTAAATCGATGTCGCAGTTCAGCGAGGCAGTGTATACGGTATTGGTTATATACATGGTGTGTACTCGTTGACGTAGAAAGATAAAATGAAGACGAAATGACATATACGTATCTTTTTATTAAAAACGTTATTACGTGATAACAACAACAACAACGACGACTTTACAAAAAAAAAACAACAACAACAAACAAACGTTACACAAACTCTAACGAACAAACGTTCCACAAACTATAACGAGCAAACGTTACACAAACTATAACGGCGCGTTTAAACATATAGCTCAATACACTAATTAGTCATATTTTTTTCTTCGTATTGGGCGAGCACTCCTCGCATTGGTCCCTAACGTGATTCGGTTGTAGGTAGCAAGGTAGAACGTCGTACAATTCCGGAACTGCGGAGGGAATCATTCTTAATCCGTTTTTCAATTCGTCGTATTGTTGGAAAGTCAATGATATCCCCTTTCGGGTGGCGCAGACCTCTGAAGCCCCTTCTGGTAACCAAAATTTTCGTATATCCACGCAGGGAAACCCGGGGTTAACGCTTACGAACCAATTTCCCCCTAGATGCTTGCGAAATGTCTCTGACAGCTGATCTCGATTCCATTCATCCACGTGAAATCCGATTTCATTCAGGAGGGAGTACAGTTCGTTACACCTGGATAACGTCAGCGTTATTCCTTTTAAAGTGGGAACGGGCTGGCCGTCTTTGAAAATTAATTCCCTGATGTGAATGTATGTATTTCCTTCGAATTTACTATCGAATAGGTAGCACTCCTTCCCTAGGTGTTGAGAGTATCTCGAATTCAGTCTGTTCGTCATGATGATCTAAACGCGAATGAACCTGCGATTCAAATTCCCTATTTATAACGGTTAATTTCAACCAATCAAAAGTCATTTCTATTTATAGTTTGAATTCTAGCGCATGCGTCTTAATGTTTTCCAGTAGGTCCTCGCCTCATCGATTGACTCATCAATGGGATGCGCCAGTTGTTTCACAGTCAGCCATTGGCGGAGATTGAGAACAATACCTCGATTCGTTGTCTTATTCAATTCTCTAATATCGATCGTGATGTTTCCCTTAACGTTACACACCGTTAAAAATGCGTTACCGCTGAGATCGTATCTCTTAACGTAGATGCATCCAGTAACGTTTTCACTCTCTCCGCTTACTACCGAATCCTCGGAATAAGTCGAAACCATAATAGTAATTCCGATAAAAACTGCTGAAAACATAATAATCGCGGCGATCCATTTCATTCCGGTAAAACGCCGTTTCGCCGTTTCCTCCGTACTTATATTCCTTTCCATCGCTAAAATTTCACTTTTAAAATCTAACGTATTTCGTTCTTACGCATAGTCAAAGCGAAGCTTAACCGCGAAATATTGAAACAAGAAAGAAAACATTGAAACAAGAAAGAAAATGCTGATAGCAGTAATCCCTTTCGTGACTATGGCGTTCTAGATAGAACTAAAAATAGACCGTGGGAAAACCATTTTCGTGGGGGGGGGGGATTATGGGTGTGTCTTGAAAATAAACCCTAGGAAAAACCCGAAAAATGGGCGTGGCTCCCCTTCGATCCGTAACGTTGTTCCGACCTATGACGTTGCTCCGATCTATGACGTTGATTCGACTCTGAGTCCCCTGAATTGACGTTAGTGGTCAGCCAGCCTATGGTATTCTTGATAGAACTAAAAATAGACCGGAAAAACCCGAAAATGGGCGTGGTTCGGGCGTGGTTCACCGTGATGTCACGTCCGGTACGACGTCACTGGGAATTTCCCCGGAAATGGGCGTGGCTTGGGCGTGGCTGACCTCTGATGTAACGGGTCAATGGTCAACCACGCCTACTAACGTCATGGTCAATGATTAGCCACGCCCACTGCGTCATGGTTAATGATTAACCACGCCCATTTTTTGGCTCATCGCTCATCCATATGGTACTCAAAACAGTTGACATAACTACTGATAAAGATCAATTATGCATTTCAAATTGAAGATATGATCTGTGGTTCCATACTTTTTACGGAATCCTGCTTGTTCTTCGCATAGCAGATTCATATTTTCTAGATAATTATTCAATCTATTATTCAAAACAGATGTAAAAAGTTTTCCAAAGCAACGTAATATGGTGATGCCTCTATAATTGTCAGGGTTAGCTTTATCTCCCTTATTTTTATAAATTGGTGAAATCATACCTTGTGACCATTCATCAGGGATAATACCAGTATTGAAAACAAGATTGAAAAACGCTGTAAAGACTTTAAGCATCTTAGTTTTTGAAGATTTAAGGAACTCATTAAGAATAAGATCAGAAGAACAGGCCTTATTTAGCTTCATCTGGTTTAAACACTTCAACACTTCCTCCTCAGAAATAGCCGAGTTTAGCTCAAAGTTATGCTCAGATACCTCCGAAGGGTCAATTTGATAGGGTGGGTCTGCATCAGCAGTGTGTATCAAGTTTAACTTCTTAAAATGCTCTGCAAAAGTTTCAAGAGAAACCTTTTGCATAACTTTTGATCTTGAGCTATCAGCTTTGTTCAATAAACTCCAGTAAGATTTTGGATCAGAATGTTTTAAAGAGCGTAGTTTATTGATAAAATCCTTTTTATACAAGTTATATTGTTTATTTCGATGCCTTAGAAGAATAAGGTCGTAAGTGGTACTTACGACCTTTTATGATGCATACATTTTAGGAAAGGGCATTTCAAGCTCTACATATGGTGCAAATTTCATAAACATCTGAACTTGTCATGCTGATCAATTTGGCTGTAGAAAAATGTCGTTTGTTCTTTTTTCCTTTTGAAATAAAATTGTTTTTTCCAGTTTTCTCAAAACTATGTTTTTTCACTTACGACCTTCTTCTTCTAAGGCATCGATTTATACATTTCTTATATGCTATGCTGGCATTCTTCAAAGAATTATAATTTTCAACATTGTTAACCCTATGCCTCAGATTCTTAGCCCGTTTGTATTGACGTCTTAGCCTATGGCATTCATTATTGAACCAAGGACGCTGAACAGGTTTAGATCTTGAAGAATATTTAGTCGTACATGTTTTAAACTTTATGTCTTTTAAAAAACCAACTTCATTAGCCGCATCAATCAAAATGGAAGAACATTCTGCGTTTCTAAGATCATTTATGTCAGATGCTGTGACCAAATTACTATCAAGCGTCTCAATTTTGTTTGCAAGTGGTGATGCTATTTTATCTATATCTAAATGCTCAACATATGTTTGAGATTCAGCACTATTCCATTTTGCAATGGTTACATTTTCAGCAACAATGTTTTGATTCTCGTGCAATGCAATTTCATTACATAAAGGTGAAAAATGTATCCCGCTGTGAGCATCACTGATCATATGATCGAAGGGTAAAACTTCAAATTCTGAAACAAATGTGAACAAAGATGGCGAAAGAATCACATAATCAACAACTGTGGCACATTTACAAGTTTTGCAACCCAGGAGCCTGTCCCGTCCCATGGTGGGGGATGGCGGTGTAAATCTCATGATGATTAGAGTTTCCAAGAGGACACCGTTTCAGAATCCAAGATGGCCGATGAAATACTTTTCGATCTTCTTCATTCAGAAATTGTTGGGTTTTTGTACCGAACATCCGAAAAAGATGACCAGGTTGGTTTTAAATTTAATGAAAATGAAATGGAAAGTATAGAACTGCAACTATGTAATGTTTTTCTTCTTCTTTCACTTAAAAAATCGACTGCGTAATGTAAATTCGCGACACAAACATAGAACTTGAATTCACCAAGTTCAATTTCTTTCTTCTAATCTTCATCCATTAAAGTTTTGTCTATAGCATTTACAGTCTGGCAACAGTGGTAGATCCAGAGGGAGTTCGAGCAGGGTTCACTCTGGCTTTCAAGCAGTTGGGGCCATCACTTTCGCCAAATGAAAAAAGTTGGGGCCAACCTGGTGAAAGTTGGGGGCCACATTTCAGGTGTCTGGGCCGGTTCTAGTTGACAAAGTTTTCTACATTTTGCACCCAACTCTTTCCAAATAAGCTGTTTTCCCGATAAAATACATTTCATAAAACATTGATGCAAAAGAAAGAAATTATGAAAACTGTCATTTTCTCCTTTTTCCATTTTGTTATGCCCCCGATAGGGAGGCATCATAAATTTGACTTGTCCGTCCGTTCGTCTGTCTGTCTGTCCGTCCGTCTGTCCGTCATTCCGTCCAAAAACTTTAACATTGGCCATAACTTCCTTATTACTTAACATATTCGCTTCATACTTTAACACAACATTCCTTGGTACATTACCTTTCTGTAGGCACATACTTTTTTTGACCCCTGGATGACCTTGACCTTGAACATAGATTGGCCATAATTTAAAATCAAAGCGGTGTCTGGGGCATTGTCATCTTACAGTGACAGCTCTTGTTTGTCTTAGATTTAACTCATTGCATGTATGTAGACTTCCATAATTAGATTGTTGAATATGCTTGTACACATGTTGCTGTTCAGGCAACCATGTTGCAAGCATATTCATCAATGTTGAGCTGTCTATTGAATAAATAAAAACAAATAATTTCAAATATTTTATCAGTTGTTCTATGTTCTGTTCCTCCAAACCCCCTAACAGCACCCCCCCCCCCCATGCTCGCTTAAAAAATCCTATTTTGTCAATAAAACAAACAGGTTTGGGAAAGGAGAAAATATGATTATCAGGGTCCCGATTAAATTTGCAATTAGGCAGGAATCATGACTAACTTTTGTTGAATATTCCTTGAAGTTCACTGGGACATTCTCACGATGAAAAGCATAAAACAAAGGTCTAGTTTATTAAAAAAAAAATACGCGATTTAACTTACCCGAAACATCGTAGTTCGCACATTCCATAACTATGGCATTCTGAACAATTATTTGCAACAAGATTGGTTTTGAACAAATCCATTTCGCGTGAAATATGTTGTATAGTAAAGGGGATATTCGATAACCATTATAACTCGACCTGTCAATCAAATTAAAACAATACCGAAAGTACACGCCCATAATTATGTATCGTGTAATGCTCTATTGCACACGACACTGGTACCCGATTATAATTATTGATTTTTCTGTCGCTTTGCCTATCAATTAGTTGTCGCGTCATATGTGTTTGGACTAACTAAGGATGGCAATAAAAGGTAATAAACAGTTATATTTGTCATGTAGCGTGCCGAGATAATATATTGTCGGTAACGTTCAATAAAGCTGTAACTACAGTGAGTTGGGGCCATTTGATAATTTTTGGGGCCACTTGATTTTTGTTGGCACCAGGCATTTTCGCCAAATGAAAAATTCTTGCGCCACTTTTATTTTTTTTGTCGCATTTGGCGACAATGGCGATCGGCAGCGCCAACCCTGTTCGAGTGTTCAAACAAATCCCTTTCTTTAGCAAATCCGAGTTTTCTCTGATGAAATTCGCTCCATAATATGTTTTTACTAGTTTGATGTCACTTCTCCGAGATCAACTAAATGATGCGGACAAATCTGACTAGTATTTTTTCAAGTCTACAAAAATGAGTCGTGTTTACAAATTACAAGGAAATATGTGTAAATGATTTAATATGTTTTTATTAGTTTGATATCACTTCTCCGAGATCAAATGAATGATGCAGACAAATCTGGCTAGTATTTTTTCAAGTCTACAAAAATGTGTTTTGTTTACAAATTACAAGGAAATATGTGTAAATGATTTACAATGTACAATTCATTGCAATTAAATAGAATTCCAATTAAACACCAGGTAAATGCCAAGGAATAAATTTCTGTGATTGACTTGTACTTATTGAAGATTCTCCCTTGGTAAGCCATACGACTACGAAATCTTCATGCCAATTTAACTGTTATATACAAGGTGTCATTATCTTAAGTAACCCTTACAACCGGTGGTATGTGCAGACTCTAGCAACCTTTCGTGCATCTTTATAAATTGTACATTTTTAGAGATTTTTAAAAGCATAATTTATAAGGACGCACAACAGGTTATAAGAGAGGTTTTATGGACATATTGCTATCTCAGGATAATTCAATTGTCTACCAATTATTGATTTTTGCTCATCAATTCCTGGCCAGGGCCGATACACGCTACTCTACTCTACTCATAATTTTTGAGAATCAATCCTTTACATGAAATCTTTATGGAATATTCATAGCAAATAACTCATTGCCAATAAAATAGACAGCAAACAACTTCTTGAAAATAAAATAGACAGCAGGAGCCTTGATTGGGTACACACTTTTAGACATAATGCCTTCTGACAGTTTGTCACTTTTATGACTTATAATTATTTTCTGACATATTTCCAAATATTTGGAATTGACCAATCATGTCTAAACCCCTGTTTTGGAGGAAATTTATTTTTTTGAAAATAGTAAAATAGACTTTAGCACATTTTTGTCTTTGTCTATTTTAATTGACTTAGATCTTACATTACACTCTCCATCTAAAAATACTGCCTTAACTCCCCTTTCAAGTTTTACTGGCAGGCACTAGCAGGTTTTCTATGCTTTCCCTAACCCCATACAGTACTATTTACGAAGGTAGCAGTCTGGGGATGTTACCCATAAAGAAGGTAAAAAACTCTAGCCCCTGAGGCTTTTTGATTAAGTATTTTTTCATCCAGCATTTGACAGCTAAAACGAGTTAAGTGTATCAAATACGAGAAATACCTGTCCCATGGACCTAAGAAGCTATGTTTGTACAATTATATCGATGAATCGTCTTTAACATAATGCCATAGGGGTGGTCAATTAGAAATAATAACAAAACCCCATATATCTGATGAAATATGTGAGAGTAATGTCTCGATAAGTCGGAAAATGGGTAAAAAACAGCTGTCCCACCTCGGGGGTGGTCCAGTTCATCACTTTTGTACGGAGAGTACATATATAATACATATACAGTATACCTAGTATCCCAACCAGTAGCTTTTCCAAATTGTTTTAGTGGTGAAATAAAGAAATTTAAGATAAATGCATTTTTCTGCAAACAATTATGCATATGTCCCATGGTCTGGTGTGAATTACATTATTTAGTTTTACACACATCCTAAAACGAAACCATGTTTTGAATACATGATATTAAATATCATTTATAAATAGTCAACAGCATGTGCAAACACATTGTATTACTCTTGAAAGTAGCAGTAGATTATAGTAAGTCACACTTTGCAATGAAGGAAGCTACCCCGCTCAAGGAGCAGTAAATGTGAATTACGTTAATGCTTTTTAAAATTTCACACAATCAACGCTTAAGTTAAATACATAGTTTGACATGTACCTACACATGTGTAGATTACATAAACCAAGAAGAACATTTCTCTTCAGAATTATTACCTGTGGAATTTTATTGTATGTTCAAAATTGTGAATTACGTGTCTGTGAATTACGTTACGCCATTTTTCGTTCCATAAAATATTTTATTCATTAAATGTCGCAAAATTAGAAACACTTAAGTCATGTTTAAAATTTCTATTAAATTCAAGTAGTCAATTGATAGTAAAACCAAAATATGTCAATGTGAAAAATCTAAGACCGAAACTATAGTGGGACATTTTTCGTTCGTATTTGATACACTTAACTCGTTTTAGCTGTTGAGTCAAGCTTTGCTATCTTCTAACAGCTCATGATATTATTCTTTATTACAGGACCAATGCATTGCAAAACTTGAGTCCCTTGGATTTAGGATTGGACAGAGTTTGGTGGAAAGGTTAGTTAATTAGTTGTTTGTGATTTATTAAATTTAAGAATTTATAACTACATTGTGTTACCATTAGACAAAATATTATACCTGTCAATATTAAAGATTTCAAGAATGAAGATGACATTTCATAATTTAAGGTAGAAGACCCATAAAGAAAAACACACTTTCTAGCCATACAAAATGCATCAAATTACACACACTTGTAAATACACTTCACATTTAAGTGATTCACCGTTCGGGATTTCAAGATTATGCTTCAAGGAGAAAATAATTTACAAATAAGATTATTTCACCAGTACTCTTGAGCAGAATAGAAATGATTCATCTTCCTTATGGAAAACTTTAAGAAACCTTGGTTTACCTTCCAAGAAAGGCTCTTCAGGGTCTTGCAGTAATCTATGTTTAAGCATTGATGGAAATGTATGCTTTGAAAAGAAACTTATTGCTGAAACTTTTAACTAATTTTATACAACTGTTGCATGTAAACTTGTTGAGAAGCTGCCAAATAGTATACATAAATTTGGGAAATCATTTGTAGAAATATTTTATGCAAATAAGGGTGTTTTTGCAAATAGTTATTCTTTCTCTGTTGTGTCTGAAGGTACTGTTCTTAAATACTTAAATTCACTAAGTGCTAAAAAAGCCACAGGTTTAGATGGCATACCCTCACATTTCATTAGAGATGGATCCCCAATTATTGTTAGCCCATTAACCCACATCATTAATCTGTCCCTAATCCAAGGCATTGTACCTGATGATCTTAAATCAGCCAGAGTTGTTCCTCTTTATAAAAAGAATGACAAATTATCTGTTGGTAATTATCGTCCTGTGTCTATTCTAAATGTTGTATCAAACATTGTTGAAAAGGTAGTCTATGATCAGATTGAGTCATATTTTAAAGAACATAATTTGTTATATAAATTCCAGTCTGGCTTCAGGAGTGGTTTCTCTACTGATACTTGTCTAATTCACCTCACTGACTATATCAGAAAAGGACAAAGGTAATGTTGTTGGAATGGTATTGTTAGATTTACAGAAAGCTTTTGATACGGTAGACCATTCAATTCTTTTGATGAAACTCGAAGCATCAGGACTAAGTGTTGGTGTGTTAAATTGGTTTAAGTCATATCTTTCTGATAGACAACAACTTGTAGATGTATCAGGTACCTATTCATCTAATTCAAAGATATCATGTGGTGGTCCTCAAGGTTCAATCCTCGGCCCTCTCCTTTTTTTAATTTATGTTAACGAAATGTCAGCAGTGGTAAAAAACAAATTGTTATTGTATGCTGATGATTCTGGTATCCTCGTATCTGGCAAAAGTCTATCTGATGTTGAAAAAGCCCTGACTGATGATATGGAGCAAGCCAGCCATTGGTTAATTGACAACAAATTATCGCTACATTTGAGTAAAACAGAGTCCATTGTTTTTGGGTCCAGACAAAAACTTAAGTCGAAATCTAATCTTGATATATCTTGCTCTGGTACTGCCATTGAATCTGTCTCATCCGTCAAGTACCTCGGGATCAATATAGATAAAAATCTGTCATTTTGTTCGGTAGCTGAGTCTGTCCTTAAAAAGGCCAATTCCCGGTTGAAGTTCCTCTACCGTAAGAAAGATTTTCTTACTCAGCACACCAAAAAACTATTGGTCATGTCTTTGATTCAGTGTCACTTTGATTACGCCTGTTCTGTGTGGTATAATAGTTTGACACAGGTTCTTAAAAATAAGTTACAAACCTGTCAAAATAAAATAATTAGATTTGTTTT
Source organism: Fragum sueziense (assembly GCA_963680895.1). Taxonomy (NCBI): domain Eukaryota; kingdom Metazoa; phylum Mollusca; class Bivalvia; order Cardiida; family Cardiidae; genus Fragum; species Fragum sueziense. The sequence continues at coordinate 62,820,993 of OY804593.1, forward strand.
TGACCTTGACTCAAGAGCTCATATTGATCATTCCCATTTTAAGTCCCTTAATTGGTTACCAGTCCAGAAGAGAGTTGATCAGATAATGTTATGCCATGTATTTAAAATAAAAAATGGTATGGCCCCAGACTACTTGAATGAGCATTTTGTTTCCCAAGATTCTGTCCATGGCTATAGCACTAGGTTTAGTCAAAAAGGTGGATATTGTTTACCTAAGGTTAAAGGCAATGGTGCCAAATCATTCTCTTTTTCCAGCATCAAATTATGGAATGGATTACCTGTTTGGCTTACTGAATTGAATAAGCTACAAAGTTTTAAAAGTGCCATCAAAAGTCATTTTATGAACAGTATCTAATATTATGTTTTATTAATTCGGTGTAGGATTTAATCCTATCTTTTCCTCTTTAATACCTAAAAGCTGTAATAATATGTTTTAATGTTAAGTTATAACTCAATTCGGCGTAGGATTTAATCTCATTTTTTCTCTTTAAAATCTAATAACTGTGATAATATGTTTTAAAGTTAAGTTATGCCTCTCTGTGTCATGCCACCTATGCTAAGGACCACAATGGAAATAAGAGCTGGCTCTTTATTGTGATATCCTTGGTATTGGTTGGCGTGTCATAGTTTTTCTTATACATGATATTGAATTTTACATTTTTATCTTGTATTTTGTTAATCTGTGTACATGCTTATTATGCCGAAATAAATCTATCTAAAATCTAATATCATTTTACTCTATATTTATATGCAGGGGAGGTAATTTTGAACAATTTTGTCAAATATTTTCATAAGTATGCATGAATTCAAAATTTTGAACTGTACAAAATGCTTACGAGGGGTGATCCAGAATTAGCGGTACTGTTGTTCTAAAATCACTATTATTTTGTTTTTCTTGATGCAATTTGGCATAATCCAAGTGCTATTTATATTTGACATGATACGGAAATATTGGCATTGTCTTTTAATTACTTCCATGTTGGAAGCGTGTTCATAGCAACAAATGTGCCGTTAGGCGGGGCAGGGGTAGAGTTTCTTAGCCTTTTCATATTTTATTTGTTTTTAGCTCCACTGGCCTTTCAGGCCAGCGGGCTATTGTCATGGCGGTGTGTTCGTCGTGCGTGCGTGCGTGCGTCCGTCCGTGCGTCCGTAAACTTTTTCTTTAAAAAACTTCTTCTCAAAAACTACCAGATGGATTTCAACCAAACTTCACAGGAATGATCCTTGGGTGACCCTCTCTCAGATTCCTTCAAAGAATATGGATTGAATTCGTATAACTTGAGTTATCTGCCCTTGAACGTCAAAAATAGCAGGCTTTGACTAGTTTTCTTCTAAAATCTACAAATATTAAACAATCAAGACAAAACTTTGACAAAATGATGCTGACTACAAGATCTTGCCTTGGTAAAATTTTCAGCTTGATCTGAATTTTACATCATGAGTTATGTGCCCTTGAAATTAACAAAATTGCCATTTTCAGCTGTATTTTGACTTTGTTTTCACTCTAGCAACTACAAATATTGACTAAAAAAGACAAAACTTTGACAGAATAATACTGACTATAAGATCTTGCCTTGGTAAAATTTTCAGCTTGATCTGAATTTTATAGCATGAGTTATGTGCCCTTGAAATTGCCATTTTTGGCTCTATTTTGCTGGTTTTGACTTTATTTTTACTCTAAAATCTACAAATATTAACCAATCAAGACAAAACTTGGACGGAATATATATAAGCATTATATGCTGCCTGGGTGTAATTTTCAGCTTGATTGGAATCTTACATCATGAGTTATGTGCCCTTGAATCTGACAAAATTGCCATTTTCGACTTTGTTTTCACTCAAACAACCACATATGTTAACCAATCAAGATGATACTTGGAAAGAATCTTGTTGACAACAAGGTCTTGCTTATGTGTAATTTTCAACATTATCACACTGTTACAATCTGAGTTATGTGCCCTTGAAATTGACAAAATTTCAGTTTTTCGACATTTTTCCACTCTTGAAGTCACAAATATTGACTAATATAGACAAAATTTGAACAGAATGATAGTGACCATAACATCTTGCATGTATTTAATTTTCGATTTGATTTTAAATATACATACTGAATTATTTGTCTTTGAATTTGGCAAAATCACAGTTTTCAATTTTATTATCGCTCTAACATCCCTAAAATATTAGTCAATCATTTACTTTCTTTTTGCATTGACCACATGATTGCTGCTTTTGACTTTGTTTTTGCTGTAAGAACCATAAGTATTCAAAAATCTAGTCAAAACTTGGATTTGATATTAAAAGAAATTCAGGCCTGTGGAGCGACTCAAGACCTTCAGGTCTTTCTAGTTTCAACCCTTTCTAACGCACCAATTTTACTGAGATGCTGTGGACATTAAAAAGGAACTTCGTGCTATTCTATGACCAAAATTCGAATGATACTTCTGGCTGAACGGGAAAACTATGGACCAGTTTACTATGGCGATAAAAGTCAACTACGATGTTGGCAGAGTATTCGAACGTGCACAGATTTTAAATTTTGCGTAGAATGTGGATATTCCCCATTCGATACGTACAAAATACTGTAGACAAACTCATAAAATATTCTACAATTGTTTGGTACCGAATGTTCAAAAAGGGAAGAACATTGTAGTAGGAAAATAAAGTGAGTAGCAGCTAGAAGAGCAGTCTGGACGCGACGTCAACTAAAGCTGTTACAGGCGTCAACGCTTGGGATCACCGCTTAAGCATCAAATACATTTGTTACAAGACGGACCTAATTTATGGTAGTGAGTTTTGAATACTAAAATATCTTTTAAACATGAATAGGCACAGACAGGATCTGTCGGTGTATTCCAAATCTACTGGATGCATATGATTATGGGAAAACGTGTTTGGACATTGAGGAAATTCTGGACCAAAGATTTTCGTTAGAAGCTTATTCTTTGATAACATCATAACAGAAGACGAACTTAGATGCACTTGTATGGCCAAGAAAGCAAGGAACAATAACGGCAACAGACGTCGTCTGTCTCATCCCCAATCCAAGAAGGTTGGAATTGTTCCTTCACATCAGACAAGCTTCAGTGGAATTTTACGTATTCCCCTGTATAGAATCGGTACTGAAATGTCAAAGTTTCAAGGACTTTGGTAAATTAGCTCTAGACATTCAATGGATGTTTTCTACATTCGACTAGCAATGATTCAGGGATATGTGGATGAATTAAACGTCACAGTAAATGTATTGCAACTGTAGGTGACAAAGTGGAGGAGTAACGTCATTATTTTAACGGTGCGAACTTGTGACGTCATGACGTTCTGTGCCTACCTGCCCCGCATATGCGATATATACAAAACTAGTTTTATTGTAACTTTTTAGCTCCACTGGCCTTCAGGCCAGCGGGCTATTGTCATGGCACTGTGTCCGTTGTGCGTCAGTCCGTCCGTCCGTCCGTCCGGTCGTCAACTTTTTCTTTAAAAATCTTCTCCTCAGAAACTACTGAATGGATTTCAATCAAACTTCACAGGAATGATCCTTAGGTGATCCTCTATCAGATTCCTAAAATTAATTCTGATTGAACTAGAAAGTCTGGAGTTATCTGCCCTTGAATTAAAAAATGGCTGTTTTGACTTTGTTTTCACTCTAGCACTTACAAATATTGACCAATCAAGACAAAACTTGGTCAGAATGTTGTTGCTAATAAGATCTTGCTTTAATGCTATTTTCAGCTTGATCTGAATATTGCGTCTTGAGTTATGTGCCCTTGAAATTGGCAAAATTACCATTTTTGACCTTATTTTACTCAAACAACCATAAATATCCACCAATCAACATGAGACTTTCATGTTATCTTACTGGCCATAAGATCTTACATGGGTATAATTTTCAGCTTCACAGGAATCTTAAGTCATGATTTATCTGCCCTTGAATTTGACCAAATTGCTGTTTTCGACCTTGATTTTATACTCTTTACATCCACAAATATTGAACAATCATGTCAAAACTTAAACAAGATGTAGGTGAAGTTAAGATCTTGCTTTAGTGTGATTCTTAGCTAGATAGGAATATAAAATCCTCAGTTATATGCCTTTCAATTTGACAAAATTGCTAATTGTGACATTGTTTACACTCTAACAGCCTGCCAAACTCGCTCTAACAAAGACAAAGCTTGGTAATCAATAGATCTTATATGAATGTATTTTCAGCTTTCTATTTACTATTTATTTCCATTTATTTAGAGCAACAAGTATTGAAAAATCTAATCAAAACTTGGACTTAATTGATATTACAAGAAATTCAGGTTTGCCATTTGCATTAATTTTGGAATAGGGTATTTCCCAACATCTATTTTTAGCTCAAAATGTATTTTTAGCTCAAAATTTATATTTAGAAATATGAAATATTTTTGAGTAATCAATGCTCTGTTAATTTAGATCTGTTTGGAAGAAGTAAAATTTTAATTGCTAGTATCATCCTTAGCTGGAATGTTCTCCAATTGCGTTTTACCCTTTCTCAAATGGCAAACATATAGTTTTACTTTCTTTGCTTCAAGAACCACACATTTTGAACAATCTAGTTTTGTAACTTACTTTTTGCTCTATGAAACACAAGCATTGAACAATCTGATCAAAACTTGGATTAAATATTACATGAAATTCAGGCCTGTGGAGCGACTCAAGACCATCAGGTCTTCTAGTTTGGTTTAGGTCCGATTTTGATGATATTTGGTGGACTGATCATTGATAAATTACAGTCCATGCTGTATAAATGTGTTTGACTTAGATGGACTCATATTGAAGTTATAAAGCCAGTACCACTAATTCTGGATCACCCCTCGTATGTTTATATTTGGAATGGAAATGTAACACAGTTTAGGAATTACTGGCATTTTTCAAATTTTGCCGCTGGCTTTTTGGTGCTTATTATGGGTCTTCTACCTTAATTTCATTCTAATGTTAGAAGTGTTTTTGACCACATGAAGTTTGAATAGATTGGGGGAAAAGTGTTTTGAAAAGATGAAAAGAGAAGTGATATTTCCTCCATTTCACAGCCATATGACCATAGCGGTTTGAAAGAGGCGTTAAAACAAAATGTTTTAGCTCGACTTTTCGAAGAAAATGAGAGCTTATACTGTCACCCGGGCGTTGGCGTTGGCGTCGGCGTTGCAACAAAGGTTAAAGTTTTTTCAAACATGATTACATCAATAAACTCCATACTATCAAAGGGATTCAATCCAAACTTGGAATACTTATTCACCATCACACCCTCCACCTTACTACCAGGGCCCATGACCCTGGGACCACTCTATTTGGAGTTATGCCCCCTTTATACTAAGCAACTTAGAAAGTCGAGCGCGCTGTCTTCGGACAGCTCTTGTTAAATAAATATCCGGTAGGGTTATCAATCCAGGACTTGTTTAGGAAATCTTTGATTTACCCATTCACAGATCTATAATAACACCTTTCGACACTCTTAAATTTAAAAGTTTTAGAAAACAATTTGGAAAATGAAGAAATTGCTTGTTACAAGCAATTTCTTCATTTCCCACATTGTTTTCTATTCAGAGAGACCAAAAAATGTAAAATTTCATTCATCTTTCAATATAGCAAACCTTTAAATTTTGTCGTGTGGGAAAGGGTTATAAAAACTTGTCTTCCTTATTTCCAGATTTACAAAAGACTGTACAAGATTTAAAGATGAACTAGACATAATGAAGTTTGTTTGTAAAGATATGTGGAGTTCTGTTTTCAAGAAGCAAGTAGATAATCTTCGGACAAACCATCAGGTAATGTCATCTTCCGATTATTCCTTCCTAAATGGTAATGTTTAACCCATTCCCACACAGTGACGCCTTTTGACACCCCTCAAGATAAATGCTTGGCAAAACATTGCGTATAATGAAGTAATAGCTTGTAACAAGCAATGTCTTCATTATCCATTATGTTTTTCTAACCCAAAATGCAAGGATTTTTAAAATTTCATCAACTTGAAATTGTTGTCTGCAACACTCTTTAAATTGGAACAATCAAAATTTTTGCCGTCTGGTAATGTTTAATTTATTTGTTGTTTTAGGAAAGGTAAGTCCAAATTCAAAGATGTTGCAGATCACAATGTCATTTGCCTTTCCCAAATAGGGCAACTTAGACTGCTCCAATTTCAAAGGAGTTGCAGACAACAAATTAAATCATGTCAAAACTAGAACATGTGTATGTAGTAGCAAAGTTAAAGTGATGAAACCCTTAAAAATTGTCACTATTGTGAATATCCATTTGTGTTGTGAAGACAAGACAGTTTGTTTTCAATAGGGAATCATGATTTTATACTGTTAAGTGTGACATAAATTCGGACAAACTCTAATATTTCGAAGGTCTTGTTATAAAATCTTGTAACTACAGCTTGATTCAAGCTGTAGTTACGAGATTTTATAACAACACCGACGGTTTAGCAAAACATAACGGTTAACCCAGTCTATGTAATGAATACTAGTACCTAAAAACCTTACTGATGTCTGCATTCTTTTTGCAGGGTGTATATGTACTTCAAGACAACAAATTTAGATTCTTAACACAGATATCCAATGGAAAACAGTATATGGACACAGCACCAAAGGTTATTATCATTCTGTTAATCCTTTCTTAACTCTTTCCCAAACAACAAGATTTTAGGGTGATCCACTTCAAAAACTGCCACAAATGACCAAATAGAAGTTATTCAAGATAGAATGTGTGTAAAATATTGCATAGAAAATATTGAGACAAAAGGAGAAACTGCTGGTTATCAGCAGTTTCTTCTTTTGTTTCAATGTTTTCCCAATCCTTTTCTATATGGGTCGTCAAAACCAGGTCTTGTTTGGGAAAGGGTTAAACTAATCCAGGTTTTGTCACAGACATGGCGAAGGACTATGTTTTTATAAAACATTTTGTCTGACTGTACCAGATAATCTGTCAGACTGAATAAAATTTTGTCAGACTGAACTGTCATTCACTATATCACAGATCAAAGTATGTGTCAGACTGACAGAAAGGAAAAACTGTCAGACCTGGGGAAATAATTATCATCAAATATGTCGGATGGTCTTATAGTTATTGTCTTAAAAATTATGTGAGTGCCTTCCAATTTGGAAATGCCATTTTGGAAATGGCTTATGCTAACTATATTTTTACCTAACTTTCAGTATCTAGCAATGGCCTGTGGTATTATAAGAGGTTCTTTAGCCAATATAGGAGTGAATTCAGTGGTCACAGCAGAAGTCAGTGCTATGCCAGCTTGTAAGTAGTAAACATATCTGACTCCATTCCCATTTTTCAAGTGTGGATATCTGTCAGGGCTTTGTTTAACCCATTATCAGAATGCAAAATTCCAGACCGGTATGAATTCAAATATGTTTTTGTATGGATGGAATTCTACATTTCTTGGCCTTTCTCTGTAAAATGTTGTAGTGAGAAATGAAGAAATTGCTTGCCACAGGCAATTTCTTTATTTTGCACAACATTTTCTGTAGCTTTTATCTTGTTGATCATCAAAAAGTGTCAATATGTGGTATTTGGTTAGAATTTCATTTAAATGTCTGGCATGGTAAAGCTTCAAACCAATTCAGTGGTCACAGCAGAAGTCAGTGCTATGCCAGCTTGTAAGTACTGTAGTAAACATTCCTGACTCCATACCACTTTTGTGGATATCTCTCAGGGCTCTGTTTAACCCGTTACCAGACTGCAAAATTTTAGACGGGTCCAAATAAAAGGATGTTGTAGATGACAATTTCGAATGGATGGAATTCTTAATTTTTTGGTCTTTCTCTGTAGAAAATGTTGTGGGAAATGAAGAAATTGCTTGTTACAAGCAATTTCTTTCTTGTTCCACAACATTTTCCAAAGCCTTTTTCTTGATGATCATCAAAAAGCTGCAATAAATTATATGGTAAGGGGCTAATTTCTTATTTAAAATTCTTGCATGGCAATTTAAAGCTTCAAGCCACTTCAGTGGTCACAGCAGAAGTCAGTGCTATGCCAGCTTGTAAGTACAATGTAGTAAACATCAAGGGCGGATCCAGGATTTTTTCCAGGGGGGGAGGGGGGGTCAAAACTCAAATGATGGCTTTTGATAGGAAGTTATATAGTCAAAATTCAATTTTCAGCCAATTCCAGGGGGGGGGGGGGGTGTCATGACCCCCTGACCCCTCCCCTAGATCCGCCCTTGAACATGCCCGACTTAACACCACTTTGCCAAGTGCTGATTCCTCAGAAGAAGGTTTTAGAAAAACATTGTGCAAAATGAAGAAATTGTGACAAGCAATTTATTCATTTTCCACAATATTTTCTACCCACAAACACAAGACAAAGTAAAATTTCATTCACTTGAAATTGTCGTCTACAACATCTTTGAATTTGGAAAAGTCTAAACTTTGCTGTATGGATTTAGTAATATCTTGAATAAGCCATTCATAAATGATAAATTTTAGGAAAAGTAAATAATAATGGTAGCAATAGGGTAAGTAACTAAAGAAGATAATTAAATGCTGCTATAACATATTTTCTTCTCATTACTTTCTTTGTGTCGTCAATTTGATTTTGTTGTCTTTGATGGCTTATAGCGGGAAACTGTGCCAATGTTGTTGTTGTTTTTTTTAATTGTGAAAGGCTTTCTTACCCGTCTATGAATAGCTTTGAAGTTGATTAGGGGTGGTATTAACCAGCCAGTCTTACCCCCAGTCTGATTTTAAAATTACACAATAAGTCATCAAATTGGCCGGGACATATGTCTCGTCCAATCAGATGGCTTATAATGTAATTTGGATTTAGATAATTAATTTAGAATCATTAATGAATACAACCCCAAAAGTTTACTCTTTCATTGCAGGCAAATTTCAGATCCAAATACAAAGGACTTGAGATATGGATCAAACAGCAGTGATAAGTTGAATATACAGACAAAATGTGTGGCAGAAAACTACAAATGTGATAAAGTGCTTCTGTCAATTACCCCTTTTCTATAAGGCAGGGGACATAATAACTTGCGTCAAATGTAAAAAATGTGTATATAATATAGCACAGAAAATATTGAAGGAAAGGGGGAAATTGTCAATGTTCTACAATTTCTTCTTTTCTTTCAATGTTTTCCCAAACTATTTGAAATAATATTTCTACTATGGATGTTAAAACAAGGTTTTGTTTTTGGAGATACTAGTATTTAAGATTAACCCTTTCCCACACAGTGATGGGCCGAGCCCCAATAGCTCAGTCAGTAATGTCAGAGTCTGTCAATCCAGGGATCCCAAGTCTGAATCTGGCTCGTCCAGTATTCATTCTGACATTTTACAAAAGTCATTTGTCTCTCACCAATGGGTATGAATCATCTATGTGAGAGAGCAGCTGGAGGCTTGGTTTGGATATTATTATGGTAGTAGTGAGAGAAATACCCGAAACCCACAGCTAGGTGTTCCAGCCGCGATATGACCATAGCAGTTGAAAACGGCATTAAACCCCAATACAACAAACAAAATAAAAAGAAACTGTAATGGCTTTTGATGCTTGTCAAGCTTTGGAAACTATTAAAGAAAAGGTAGAAATTAGGCATAACCAGCATTTTCTCCCTTTTACTCAATATTTTCCACTCTATCAAAGATAATTTCAAGTCTAAGAGTTGGATTAATTGTAATTGTCTGCTACTCATTTGAATTTTGACATGTTTAAATTTTGTTGCTTTTGGAAAGGTTGTTAACCCTTTCCCAATCAAGACCTGATGCGCGTTCTTTATAACGAGATTTCTTGAGATATCTTGGGATTTCTTAAGATGTTTTAGGATAAAGCGCTCTTTTGAGCAAGATTTTTAAGACGATCATTGGAAGCCGCCATTGCTCTAAACTTCTTTCGGAACCCCTCAGTAAATTCTGTAGAACCTAATTCAAAGATAATTTACTGAGTTGTTCGGAAATCTCCATGATTCATAAACTGTGGAGTTCTGAATGCTCAATACTTCATACAAATGACGTCATGATGTCGTCATTTGTATGAAGTATGGAACATTCGGAACACATCCTTATAATCTCGGTCTCAAAAACGCTGTTTCAAAAACATCTTAAGAAATCTGTAAAAATCTCGCTGTAAAGAACGTGCCTCTGGAATTGATGTACCTAATTGATAAAGCGTAAAACAACATTGAAGCAAAAGAAGGAAATGCTGATCACCAGCATTTTTATGCTCCCCGAAATAGTCGCCACGCTGTCCGTCCGTGTGTCCGTCCGTCCGTCCACAGCCATATCTCAGCAACCCTTGGACCAAATTCAATGAAACTTCACATGTGAACTCCCTGGGTCAATACCTCGGGACCTTTCTCTCCGTTTGTAAATTTAAAGCTGCGTCTTGGAAAAAGGGGCCTTAGTGTAAAAATTAGTTTTTCTCCTATTTCTCTTCATCTAATGGGCGGAATTTAATGAAATTTTGTGCTCATGTAATAAATAGGATGTTCTAGACCATATTCTGTAAATAATGTGTGTACAAAAAAGCTGTCATGGGAAAAGAGGGCTTAATGTATGTTTTTATTTTGTGACAAACACTTATTCGGGGAGCATAATCCGTCTGTGACGGCTCTTGTCTTCTTTTGTGTATATAATTTCTTAGATATATTATAACTAATTATTTCTCTTTCAACATAAAGTTTGTTGTCTGAAGCTGCTTTTGAATTCCAGCACTCAAAAAAATGTGCCATTTGGGAAATGGTTAATGAATATAATTGACAAAACAGATACATACAATTTATTTGTTCACTTAACCCTTTCTCAAATGACAAATTATCAGGGTGGTCCAATTCGAAAGCTGCTGCAGATGACAAATTGGACATTGATGTTGATAAAGAAAAGATTTATGAACAAAAAAGCACAGAAAACATTGAGGCAATAGGAGAAGGTTGTTGCTTTTCATCATAAACCATATAACTGCAGCTGGCTTTAAGCTGCACTTACTAAGATTTTGTTGAAATGTAGCGAAATACTGGTTATCAGCATTGGCTTCTTTTGCCTTAGTACATTTTCCCAAGCTATTTCCGTTTGGGTCATCAAAAGCAGGTCTTGTTTGCGAAAGGCTTAATTGTCTAATTATAACTTCAACAATGTCACCAAACTGCCCTTTTTGCGGACATTAAAGTGTAATTGTTGTTTATAATAACTAAATCATGGACACTGTCATAGTGCTTTGTGAGAAAGATTTTTTATTTACATGTGCAATACAATGTGTTATATTTAGAAGGATTAAATGTACGAATATATACCGTAATTATATCGTTACTTGTTTGTTCTTTCATCATGTTCATGGTTGATATGTATAGAATTTTAACATAGTTTTGCTAGTCTATGGAAGTGTTTATTGTTTAGATTTATCATTTTCTGCGTCATTATAATGGGGGTCTAAATGCCAACAAGAACAACAAAAAATCATGAAAATTAATAATGAAAAGAATAAGCATATGACAATGTCACTCTTGTCAAGCATTTACAGTTATTGGCAGTCTTAAACTTGTAATATCTCCCGGACGGGCTAAAGGGTTTATATCTATATGGTAGTAAGTTTGAAAGAAAAAAACGATGTAAAGAAGAAAAAAATGACTTCAATCGTTTTCTCCTTTTCATCAGAGGTTTCATACGAAAGTATACGGGATTTTTGCTTATGCTTACTTGTTCTTGTATGCAACATCCTTGAATTTGTACCGGGCAGTGAAAGGTTTGCGTTTGGGAAAGGGTTAAACTTAAAGGGGGAATAACACTTAACATCTTACAAATTTTCAGAGAACTTCGTGCAAAAAATAAATATATATTATGAAAATATGGCCTTTAAATTGCATCTATGCCAAATCTTAGCTTTCTATCTTGTGTATTGGCTAGGATGTTGGCGGATTTAAAACCCCATATGTTTTATTATTATAATTTTTATCCCCCCGACAAAAAATCATGGGGTTTTAAATCCGTCGACATCTAAGCCAATACACAAGGTAGAAAGCTAAGATTTGGCATATATGCAATTTAAAGACCATATTTTAATAATATATATTTATTTTTTTGTACGAAGTTCTCGGAAAATTTGCAAGATGTTAAGTGTTATTCCCCCTTTAAGTTTTGGATTTTGCAAAATGTCCTTTATGAAATTCCGCAAAGAATAGAAGAGCGCTCGAGTTCTATCGTTTAACCCTTTTCCAAACGTCAAAATTTTAGGGTGCTTCCATTTCAAAGCTGCTGCAAATGACAAAATGGATATCTCTTACTTGATTTAGAATTTGTGGATAATATAGCCCAGGAAACATTGAGACAAAAAAAAGAGAAAAAGAAAATGCTGGTTATCAGGATTTTCTTCTTTTGCCTCACTGTTTTCCCAAACAATTTCTATTAGGGACGTCAAAACTCGATCTTTTTAGGGAAAGGGCTATCATGCAATGAAGCATTGTTCGTAGTGCATCATCCCATGTCAAACATTTTTATTAAACCCTTTTCCCAAATGGCAGACTGTTTACATTTTGAAGGGAGGAAGGCTGTTCTGATTTGAATGAAGTTGTAGCAGCGGACAGACAATTATGTCAGACAGGCCCGTAGGAACAGGGGGGCTAGGGGGGGGGCTAAGCCTCCCCCCCCCCCAAGTTGGCCAAAAATGCCAAATTTTCTTAATTTTACACTGAAATTTTGGGAAAATCCAAATTAGCCCCCCCCCCATATTCAGGACAAGGGCTTTAGTCCCCCCTCCCCCTATCAAATTGCTTCCTACGGTTATGTCAGAAGTATCCAGAGGGGTTCGGGGGTCGTGGGTTCAAACGAACCCCCTCTGTAGCCTGATTATTTCATTCAGAAATACAGTCAAAATTGTGTGATAGTAGGAAAACGACCCATCCCCTAGCTATATGTTCGAACCGCCTTCATAAAAATCCCGGATCCATCGGAGTGCGGTTATGAGATCGATATCTTAGACGAAAAGCGGCGAAATACAGGTTATGTCGAAAGATCTATCTCCATATAATTTGGCATCCTGCGTCGTGATTAGGCCTACATCTACTGGGACACAGCTATTTCCGAACACGTTTAATGTCTGTTGGGGATCAAAACCTCGTAACTAAAGCTCGAAAATCCTGTAGTTAGGCTACATGTGCGAGCATTTGGTCTACCTAGGCCACGACGTTATTTTGTGGATTTGTTTTCTAGAGATGCACGAAATCTTTTTCTGCTTTGAATGGGGATGATCAGTGGACGACACTTATTTTCAACCCTTTCCCGAACAACGCTTTGCATTGAAGTCCCTGCGAATCTAGATCTACTCAGGCAAATAAGCGTTTTCTCTTTTTGTCACAATACTTCTCACTCTGAGCTATTAGATCTATATTGAATGAAAATGAAATAATCAGGCTACAGCGAACGTTCGTTTGATTTCCACTCCCCATGGATTCGCAACTATCATAGAATCAAAGTTCACATTTATTTGTCGTCTGCTCCACCTTTGAATTTGGATCTGTTTAGTGACTCGGAACGTTGTTCGGCTATTATCGGTACGTTCCGAATGTAACCGATAATTACCGATTGTAAATCCGTGTTTCCGTATCCTCTTCCGTTGTTGACAGACCGGTGTGACAGCATGTCGTTTCCAAACTTTGACACAAAAACAGCCTTGATAGGCGCATTAGGCGTTACTTCGGGTGTAGCTCTCTATTCTACAGTGCAGCTGCTACGAGCCAGACGACGAGCAAATCGTGACAACGTGTACGAGTCACAAAAACTCGTGAACGAGTACCTTGTGTTTCACTATGGATCTCCAAAGGAAGTTTTGAAGTTTGATTTTGGACCGAAGAGCTCACTCGACTTTCCTAAACGTTGTGCTGAATTGTGTCTCAAGTATTTCAAGACTGTGGTAAGCTTTTTTATCCGATTTTATTACCAAACGACAAATTTATGTAGAGCTCTAGTCGTTAAAATTCAAAGGTCATGCAGACGACAAATCAACATTACTTAATGTGACGTAACAAGTAAAGCATTGTCAGAAAAGGATGAGATATTTTGATAACATAAAGATTTCATTTGAATATTTTTTAACAAGGTGTTTTAATAGATTCTATCTAAATTTAGGATCTAACAGGAATAAATGGACAACAAAAATAACCCTTGGCCAGACGTCAAAATTTTAGGATGGTCCATTTTGAAAGCTTCTTCATATGACAAAAAGAATTTTGGGAAAAAATGATAAGAATTGTTTTAATGACATAGCACAAAAGATATGGTTATCAGGATTTTCTTCTTTTGTCTCAATGTTTTCACAAACCTTTTCTACCAGGAACGTCAATACCAGGAGTTGTTTGGTAAAGGGTTAAAAGATCCACTTTCTTAATTAGCTAAAGTGGTTGTGTCACTTTTGCATGTTTATCTTCATGTTTCATCTTTCAATAAATATGACATTGACTATGTAGATCTAGATCTAGTTATGTTAGAGATATTGCATCTAAATATACAGAGGAAATATTTTAAAAGGAAACAATGTTGATGTTTCTTTAATGTAGAGAAACAAAACATTATTTTAAAAATGCTCAAAAGTAAACTAGATCTATATTACAATAGAATTTTGACCTTTTGGTTGGAAACCTCATAGCCAGTCCCAACTTTTGTACTGAGCTCATGGAGCTGTGAAATTATTCATTGAAAATTTAAAGGTGTGGTTGAATAAATTTGCAAAAAGTAAATCTATTCATAAAGTCTTTATGTATACATCATGCTTAAGTTCATATGATCTAAATAAATGATTGAGTGTAAATGTTATCAATTGTTTTCATAGAAACCCCAAATATAATTAGATCTAGATCTATATCCAATTTGTGCAAACTGCAAAGTTCTTGAAAACATTGAGCCAAGAATATTCCACGCTAATTCCCAAGCTATTGATTAAAGTATGAAAATATGTTCATTACCAATAATTTCTGTTTGTGTAACATGACCCTTTCCCAAAATCATGATAAAAATGCAGACCATTCAAATTTTAAATCTGCTGCAGAGGACAATATTGATGCTGATAAAGAAAAGATCAATGTACAAGTTTCTGGTAGTACAGAAGTTACTGAGACAAAAGGAGAAAGTAGGCCTACTTCCTATTAGATTTAGTATTTTCCTCTTTTACTTCAATATTCAAATTTCTTTTCTATCATGGACATCATCTTTGAAAAGGATAAATAGTATTAAAGTTTCTGTTCACAGGAAGGTATTCCCCTTAGAGCTTTAGATATCGGATGTGCTGTCGGCAGATCAAGTTTTGAGCTGACCCATGAGTTTGAGGAAGTTATAGGGATAGACTACAGTCAAGCATTTGTGGATGTGTGCAATCAGTTAAAGAGGAATGGGGAAGTTTCCTACTTTGTGCAAGATGAAGGCGATATCGTGACTCATTTAACCGCCAAAGTTCCTGATAACTGTGTAAGTTTTCCTGACTTATTTGTAAGCCTTCCCAAATAATTTATTGAATTTCAGGGTAGATCAACTCCAATTTTTAGCTCGACTTTTCGAAGAAAATGAAGCTGCGGCCTTAGCGCAGTCGGTAGCGCATCTGACCCTCATTCGAGAGCCCACCAATGGGTTTGAAATCGTTAACCTAAGTGGGCGAGCAGCTGGAGGCTCGGTAAGGGTGTTGTGGTAGTACTGGTTTGAGAAACGACAGGAATCCATGAGTAGGTGCTCCAGCCGCCGCGATATGACCCTGGTAGTTGAAAACGGCGTAAAACCCCAATGAACTCCAAGAAAATGAAAGCTTATACTGTCATGTAGGCGTTGGCGTCGGCGTTGCAACAAAGGTTAAAGTTTTTTCAAACATCAATGACTTCCATACCATCAAAGGGATTCAACCCAAACTTGGAATACTTATTCACCATCACACCCTCTACCTTACTACCAGGAACCATGACCGTGGCTCCTCTATATTTGGAGTTATGCCCCCTTTATACTTAGAAAATAGCGTCTAAACAACTTAGAAAAGTCGAGGGCGCTGTCTTATGGACAGCTCTTGTAAAGATTATTTGGACGACTAAAGGAATGTTATAAACTAGGATTTGGCCATAATATAGTCCAGAAAATATTGAGACAAAAGGAGAAAATACTGGTTACCAGCATTTTCTTCTCTTTCCTCAATATTTTGCCAAGCCTTTTCTATTAGAGACATAAAAGCAGATCTTGTTAGAGAAAGAATTAAGGAGTTGTTAGGGAAAGGATTAAAGAGGAGTGGGAGGTTTCCTACTTTGTTCAAGATCAACATGATAATAGTAGTGACAAGTGTGTGATTGATATTTCAGTCCAAATCAATGTCACATTATATTGTAATGATTGTATTCAGATTATAAATTGTTCATTGTTCTCAGCAGAGCAAATAAGACTACTATTACTATTATGCTCCCATGTCTAAAGATGGAGGGCATATTGTTTTACGTGTGTCCGTCTGTCTCTGTCTGTCTGTCCGTTTGTCTGTCCAAAAACTTAACAATGGCCATTTTGGGTGCATTTGTGTTTCACAAATACATTTTGTTTTCCTCTTTGTTTACTCTGCTGTCTTGCAATTTCAAGAAAGGTAAATTTTTAGCTGCTGGAAAATCAAAAATTTTGAAGACAATTTAAAAAAAATGAAATTTTACATTTTTTGGTCTCTCTGGATACAAAACATTGTGGGAAATGAAGAAATTGTTTGTCAAAAGCAATTTCTTCCTTTTCCAAAATGTTTTCTGAAGGTTTTATTTTGTTGGGTTGACTAAAAGCATTATTATATGGTAATTGATTTTAATGTTTTTTCCATGAAAAATTTTGTATACTCATTGTATTACCAAATACATACATGTACAATAAATCTCTGAACCTAATGTTTTGCAGGACAGAAGTTGTGCCTCATTTATGCAGGGGGATGCTTGCAACCTTCCGACAGATTTGGGTCAGTTTGGATGCGTATTAGCGGCAAATTTGATATGTCGGCTACATAAACCCTACGATTTCCTCAACAGACTAGCTGGTTTAGTCGCACCTGAGGGCATACTAGTCATTACATCACCTTACACATGGCTTGAACAGTTTACAGATAAAGTAAGGAATGACTTTTTCTCCCATTACCAAACAGCCAAATTTTAGACTATTCCATATTGAAAGATGTTGCAGAAAAACTATTTAAAGTAAATGAAATTGTTCATTTTTAGTGTTTTTGTGTAGAAAACAATTTGCGATATTGCTTGTTACAATAAATTTCTTCATTTTCAACAATGTTTTCTAAAGCCTTCATGGTAAGGGGCGTCAAAAAGTGTCAATATGTGGTAATGGGATAGCCTATATGCTCGAAGGATCTCACTATGTTATGATCCTGGTCATGAGTCCATCCATTTGCAATTTCTTGTGTATGCAACACTTCCTTCAGTTTCTTTTGAAATTTAAACAAACTTGCCATAACTAATCCCCATTGTGTC
This sequence comes from Fragum sueziense, assembly GCA_963680895.1. Lineage (NCBI taxonomy): Eukaryota > Metazoa > Mollusca > Bivalvia > Cardiida > Cardiidae > Fragum > Fragum sueziense. Next base: position 62,838,430 of record OY804593.1, read on the forward strand.
TAGTTGTACATGCTGCTATCAAATTTAGAAAAGACATCATTCTTTATTTACTTGAGTTTTAGAAAACTTACAACAGAGTAACTTGATAACTGCCCATTATTGTCAACAAGAGAGGATAATTATGTTGCTTTGCACTAGTCAGTCTATAGAGTACTTTTGTCCAGCGCTTTACTCAAAAAGTATACAAGGTAGAATCATGAAACTTTATGGGTGGATAAATCTCAAATAAGGAGAGGTGCAGTGAACAAGAACCATTCAATAAATATGCCTATTTATATAGTGTATTGGCCCTTCCTTGTTTTTAAGGCTTTGGGTTTTTAAAAATAATTTAATGTATTAAATAGTAATGCTGTACTGACAGTTGCTAAATGGCTACATCCAAGGTTGGCCATTAGTGGGCCATACAAGTCATGCTTTATAAACACTTTGTTTTTATAATATTGATCTTTCTTTAACAGAGCACATGGCTAGGAGGATACCAATTAGAAGACGGGAAAGTGGTTTGGGGATTTGACACACTAAAAAAGGTGCTGGGTCCAGATTTCAATCTCGTTGCTGAGGAAGAGATGCCGTTCTTCATCCGAGAAACTGCTCATAAAAACCAGTGGTCCGTTGCTCATGCAACTGTATGGAGGAGAGTAGCTAGCTAACTTAACTCTTTCACTAACAGCAAAATTTTAGACTGGTCCAAATTCAAAGATGTTGCAGACTTTAATTTCAAGTGTTATTAAAACTTTACAAGGTTGTGGATCATCTGATTGAAAACATTGTGGAAAATGAAGAAATTTCTTGTCACAAGCAATTTCTTCATTTTCCACAATGATTCAATTCTCAAGCCTTTATCTCATGGGTGTCAAAAGGTGTCATTGTGTGAGAAAGGGTTAAAGACCTTTTTTAATGCAATAGCTTTAACCCTTTCCCAACCGTTTTAATTCATCTAAGTGTGAACTATTTGAAAACTATTAAGGAAAAGGAAGAAAATGTTGATAACCAGCATTTTCTTCCTTTTCCTTGATATTTTCCTTAACATATCAAAATGAATGCTCATTCTAACAGTCGGATTAATTCATGACGTCTTCAACAAATTTGAATAAGCCAAAATTTCATCATTTGGGAAAGGGTTTATAATTAGGATGTTAATCAATTACAAAAAATCAAATACTTATCTATATTCCATTAAACTCTTGATCAAACAGTAACTATAATAATTATGTTTGGGAATATAGTGACATACCAATTGCCGAAAAATCTTCAATCATTCTGTTAATATACGACTGATTTAAAAATGGTTTGTAGCAGAGGTTGCAAAATGACAGGGATTTGCTTGATTTGTAGATCTGTTAAAATAAGCTTATGAAAAAGTAATAATAACTAAGTATAATTTTGTTTGGTCATAAATGACATTGTTACTGTATTTTATAAAACTGGCCAGAGAATTTAAAAGGCATTATACCCCTCCAAAACGAATGTTTAAGAGGGTATACTTGAATCAGCCTGTCTGTCCGTCCATGTACAAAATACTTGTCCAAAGCTTATATCTGAAAGTAAACAAGCTATGATTGTGAAATTCCATGGATAGATAGATCTCACTAAGGAGAGATGCAGTGTACCAAGGAGCATAACTCTACTCTGCTTATTTAGCAGTTATTGCACTTAGTTTTCAACAAAACCTTTTCCAGACAAATGTAGTGGTGGAGGTAATTATCACCTTTAACCCTTTCCCAAACAAGACCTGGTTTTGACGTCCCTTATAGAAAAGGATTGAGAAAACATTGAGACAAAAGAAGAAACTGCTGATAACCAGCAGTTTCTCCTTTTGCCTCAATATTTTCTTAGCTATTTTGTACACAAATTCAACAGTGATTTACTTGCATTTTGTCGTCTGCGGAAGCTTTAAAATTGGACTGGTCCAAAATTTTGTTGTTTGGTAATGGGTTAATAATAGATTTCTAGATATTTCTACTCTAATGGATGAATTTTCTTCATTGGATGAGCAGCAGTTTTGGATTTGTGTTTGTATTGGTGTTAGAAATACCAGGACCACAATGATTTGTCCATTGTGATATAAATGTATACTGATTCTCATTCCATATATCACTGGCTTTATATCTATCACAAATTCAACATTTTGTCGGCTATTCTTCATACAAACATTGTATAAAATTAAACCCTGTTATGTAGATATTTGGACTAGTCCACATTGGAAAGTGTTCCTTTGACGAAAAGTAACTTATGCCTCTATTACAAATTGTTGCAACCTGTTGTATAGTGCGTCTGTATAAATCATGTGTTTTGAAAATCTGTGACGGGTTGTAAGAACGCCTTAGAATGTCTACATTCAAAGCAGGTCAAAAGTATGAATTTCCCTCAAGGAAAGTACACATTCTTTGTGAATTTTCTGGAATTTCTGTATAATTTTCCTGGTCACACACAGTCTGTCGTACATGCTCAGTACTTCTGTCGTGCATGCTCCTGGCGTTCTAACATACGCAGAATTGTCATAGCAAAGAATAGTCTGGTCAATTCTTTGCTACATGAGGTCTGCGTTATGGTTGCGTCCTCTGAAATCTGATGTTGCACATGCATGCATCTCACGACCATGCCTAAGTTTTAGACGCAGACCCGACGCAGGAGCATGTACGACCGGTTGTAAGAGAGGCATTACTGAGAACATTATTGATAACAGAATCAGCATAGAAAACTGGGAAAAGGAGAAAATGCTATATTTCTGTATTTTGTTCTTTTTCCCAATGTTTTAAACCTATAATTCAAGCCATCAAAACCAGTCATTGTATCATAAAGGGTAAACCAAAGAGAATTGTTCCATGTTTATTTGGTCTGTATATTTTAACCCTTTCCCAAACAAGACTGGGTTTTAACGTCCATAGTGGAAAAGGCTTAGGAAAACATGGAGACAAAAGAAGAAACTGCTGATAACCAGCAGTTTTTCCTTTTGCCTCAATATTTTCTGTGCTATTTTGTGCACAAATCCCATCCATACCAACACACATTTTGTGGTCTGTAACAGATTTGAAATTGATTAGAATTTTGCTGTTTGAGAAAGGGTTAATCTAAAAGCCCATTGTATACATTTAATGCTTCATAAATTTTAATAACCTTCTTGTATGTTGTTATTTTATGTATATTCTCAGAAATGTAGAAAGAAGGAACATATTGTCGCTTTTCAACAAAAACCTCGTTACTGCAGCTTGTTTTAAGCTGCAGTTACAAGGTTTTCATTGAAAAGCAGCAATATCCAACTTTATCCAGTCTTGGACGAGTGTTGAACCCATTCCCAAACAAGGAAAGGTTTCTACATCTTCAGTAGACTTAGTTTTCACAGGCGGCAATCATGTGACTTTGTTATGTTTTCCTAACTTTTGTAAACAAAAACATCGGTAAGTACACATTTTTCTCAAATTTTGAATCAAATACTTAACACTCAATATCGAGATGTGTGCCATTCGATACATCATACTCTCCGGTCTATTTTGATACCAAGATATTCCCTCAAATGCCTGTCAAAGCTGAGAACATTCATGCAAGGTATTTTTGAATGCCGTGATATATTTTCTAAAGAAATGTTTGCACTTTGCACAAATGTTCTCAGCTTTGACAGGGATTTGAGGGAATAACTTGGTATCAAAATAATCCGGAGATTATGACGTATCGAATGGTATACCTCACGAGCAATAACCTGGCAGAGCAGCCCATGCTAATTGAATGGAATGCTCTGCCAGGTAAATTTTTGTCCTCTATACATATCTCAATACTGAAAGTTACGTATTTGATTCAAAATTTGAGAAAATGTGTACTTATTGTTGAACCGAAGTTACTTGCGCTCATTATTATCAATATTGCAAACGATTACGTTTGTTTATATTCACAGCGCACGGTAACATCGGTTTAACAATACAGAGTGTTTTTGTTTACACAAGTAAGGAAGCATATCATAACAATGTCATGTGATTGCCGCCTGTGGTTTTGGAAAACATTTGAGACAAAAGAAGAAAATGCTAATGCTCACCACTAACTCCTATTTGCCTTGATGTTTTCAATGTGGGATAAGAATAATGTGTCACAAGCATTTTCTTCATTTTCTAAAATCCTTGATATTATTGGAGTGTCAGAAAGCGTCAATGTGCGAAGGGGCCAACTATTTCTTAGCAACAATTTTTAGGCTGGTCCAAATTTAAAGGTGTTGTATAGCGAACGGGAATGGACCTGGCAAAGCATTCCATTCGAGTAGCATGGGCTGCTCTGCCAGGTCATTTCTCGTGAGGTATAAACAACATTTATTATTTGGGCAAGGCTTTACCTTTTCAAAGAGAACATTAACATAGACAAGTTCAAATGGTTGGGCGATTGTGGTTTAAGTCTCTTTCAACTGCTATGGTCATAATGTGGCAGCTAGAGCACCTGTCTGGTATTTCCCTCACCAGTACTACCACAATATCCAAACCGAGCCTCCAGCTGCTCTCTCACAAACATGATTCACACCCATTGTTGAGAGACAAATGACTTGTCAAATGTCAGAATTGACATTGTCCAAGCCAGGGTTCCAACTCGCCACCCATGGATTGTCAGACAAAGACGTAGCCAGGTTCAAATGGATTGCAGATGCAGATGACAAGTAAACTAATACATTTTGTATTAAATCTCTCCGAGGGAAGGCAACATTGAGGCAGAAGTAGAGGATTTTATCCTTTGGCAATATTTAACTGTATAGATACATCAACCCTTTCCTAAACAGCAGAATTATAGGATGGACTAAATTCAAAACCACTGCAGACAGCAAAGTGGATAATGATCTCATAATTATGGAATTGGTACAAACATAGCACAGAAAATATAAAGACAAAAAGAGAAATTGCTGGTATTCAGCGTTTTCTTCTCCTGCCTGGATATCTTATTCCTAAGTTTTCCAACATAGTATAAGATGCATGTAATTGAAAACCATGTCTTTAGTTTGGATTGGATCAAGTTTACCATCCAATTCAACAGCTAAGGTCATGTGGAGAAAGGACCTCAGTATAATAGTCTCATCCAAGACTACTTCAGTATAACACGATGGAGATTGTGCATGATAGGATGGACAACTAGTATGGACACATGTGCCTCGCTTCAGTGAAGAACTTGTGCAATAATTTTATTTCTGCATCAATTCTCAAGGGGTTTGTTGCATGTACCTCGCCTTACTGAGCTCTTTCCTCAGATATATGGCTTGTTTGTAGAATATTTGTACTTTGTTGAAACAAGAGCTGTCCGAAGACAGCGCGCTCAACTTTCTAAGTTGCTTAGTATAAAGGGGGCATAACTCCAAATATAGTGGAACCAGGGTCATGAGCCCTGGTAGTAAGGTAGAGGGTGTGATGGTGAATAAATATTTTAAGTTTGGGTTGAATCCCTTTGATAGTATGGAAGTCATTGATGTTTGAAAAAACTTTAACCTTTGTTGCAACGCCAAGGCCGATGCCCGGGTGACAGTATAAGCTCTCATTTTCTTCGAAAGTTGAGCTAAAAATGATCCCAACAGACCTGGAAAACGACAAAAATTTAGGTCATTTTTCTGGTTGATTGGCATCAAATTTTGAGAAAATTACCAGTACCAAATAAATACTACAACTGAGGAAGGGGCTCAGCAAGACAGGGTTCACTTTACAAACCCCTTGAAAATTGGCACAAATATCAAGAAAACAAGGTGTCAAACTGTCACAAGATACGGATACTGGTTTTGACTTTATTTTTACTCTAAAATCTACAAATATTAACTAATCAAGACAAAAATTGGACAGAATTTATATAAGCATAATATCCTGTCTGGGTTTAATTTTCAGCTTGATCGGAATTTTACATCATGAGTTATGTGTCCTTGAATTTGACAAAATTTCCATTTCGACTTTGTTTTCACTCTAACTACCATAATTGTTAACCTATCAAGATGATATTTGGACAGAATCTTGTTGACAACAAGATCTTGCTTTTGTGTAATTTTCAGGATGATTGCATTGCTACAATCTGAAATCTAGAAATTGACAAAAGGATGGGTTGCAATAAGGGTTCAAAAAATAGATTTTCTTTAAATTCAGTGAATTGATAGGGTTATATGATATCTTTAATTTGTATGTGTAAAAATTCTGATGAGGGCTTATTAGCTCACCTGAGCACGAAAGTGCTCATGGTGAGGTATTGTGATACCGCTGTGTCCGTCGTCCGGCGTCCGTCGTCCGTCGTCCGTCGTGCGTCGTGCGTCAACCTTTGGCTTGTGTGCAGTTTAGAGGCCACATTTTTTGCCCAATCAACCTGAAATTTGCTCAGAATGATTGTCTTGATGAATTCTCGGACAAGTTCGAAATTGGGTCATCTGGGGTCAAAAACTAGGTCACGGGGTCAAATCTTAGAGAAACCTTGTGTGCACTCTAGAGGCCACATTTTTTGCCCAATCAACCTGAAATTTGCTTAGAATGATTGTCTTGATAAAATCTCGGACAGGTTCGAAATTGGGTCATCTGGGGTCAAAAACTAGGTCACGGGGTCAAATCTTAGAAAAACCTTGTGTGCACTCTAGAGGCCACATTTTTTGCCCAATCAACCTGAAAATTGATCAGAATGATTGTCATGATAAAATCTCGGACAAGTTCGAAATTGGGTCATCTGGGGTCAAAAACTAGGTCACAGGTCAAATCTTAGGAAAACCTTGTGTGCACTCTAGAGGCCACATTTTTTGCCCAATCAACCTGAAATTTGCTCAGAATGATTGTCTTGATGATATCTCGGACAATTTTGAAATTGGGTCATCTGGGGTCAAAAACTAGGTCACAGGGTCAAATGTTAGAAAAACCTTGTGTGCACTCTAGAGGCCACATTTTTTGCCCAATCAACCTGAAATTTGCTCAAAATGATTGACTTGATGAAATCTCGGACAAGTTTGAAATTGGGTCATCTGGGGTCAAAAACTAGGTCACGGGGTCAAATGTTAGAAAAACCTTGTGTGCACTCTAGAGGCCACATTTTTTGCTTAATCAACCTGAAATTTGCTCAGAATAATTGTCTTGATAAAATATGGGACAAGTTTGAAATTGGGTCATCTGGGGTCAAAAACTAGGTCACTGGGTCAAATCTTAGAAAAACCTTGTGTGCACTCTAGAGGCCACATTTTTTGCCCAATAAACCTGATAATTGATCAGAATGATTGCCTTGATCAAATCTCGGACAAGTTTGAAATTGGGTCATCTGGGGTCAAAAACTAGGTCACTGGGTCAAATCTTAGAAAAAACCTTGTGTGCACTCTAGAGGCCACATTTTTAGCCCAATCAACCTGAAATTTGCTCAGAATGATTGTCTTGATGAAATCTCAGACAAGTTTGAAATTGGGTCATCTGGGGTCGAAAACTAGGTCACGGGGTCAAATGTTAGAAAAACCTTGTGTGCACTCTAGAGGCCACATTTTTTGCCCAATCAACCTGAAGTTTGCTCAAAATGATTGACTTGATGGAATCTCGGACAATTTTGAGATTGGGTCATCTGGGGTCAAAAACTAGGTCACGGGGTCAAATCTTAGAGAAACCTTGTGTGCACTCTAGAGGCCACATTTTTTGCCCAATCAACCTGAAATTTGCTCAGAATGATTGTCTTGATGAAATATCGTACAAGTTTGAAATTGGGTCATCTGGGGTCAAAAAATAGGTCATGAGGTCACATCTTAGAAAAACCTTGTGTGCACTCTAGAGGCCACATTCTTTGCCCAATAAACTTGAAATTTGCTCAGAATGATTGTCCTGGTGAAATCTTGGACAAGTTTTAAATTGAGTCTTCTGGGGTCATAAACTAGGTCACAGGTTCAAACCTGGTTTGTACTCCTAGAAGCCCATTTTTTGCCCAATCAACCTGAAATTAGCTCATAATAATTGTCTTGATGAAATGTACAAAAAGTTTGAAATTGGGTCATCTGGGGTCAAAAACTAGGTCACTAGGTCAAATTTAAGAAAAATCTTATTTGCACTCTAGAGGCCACATTTTATGCCCAATCAGCCTAGTCAGAATAATTATCTTGATAAAATCTCGGACTATTTCAAAATTTGGTCATCTGGGGTCCTAAACTAGGTCATGGGGTCCAGTCTTGGGGATTTTTTTGCCCAATCAACCTGAAAATTTGTCAGAATGATTATCTTATACAGGCCACAAATCTTAGTAAAATGTGATCATTTTGGAGGCTCAGACACACCATATACAGAAAGCTATTATGTCAGACAGGCCCGTAGGAACAGGGGGGCTAGGGGGACTAAACCCTTCCAAAGTTGGCCAAAAATGCCAATTTTTCTTAATTTTACACTTAAAATTTTGGGGAAATCCCAATTAGCCCCCCACCCCCAATATTTAGGATAGAGTCTATAGCCCCCCCCCCCCCCCCCAATATGAAATTGCTTTCTATGGGCCTGTCAGGTGAGCGCTTCAGGGCCAATGGCCCTCTTGTTTTTGGAGATAATGGCTAACAAAGTGGGTGGGGTAAATTGACACGAGAAGCATTTTTTTTACTTTGAAGTTAACTAACTTTTTCTGTATGGATCAGATCGAAGTGAAATTTTGCACGTACTTTCAATGTACTAAGGACAGAATATTTTCGAAATAATTAATCATGTATATCAGTTTGTTGATTTTCTGTATTCGTCCTTCTGTCGATCTCAGATTTTGCTTATTTTTGATGCACTAACTTTACGAAACTATCTCTACAAACTTTATTTTTGTATGAATTGACATGATATTTTGTGAACACGATCCTTTATGATGTAGCTAGATATGTGTAAACTTTGGGTCAAATCCATTGCAAAGAACTAAAGTTATTTGACCTTGACCTTCAAAGGTAATTCTAAAAAGTTACTTTTTATATTTTCAGCTATATCTTGATATAAAAATGGTCTTATAAAGTATATTTCAATAAATAAAGTCACGGGTATAATATTCTTACTGTTTAAAGTTTGTTCAATGTAAATTTTAAAGTAGAACTTGACCTCGACATACAGAACAATAATGACTTTTGAAAAGGAAATTGTCCACTTGCCCTTTACAAATCCTTGTTATTATGTGCAAAAAAGTCAGCATCAATCGTGAATTTTCCACTGAACTAAGTAATTACAACGAGGATATAATGAAAATAACTTTATTTGCATAAAATTCACTTCATATACCAATTTTCATGATAAATTTTCAAATCTTAAAATTTAATATTTTAGAATAACCTTTGAAGGTCAAGGTCAAATAACTTTGATTCTTTCCAATGGATTTGACCCAAAGTTTACACATATCTAGCTACAACATAAAGGATCATGTTCACAAAATATCATGTCAATCCATACAAAAATAAAGTTTGTAGAGATAGTTTCGTAAAGTTAGTGCATCAAAAATAAGCAAAATCTGAGATCGACAGAAGGACGAATACGGAAAATCAACAAATTGATATACATGATTAATTATTCCAAAAATATTCTGTCCTTAGTACATTGAAAGTACGTGCAAAATTTCACTTCGATCTGATCCATACAGAAAAAGTTATTTAACTTCAAAGTAAAAAAATGCTTCTCGTGTCAATTTACCCCACCCATTTTGTTAGCCATTATCTCCAAAAATAAGCACTCATCAGAATTTTTACACATACAAATTAAAGATATTATGTAACCCTATCAATTCACAGAATTTAAAGAAAATCTATTTTTTGAACCCTTATTGCAACCCATCCTTTCAGTTTTCGACTCTTTTTCACTTTTGTGGCCACATATATAGATTAATACTGACAAAATTTGGACAGACCAAAAGATCTTGCTCAAGTTTAATATTCAGCTTGATTATTGTGGTGTTCAAGACATAAATTATCAAGTCAAAATCATATTTTTGGATCAGAATGTCTCTGTTCTCATGACCACTGTGTTACATGCACAATCGCAACTTCTTGAACTAATTATCATAAAGAAAAACAACTCTTACTGAACTTTAAATTGCTCATATCAAAAGTTACTTCCCTTAGTCTACCACAATTATTAACTCACATATTGAATTATGTGCCCTTGAATTTGGCATAATGACAGTTTTCAACTTTATCATCACTCTAAAAATCCCCAAAATATTAGTCAATCATTTACCTTCTTTTCGCTTTGACCACATAATTGCTTTTCTTTACTTTGTTTCTGCTCTAAGAATCACATGAATTTGAAAATACATCAGTTTCAGCATTTAGATAAATTTGTCAATTTTTTTTATAGTAAACCACAAGAATTTCAGGCCTGTGGAGCGACTCAAGACCTTCAGGTCTTTCTAGTTGAGATATGCCCTGGACAAGATTCAAGTATGAAAACAACAAAGGGCAATAACTCAAAATATAGTGCCCAACTGTGTCCAAGTTTTGTCTTGATTGATAAATAATTGTAGATTCTAGAGTATAAACAATGTCGAAAGCAGCAGAAAAAGCAGGTTTTTTTCAAATTCAAGGGCACATAACTCTCGACTTCCTGATCAGATCAGACTGAAAATCGAACTCATCTGAGATCTTATGGTCCCAAACATTGTGTCCAAGTTTTGTCTTTATTAATTACTAATTGTAGAGTCTAGAGTGTAAAACAGGTCGAAAACAGCCGAAAATGGCAATTCTATCAAATTCAAGGGCACATAACTCTCCACTTTGTGATCAGATCAGACTGAAAATCAAACTCATCCTAGATCTTATGATCCCCAACATTGGGTCCAAATTTTGTCTTGATTGATTAATAATTGTAGATTCTACAGTGCAAACAAGGTCAAAAACAGCCGAAAATGGCAATCTTATCAAATTCAAGGGCACATAACTCTCGTCTTTCTAGTAAGATAAGACTGAAAATCAAATTGATTCAAGATATTATGGTCTCCCACATTGTGTCCAAAATTTGTATTGATTAGTCAATAATTGTAGATTCTAGAGTGTAAACAAGGTCGAAAACAGTCAAAAACAGCAACTTTGTCAAGTTCAAGGGCACAATGTCATAACTCTCGACTTGCTGATCAGATCAGGCTGAAAATCAAACTCATCTAAGATCTTATAATCCCAAACATTGTGTCCAAGTTTTGTCTTGATTGATTAATAATTGTAGATTCTAGAGTGTTAACAAGGTCGAAAACAGTCAAAAACGGCAATTTTGTCAAGTTCAAGGGCACGTAACTCTCGACTTTCTGATCAGATCAGACTGAAAATCGAACTCATGCAAGATCTTATGATCCCCAACATTGTGTCCAAATTTTGTCTTGATAGATTAATAATTGTAGATTCTAGAGTGTAAACAAGGTCGAAAACTGCCAAAAATGGCAATTTTGTCAAATTCAAGGGCACATAACTCGTCTTTCTGATCAGATCAGACTGAAAATTGAACTCATCTGAGATCTTATGGTCTCCAACATTATGTCCAAGTTTTGTCTTGATTGATCAATAATTGTAGATGCTAGAGTGTTAACAAGGTCAAAACTAGCTATTTTTTATGTTCAAGGGCAAATAACTCCAGACTTCCAAGTCCGATCAGGCCCAAAATCGAACTCATCCGAGAACTTATGACCATACTTGCTTTGACCAAGTTTGATTAAGATTGGCCAGTTTTTGTGGATGCTAGAGTGTTAACACCAAATTGTTGACGGACGGACGGACGGACATTGAGTGACCACAATAGCTCACCTTGAGCACTTCGTGCTCAGGTGAGCTAAAAATAGGCCAGGTAGAGTTATGGTTCTTGTGCACTGCACTCCCCCTTGATAAGATCTATACACCCATGAAGTTTCATGATCCTAGCTATAATACTTTTAGAGATATACTCCGGAGAAGATTCAAGTATGAAAAACAACAAAGGGCAATAACTCAAAAAATAGGCAAGGTAGAGTTATGGTTCTTGTGCACTGCACTCCCCCTTTGTGAGATCTATACACCCATGAAGTTTCATGATCCTAGCTATAATACTTTTAGAGATATACTCCGGACAAGATTCAAGTAAGAAAAACAACAAAGGGCAATAACTAAAAAAATAAGCCAGGTAGAGTTATGGTCCGTGCACACTGCACTCCGTATTGATGAGAAGAATATAACTGTCAAGTTTAAAGTCAATCGGACTTAAGGTGACAGAGTTATGCTCCAGACAAAGAAGTGGACGCCGCCCGGATGCCGGACACCACGGGTGATCCCATAATACGTCCCGTCTTCAACGGGCGTATAATTATTGCACAATTTCTTACCTGAAGCATGGCTAATTTGGCTGTAAATGTTACCATCTCGCTTTCTGATCGGTTGGAACAATATTTGGGAAAAGTGCCAAGAGTTTTCTACCATGTCAAACATCTGATGAAAGAGCTAAATTAGGCAGGGTACTTGCAATAAATCTTTTGAAAATTGATTCAGAAATAAGAAAGTTATTGCAAAATATCTTACCAGAATCAAGACTATTTTGTCTGTAGTCGTTATCAATCCTAGGATGCACAATCTCCCCCTTGCTAAAGTCTCATCCAAAAGACTATGTCTTGTTTGGGAAAGGTTTAAACTTGAGAAAATAAGCAACACAATTGTACAAACAAAATCAATTTTTATTACCGGAAAATTAGCATATGACTAGATTCACTATTTTGTGACACAACCAAATTATCAAAAAAAATAAAATTAAACAGTTCTTTTGAGTAACAAAATGAAAGCCCCAAAATAATGAGCACATTAATTTTGATCCTGGACCTAGACAAGAGGACCATGATGGTCCTAAATCGCTCTTCGTGCTCAGGTGAGCTAGAAAAAGTCCCTTTATGGCATTTAATACCATCATGCATCTAGATCATACACTCAGTCCTATCAAAAGCCAGGATAATCTTCAATAGATACACGTAGCAACCTGTAGTGATATAAACATACACTAATTAACCTTTTCTCAAACAAGACTTGGTTTAGACGTCGCTATTAGAAAGGGCTTGAGAAAATGTTAAGACAAAAGATGAAAATGCTGATAATCAGCATTTTCACCTTTTGTTTCAATATTTTCAGTGCTATGTTGTACACAAGTCATATGTGAATTTATATTCATTTTGCTCTCCACAGCAGCTTTCAAAGTGGACCACTCCAAAACTTTGTGAGAAAGGGATTAACCTGCTCTTGGGCACAACCTGATCTGTATCCATGATAGCATCACATGCCATAAGGGCACTTTTCCTCCCATATAATCTCATTTTGATTTCTGAAGTATAAAGTTTAAAGACTGTACATGCAATTAATCATTGAATAAATCTAATACTGATCTAAAATTAACCCTTTCCCTCACATTGACGCTTTTGGACATCCCACAAAATAAAGGCTTTGGAAAACATTGTGGAAAATGGAGAAATTGCTTGTGACACAAGCAATTTTTTCATTTCCCACAATATTTTCTACCAAGAAAGACCAAAAAAATGTTAAATTTTGTTCAATGGAACTTGTCGTCTGAAACACCTATGAGTCTGGACAAGGCTAAAATTTTGTTGTTTGGTAATGGGTTAAAGTCATTGTGGCAAGCAAAATGATATGGAAATGTATGATGTGTGTTAAACAAAAATTTTGGACTTGTCTAAATTCAGAAGTATTTGTAAGGCATGGAAAGCAACAAATTTGATTGGCTCAAGACAAATTTCTTGTTCAATCAAATGTCTTGTAACATTATTTACACAAAACAAGAAGTGTTTGTGAAACACAAATACCCCCGCAATGGCTTTTAAACAAAGCCAGATTGTGACCTTGACCTTTGACCTTCGTGACCCAAAAACGATAGGGCACCTCCTTGGTTCATGGGCAACAACTGTTTAAAGTTTCATGATCCTAGGTCAACCGGTTCTTGACTTAGAGCACGGAAACGGATTTTAAACAAAGTCCGATTGTGACCTTGACCTTTGACCTTCGTGACCCAAAAACAACAGGGCACCTCCATGGGTCATGGGCAACAACTGTGTAAAGTTTCATGATCCTAGGTCCACCGGTTCTTGACTTAAAGCACGGAAACGGATCTTAAACAAAGTCCGATTGTGACCTTGACCTTTGTGACCCAAAAACAATAGGGCACCTCCTTGGGTCATGGACAACAACTGTGTAAAGTTTCATGATACTAGGTCAACCTGTTCTTGACTTAGAGCACGGAAACGGATTTTAAACAAAGTCTGATTGTGACCTTGACCTTCGACCTTCGTAACCCCAAAACAATAGGGCACCTCCTTGGGTCATGGGCAACAACTGTGTTAAGTTTCACGATCCTAGGCCAACCGGTTCTTGATTTAGAGCACGGAAACGGATTTTAAACAAAGCCCAATTGTGACCTTGACCTTTGACCTTCATGACCCAAAAACAATAGGGCACCTTCTTGGGTCATGGGCAACAACTGTGTAAAGTTTCATGATCCTAGGTCAACCGGTTCTTGACTTAGAGCACGGAAACGGATTTTAAACCAAGTCTGATTGTGACCTTGACCTTTGACCTTCGTGACCCCAAAACAATAGGGCACCTCCTTGGGTCATGGGCAACAACTGTGTAAAGTTTCAAGATCCTAGGCCAACCGGTTCTTGATTTAGAGCACGGAAACTGATTTTAAACAAAGCCCGATTGTGACCTTGACCTTTGACCTTCATGACCCAAAAACAATAGGGCACCTTCTTGGGTCATGGGCAACAACTGAGTAAAGTTTCATGATCCTAGGTCAACCGGTTCTTGACTTAGAGCACGGAAAAGGATTTTAAACAAAGTCCGATTGTGACCTTGACCTTTGACCTTCGTGACCCAAAAACAATAGGGCACCTTCTTCGGTCATGGGCAACAACTGTGTAAAGTTTCATGATCCTAGGTCAACCATTTCTTGACTTAGAGCACGGAAACGGATTTTAAACAAAGTCCGATTGTGACCTTGACCTTCGTGACCCAAAAACAATAGGGCACCTCCTTGGGTCATGGGCAACAACTGTGTAAAGTTTCATGATCCTAGGTCAACCGGTTCTTGACTTAGAGTATGGAAACGAAAAAGTCTACGGACGGACGGACGGACGGACGGAGAGACAGACAGACATGGTGAAACCAATATATCCCCTCTACTTCGTAGGTGGGGGTATAACTAGTAAGAAATGACATTGTAAATAATTGATTATTGTTTGCTATTTGAACTCTTTCAAAAAACAAAGCCAGGTTTTGATGTTCTTTTAAGAAAAGGCTGGGGAAAACATTGAGGCACAAGAAAATGTGGATAAGCTGCATTTTCTCCTTTAGTCTCATTAGCCTTCTGTTCTACATGTATATTACATACAGATCTTATCTTCACCAATATTCATTTTGTTATCTACTGCTTATTTCAACTTCCAAACAGTCCAAAACTTTGTTGTTTTGAAAAGGATCTACAAAGTGAAACTTTAATATAACAATGGAATGATTTCCTTGCTAAGAAAGAACAATGGTTTGGCAAGATGGAGCAGCAAACATTCTGGTGAGGTACCATTACATTAATTGATTGGCCATTGGATGATGATAACCAGTGACAATTTTTGCGTGGCACACAAATACATTTGAGCCGGGATCTGGAAAAACATCCTTTAAGGCATTTGAGACAGCCATGTTTCAAGACCATGCTGTACCTAGGTGCAGTCTGACCTGGATCCATGTTACTCTAATATGTTTGCTGTACAGACCATGAAGAATCCATTGGAGCACAAAATGGTTCCTGATCAGACTGCGTGTATACACAGGCTGATCTGGAACCATGTTGGGCTCAAAAGCCATAAGGGACGTTTTTCCGGATCCGCGCTCATTTTAATACTCAACCATCCTTCCATAAAACCCCCTTTCAAAAATACTTAAGAGGTCACATCTGACACAAGTTCACACATTCTCAAAAGGAGCAATTTCAGAATGCTCCAATTTGAAATGAGCTGCAGATGACAAAATGTACATGTTCCAGCATTGAAAATATTGAGAGAAATGTTTTCCGCAACAATTTTTACTACTGGGGACATCAAAATTGGGTCATGTGTGGGAAAGGTTAATCATAACTAATAACCTAAAATACTTTAGATAAAGGAACTAACAAGTTACAGTTGAGAACATCATGAAATTGACATCCTGAGTGGAATGGGAATGTTTTATGAGCAAATGAATGGATGAATGGAATAGGGGTTTGGAATGATTTTGTGTATCTAAAAAATCGATAACACGCCCACGATAACCGTTCAACCAATCAAACGTGATCTTTAAATAGTAACAGCCCAATATTGGAAATTTACCAATATTATAGGTATGAAGATTTATCGATAAAACGCCCACTATAATATTTCTGCCAATGAAACACCTTCTTTTTATAACAACCAATTAAACAAGTGAATGTTTATTGAGCGGTGTGAATGTTTTATGAGCGTTTTGAATATTTTTGTGATCGGAATGAATGAACGCTGGAGCGGAATGATTTTGATCGGAATGGAATGGTATAAATGTCAATTTCATGATGTTCTAAACTGTACTATCACTAAGTCTTTCTTTGCCTTGTCATCAGTAGCTGTAAGTTTCTTGTTCCAAAACACAAAAACTAGGGGTGGTTCAATTCAAAATCTGTAGCCAGTGACAAAATTGATGTTGAAAAATATTGGAGTTGTGTATATCATGGTCAAAATAATATTGAGGCAAAAGGAGAAAATGCTGATCATCAGCATTTTCTTCTTTTGCCTTAATGTTTTCTCAAGCCTTTTCTGTTAGGGATGTCAAAACCAGGTCTTGTTTGGGAAAATGTTATATTATTATTATTATTTCATGATTCATTTATCAATTAAGTTATTAGGATTAAAAAATATGAATCCAAAAACTACAAAAGCATGGGAAAAATTCTTCTTTTTCTTTAATATCTTCTGTGCTTTACAGACATTCGATATTTTTAGGTCCTCTGAAACTACCTCCAAACATACTCATTTAAAACTTCAATGTTTAATTAAAGGTCAGATCTACTTCATGAACTGCAATGCCTCCCAATTAAATACACTAAATATCCTATTGGCCAACTATGACAGTTACATGTAAGGAAGGGTTAAGTCATTCTAAATTTGTGTTTCAAATCTAAACCCTATGTTGTGGGTACTCATTTGAATAGTCTTGGTAAGATGATTCTAATTAGTACCCACAGTATGGGGTTAGATTGATAATGAAATATTGCTTCTTGAAAAGCCATTTTCCTCTCAGACTCTGTAGCTGTCATAAAATATCTTGAGGCCATGTTGTTCATGCCAGTCTGAAACTGTCCCATACAGAATTTCAGTCCAATGCTGTACCAATCCTCCAATTAAATTAATTTAAAAGTAACGCAGGTTTCCTCTGGCATCCCCTGAGTCAGTTACCTGCAATAAATGTTGAAGAATTAACACTATCCCAAACAAGACAGGGTTTTCATGTCCCTAACAGAAAAGACTTTGGAAAACATGGAGACAAAGATGAAAATGTTGATAATTAGCATTCTCTCATCATTTCTCTATTTTCAATGGTTAAATTAGTCAATTGTACACGAATCCTAACTATAATAACACTACTTAAATTTGTGATATATGTGTATAATACCCCTACTTAATCACTGTAAAATATCGTCATTTGGGAAACAATAATGGCATTGAATGGAATTGTGTTCATCAAAGTGTCAAAAATATTGAATATTTACATATTCTCCTTTTTCCTCTGTGCTTTCTCTATGTTTTTCCTACAATTATGTACATCAAAACCAAACTTCTGGATAAAGTTTAAGTTCCTCACCTCCATAATTCTAAAGTTCTTCCTCAATATCTCTGATCATATTCCTAATCAACATTATAACCCATTTCCACTCAATCAATTCATATGAATGACACTTTCTGACACTCCTAGATACTAGTAAAGGATTTGGAAAACAAAGAAAAAGAGTCCGCAACAATTTGGAAATTGGACCAGCCTAAAATTTTGCCATCTGGCAAAGGAGTTAACCCATTACCAGACGGCAAAACAGTTCGGGGGAGATGTTGCAGATGACAATTTCAAGTTGATGAAATTTTAATTATCTTACCATTTTGGGTTAGTAAACATTGTGGAAAATGAAGAAATTGCTTGTCACAAGCAATTTCAAAATTTTGCACCATGCTTTCCAAAGGCTTTATTTTGTATGGAGTCAAAAGGAGTCACTGTATGCTAAAAGGTTAAAGACCCTTACCTCATTTTCTCCTCCATATTTCTTCCTCATATCTCTGATCACATTCCTGATCAACCGGTTATGTTCTTCTGGAGATCTAATCACGTAATCAGAATTAGCTGGCTTATTCATCTCTCTACTGTCCTGAACACTTTTTGTACAATTAGCGCTTGACAACCTATCATCATCAGCATGCCTGGTAAATCCCTTTCTCTTGTATGAGCTGTTTGGAATGTTTGAATCATACTGCTGAGAATCTGATTTTTGGAACTTATCGTCATGACTTGTCTCTGTGCCCCAACATTTACTTTTTATGAATCCTTCATTTCCCCTAGAATTAACACTTTGGTTACCCTTATTTGCAATAACACATGTAATATCCCCTGTTTCAACCCAGCCACAATCTTCATCAGTCACTTGTTTGTTTGAATCATGGTCATTCTTAAGTAAACTTGACTGTAGTCTAGAGTGTTCTTTTCTAACATCATCATTTGTTACAGAATATGTTGGAAAATCTTTTGTAGATACATTTGATGTTTTGAATTCAGCTGATGTTTCCGGGCGAGATTTCTTGCTGCATGAATGCTGGGTAGGATCAATGTCCAATGCTAGCAGATTCTTTCTGTTTAATCTTGTTGCAACAGCTGGGAATTTTGGAATTCTGAGGTTTCTCTCACATGAGTGAAGTCTACCTTTCAGTTTAATTGGTGATGTAGAGTGAACCGTTTGTGGGCTGTTTGTAGATTCCTCTTCAATGTCATTAGATAGCACTTTATCATGTTCACTGTTATTGTCAATTTGATGAGTGCTCACAGAAATGGCCTCATTTTCCAGACCCACATTGTCATTGCCCTCGAGATGAGTGGACTCCACACTTTTGTGATCATCATTATCGGTTTCACCAGCCTGATCTTGACCACTATTCTGTGTACCAGCAGCAATCTGACATTGTGTCAACAAATCCTGAGCTTGTTTCATCATCATAGTTAAAGTTTCTGGTGTGTAACAGTTCGCTAAAATAAAGGGGTTCATTAAAGGGTTATAATAGGCCCCTGTCTGATCCGCTCCTGTCTGATCAACAGATGTTGTCTGGTTAGACGATGTTTCAGACATGGATTGATTACTAGGTAACTCCTCAGATGGCTCTGTGTTGCCTGTCTCAATTTCTAAAGATGGATTTTGAGACTGTAGGTAATCAAAGTAAGACTGGTAGAGATGTTCTGGAAGTCCAAGTGGAACGTTATCCTGATGACTAGTACTTTCTGTAGAGGTAGCTGTTTGTTCTTTAGTTGATTGTTTCCCTGATAACCTTTGGTCTTTTTCAATCTTAATTGAATTTGATTCCTTTGAGACACAACCAGAACTGAGAGTATAATCTTCCTTCTCTGTAAGAGTCTTTGAACATCTGTCATCATTATTTGTCTGCATTTTGACAGTATCACTCCCTATCACTTTTGGTATTATGCTACCAAATTCTTCTTGATCACCTTCAGAAACCATTTTACGATACTTTTCTGTGGCCTCTTTTTTCCCAGTTTCCACAGTTCTCTTTAATTCATTTCCTACGTTGCTGTCTTTTCTTACTACCTTTAAAACATTGGTATCACTTTCATAATTTCTGTGATCATTCCCTGTTTCATTATGAGCAAATCTTACAATCTTCTTCCCTGGTTTTTCACCAGCCGGTGGAAAGAGTGGTTTGTAATCACTTCCAGTCTCCTTAGTACCCTTCACATTTTTATGTGTCTTCTGCCTTTGTGGTAGTGGCTGTGATTGATTTATTGATACTTGTTTATTTGATGCATCTTTTTTCGAGGCCACAAATGACACGCTGGGGAAATGGAAGTGGTCATCATTTCCAGAACTGCTACCAGAATCTGACGAGAAATCATGATAGTATGTGGAACTTTGCTTAGCAATGCTGTAATCTCCAGTCATTATTGAGCCTGTAGGATAGCCACATTGCTGATTTTGAAGTGTAGAGTTACCCTTGTTGACTGTAGAGCCTATCTTCCTCCAGCGGTCGTTGTTTGTCTGCTGCCCTTCAAACTGTGGCCCACAATACAGGTACCAGTCATCTGACTCCATAGTCCAGTCCTCACCACCCCCACTAGCAGTGTATAAACCGGATGATCTCAAATTGTTATTGTTTGCATCTAGCATCAATGTGGGATTAGATTCCTTTACAGATCTATCACTGGAATATTTTTTGCTATCTCTACGTTGTGCTGTAGCTTCACCAGAATTTTTTGCAGTTAATTCTCTAGATTTATCACCAGATTTGCTTTCAACAAACATCGAATTATCACAACCTTCTTTTGATCCAGATGAAATAGAACTAATGGAGTCTTTTGTAGCTGGTTTGAGACTTTGTTTGATATTATGTTGTTCTTTTAACTGCTTGGATTTTCCAATAAATTGTGGTTCAGTTACTTCATTTGGTCGTTTCTTCTTTAGCGCCTGAGCATATCCAGAATGGCTATCAGATGGCTTGTTCTTGTCATGGGAATCATCAGACTCTATGTCCCAGATACTCTCCTCTTTGTCTCTGTTTTCATACGTCCTGTAAATTAATTTAGAAGACATAAAATCTTTCCAAACCTAACAATCTAATGTTTTATATTGATCAAATTTGAAAGTTACTGCAGACGAAAATATTAGAATTCATAACAAGATGGCTTTTTAAAACACTAGTGCCTGACAGTACCCCTGAAAAATTTATGGGAAAAGACAATTCAAGATATTTTTTCTGAAAAATTCCTATAACAAACAAATTTTAACATCTTTTAAGTTTACCCTTTTCCAAACAAGACCAAGTTTTGATGTCCCTAATCGAAAAGGTTTGCGAAATCAAAGAGGCAAAAGAAGTAAATGCTAATGATCAGCATTTTCTCCTTTTCCCTCAATATTTTCTGTGCTATTTTGTACACAAATTCTATCTTTATCAACACCTATTTTGCTGTAACCAACATCTCTGAATTTGTACAACCCTAAAATATTGTAGTCTGCTAATCCTTCCTTACTAGGGAGTAACTAGGTCCTGTTCTGGATAGTTTCCATATCATTTGACAGCGTTTTTTCTCCTTCTTTGGACGGGTCCGTAAAAAGGACCCGTTCCCAATGCCAAATAGGATAATTTTTCCCCAAAATCTGGAAAGAAAATTCCCAAAGCAAAAGTTATTCCTTCTTTTTGAATGAAATTTCAATCATTCCCTTTCATATGTTGAGAAAAAGTATCCAGAGACAAACTGGAAGTCCCTTCAGTTGATTTCATATAGTTAACTATGCACAGGACTCAAATTTTGTTGGAGTCTGTGATGAAAATATTTTCCCAATTTTTGACAAGGCGACGCATTTTTCCCAATTTGCCTGGTTTCGGACCCGTTCCCAAAACTACGAGAAAAAACGCTGTTTGAGAATCTTTTTCCACTTCCTCAGAAGCCTGTGCAGCTTTCTGTTCTGCGTCTGTCTGATTTTCAACAAAAAACTCATAACTGCAACTTATTTCAAGCTGCAGTTACGAGGTTTTTGTTGAAAAGCGACAATTTTCTCCTTTTGCCTCAATATTTACAGTTCTATTTTGTACCCAACATCTTTGAATTTGTACAACCCTAAAATTTTGTTGTCAGGGTAAGTGTCGAACCTACCTAACTAGAAAGTAACTAGGTCCTATTCTGGATCGTTTCCATATCATTTGAGAATCTTTTTTCACTTCCTCAGTAACCCATTCAGTTTTCTATGCTGCCGTCTGTCTGCTTTTCAACAAAGACCTTGTAACTGCAGCTTGAAACAAGCTGCAGTTACAAGGTTTTTGTTGAAAAGTGACGATTTTCTCCTATTACCTCAATATTTACAGCCCTATTTTGTACCTAACATCTTTGAATTTGTACAATCCTAAAATGTCAAACCTACCTAACTAGGGAGTAACTAGGTCCGGTTCTGGATAGTTTCCATATCATTTGAGAATCTTTTTTCACTTCCTCAGTAACCCATTCAGCTTTCTATGCTGCCGTCTGTCTGCTTTTCAACAAAAACCTTGTAACTGCAGCTTGAAACAAGCTGCAGTTACAAGGTTTTTGTTGAAAAGTGACGATTTTCTCCTATTGCCTCAATATTTACAGCCCTATTTTGTACCTAACATCTTTGAATTTGTACAATCCTAAAATGTCAAACCTACCTAACTAGGGAGTAACTAGGTCCGGTTCTGGATCGTTTCCATATCATTTGAGAATCTTCTTTCACTTCCTCAGTAACCCGTTCAGCCGTCTGTTCAGCTGTCTGTCTGCTCAGCTCTATGGCCCTTTTCAACATGACTTCCTCGTCAGCCTCACTCTTAGGCAGCAGCTCTTCGAGTTCTCTGTTTTGTCTTTCATGTACCTCTTTTCTTTTGTCCCATATATTGTAGGGTCGGAACTTATCTCCTTTAAAGAAAGGAAATAATCAATAGTGGCATTTCAAAGGACATAAAATTCTAAATTATCATTTATTGTTGTTCCTTTAATTCTACTGTTGTAGATTCTCAGTATCATCTGCTAAAAAATGATTCCCATGAATCCCCTAGAGATGATTCCAATCAGTTACAAACAGCATAGAGTTTAGAATTAAATCCAAAGGTCCCTAGTTCAAATCCAGGTGGTCAGATTTTAAGCAGCATTTAACCGTTTACCAAACAACAAAAATTTAGCGTTGTCCAAACTCATGGGTGTTGCAGACAACAATTTCCATTGAACAAAATTTAACAATTTTTGGTCTTTCTTGGTAGAAAACATTGTGGGGAATGAAGAAATTGCTTGTCACAAGCAATTTCTTTATTTTCCACAATGTTTTCAAAAGCCTTTATTTTGTGGGGCGTCCAAATGCGTCATTGTGTGGGAAAGGGTTAAATTTCCTTTTTGCTCCTCTTTACCCTGTGTGTAAATAAGGAAATGTCCGAATTAAGAGTTGAAAGCTAGACCTATTATCTTAACCTTTGACAAAACAACAAGATTGAGAAATTTAAGTGCCAAATTCAGAAGCTACAGCAACTACTGCAGCAAAAGGTGAACATGTTTGTTAGAAATTTATCTTTAGCCTCAATGTTTTTTTCCAAAATATTTTTTTCAAAATGTCAAAACCCAGTCTTTTTTGGAAAGGGTTAAAGACTTTAATGAGATCAAATCTTAATCCTTTACCTCACAGCAAACCTTTGGACTGACCCAATTTGAAAAGTGTTGCAGACGGTAATTTGATTTGATTTATTGGGGTTTTACGCCGTTTTCAACTACTAAGGTCATATCGCGGCGGCTGGAGCACCTAACCATGGATTCCTGGCGTTTCTCATACCAGTACTACCACAACACCCTTACCGAGCCTCCAGCTGCTCCCCCACATAGGTTCACAATATCAAACCATTGTTGGGTGACATTTTTTGTCAGTAAGGGTATTTGCCGCCGGGTATCGAACCCGGGACCTCTCGAATGAGAGGCAGATGCGCTACCAACTGCGCCATGGCCGCGGCCTCAGACGGTAATTTGAAGTTGATGCAATTTTAAAGATATTTCCATTTAGGGTTAGAAAACATTTTGGAAAAAGACAAAATTGCTTGCAATTTCTTCATTTTTCACAATGTTTTCCCATTTATTTTTCAACAGATCACTCCGCCCAACTTAGAAATTAAGACAAACAATGAGGATGTGATTGTTGATTGGCATGTCGATTGTTTTGATTTCAGTTGATAGATCGATACAATATCAAGTGCAACGAAGAATTTAAGACAAACAAGAGGACCATGATGGTCCTATATATCGCTCACCTGAACCAAAAAGATATGAGCCACAATTTTGTTCTATTCAATTAATATTTACGACTTTAAGACTGAAAACGAACTTATGGTCAATAACGTTGTGAAAATCGAACTCATCCGAGATCTTCTGGTGTCCAACATTGTGTCCAAGTTTTGTCTTGATTGATTAATAATTGTAAATTTTAGAGTGTAAACAAGGTCGAAAACAGCCGAAAAAGGCAATTTTGTCAAATTCAAGGGCAAGTAACTTTCGATTTTCTGATCAGATCAGACTGAAAATCCAAATGATCAAAGATCTTATAATCCCGAACATTGTGTCAAAGTTTTGTCTTGATTGATTCATATTTGTACATTCTAGAGTGTAAACGAGGTCAAAAACAGCCAAAAATGGCAATTTTGTCAAATTCAAGGGCACATAACTCTCAACTTTCTGAAAAAGATCAGACTGAAAAACGAACTCATCAAAGATCTTAGGGTCCCAAACATTGTGTCTAAGTTTTGTCTTGATTGATTTATAATTGTAGATTCTAGAGTAGTGGTGGGCCGATGATCGACTATAGTCGAAAGTCAGTTGGTTTAGGCTTCCGATTGCGATAATCGATTGGAAAATCCCGCAATCGATTGTAGTCGGTACCGGAACTCGCTCCGTTCCGGACTTTAGATACCGGCTTTTAGCGTCGCGTCCGGACTTTATACGTAATTGTTTCCGAGCCTGTGTAACCGAGTTCGATATTTTTGGCTTTCAGAGAATGAAAGCCGTCTGCTCAATGATTCCGTTTACCAAAACCAAACCGCTCCTGTCATTTGCACATGGTTTATTCTATGAAGGCTACAACAATTTGCGATGTGGACAGAATAATTTGTTTGTCAGACAGATTGAAAACATCTAGATCTAGCTGCGATATCGTAAAGCCAATTAACCATGCAAACGGCATATTATTCGGTCTAAGTTTGCTTAGAACTTTGCAGCAAAACAAAAAAGATGCATTTCTTTGTTTAAAATTGTTAACACCAACATACCTTAATAAAAGTAAATCCCATTTTAAAAGACTTAGTCCGTGTCATGAAATCGGTAAAACAGTTTTTAAAATGCATTGAAAAAAGTGTTTGATTCTTATTCTCCATGGGGGATGATCTAATAACCATTTGTTTACAAAAATGCCCGCGTGCAGACAAGTGCGTCATAAAGCATCTCCACTTTGATTGGTTGAAAACCAGACAGAGTTTTTCTATTCTCCCAAAGGCGCGTGCGAAAACAAGACAGCGATTTTCTATTCTCCCAAAGGCGCGTGCAAAGGCGTGTCCCTTCTAATGATAGCGTCGGTCACACTTAAAAATGTAAAAAAAACACTAACTCATGTAAGCTACACTTACGACATTAATCATGCACGCCGGAGAGCAGATCAATGGAACAAAATCACGAGACATGACGTAATTATATTCAAAATCGTTTACACATAAATTCCCTTGTAAAGTAAAACACCGCATTTTTGAAGTCGGCGGCATTTATTTGATCTCGGAGAAGTGACGTTATATAAATTGTGAGTGACTAAAACACCGTATCGATGGTATCCAATTACGATGTTCTAAACCCCAAAACAGTGTGTATTTCGTGTTGACTCACTTTGAGTGGAATTTGCTTTCTGTTGCATTTGAAAAGTTTTTTTTCTTTTAAATCGCATGATGGATATAAAGCACAAGGTAGGCCTAAATATAAAACATGAGGTGAAACTTATGTCACAATCTGCATTAGACTACGAGTTTGAAGACCTTATTGTACATAGCCCAAAATGTTTTGTGAAAAAGAAAAATGATTCACTTTCATTTCTTTTCACTTTAATCTTTTGAGTCAGATTTCTTAAACGGAACTAATCTGTTTATCTTAGCCTGTGAGTGGGTGAAATCATCGTTTTCTGTAATGGGTTTCGAAGTTTTAAGAATTATCATGCATTTCCATCGTATTTTCGGTTCCATACCTATTTTTATGGACTATGCATGCTGAAAAAACGGCGATTAGATAATTGACCAGTTGAAAGCAAATTCGTCTTTTTTCTATAGCAAAGAACAACTGACAAATTATTATCTAGACATACGAGTATTTTATTAATTTTGTCATATTTTTTATTGATATGATGAAATTACGTAGATGATTGCTGTTGTTTGTTTTTGTGTTCATAAATCGATTAAATGACTTGGTCGTCATCCCAGTAATGACCAAATCGTGTTCTTTCTACTTTCACTTTACTGATCAAGCAGTGTTACACATTCTAGATTAATCCTCATAAAAAGTCAATAATTTAAGTAAGTAATACACCTTTTACAGACCCTCTTGTGAGAAACAATAGTATCGTGATAGTATGTCACGATAGTGATAGTATCGTGATAGTGAATGTTCCAATAGCGATACTATCGCGATAGTTAAAATTGACATCGATAGTCAGCCCTACCCATAACAGCTGATTACAAGAGGCTATTTTGTCCACGGTTCTCACAAAACATTACATCTAGTTGAAAAATCATGATTCAAGGACCACAATAAAGGGTATTAAATAAAACAAGGATTAAAAGGTAATGTATTTTCTTTAATTTATAAAGAACAGAACAATTCATGTACAGTTTTGTATGACACGGAAAAACAACCATTGTAACAAGACTAACATCCGTTAATATGGGAAAGAAACTGTTAAACTGATAAATCGATTGTATAATCGATAGCTAGTTGATTTGCCCTTCCGATTATAAACCGATAATCGATTGTGATTTTAAACCGATTGCCCAACACTATTCTAGAGGGTAATCAAGGTCAAAAACAGCCTAAAATGGCAATTTTGTCAAATTCAAGGGCACATAATTCTTGTTTTTGTGATCAGATCACACTGAAAATCGAACTCATTCGAGATCTTATGGTCTAAAATATTATGTACAAGTTTTGTCTTGATTGATCAATATTTGTAGACGCTAGAGTGTTAACAAATTAAAAAGTAGCTATTTTTGACGTTCAAGGGCAAATAACTCCTGACTTCCTGGTCCGATCTGACCCAAAATCGAACTCATCAGAGAACTTATAGTCTTAAACATTATATCTAAGTTTTGTTTTGATTGATCAATATTTGTAGATGCTAGAGTGTTAACAAGTTAAAAAGTAGCTATTTTTGACGTTCAAGGGCACATAACTCCAGACTTCCTGGTCCGATCAGACCCAAAATCGAACTAATCCGAGAACTTATGGTCATACATGTTTTGTTCAAGTTTGGTTAAGATTGGTCAATATTTGTGGATGCTAGAGTGTTAACAACAAATTGTGGACAGACGGACGGACGGACGCCGACGGACAAAAAGCGACCACAATAGCTCACCTTGAGCAATTCGTGCTGAGGTGAGCTAAAAATAGGTTGTAACATTTTTCTGATCGTCCATTGGCTTATCGATGGTTTTGATTGACAGCCGGCGTTTGGTTAATTGCTTGTGACAAGCTTTCTTCATTTCCGGCAATGTTTTCTACCCAAAAAGATCCAAGAATTTAAATTACATTCACTAAAAATTGACGCCTGCAACATCTTTGAATTTGGGCTGGTCTAAAATTTTGACGTTTGGTAATGAGTTAAATGGTTACCTTGATTCCAGACTTGTTCTGACCTTGCCCTCACATCCATCATTTTCTTCTGATACTTTACTTCATACCATTTAGGCTTCGTCACTTTGTCTTTTCTCTCTTTAAACCTTTGAAGATAATGAATACAGTTAGAGACAACAGACTACAAAATTGATGTTCATAGGGAAAGGATTTGTGTACAATAGACAAGTTTCCCCCCCCCCCCCCCCCCCCACACACACACACATACACACAAACACACAACAGCCACCAGAAGTCGTCCTTACAGGCAAAAGGCAAAAATTCATCCCTGTTCACTGCCTTTATCCGTGCTCTGCGCTTGCGTCGATCTTGTGGAAAGTGGAACAAGAGTTGTCCATGGACAACATAGCGCGCCTATACGGGAGCTTGTCACAACAAGAGGCCCAAGAGGGCCTGAATCGCTCCGCTGGCTATATAGTGAAAGAATTATCTCATGATTTCTTGTAAGCCTTACAGTGCCAAATCTTGAGCAGGGTTGCCCAAGGAACATTTCTGCCAAGTTTGGAC
The DNA here is from genome assembly GCA_963680895.1 of Fragum sueziense. NCBI lineage: Eukaryota > Metazoa > Mollusca > Bivalvia > Cardiida > Cardiidae > Fragum > Fragum sueziense. The sequence goes on from OY804593.1 coordinate 62,866,532, forward strand.
TGAATTGGCCCATTGGTTTAATTTTAAAGAATTATTTCATGGTTTGTCCAATTCTGATAAGCCCTGCCCTATTACATCCATTTTTATAGAGCAATCAAAATTTCACTAACAATGTCAGTAAAAGGACTACCCAATGGGTATAATAAATTGACCAAATGGTTGCCTGCCAAAAATTTCACAGGGCCACCTAAGGAACATTACTGCCAAATTGGTCTACATTGGCCCATTGGTTGATTTATAAAAAAATATTTTGTGATTTCTCCAATGATTCTGATAAGCCCAGCCTGCCATGCCCACATTTATGGACCAATCAACATTTCACTGACAATTCTAGTAAAGAGCTACCCAAGGTAATTTCTGCCAAGTTTGGTCAAAATTGGCAGAATAGTTGAATTTTAAATAATTATTTTGTGATTTCTGTAAGTCTGATAAGCCCCGCCCTGCCACGCCCACATTTATGGATTAATCAAAATTTCACTGACTATCTAAGTAAAAGGTCACCCAAGGTAAATCTCTGCCAAATATGGTCAAAATTGGCCCAATGGTTGATTTTTAAAGAATTATTTTGGGATTTCTCTAAGTCTGATAAGTTCCGCCCTGCCACGCCCACATTTATGGACCAATCAAAATTCTTTGAACAATATAAGTAAAGGGTCACCCAAGGTAAACTTCTGCCAAGTTTGGTCAAAATTGGCCACATGGTTCATTTTTAAAGAATTATTTTGTGATTTCTCTAAGTCTGATAAGCCCCGCCCTGCCACACCCACATCTATAAACCAATCAAAATTTCACACATAATGTAAGTAGAGGGTCACCCAAGGTACATATCTGCCAATTTTGGTCAAAATTGGCCAAATGGTTGATTTATAAAGAATTATTTTGTGATTTCTCTAAGTCTGATAAGCCCATCCTTGCCACGCCCACATTTATGGACCAATCAAAATTCTTTGAACAATTTAAGTAAAGGGTCACCCAAGGAACATTCCTGCAAGGTTTGGTCAAAATTGGCTTGCTGGCTTGAGAGAAGAAGATTTTTAAAGAATTATTTTGTGATTTCTCCAAGTCTGATAAGCCCCGCCCTGCCACACCCACATTCATGGACCAATCAAAATTTCACAAACAATTTATGTAAAGAGTCACCCAAGGTACATTTCTGCCAAGTTTGGTCAAAATTGGTCGAATTGTTGATTTTTAAAGAATTATTTTGTGATTTCACTAAGTCTGATAAGCCCCGCCCTGCCACGCCCACATTTATGGACCAATCAAAATTCTTTGAACAATAATTACGTAAAGGGTTACCCAAGGAACATTCCTGCCAAGTTTGGTCAAAATTGGCCCACTGGTTTGAGAGGAGAAGATTTTTAAAGAAAAAGTTAACGCACGCACGGATGCACGCACGACGGACACAACGCCATGACAATAGTTTGAGTTTATTGGGGTTTTACGCCGTTTTCAACTACCAGGGTCATATTGCGGCGGCTGGAGCACCTACTCATGGATTCCTGTTGTTTCTCAAACCAGTACTACCACAACACCCTTACCAAGCCTCCAGCTGCTCGCCCACTTAGGTTAACGATATCAAACCCATTGGTGGGTGATAAGCCATGACAATACCTCGCTGGCCTTCGGCCAGTGGAGCTAAAAACAGCTAATTTTTTAAAAGTAGGTCAAACTCCAAGGTCAAAGTCACAAGGTCAAGGGTCATGGTCCCAAATGAAAGGTCTTGGCAGGAGGTATGCATGTGTGAAATATCAAGGTTTTATCAATAATAGTGCATGAGATATAGGCCAGGTTAAAGTTTTTCAAAAGTAGGTCAAACTCCAAAGTCAAGTTCACTAGGTCAAAGGTCATGGTCCCAAATAAAAGGTCTTGTCAACATGTATCCATGTATGAAATATAAAGGCTGTATCTCTAATAGTGCCTGAGATATAGACCAGGTTAAAGTTTTTCAAGTGAAGACGCGACGCGACGTCGACACTAGGGCTGTGACATTAGCTCCCCGGACATAATGTCCCATCTCGCTAAAAAGTGAAGATTCTCTTTACTTCCGTCATTTAACTTACGATTCTTGCATTGATAAACGATGCAGTTTAAAGCCATTTCAATTCCCTATAGATCTTATACAATGTTAATTTCCCATGAACCCATTGTTTGCCACCGGAAGTTAATCCGACTCTTCTCTGATGAAAATTTGCCCTTTGATATTTGGATGTCGCTAAAGAAAATTCCAACACAAGTTTTGTCGCTGTGTCAGAATTTTTTTCCTTTTGAATGGGCCAGCGCTCTGATGTAAATAGCGAAATCCAAATATCAAAGATCGAATTTTCATCAGAGAAGACTAATTACTGGAAGTGTTCTGTGGGTACGGACTAAAACAATAACGGAAAGGAGTCTATTTAGTTCATAAACATTGAATAAAACAAGAGGGCCATTGGCCCTGAAGCGCTCACCTGATATAACTTTTTGTATACCAATTTTCAGGTTGATTGGACAAAAAATATAACCTCTAGGGTAGATACAAGGTTTAACTAAGATTTGACCTCGTGACCTAGAATTGATCAAGACAATCATTCTGATCAATTTTCAGGTTGATTGGGCAAAAAATGTGGCCACTAGAGTGCACACAAGGTTTTTCTAAGATTTGACCCCGTGACCTAGTTTTTGACCCCAGATGACCCAATTTTGAACTTGTCCGAGATCTAATCAAGACAATCATTCTGATCAATTTTCAGGTTGATTGGGCGAAAAATGTGGCCTCTAGAGTGCACACAAGGTTATTCTAAGATTTGACCCTGTGACCTAGTTTGACCAATTTCGAACTTGTCCGTGATTTCATCAATACAATCATTCTCAGCAAATTTCTGGTTGATTGGGCAAAAAATGTGGCCTCTAGAGTGCACACAAGGTTTTTCTAAGATTTGACCCCGTGACCTAGTTTTTGACCCCAGATGACCCAATTTTGAACTTGTCCCAGATTTGATCAAGACAATCTTTCTGATCAATTTTCAGATTGATTGGGCAAAAAATGTGGCCTCTAGCGTGCACACAAGGTTTTTCTAAGATTTGACACCGTGACCTAGTTTTTGACCCAAGATGACCCAATTTCGTACTTGTCTGAGATTTTATCAATACACTCATTCTGATCAATTTTCAGGTTGACTGGGCCAAAAATGTGGCCTCTAGAGTGCACACAAGGTTTTTCTAAGATTTGACCCTGTGACCTAGTTTTTGATCCAAGATGACCCAATTTCGAACTTGTCCGAGATTTGATCAATACAATCATTCTGATCAATTTTCAGGTTGATTGGGCAAAAAATGTGACCTCTAGAGTGCACACAAGGTTTTTCTAAGATTTGACCCTGTGAACTAGTTTTTGACCCAAGATGACCCAATTTCAAACTTGTCCGAGATTTCATCAATACAATCATTCTCAGCAAATTTCAGGTTGATTGGGCAAAAAATGTGGCCTCTAGAGTGCACACAAGGTTTTTCTAAGATTTGACCCTGTGACCTAGTTTTTGACCCCAGATGACCCAATTTCGAACTTGTCCGAGATTTCATCAAGACAATCATTCTCAGCAAATTTCAGGTTGATTGGGCGAAAAATGTGGCCTCTAGAGTGCACACAAGCCAAAGGTTGACGGACGACGGACGACGGACGACGCACGCCGGACGACGGACACAGCGGTATCACAATACCTCACCATGAGCACTATTGTGCTCAGGTGAGCTAAAAAAACATATGATGTATATCAGCATTTTTATCTTTCGTTTCATTGTTTGAAGTTTTGCACATGGCAAAACATCCATTCTAGGCTATGAGCTTTACATCTAGTTATAGTGAAGGACTGTCAGACATGTCTGATGAAGTTTCCCCTCAATCTGACACTTTTTTCCTTTCAGTCAGCCAAACAAGCCAACAATAATATTTGGATTTTTTTATCAACGAGATAGTTATTGATAGCTTGGTCTGACAAAATTTCATACATACAGTCTGAACTATCAGACTGTTCTGTCAGACTGGATGTCTGAGGAAAATTTCTAGTTCTTCACCACCTTTGCATATAACATAAATTGTCATTCCTTTATTATAAGGGACAAAATCATAAATGTTTTATTGATATTTATAAAGGCGCATTGTTATAGAGTTTACTGTTTTCAAACAGACCTGCATGTTTTTATGTCCTTTTATAGTAAAACCTTTGATAAATATTGGAGCAAAATAAGAAAACAATGATCATAGGTATTGTCTCCTTTTGCCTCAGTGGTTTCCCCTGCTTTTTCTAAGAGGGATGTCAAAAGTCTTGTTTGTGAGAGTTACATGTACAATAGTTACGTTTTCTCTTGAATTACATATGCTTCCTCATCATTTCTCTGTTTTTCCATCGCTCTTTGTCTTCTGATCATCTCCTGTCTTTTTGTTTCAAAATCTGTGTCAAACAAGTAATCTTTCCCACCTTTGCTGCCCTGTAAAGTAAAATTATGGCAATGAATTTTGTGCTAAAAATAGACTGGGTTTACTATTATGAATTGATAAACAGTTGGTGTTGTTATAAAATCTTGTTACTACGGCTTGAATCAAGCCGTGATTCAAGCCGTAGTAACAAGATTTTATAACAACACCTATGAAATACTATTATTTGTACAAATTTATGTCACTGTTAATTTTTTGATAAAGGATCTGGTACAATTTACCATAGCAAACTTATTTTCCCATGCTGAATGAGACATCTTTCACATTACAATTCTGAGCCAGAACTATTTCTGACATTCCAACATTCAATGTTGATGCGTATTCATATTGAAAAGACCCTTTCAAATTGGTAAACTAGAAGACCTGAAGGTCTTGAGTCGCTCCACAGGCCAGATTCTTTTAATATTTACCCAAAGTTTTGATTAGATGTCATGATGTGGTTCTTAGAGCAAGAAGAAAGTAAAGGAAAGAGGAGGAAATTCCAGCTTAGGATGATACTGGCAATGTAAACAGATACATCAATCTGAATGAATCCAGAAAACATAATTTCATAATGTTACATCTGAAGATCGCGCATTAGGGGTCATCTTCTGTGACCCGGGAATTTCCATTTTTTCTATTTTTTTTACACAAACCAATCAAAACGCTCGTTGCAAACGCAGGTCTGTTGTCCCTGACAACAACACCAGGTGGCTGCGGTTGATAGACACGCGCTTGACACCGAGCAAAGAGCAAAGTCCGTTAGTTTTGAGAACAAAGATATGGCATTTATTAATGAAGTGGATATGTTTCGGTATATTTTTGGCACTGTACTAAGTGGCAGTTCTGTGCGATCATTGTGCTAACCCGAAGTAGAGCGGTATGTAATTTTGAACATAAATAAACTATATATTGACAATTGGTATACCATATCAGTAGTAGACAGATTAGCTCAGTTGGTAGAGCTGCCGACTTGAAAACCGTAGATTAGAGGATCGAACCTCGCGCCGACTTCATCTATTTCTCCCCCTTATTTTTTTAGCATCTTTATTACATTTTTCCATAGAAATCTACCAAATTATTCTAGAAATTGCAAAAAGGAAATAAAAATACAATTACCAATTATGTTTTTATATCCGTGAGTCTTTTTAGTTTGAAAAATATAAAATACATAGTAGGAAAAAAATATGAAGCGAAAGTGGGAGTCGATCCCTGGTCATCAAGTTCTTGGGTCGGACGCTCTACCGACTGAGCTAATTGGGAATCAAGTTTGCGATGATACAAAATTGCCAATATATAGTTTATCGTGGATGGGTAGTCAAAACCTCGTAACTACAGCTTGAAAAAGCTGGAGTTACGAGGTTTTGACTCCCCACCGACGTTATACGTTTATAAGTTAACATTGCTTTGTTTCGGGTTGGCGTGATGATCGTGTTGAACTGTTGCTTCCATGCAGAAGACTATCTGCTTCATAAATGCCATGTCTTTGCTCTCAAAATTAACAGACTTTGGTCTTTGTCTTTGTAGTGAAATCACCACACTAGAGGCGTCCATGGCTACTTGTTATCATTAGAAACGGAAGTGTAGTGTGCACGGTAGTGGGCATGCCCGTGCGCATGCTAAAAATCTTTCAACTTTTCCAAAGTAAAATCTGATTGGTCCAAAGAAAGGTCACAGAAGATGACCCTCAACGGGTCGTCGTTAGATCCTACTGAAAGATAGGATCTATATTTCAATTAGATTGACAGATACATAGTCCACAAAATTGCCAAATGAACAATCAAAACTTTAATTTCACAAAGATATAAGCATCTTATGGTCATCGATAATTGGGTCCATGATCTGTCTTGATTGGTCAAAATATGTAGTTGCTAGCTCTAGTGAAAACAAAGTCAAAATAAAGCCGAAAATAACAATTTTGTCAATTTCAAGGGCAAAATTCAGATCAAGCTGAAAATTGCACTCACCCTAGATCCTATTGTCACAAACATTCTGTCAAAGTTTTGTCTTGATTGATCAATATTTGTAGTTGTAAGAGTGAAATTAAAATCAAAATACAGCTGAAAATGACAATTTTGTCAATTTCAAGGACACATAACTCATGATACAAAATTCAGATCAAGCTAAAAATGATACCCAGGCAAGATCTTATAGTCACCAACATTCTGTGCAAGTTTTGTCATGATTGATCAATATTTGTAGTTGCTAGAGTGACAACAAAGTCAAAATAAAGCCGAAAATGACAATTTTGTCAATTTCAAGGGCAAAATTCAGATCAAGCTGAAAATTGCACTCACACAAGATCCTATTGTCACCAACATTCTGTCAAACTTGTGTCTTGATTAATCAATATTTGTAGTTGCTAGAGTGAAATTAAAGTCAAAATAGAGCTGAAAATGACAATTTTGTCAATTTCAAGGACATATAACTCATGATATAAAATTTAGATCAAGCTAAAAATTATATCCAGACAAGATCTTGTAGTCACCAACATTCTGTGCAAGTTTTGTCTTGATTAAACAATATTTGTAGTTGCTAGAGTGAAAAAAATAAAAATTAAGACGAAAATGACAATTTTGTCAATTTCAAGGGCACATAACTCATGATATAAAATTCAGATCAAGCTGAAAATCGTACTCGGCAAAGATCTTATCATCACCAACGTTTTGACCAAGTTCTGTCTTGATTGGTCAATATTTGTAGATGCTAGAGTGAAACAAAGTCAAAATCAAGCCGAAAATAACAATTTTGTCAATTTCAGGTCTTGGTAGGAGGTGTCTATGTGTGAAATATCAAGGCTGTAGGTGTAATAAGACATAAGATAAAGGCTAGGTTAAAGATTTCTAAAAGTATGTAAAAATCAAAGGTCAAGGTCACATATGCCAAGGTCATGGTCAAATGCGCAAGGTCTTGGTAGGAGGTGTCCATGTGTAAAATATTGAGACTGTATAGGTAACAGGACATGAGATATAGGCCTAGTTTAAGTTTTTAAAAGTAGGTCAAACTCCAAGGTCAAGGTCTAAGGTCATGGTCAAAAGTGAAATATCTTGGTTGAAAGTGACCATGTGTGAAATATCAAGGCTGTATGTGTAAAATGACATGAAATATAGGCCAGGTTAATGTATTATTAAAGTAGGTCAAACATCAAGGTCAAGGTCACAAGGTCCAAGGTCATGGTCAAATGTGAAAGGTCTTGGTCGTAGGTGTCAATGTGTCAAATATCAAGGCTGTATGTGTAAAAGGACATGATATATCGGCTAGGTTAAAGTGTTTTTTTTAAAGTAGGTCAAAGTCCAAGGTCAAGGTCACAAAGTTCGAGGTCATGGTCAAATGTGAAAGGTCTTGGTAGGATGTGTCCATGTGTGAAATATCAAGGCTTTATGCACGTAATAGCACATGAGATATAGGCCCAGTTTATTTTTTTTAAAAGTAGGTCAAACTTCCAAGGTCAAGGCCACATGGTCCAAGGTCATAGGTGTATGTCATAGGTCTTGGTCAGAGGTTTCCATGTGTCAAATATCAAGGCTGTATGTGTAAAAGGACATGATATATCGGCCAGGTTAAAGTTTTTTAAAAGGTCAAACTCCAAGGTCAAGGTCACAAAGTCCAAGGTCATGGTCAATTGTGAAAGGTCTTGGTAAGATGTGTCCATGTGTGAAATATCAAGGATGTATTTGTATAAGGTCATGAGATATATGCCGGGTTTAATTTTTTTTTAAAGTAGGGCAAACTCCAAGGTCAAGGTCACAAGGTCCAAGGTCATGGTTAAATGTGAACTGTGTTGATAGGAGGTATCTATGTGTGAGATATCAAGGCTGTATGTGTAAAAGGACATGAGATATAGGCAAGATTAAGAATAAAGTGTAAAATCAACAAAGGGCACTAACTCAAAAAATTTGATTGGCAGAGTTACGGTTCTTGTGCACTGCACCTCTCCATAATAAAATCTAGTCACCTATAAAGTTTCATGATTCTACCTTGCATATTTTTTGAGTTGTGCTCCGGACAAGAATCAAGTTATAAAATCAACAAAGGGCAATAACTCAAAAAATTAGATCGGCAGAGTTATGGTTCTTGTGCACTGCACCTCTCCATAATGAGATCTATTCACCTGTAAAGTTTCATGATTCTACCTTACATACTTTTTGAGTTATGCAGGGTTTTCATTAAGAGGCGGCAGGCGGCCAAATTGACCGCCTACTATCAAATTTCTGCCGCCTAGAATCGTTTGACAAGCAGTGCTGCCCCTTTGACTCCTGCTGAGGCAAGGACCCCCCAGCCTCCTGCAGTTCCTCTTTAGCCTCCTACTTCAAAACTTATTGAAAACCCTGGTTATGCTCCGGACAATAATCAAGTTTGAAAATCAACAAAGGGCAATAACTCCAAAAATATGATCGGCAGAGTTACGGTTCTTGTGCACTGCACCTCTCCATAATGAGATCTATTCACCTGTATAATTCATGATTCTACCTAACATAGTTTTTGAGTTAAGCTCCGGACAAAAATCAAGTTTGAAAATCAACAAAGGGCAATAACTCAAAAAGTTTGATCAGCAGAGTTACGTTTCTTGTGCACTGCACCTCTCCATAATGAGATCTATCCACCTGTAAAGTTTCATGATTGTAGCTTACATACTTTTTGAGTTATGCTCCGAACAAAAATCAAGTTATAAAATCAACAAAGGGCAATAACTCCAAAAATATGATCGGCAGAGTTACGGTTCTTATGCACTGCACCTCTCAATGTTGATGCGTATTCATATTGAAAAGACCCTTTCAAATTGGTAAACTAGAAGACCTGAAGGTCTTGAGTCGCTCCACAGGCCAGATTCTTTTAATATTTACCCAAAGTTTTGATTAGATGTCATGATGTGGTTCTTAGAGCAAGAAGAAAGTAAAGGAAAGCAGGGCTTCCCCTGGCAATTTCAGACTTGGCGCCAGCAAAATCGCCAATTGAAATTTTTTGGGGCCAATTGGAGCCAGTCAGTGCCAGTAGAGGAGCCAATGGGAAAAGAAGAAAAACATATAGACCGCCCCCCCCCCCCCCGCCCCGCTCTCCCCCCCCCCCCTAAAAAAAGCACCCCAACATTATAGTCTGTAAAAATGCATAATTATCATCACAATTAGGTAATATGTCATGATGTTTATGACTTTTTATTGACATCAATATAGAAATCAAGATCATTAGAGTTGATTGGATGCGGTTCCCTCTGATTTACAATAATTATACGGAATGTCACTGACCCCACCCAGTTGTCAATGCGCCCCCCCCTCCCCCTCCCCAAACCATGTGCGCACACACACACACACACATACAGATTGAAATGCGTGCAGAAATTACATGAGTTATTTTAGGTAAATCGGAGAATCTTAAAGTCAACCTTTTTTCGGCATGCCTTCCGACTAGAACTAGTACATTTTTCAGAACGAATACACGAGGACCTAAAATACGATGTAAATCATTAATTCGTGACGAAACTTAAAACTTCGGAACCTATTGCGGCGATCACTCGATCACAAGCTTTGATAGAATCTACAGATAAGATTTAAAGAAATCTGAATTGGAAAATTCCATGTGAAAACAAGGAATGAAAGTGAATCTTTTTTGATCACAAAAAATTCGATCTGCGATACGATGCTCGGACTCGTAGCCTGAATCGGATTCTGACAAAAGCTTTACCTCGTGTTTTATATCCATTGATAAAAAAGAAAATCTTTTCAAATGCGATAGAAACAAATTCCATTGTGTAATTGATTTGCGAAAGTTTACACGAAATACAAACCGTTTGGGGGTTAAAACATCTTAACGATATGTACAGCGTTTTAGTCACTCGTTATTTATATGACGTCACTACCCCGAGATCAAATAAATGCCGCCGACACATGTATCTGGCCCGTTTGTTCCAGTCTTGACAAAAATGTGTTGTCTTTATAAGGGAATATGTGTAAAGGATTTAGAATACAATTTGTCGGATTTAGGCCGAAATTAAGCTCCAGGTAAACGCACCGGAATAAATTTCCAGTGACTATTAAAGTTTTCTTCCTCGGCAAGCCACACGACCAAGACATTTTCACGCATATTGAAACAGTTATTTAGAAGGTGTCATAATCATATGGACAAACTGCTATCTCGGATAATTGGTTACCGATTATCGATTTTTGTTAATCAATGACTGACCAGCACCGATACACGCGACTGTCATAGCTTTTGAGACTCAACCCTTACCTGAAATTTTGTGTCAGAATACGGCGCAAATAAGTTGTCGCCAATAAAATCGCCAACTGACAAATTTTGTCGCCAGAATTTTTATTTTGTCGCAATTGGCGCCAGTGGCGATCGACAGCGGGAGCCCTGGGAAAGGGGAGGAAATTCCAGCTTAGGATGATACTGGCAATGTAAACAGATACATCAATCTGAATGAATCCAGATAACATAATTTCATAATGTTACATCTGAAGATCGCGCATTAGGGGTCATCTTCTGTGACCCGGGAATTTCCATTTTTTCTATTTTTTTTACACAAACCAATCATACGCTCGTTGCAAACGCAGGTCTGTTGTCCCTGACAACAACACCAGGTGGCTGCGGTTGATAGACACACGCTTGACACCGAGCAAAGAGCAAAGTCCGTTAGTTTTGAGAACAAAGATATGGCATTTATTAAAGGGGGAATAACACTTAACATCTTGCAAATTTTCCGAGAACTTCGTACAAATAAATAAATATATATTATTAAAATATGGTCTTTAAATTGCATATATGCCAAATCTTAGCTTTCTACCTTGTGTATTGGCTTAGATGTCGACGGATTTAAAACCCGATGATTTTTTGTCGGGGGGATAAAAATTATAATAATAAAACATATGGGGTTTTAAATCCATCAACATCCTAGCCAATACACAAGATAGAAAGCTAAGATTTGGCATAGATGCAATTTAAAGGCCATATTTTCATAATATATATTTATTTTTTGCACGAAGTTCTCTGAAAATTTGTAAGATGTTAAGTGTTATTCCCCCTTTAATGAAGTGGATATGTTTCGGTATATTTTTGGCACTGTACTAAGTGGCAGTTCTGTGCGATCATTGTGCTAACCCGAAGTAGAGCGGTATGTAATTTTGAACATAAATAAACTATATATTGACAATTGGTATACCATATCAGTAGTAGACAGATTAGCTCAGTTGGTAGAGCTGCCGACTAGAAAACCGTAGATTAGAGGATCGAACCTCGCGCCGACTTCATCTATTTCTCCCCCTTATTTTTTTAGCATCTTTATTACATTTTTCCATAGAAATCTACCAAATTATTCTAGAAATTGCAAAAAGGAAATAAAAATACAATTACCAATTATGTTTTTATATCCGTGAGTCTTTTTAGTTTGAAAAATATAAAATACATAGTAGGAAAAAAATATGAAGCGAAAGTGGGAGTCGATCCCTGGTCATCAAGTTCTTGGGTCGGACGCTCTACCGACTGAGCTAATTGGGAATCAAGTTTGCGATGATACAAAATTGCCAATATATAGTTTATCCTGGATGGGTAGTCAAAACCTCGTAACTACAGCTTGAAAAAGCTGGAGTTATGAGGTTTTGACTCCCCACCGACGTTATACGTTTATAAGTTAACATCGCTTTGTTTCGGGTTGGCGTGATGATCGTGTTGAACTGTTGCTTCCATGCAGAAGACTATCTGCTTCATAAATGCCATGTCTTTGCTCTCAAAATTAACGGACTTTGGTCTTTGTCTTTGTAGTGAAATCACCACACTAGAGGCGTCCATGGCTACTTGTTATCATTAGAAACGGAAGTGTAGTGTGCACGGTAGTGGGCATGCCCGTGCGCATGCTAAAAATCTTTCAACTTTTAGTTGCTAGCTCTAGTGAAAACAAAGTCAAAATAAAGCCGAAAATAACAATTTTGTCAATTTCAAGGGCAAAATTCAGATCAAGCTGAAAATTGCACTCACCCTAGATCCTATTGTCACAAACATTCTGTCAAAGTTTTGTCTTGATTGATCAATATTTGTAGTTGTTAGAGTGAAATTAAAATCAAAATAAAGCTGAAAATGACAATTTTGTCAATTTCAAGGACACATAACTCATGATACAAAATTCAGATCAAGCTAAAAATGATACCCAGGCAAGATCTTATAGTCACCAACATTCTGTGCAAGTTTTGTCATGATTGATCAATATTTGTAGTTGCTAGAGTGACAACAAAGTCAAAATAAAGCCGAAAATGACAATTTTGTCAATTTCAAGGGCAAAATTCAGATCAAGCTGAAAATTGCACTCACACAAGATCCTATTGTCACCAACATTTTGTCAAACTTGTGTCTTGATTAATCAATATTTGTAGTTGCTAGAGTGAAATTAAAGTCAAAATAGAGTCAAAATAGAGCTGAAAATGACAATTTTGTCAATTTCAAGGACATATAACTCATGATATAAAATTTAGATCAAGCTAAAAATTATATCCAGACAAGATCTTGTAGTCACCAACATTCTGTGCAAGTTTTGTCTTGATTAAACAATATTTGTAGTTGCTAGAGTGAAAAAAATAAAAATTAAGACGAAAATGACAATTTTGTCAATTTCAAGGGCACATAACTCATGATATAAAATTCAGATCAAGCTGAAAATCGTACTCAGCAAAGATCTTATCATCACCAACGTTTTGACCAAGTTCTGTCTTGATTGGTCAATATTTGTAGATGCTAGAGTGAAACAAAGTCAAAATCAAGCCGAAAATGACAATTTTGTCAATTTCAAGGGCACATAACTCATAACATAAAATTCAGATCAAGCTGAAAATTGTACTCAGCAAATATCTTATCATCACCAATATTCTGACCAACTTCTGACTTGATTGGTCAATATTTGTAGTTGCTACAGTGAAACAAAGTCAAAACAAGAGATGTTTGTAAAACATATATGCCCCCTCAAGGGCCTATATTTGATGTAGGTCAAAGTCCAAGGTCAAGTTAACAAGGTCCAAGGTCATGGTCAAATATGAAAGGTCTTGGTAGGAGGTGTCTATGTGTGAAATATCAAAGCTGTATATGTAAAAGTAAAATGAAACATAGGCCAGGTTAAAGTTTTTAAAAGTAGGCCAAATGCCAAGGTTAAGGTCATGGTCATATGTGAAAGGTCTTGGTTGGAGATGTCAATGTGTGAAATATCAAGGCTGTTGGTGTAAAAGGACATGATATACCAAGCAAAACAATTGAAGGATATTCAAATTACATTATTTGTTAAAGTTAACAAAGGCGGATATTCGAACAAAAATCTACAAATAATTTCGTATCAATGTCTAATCTTTAGAATCAAAAACATAAAGCAGAACAGTCGTTTCCGGTTTCCCTAAAATATTCGGTTAATTGCTGGCACCCTACAACCGAAAAGTCACACTTCATCAAAAATGGATTTTTTCACCACGGAAGTTAACTGAAGCCTTTTAAGTACCTCGCAATTTCATCGCAGAACGAATTACCACATGTTGCGGTAGAGTATTCCATTCCCGAATACGTGCATGTTGGGATATGCCGGGTTGGTCGGTTGTTGTTGTCGGTCACGTAGACGTCTATCCAACGTGTTTTAATCATGCTCGATTGGATAAAGGTTCTGAGAATGGGATGGCAACAGAGCTTCAGATTTATTTGAAGAGTGGTGGGTCGAAATGACCCATGGCAGGGAAATTGATGGGTCATTTTTGGAAATGATGGGCCATAGCAATGAAAATAAACATAGTGATATAAACAAGAGGACCCTGAGGGCCCAAAATCGCTCACCTGAGTTATGTTTTAATAATGCCAAATAATTTTGCATATGTTACGCATTGTTGTCCCAGAGAGACATGTTGTTTACAGAAATTGATCAGCTTTTATGACATTTCCCATTTTCTGATGTCACAGCAACCAGAGTTTTTCATAGATTTCAATTCTTTTAGCAATTTTTATAAGGGACCACCCAATGAACATTACTGCCAAGTTTGGTTGATTTTAACCGATAAGTTAAGGAGGAGATGTCGTTAAAAGAAGTTGTTGAGCTTTTGTGAAAATTCCCATTTTCCGATGCCACGGCAACCATAGTTTTCCATTGATTTCAATTCTTTTAGCAATTTTTATAAGGGACCACCCAAGGAACATCTCTGCCATGTTTGGTTGATTTTAACCCAGAGTTTAAGGAGAAGATGTCGTTTAAAGAAGTTGTTGAGCTTTGTTAAATTTACCATTTTGCAATGCCACGGCAACCAGAGTTTTTCGCGGATTTCAATTATTTTAGCAATTTCTATAAGAGACCACCCAAGGAACATTTCTGCCAAGTTTGGTTGATTTTAACCCAGAAGTTAAGGAGGAGATGTCGTTTAAAGAAATAGTTGAATTTTTGTGAAGTTTCCCATTTTCCGATGCCATGGCAACCAGTTTTTCATGGATTTCAATTCTTTTAGCAATTTTATAAGGGACTACCCAAGGAACATTTCTGCCAAGTTTGGTTAATTTTGACCCAGAAGTTAAGGAGGAGATGTCGTTTAAAGAAATTGTTGAGCTTTTGTGAAATTTCCCATTTTCTGATGCCACGGCAACCAGAGTTTTTCATGGATTTCAATTCTTTTAGCAATTTTTATAAGGGACTACTAAAGGAACATTTCTGCCAAGTTTGGTTGATTTTGACCCAGAAGTTTAGGAGGAGATGTCGTTTAAAGGAATTGTTGAGCTTTTGTGAAATTTCCCATTTTCTGATGCCACGGCAACCAGAGTTTTTCATGGATTCCAATTCTTTTAGCAATTTTTATAAAGGACCACCCAAGGAACATTTCTGCCAAGTTTGGTTGATTTTGACCCAGTAGTTTAGGAGGAGATGTCGTTTAAAGAAATTGTTGAGCTTTTGTGAAATTTCCCATTTTCCGATGCCACGTCAACCAGAGTTTTTCATGGATTTCAATTATTTTAGCAATTTTTATAAGGGACCACCCAAGGAACATTTCTGCCAGTTTGGTTGATTTTGACCCAATAGTTTAGGAGGAGATGTTGTTTAAAGAAATTATTGAGCTTTTGTGAAATTTCCCATTTTCCGATGCCACGGCAACCAGAGTTTTTCATGGATTTTAATTCTTTTAGCAATTTTTATAAGGGACCACCCAAGGAACATTTCTGCCAAGTTTGGTTGATTTTGACCCAGTAGTTTAGGAAGAGATGTCGTTTAAAGAAATTGTTGAGCTTTTGTGAAATTTCCCATTTTCTGATGCCACGGCAACCAGAGTTTTCCATGGATTCCAATTCTTTTAGCAATTTTTATAAGGGACCACCCAAGGAACATTTCTGCCAAGTTTGGTTGATTTTGACCCAGTAGTTTAGGAGGAGATGTCGTTTAAAGAAATTGTTGAGCTTTTGTGAAGTTTCCCATTTTCTGATGCCACGGCAACCAGAGTTTTTCATGGATTTCAATTCTTTTAGCAATTTTTATAAGGGACCACCCAAGGAACATTTCTGCCAAGTTTGGTTGATTTTGACCCAGTAGTTTAGGAGGAGATGTCGTTTAAAGAAATTGTTAAGCTTTTGTGAAATTTCCCATTTTCCGATGCCACGGCAACCAGACTTTTTCATGGATTTCAATTATTTTAGCAATTTTTATAAGGGACCACCCAAGGAACATTTCTGCCAAGTTTGGTTGATTTTGACCCAGTAGTTTAGGAGGAGATGTCGTTTAAAGAAATTGTTGACGCCGTGACGGACAGACGGACAGACGGACGCCGGACATTGATAGATCACAATACCTCACCTTGAGCACTTCGTGCTCAGGTGAGCTAAAAATTTGTAAAAGCTTGGGCCGCTTGGCCCCTGGAGTTGAAAAGTGATGGGCCATATTTGCAAATAGTGTGTCAAATGGCCCGGGCCCACTGTCAATCTGAAGCTCTGTGGCAAGTCCTTAGATTGCAACCGAATCTGTTGAAGATGATGTTTTACAATAACTGCGCCGATAACTTTTACGTTGGCGTCAATGAATGTACGTTCATCTCTATTTTCCTGTTTAAACGTTACAGGTTGTGAGTCAATCACGTGGCCTATGTAACGTTAGTCAGTCAGTGTCATTTTGCACAAAAAGGTTTCTCTCTAGATTACGTAAGATTCCCGTCAACTCCATAACGCTCCCGTCACAATATGCGTCACGTGTGGGGACATTGCACTCGTGTTATCTCTCGTTCTTAAATCGAGAAAAACACTAATTCCGCTGTCAACATGCGACGCTGAAACCAACTTAGGTTGGTGATGAGCGCTGTACTCCGTTGCTACTTGTTTCATCTCATATTGGTTCTAGTCCATGCGTCAGTGTCATCGTGTTAAAGTGTTAGCTGCCATCGGCCTACTGGCGTTAAGACCCATGATTTTTAATGCGTTTATCACAGATTGAATTCTTAGGCTTACCCCTCATATATCTGTTAGACTCTGGAGTAATTTTGAAAAACTTTGGAGTCCTATAACGTAACAAGTTCTTGAGAATGTAACTCGTCAGCCAATGACGTCGCTCACTTACGTCCCCTGTCACGCAGTTTCATAATTCTGACTACCCATTGATACCATTGGCGTAATCGACTGAATACACATTGAAAATGCGAAATCTACCAGCGACGTAAACCCGACGTTCCCTTACGTTCAATTGACCAACGGCCTGCCAGCGCTGTAGATCTGTCAGCGGTTAATGCTCAATCCGTTTTAATGAATTGATTATAGGCAAGTATGTTTTAATTTACTCAATGAAGTAACTCAAAGTATGCCTTTATGTGAAAAACAGCATGTAAAGAACATGGTAAGTTTCGTAGTTGACCCCTGTGTTGTAAATTGTCCCATTTTGGCATGACCAGAGAAGCATAACTCGATATGGCAGCATAAAATATGAGAGCGAATGTATGTAATAATAAAAAACATTATGGTTTTATATCATGTTTAATCAACGTATCTAAAATAGCTGTAGAATTTTAATATCCTTCAATTGTTTTGCTTAGTATATATATGCCTGGTTTCAGTCTTTTTAAAAGTAGGTCAAACTCCAAGGTCATAATTGCAATATTCAAGGTCATGGTCAAATGTGAAAGGTCTTGGTAGGAGGTGTCTATGTGTGAAATATCAAGGCTGTAGGTGTAATAAGACATAAGATAAAGGCTAGGTTAAAGATTTCTAAAAGTATGTAAAAATCAAAGGTCAAGGTCACATATGCCAAGGTCATGGTCAAATGCGCAAGGTCTTGGTAGGAGGTGTCCATGTGTAAAATATTGAGACTGTATAGGTAACAGGACATGAGATATAGGCCTAGTTTAAGTTTTTAAAAGTAGGTCAAACTCCAAGGTCAAGGTCTAAGGTCATGGTCAAAAGTGAAATATCTTGGTTGAAAGTGACCATGTGTGAAATATCAAGGCTGTATGTGTAAAATGACATGAAATATAGGCCAGGTTAATGTATTATTAAAGTAGGTCAAACATCAAGGTCAAGGTCACAAGGTCCAAGGTCATGGTCAAATGTGAAAGGTCTTGGTCGTAGGTGTCAATGTGTCAAATATCAAGGCTGTATGTGTAAAAGGACATGATATATCGGCTAGGTTAAAGTGTTTTTTTTTAAAGTAGGTCAAAGTCCAAGGTCAAGGTCACAAAGTTCGAGGTCATGGTCAAATGTGAAAGGTCTTGGTAGGATGTGTCCATGTGTGAAATATCAAGGCTTTATGCACGTAATAGCACATGAGATATAGGCCCAGTTTATTTTTTTTAAAAGTAGGTCAAACTTCCAAGGTCAAGGCCACATGGTCCAAGGTCATAGGTGTATGTCATAGGTCTTGGTCAGAGGTTTCCATGTGTCAAATATCAAGGCTGTATGTGTAAAAGGACATGATATATCGGCCAGGTTAAAGTTTTTTAAAAGGTCAAACTCCAAGGTCAAGGTCACAAAGTCCAAGGTCATGGTCAATTGTGAAAGGTCTTGGTAAGATGTGTCCATGTGTGAAATATCAAGGATGTATTTGTATAAGGTCATGAGATATATGCCGGGTTTAATTTTTTTTTAAAGTAGGGCAAACTCCAAGGTCAAGGTCACAAGGTCCAAGGTCATGGTTAAATGTGAACTGTGTTGATAGGAGGTATCTATGTGTGAGATATCAAGGCTGTATGTGTAAAAGGACATGAGATATAGGCAAGATTAAGAATAAAGTGTAAAATCAACAAAGGGCACTAACTCAAAAAATTTGATTGGCAGAGTTACGGTTCTTGTGCACTGCACCTCTCCATAATAAAATCTAGTCACCTATAAAGTTTCATGATTCTACCTTGCATATTTTTTGAGTTGTGCTCCGGACAAGAATCAAGTTATAAAATCAACAAAGGGCAATAACTCAAAAAATTTGATCGGCAGAGTTACGGTTCTTGTGCACTGCACCTCTCCATAATGAGATCTATTCACCTGTAAAGTTTCGTGATTCTACCTTACATACTTTTTGAGTTATGCTCCGGACAATAATCAAGTTTGAAAATCAACAAAGGGCAATAACTCCAAAAATATGATCGGCAGAGTTACGGTTCTTGTGCACTGCACCTCTCCATAATGAGATCTATTCACCTGTAAAATTCATGATTCTACCTAACATAGTTTTTGAGTTAAAGAGACATTTCAGAATTTTTTGTCATAAATTTTATTTTTATTTTTATCTGAAAGAGCATATTTCCTTACGAAAATTCTGAAAATTTCAAGCCAAAATATTGCGCCGTTTACGAGAAATTTATATTTTTGTGTTAAAATTTAACAAATTGTTGTGGACAACAGTTCGGATTTATATGCAATTTATCGATTATGTCTCAACTTTAAATGCGTGTTTCTCGCTTATTGGCAACAACTTCAAAAAACTAATAGTATTTATACTCATTAGAATAACCAATCTTGGCATCAAGACATACTTTAAAAAATTGAAATTGGAATGAAATGTCCCTTTAAGCTCCGGACAAAAATCAAGTTTGAAAATCAACAAAGGGCAATAACTCAAAAAGTTTGATCAGCAGAGTTACGTTTCTTGTGCACTGCACCTCTCCATAATGAGATCTATCCACCTGTAAAGTTTCATGATTGTAGCTTACATACTTTTTGAGTTATGCTCCGGACAAAAATCAAGTTATAAAATCAACAAAGGGCAATAACTCCAAAAATATGATCGGCAGAGTTACGGTTCTTATGCACTGCACCTCTCCATAATGAGATCTATCCACCTATGAAGTTTCATGATTCTACCTTTAATACTTTTTGAGTTATGCTCCGGACAAGGTTTGGTCTACGGACAGACCGACCGACCTACAGACCGACCGACCGACCGACACTTGCAAAACAATATACCCCCATTTTCTTCGAAAGGGGGCATAATTAAGCCGAAAATAACAATTTTATCAATTTCAAGAGCACATAACTCACAAGATAAAAATCAGATCAAGCTGAAAATTGATCTCGGGCAAGATCTTATCATTACCAACATTTTTACCAAGTTTTGTCTTGATTGGTCAATATTTGTAAGTGCTAGAGTGAAAACAAAGTCTAAACAGCAGTTTTTTAATTCAAGGGCAGATAACTCAAGACTTTCAGGTTCAATCAGAATTAATTGAAGGAATCTGATAGAGGACCACCTAAGGGTCATTCCTGTGAAGTTTGATTGAAATTCATCCAGTACTTTCTGAGGAGAAGATTTTCAATAAAAAGTTGACTGGACTGGACGGACGGACGCACGCACGACGGACACAACGCCATGACAATAGCCCGCTGGCCTGAAGGCCAGTGGAGCTAAAAATGTAAAGTTCTCTTCAATATTCCCCCGTTTCTTAACTTTGCCTCATTGTTTTCAAAAGCTCTGCTAGATAAATGAAACAAAAGATTATTGGCAAAGATTTAAACCATTATCAAATGGTATAAAATTAGACTGTTGGCAACTTCAAATATGAAAGCTGCAGCAGTCAACAAAATGGATGTTCATTAAGATAGGATTTGTATACTGAATTTGAAAATAAAATATTGAGACAAAGTAGAAAATTAAATGCTGGTTTTCAGCATTTTCTTCTTTTGCCTCAATCCTTTCCCATGTATTTTTAATCCTTTCCCAAACGAAACCTGCTTTTAACGTCCCTATTACGAAAGGCTTGGGGAAACATTGAGACAAAAGAAAAAAGTGCTGATAATCAGTACTTTCTCCTTTTGTCTTAATATTTTCTGAGCTATAATGTTCACAAATTCAAGCCTGTTTAACATTAATTTTTGTCACCTGCAGGAGCTTTGAAATTGGACTATCTTAAAATTTTGTTGTTCGGAAAAGGGTTATGAGAGGCCAAATCCAGGTCTTGTTTTGGATAGGGTTGAAGATATACTTACTCCATCAACTTGATATTTCTGTCGTATCTTTTCCAACTCTGTCTCTCTGTCCTGCATAAATTCTTTGTTTCTTTGTTCTCTTTCCATCTTCAGCTGTTGTTCTGTAGAAGCAAAGTCAGAGCTCCAGATAAGAAGGGGTGATGACTTTTAAATTTTAAACTGCAATAATTCTGTTAATGTTCATCAAACCCTATATTGTGGGTACTCATTTGTATCGTCTCGTCGAGACGATTCAAATGAGTACACACAACATAGGGTTTGGAATTGTAATAAGAAAGTTAGAAAGTCTTCACCCCCACTTATCTGTAGAAGCAAAGTGTTTTCTTGTCCACATTCAAAGACGACAATTTCAAAATGCATGAAATTTACATTTTTTTGTCTCTCTTGGTAGAAAAAAGTGTGGGAAATAAATTGCTTACTAGTCACAAACATGCCCTAGAAGGCAGTGCATTTTGGGTTGCTATGGAGACCATTTTTTGGCACAATAAGCATGTCATAAAAATGTACTATTATTCAAACAAGGATATAATTATGATTATTTTTTTTTTAAATCTAATATGCCAAATAACCCAATATTATGATACAGAAGGAAACGTCTACCAATTATTGGATATAGGAATTGAACACTCATAGCTAGCACTTTTTAATTTTTTGGTTCTACTCTATTTCCAAAGTTTTGGCAATGGTACCACCATGCTTGAACTTAGTAAGTCTGAATTTTTTCAAAACATTTCATATGTCAGCCTCTACAACATCCTAAAAAGAAAAGACCACCATAATACACAGTGGGGAATCAGGTGACGCAACAATTTGAGGAAATTGTCAATATTTTTTTCTAATACCTGATCAATTTGAAATTGGTTTGAGAATCAGAGAATCAGAAAAAATACCAGAAATTAGATTGATGTGGTAGATTTTTTGAGAATTGGCTGATGAAAAAAGTTATTGACGACCAACCAAAATATTGGTTGGTCATCAATAACTTTTCAATCAGCTGATTTTCAAAAGATCCTTCTGTTCGCTTTCAGCAAATCCCTGGTGCTTTCTAGCCTTTTTTTTTTTAACAAAAACCTTTTCTAAATCAGTCAAATATTAACAGAATTATTCAAAAATATTGAAAGTATTGTGTCCCATGATTCTCCATCATGATAATAACCACTCTCTTGCACACGGTTCATTCATTACATTCACCTCTGTGGTTGCCTCAGAGAGTATTGCGTCATCATCTGCTAGATTACGTCACTTTCTATCACATCAAAACGGCAATAACAAATAATTTTTCTTTTCCAAAGTCCAAAATATGTCATACTTCACGTTGCTTAAAATTTAATATCATTTTCCAACGAAAATAATTTAATTTTTTTAGATTGATGTCATTCATTCAAATTTTCTGTACGTTTCATTCTGATAGGGAACGATTTTATCCAGCTAACCGTGATGTATTTCGGACAAACAATAGTATTTCGTAAGTGTTGTTATAAAATCTCGCAACTACGACTTGATTCAAGCCGTAGATACGATATTATATAACAACACCGACGATTTATCAAAACAAAACATTAAACCTAGTCTATTTTTAGCACAAAATTCCTGCCATTGGTAAGGAGGCTTGAGAAAATAGTTCCATTGTATATGGGTTATTTCATCAGTTATAGCGCCTTTCAAATGTAACCAGAATCATCATTTCTTTGTCTACTTTATAATGTTACACATGAAACAGTTAAACAGTAATAATACACGTTTTCCTCGGTTTGACAAGATTCTTGTCATTCATACGCCCAGGCCGTTGCAGAGATGTATGTGAGAGTAACGAACGACAACTCTGCTCGGAGATTGGATAATAACCTGTATGGCGTTGAGGCTGAACTTTCATCAAGTCATTGTACAGGCTCAGATGACGCTGCAGTAACGAGGACTTTGTCTCTGTGTCCTTTCCTTCAGGTCTTCGTCCTTCATCAAGCCTGCGCAGCTCTTCAAACTTGTGTGCCATTACTGTGATTTCGTAGAAAACTAGGGATGTACCTGGAAGACACTAAAGCTATAACTAAATGTGATCAAATCCACCCCATAGAGCTAGTCCTTCAGATATGAATTTCAGATTCAAACCCATTGTTGTGGGAACACATTTCCGCTCCTAGCGACGATTCAAAGGAGCAACCACAACATAGAGTATAATATATGAATGTGAAACATAGTCTGTTATGATCTCAGATTCTCTTATCTGCAGAGTTGAGCCACGGATGGACCGTACCTTAAAGTCCTTTGCTGGATCAGCGCAAACAAAATAAAGACGCCCCCCCCCCCCAAAAAAATACCATGATATCGGACACAAATAACTTCATGATTTATGTCGGACCAGAGTAACAGATAAGAGGGGGAGGGGGGTAGAGGCGTTTTGACTTCATTATTTCAAATCCCAACCCTACATTGTGGGTACTAATTTGATATCCAGGCAGCTGGAGCACCTAACCGTGGGTTCCTGGTATTTCTCTCCCCAGTACCACCACAATATCCAAAAGGAGCATCCATCTGATCTCTCACATCCATGATTCGCACCCCTTTGGTGAGAAACAGATGACTTTTGTCAAATGTCACAGGGGTCTCGTTTGCCAAAATTTGGGGCCGTTATTGGGCCCCATTCCCAATGGCAAAAAGTATCTTTTTTTCCAAATTTTCTGGTGAAAATTCCCAATGATGATTCTTAAACAAGAGTATGTACAAATGCATTTTACATCACTACAGTCTAATGTGCAGCTGAAACTGAGTGACAGTATGCATACAAACTTGTTTTAAGTTTTTCCCAAATTTATTTTAGGTAAAAATGTCGCTATTTTTCCCAATTTCACTGGCCCCTCAGGCCTGGCCCCAAACAAAAATCGGTAGAAAGACCCGTGTCAGAATGGATACTGGCCGAGGCGGAATTCGAACCTGCAATCCTTGGACTGACAGACTCAGAAGTTGCAGACTGAGCTATCAGGTACTTGAATCATCACAGTTGAGTATAGGGTTTGATGAACAATAAAACAAATATTGCATTTTGACAAGCAATCCCGCCTAACTGTATCTCTAGACTATTAGCAGAGATCCAGGATTTCTGTGAGGGGGGGGGGGGGGGGGGGGGCAGTGATATTTTTACCTGCGCATGCTGCTACTTTTACTCATAATTTGGTCTCTGGGATGCAAAGTTTTAATTCTAGCGAGTCTCAGGATGCAGCCATTTTACAGATTTCCTATTAAAGGGGCTCGTTCTATGTTTTTATGCTTCCGAACTGTTTGGGAACTCATATTTGTGCATGGAAAAACAATTAGCAATGGATAAAAACCTCAATCTCGGCGAAAAAACATTTTTCCTTTGCTATAGATCAATCCCTTACAAGCGTGTTTACACATTCTATTTTTACTTAAAAACAAGACAAGGTCAAGGTCAACGAAACACACCTCCGCGATATTAACACACCGTACAACCGGCTGTGTGGATGACTGTGCCCTTCTTTGCGAGGAATATGTGAAAAGGTTTATTTTGTACAAGCACTGAACATTTATACACGTATTTATCAACTATAGAATACCAAAGATCCTTTCGTTTATTTATAAAAGTAAATTCATTTGACCTACCATGCACATGACATCAGATGCCGAATCTGTCTTCGCTGACTTTCTACGCAGCCGGTTGTACGATGTGTGAAATCTCGCTGAGCACATTATGACGTATCTCTGACGTAATTGATTTTTGAAGGTTGGGCATATGTAGCCGTTACAAAACAAAAAAAAGGACGACCAGCATGTTATTAATTGACTTGGATTTTAAGAGCAATTCCGTGTAAAAACCGACCAAACCTTGGCCACGCATAGTCACAGATTTCAAAGAAACCATTATATTTGAATAGAATGTCAAAAACTATAAATAAAATGTGCTTTTCGTTTTTCTGTATTTTCCCTCGTTTCCATGGTAACAGGCCCCAAAGTTCCAAAAATGCTGATTTCCTGAAAATTGGACACCAATTTCAAAAAGCCAGATCTAACAAAGCATTCTGCCACATTTAAATTTGTTGTGTATTTTTTATTTTGAGATAAATGATTATTCTTCCAAACTATGGTTTCGTTATCCGATTCAGATGTCTGAATCAGTTTTTCGGGGAGGCTGAATGCAGAAAATGAGGCCTAAAAAATGGGAAAATGGCTGTTTTTAAAATAGCTCAAGTTACCAAACGCGGCGAAATTAACCATTCGCTTCATTTTGTAAAGAAAGTTCGAAAATTTCCCGTCAAAATGGTGGTAAAATCTGGATGGGCACTCTAAAAACGCTGTTTTGACAGCTGTCAGGAATCGGTAAATTTCTTGAGAAGTCGTGCATTTTTACCTCCCCTTTCATGATTATAGACGATATTAGCGTTTTTTACCCAACCATTAATGGCCGCCTCCTGACAACATATCCACGACGCATTGGCTTACTGGGCTAGTTTACAGAATTTTTATGGATAACACGAAGAAGAGGATTGTCAAAAAGCAAGTTCAGATAAAGGTTTGCACATAGAAAGTTCCATTTGACTGTTTATATGGTGACAGATCGGTGTAAAGCGAATGTCAAATATCATGACGTCACATGTAAACGAATTTGTGTCAAATGACGTCACGTATGATTTGCAGTGTTTAGGTGGATTCTATCAATAATGAATGTAGATCTAGTTTAAATGCAGGGGTAAAAGTTTTCAGGCATATGCCTGAAGTTCAGGTTTTTGAGTATTTCAAAATGCCCCATTTCCTCGATTTTTACTATATAAATACAGACTTTTCCAGGTTTTCAGGTTTTTCAAAATTTTCAACTTTTACCCCTGTAAATGTTTTCAAATCGATCAGCTTGTGGAGCAATAAGATGTTAAACATTTAAAGTGTTAGTCTAGGTTAACTTAAAAGCAATGAGTACCTAAAACTTTGTGAAAAAAGAAATTATGCACATTCGTTTCTTTGTGTTTGATCATGTTGATTTTTAAAAAAGTCAAAGTGACCATCAAATACTTAAATATCCAGTTTCCTCAATCGTTCAGTTTCAATTAAAATGACATTCGACCATTTTTTCGTGCTCATGAAGTAGATATATCTTCGATGCCCATAATTGAAATATAGAAGGAAAAGGATGAAATTGCTGACAGTAAAAAAATGAGATTTTTTTACCCCTTTCTTACTTTTTTCCAATTTCTATATTGACCTCTTTCCCAAACAAGGTCTGGACTTGACATCCCTACTAAAGAAAAAATTCTGAAATTGTTTAGTTAAAATGTTTGATATCCAATTTTATTGATGAGAAAGGCCAGCTGCCTTAGGGACCAGATTTTCACTTCCACTTTTAAAAGTAGAAATTTGACGGGATAACTGTCAAAGTTCTGTAATTTATATTTAGATCTAGATCTATGTAATTTGTTAATATTTTCATTTTTTTTAAACGGTTTCCACACTCTAGCATATATCTGCACTCATTTAGTTACTATTTGTGCACCTTTCAGGCATAGATCTAGATCTAAATGTAGTTGCTGGTTAGATTCTTAATATGATTCAATGTTTTTTTTTTTGTTTCAGATGTACACAGTAAAGTGTTGTGGAATTTTGATGGCGATCTAACAGGTGAACAAATGACAGGTAAATTTTTCCCTATTAATTCAAGAGATGGGTGCAATATTGTAACAATATTTTACCTTTGTCCTCCTGTATGGTTACAGGCCTATCAGTCTGTCTCAACACTCCTTTGAATTTGTATTCCCTTCCCACACATAGACTCTTCTTCACTCCCCAAAAGAGAAATGCTTTGGAAACATGGTGGAAAGTGAACAGATTGCTTGTGACAGGCAATATCTTTAATTCCCACACTATTTTCTACCCAAAAAGTTGTAACATTCTAAAAATCATTCACATTGAAAAAGTCATCTGCAACTTCTCTTAATTTGGACCAGTTGAGTTGGAACATTTGTGGTTTGCCACTTTGGTGATGGGTTGAAGCTGAATTCATTACTTGGTGAAATACCACAAAATTTATATTTCACTTTTGACACCAAATTCAAGGTCATCCATAAAGGTAACATGTCAAATATTTCATTACCATATTTGGGTAAAAAATATTTTGTTTAATTTTCAAATGAATTCATACTATTTTGTACAATTCTATGTAATATATTTTACGGCCATAAACATATAGGTAATGATAAATTTGACAAGAGAAATGAAGTGTATGATATTGTACCATTTGAAGTGTATAGCATCATTGCCTCAACATGTTTAGAGATTTACCAATGCACCATGACAGCACCTAAAGATTCTTCTTCCGCTGCACCTGTCCACCTGCCTAATTAATAGTGACAGAAAGAGAAAAGTCACAAAATCAGTAACAAGAGGACCCTGAGGGCCCTAAATCGCTCACCTGAGTTATGTTTTAATAATGCCAAATAACTTAGCATATGTTACACATTGTTGTCCCAGGGAAGAATTTGGCCATGGAGTTTCAGAGGACATGTTGTTTACAGAAATTGATCAGCTTTTATGACATTTCCCATTTTCTGATGCCACAGCAACCAGAGTTTTTCATAGATTTCAATTCTTTTTGCAATTTTTATAAGGGACCACCCAATGAACATTACTGCCAAGTTTGGTTGATTTTGACCGAGAAGTTAAGGAGGAGATGTCGTTAAAAGAAGTTGTTGAGCTTTTGTGAAATTTCCCATTTTCCGATGCCACGGCAACCATAGTTTTCCATTGATTTCAATTCTTTTAGCAATTTTAATAAGGGACCACCCAAGGAACATCTCTGCCATGTTTGGTTGATTTTAACCCAGAATTTAAGGAGGAGATGTCGTTTAAAGAAGTTGTAGAGCTTTTGTGAAATTTCCCATTTTCCGATGCCACGGCAACCAGAGTTTTTCATGGATTTCAATTATTTTACCAATTTCTATAAGGGACCCCCTAAGGAACATTTCTGCCAAGTTTAATTGATTTTAACCCAGAAGTTAAGAAGATGTCGTTTAAAGAAATTGTTAAATTTTTGTGAAATTTCCCATTTTCCGATGCCATGGCAACCAGAGTTTTTCATGGATTTCAATTCTTTTTGCAATTTTATAAGGGACTACCCAAGGAACATTTCTGCCAAGTTTGGTTGATTTTGACCCAGAAGTTAAGGAGGAGATGTCGTTCAAAGAAATTGTTGAGCTTTTGTGAAATTTCCCATTTTCTGATGCCACGGCAACCAGAGTTTTTCATGGATTCCAATTCTTTTAGCAATTTTTATAAGGGACCACCCAAGGAACATTTCTGCCAAGTTTGGTTGATTTTGACCCAGAAGTTAAGGAGGAGATGTCGTTTAAAGAAATTGTTGAGCTTTTGTGAAATTTCCCATTTTCTGATGCCACGGCAACCAGAGTTTTTCATGGATTCCAATTCTTTTAGCAATTTTTATAAGGGACCACCCAAGGAACATTTCTGCCAAGTTTGGTTGATTTTGACCCAGTAGTTTAGGAGGAGATGTCATTTAAAGAAATTGTTGAGCTTTTGTGAAATTACCCATTTTCCGATGCCACGGCAACCAGAGTTTTTCATGGATTTCAATTATTTTAGCAATTTTTATAAGGGACCACCCAAGGAACATTTCTGCCAAGTTTGGTTGATTTTGACCCAGTAGTTTAGGAGGAGATGTCGTTTAAAGAAATTGTTGAGCTTTTGTGAAATTTCCCATTTTCCGATGCCACGGCAACCAGACTTTTTCATGGATTTCAATTATTTTAGCAATTTTTATAAGGGACCACCCAAGGAACATTTCTGCCAAGTTTGGTTGATTTTGACCCAGTAGTTTAGGAGGAGATGTCGTTTAAAGAAATTGTTGAGCTTTTGTGAAATTTCCCATTTTCCGATGCCACGGCAACCAGAGTTTTTCATGGATTTCAATTATTTTAGCAATTTTTATAAGGGACCACCCAAGGAACATTTCTGCCAAGTTTGGTTGATTTTGACCCAGTAGTTTAGGAGGAGATGTCGTTTAAAGAAATTGTTGAGCTTTTGTGAAATTTCCCATTTTCCGATGCCACGGCAACCAGAGTTTTTCATAGATTTCAATTATTTTAGCAATTTTTATAAGGGACCACCCAAGGAACATTTCTGCCAAGTTTGGTTGATTTTGACCCAGTAGTTTAGGAGGAGATGTCGTTTAAAGAAATTGTTGACGCCGTGACGGACAGACGGACAGACGGACGCCGGACATTGATAGATCACAATACCTCACCTTGAGCACTTCGTGCTCAGGTGAGCTAAAAAGGCAAGCACAAATCTGAGCTTTATTCTTTCCCAGACCACACCTGGTTGGCATAATCGTAATAAATTTTAGATATAAAAACATTGAAGGAAAATGTGGACATCTAAACATTATAAGCTGAAAGAGTTTTATGTAATCTGTACATGTACATGTTTAAAAATAACGTTCTTATAATTATTATATTTCTTTATTTCAGATGAACCTAAAACGATTACAGACACAGGTGGCAAAGTTTATAATATGAAAGACATTTACAGTGCATATTCCGGTAATTGTAAAGCGATGTATAGTGTAGTTCAACAAAAAAATTAAATTTGTTACTTGAATAAAACAATAATTATTTCATTGTACATGTATAAGAAAAGGATGTGAAAAAAAGAAAGGAAAGTGTTCATGAACCATTTACATGTATGCTAGTTGCTTTTAACATCCCAAATAACTGCAATTTAGACTGTTTCAATCTTCGGGCTGCTGCAAACTACGACATTGTTTTAAATTAGATTTTTAATACAATGCAGTATGGAAGATATTCTACGGAAGATATTTAGGCAAAAACAGAAAACGCTGTTTATTAGCGTTTTCTATATTGCACCAATGTTCACTAAGCGATTTCTATCACGCATATTTTGGTATGTCACTTTTGGAAAGGTCTGAATGCTTCCTCAAATTGGTCCGTCTGGGGTGAAGGGCTGCAGCGATGTTGCAAATTGTAGCATGTTTGACTCTTAATCATGGAGTCTCTGGTTCAATCCTGGTATGAGGACATCAGAACAAGGTCTTCTTTTGGAAAAGATCGTGGTTTCTTTTCCTCCTGATTAAAATCTATGAAAAAAATTAAATGATTATAACAATGAAGAAAGGACAAGGATATGTATGGAAGTGTGAAGGAGTGGAGGATTATTGAGAACATTTCAGTTTATATAATGCATTCTTACTAAACCCATTTTCTACACATAGAAAATTCAATCTGTTCAAATTTGAAAGCTTGTAATGTATAAATTATAAATTGTAGTTGTCAGCATTATTTCTATCTTCCTGCATACTTAAAGTTATCTCAAGCCTTTTCTATTGGGGACATTGAAACCAGGGTTTTCATGGGAGATGGTAACATTGTCGCTTTTCAACAAAAACCTCGTATCCGCAGCTTATTTCAAGCTGCAGATACAAGGTTTTCTTTGAAAAGCAGCGGCATGTTAATTCCAATTGTAAATATAGTTGAATAATAAACCTAATTCGCGCCAAGATATGTCTTGAATTTGATTTATTACATTTCTTTCTCACCCCAAACAGGCCCGTATGAACTGGGGGCTAGGGTGGGGCTAAGCTCCCCCCCCCCCAAAGATGGTCAAACATGCCGAATTTTCCTTATTTTACACAGGAAATTTAGGTAAAAATTCAATTTAGCCCCCCAATATTTGGGCTTTAGCCACCCCAATATAAAATTACTTTCTATGGGCTTGCCAAAGACGACAGTCTGCTGGAAAATATGAAACATTAGAACACAGAAAACAATGAGTGAAATGGGGAAATTTTTGATCACCATTGTTTTCTCTTTTCTATAACAAATTTTCAATTTTTGCCAAGGTAGGGACACCAAAACCAGGGTTTCGATGTAATAAATCCTCTTCCCAAATGGTAAGAAAAGTAGACTGATCCAGCTTTGAAAGCTAAAGCAGACCAACAATGATAACTACAGTCGACACTCGTTGTGTCGAAATCGGAGGGCCGTCAAAATACCTCGACATATCCAGAGTTCGACTCATCCGATATTTTGTTCAGTTTCAATTTAAATGACAATTGACCATTTGTTTGTTCACCAAATGCCTTCATAGTTGAAATATAGTAGGAAAATGAAAGGAATTGCTCGAAACGAGGACTGATTTCTATCCCTTTCCTACTGTATTTCAAATGCTATACAATCGACACTCGTTGTGTCGAAATCGGAGGGGCCGGCAGAATACATCGACATATCCATAGTTCGACTCATCCGGTTTTGTTCGGTTTCGATAACATTGATATTTGGCCGTTTTTTAACTAATCAAGTACGATTATTAATGAAATATAGTAGGAAAAGGAAAGTTTCGAGCAATTTCTATCCTTTTCTTACTAAATTTCAATGGCTATATTCAGTTCGATTTTTTTGTTTGAAAAAATTATGTCCTTTGATGGGGACGGGACCAGGTTGGAACTTCGACTTATGCGATGTCGACATAACGAGTGTCGACTGTAATTAACATATTGATTGTGTTCAACAAAGAACACAAAATATTGAGGCAACATAAGAAAATGTTGAAAATTACCTAATGGTAAACCGCGTGTAAAACTTAGTCATGTAATTGATGTCTATAAACGAGTGAGTCAGTCTGTCTTCATATTTATACGTCATCTAATCCGAGTTTTCTCTGATGAAATTCGCTCTTTGATATGTTGATGTCGCTCATTGTAATTTTCTCTGATGAAATTCGCTCTTTGATATGTTGATGTCGCTTTTACAATGAGCGACATCAACATATCTAAGAGCGAATTTCATCAGAGTAAAACTCGGATTATACGTCATCAAATGAGGTCGTCTTTTGTATCATTTCAGTATGTCAGTCCGTACGTCAAAATATCGTAATATAGCTTCGACATTTGTGGACGGGTTTCGAGGAAATTTTCACCTAACGTTTTCCCAAACGTTAAAATTCTAGGGTGGTCAATTTTGAAAGCTACTGCACACAAGAAAGTTAATTTTAATAGAAATGGTTTGCATTCATTAATTGCCAGAAAATATTAGAACAAAAGGGGAAATGCTGCTTACCAAAATTTTCTTTTCTTTGTTCTTATATTTTCCCAAGATTTTTCTAAAAGGGACGTCAAAACCAGGTCTTGTTTTGGGAGGGGTTAATGTTCCTAGTCACATGCTGGCCATGTCGATATTGTCCGAAATTTGCCGTATAACCGAGAAAATACTTATTCAGAAAAGTATGATGATATATATTGTAACTATGGCACTTTTTCTAAATGACAAAAGCTTACACTGATCCAAATCGGTAAACGACCAAACAAAGTTACTCAATTTACGAAGAGCATGTATTGTAATATGGAAAGCTTAGCGAGAAAAAAGGAAATGCTAGATATTAGCATTTCCTATTTTTCTCGTTATATTCTCCAAATAGTTCTTGATTAGACAAATCAAAACCCACCATTGTTTGTGAAGGTTATAACGCTGACATACTTTTTAAGGTAGTATATCCCTAATGAGATTCGCGCGACGTCGGAATTATTCGAGCGCGATCGAAAACATTCACCGTTGGAACTCTCCACCACAGAATGTTTACGACCACGTCCGAATAGGTTCGGATAAGTAACAACGCCGCTCGAAAAAAGCCGATGTTTTGTGAATCTCAAAATGGCCACAATACGGGTATTCTCTTTTCCAAAGCCACTGACATTACAGAATTTAAATTTAGGAGTAAAAGCATTATTTTACATCATAATTTTACCCCATAAGGCCTCTGTAAGAAACATAGAAGGCTGCTTTCAAAATTGAGGGTAAAAATATCCATTTTGTGGGTGTAAAAACTCCATTTGGGTATTTTGTAATGGGGCATTCATGCTGTCATAATCAGAGCTTAATAATGTGCAAAAGTGCTATGACATCTTTTCCATTATTTTGTTGTAAACTGGTCATATTTTACTGACAAACGGTAAATTATAATGTTGCACCTTTCGAAAATCTAATGTCTCCATAGTTCTTTCGTCGCCTTAAAATACCGAGCATATAACTGTGTCTACCCCATGAATAGATAAAAGTAATTTGTATTGCTTAGCCATACATCGTGAATGCGTTATTTCTTTTTTGGATTTCTTAAACCTCGAATTAGGAGTCAAATATTGCAAATTTTTACAATTTTTGGTCGACAAAACATGCAATTTTCACCATTTTAGCATAGATCTCGTTACCATGACAACCATATTTTTCATTACTAGAATAAGAATTTATATTGCAACATCAATTTTAAACAACTCAACACAAACCCATTTGTTTAAATCCGAGACTATGGGTCCCAATTATTATAGCTAGAGAGATGAATTTAGTCCCTACTAGGGTTTCTGTGTTCTTTATGTTACCATAGCAACCATCTTAATGCCAGTGAAATATTTCATTAGTTTGAGCTTTAAATGAATTAATCTAGTATCTATATCAATGAGACATATTTCATTTATTAAACGAAATGTTTAGGCATAAAAATGAGCATTACTTGTTTTTTCCACGTTATTTTAGTGGGTGGGGTAATTTTCACTCACCATTTACCACTTTAGCCTCGCATAATCCCCGTTTCAACATATTTTAAGAATTATCAGATAAGTATAATACAGATGCATACACAGAATCAATATTAAGCCAACAAGAGGACCATGATGGTCCTAAATCGCTCACCTGAATCAAGATGACAAGAGTGATAATGGCAATTTTGTCAAATTCAAAGGCATGAAACTTATAAGGACTTTCTGTTTGGAAACAATTAAGGGGGAATGCTCCAGTTTCCTAATTTTTTTCCCAATAATAGAATTCATTTATATTTTGTATGTTGAAATTACATGATAATACCAATTGAAAAATAAAATAAAAATGGATGGTCAGCGATCTTGTTTGAATTTTATAGGCATTCGTATCACATACCCCTACGTCGAAAAAATGCACAATTTCTTGCACCTGTCCAAGGTCACTAAAATGCTAATAAAATGCTGTATATTCATCGTTTAGTCCCGAAAATGGATTTAAAGTAATGTCTTGCATTAGATAAGAACAGAAAGCCCAAAATATGTGCTATTATAAATGCGTAAATGTATAAAACAGCATGCTCTCGTGTTCGGTTAGATCAACGAAGCTGGAGTGTTTTATGTCAAAATTTGCATATTTTTGGAAATATTTCAAGTTCTACATAATAGAATTTGATAAAACTCTCTCATTGTATTTAGCAACATGTCTTGGTAATAATTCGAAAAGAAAATGTATAGGTCAGCGCACTTATTAGTGAATTACAGCAATTTTTATCAGATACGCATGAATAAAATGACGCAAAACAGTGGTAACTGCATACACACTTACGACTGTCTTGCTCTAAATAATCGATTTCCATCTTTAGGAAATCAGTTTCGCATAATAAATACACTTTTACTGTCGAAAATGGTAAATTGTAATGATGTGTTATATTATTGAAAATATGGTAGCGAAACATATTGGTACGAAACATTTAATTTACTACAGTAAAGACCGAGTGTTCCGAAAATCTGGAGCATTCCCCCTTAAGTAATAATTTTGTTCCAATCGATCCTGTAAAGTTGGGTATGAATTAGCATAATGGTTGAGTTTTTTCAATAATTATTTCATTATTTTGCAATATACAATATAGGGCTAATTTTCAAAGCATACTGATCTGTTAAAATTGATTATTTATGATATTATAAGCAAGATTTGGTATGTGATTTGAAAGTATATAGTAAATGAGGACAAACCATCTGATAAGCTAGGCTTATAATCCCTTCTTATTTGTTTATATAAGATAAACATGGGGCCAGCCAGAGATATTGATTACAGAAATAGATAGTAAAAGCTTTCCAAATTTATTACTTATATCAAAACCCTATATAGAATGTATTAATTTTTTCAAGCAAATGATTGTAATGATCACCAACAACATAGGGTTTCATGAATATTGAAACAAAATATTGCTTTTTGAAAAGCAATTATCTCCTCTTATCTTCAGCTTCTTGTATTCTGGAAGCCATTCATGAAATTAGGTCTTACACAAAATTTCAAGGTTCTAGGCCAAACAGTTTAGAAGAAAACAAAGTATCTCCATTACAACCCACAGTACAGTATAAGTCCGATAAGCCCCTTCCTCCCTGCCACAGCCATATTTTTTGACAAATGTAAAAAATTGCAAATAAATTCGAAAATAGTGACTCAAGACACATTCCTACCAAGTCTGCTTCAATTGGGCCCAATGGTTGATTTTTAAAGAATTTTCTTCTGGTTTATCTAAGTCTGATAAGCCCCTTTCTCCCTGCCACTGCCACATTTTTTGACAAATGTAAAAATTTGTGAACAAATTTTGAAAAGAGTGACTTAAGGAACATTCCTGAAAAGTCTGGTTCAATTGGTCCCTATGGTTGATTTTTAAAGAATTTTCTTATGATTTCTCTAAGTCTGATAAGCCCCTTTCTCCCTGCCACGACCATATTTTTTGACAAATGTAAAAAATTATGAATGAATTCGAAAATACTGACTCAAGGCACATTCCTACCAAGTCTGCATCAATTGGGCCCTATGGTTGATTTTTAAAAAAATTTCTTCTGATTTATCCAAGTCTGATAAGCCCCTTTCTCCCTGCCACGGCCACATTTTTTGACAAATGTAAAAATTTGTGAACAAATTTTGTAAAGAGTGACTTAAGGAATATTCCTGCAAAGTCTGGTTCAATTGGGCCCTATGGTTGATTTTTAAAGAATTTTCTTATGCTTTCTCTGAGCCGAAAAGCCCTTTTCTCCCTGCCACGGCCACATTTTTTGACAAATCTAAAAATTTGTGAATAAATTTTGAGAAGAGTGACTCAAGGCACATTTCTGCCAAGTTTGGTTCAAATTGGCCCAATGGTTGATTTTTAAAGAATTTTCTTATGATTTCTCTTAGTCTGATAAGCCCCGCCCTGCCACGCCCACATTTTTTGACAAAGCAAAAATCCGCGAACAAGTTTTGAGAAGGGTCACCCAAGGAACATTCCTGCCAAGTTTGGTAAAAATTGGCCCATTGATATAGGAGGAGAAGATGTTTAAAGAAATTGTGAACGGACGGACAGACGGACAGACAGACGGACGGACAGACGGACGGACGACGGACAAAAAGCGACCACAATAGCTCATCTTGAGCACTTCGTGCTCAGGTGAGCTAAAAACTGGTGGTAAATCGTACATTTTAAGCTCCTTCTAATAAAAATATAATTTTGGGTCGTTTCTGTGTTGTGCTTATTTAAAAAGTCCCGGAATCGTTTGTTTATGAAGTGCCCACGAAGATTTATATTCGTTTGCTTCTTATGACAATGGTCTTCAGGGGTTGAAAAATTTATTCAAACCTACTAGTCCTGTAGGATTAGTAGCTCTGAATTTCTACTCGCCCTTAAGGCAACCCAACTCGCCCTTAAAGATGAAGAAAATTTTAGACTGTTGGCTCTTACGGATGCATTATTATGCAAATAACATAACTCTTTGATTACAAATAAAGTTTCTTCTGTATAAATGACAGACAGGGCTCGCGCTGGCGATCGCCACTTCAAAAGTCATAGGCGAATAAGGCAACAATTTTATTAAACAAGAGGGCCATTGGCCCTGAAGCGCTCACCTGATATAATAACTTTTTTTTGTAAACCAATTTTCAGGTTGATTGGACAAAGAATGTGACCTCTAGGGTGTACACAAGTTTTATCTAAGATTTAACCTCGTGACCTAGAATTGATCAAGACAATCATTCTGATCAATTTTCAGGTTGATTGGGCAAAAAATGTGGCCTCTAGAGTGCACACAAGGTTTTACAAAGATTTTACCTCATGACCTATTTTATGACCCCAGATGACCCAATTTCAATCTTGTCTGAAAATTGATCAAGACAATCATTCTGATCAATTTTCAGGGTGATTGGGTAAAAAATGTGGCCTCTAGAGTGCACACAAGGTTTTTCTAAGATTTGACCCTGTGACCTAGTTTTTGACTCCAGATGACCCAATTTCAAACTTGTCCGAGATTTCACCAAGACAATCATTCTGATCAATTTTCAGGTTGATTGGGCAACAAATGTGGCCTCTAGAGTGCACACAAGGTTTTTCTAAGATTTGACCCCATGACCTAGTTTTTGACCCCGTATGACCCAATTTCAAAATTGTGAGAGATTTTATCAAGCCAATCATTCTGAGCAATTTTCAGGTTGATTGGGCAAAAAATGTGGCCTCTAGAGTGCACACAAGGTTTTTCTAAGATTTGACCCTGTGACCTAGTTTTAGACCCCAGATAACCCTATATCAAACTTGTGCGAGATTTTATCAAGTCAATCATTCTGAGCAATTTTCAGGTTGATTGGGCTAAAAATGTGGCCTCTAGAGTGCACACAAGGTTTTTCTAAGATTTGACCCCGTGACCTAGTTTTTGACCCCAGATGACCCAATTTCAAACTTGTCCGAGCTTTCATCAAGACGAGCTTTCATCAAGACAATCATTCTGAGCAAATTTCAGGTTGATTGGGCAAAAGATGGGGCCTCTAGAGTGCACACAAGGTTTTTCTAAGATTTGACCCCGTGACCTAGTTTTTGACCCCAGATAACCCAATTTCGAACTTGTCCGAGATTTTATCCAGACAATAATTCTGATCAATTTTCAGGTTGATTGGGCAAAGAATGTGGCCTCTAGAGTGCACACAAGGTTTTTCTAAGATTTGACCCCGTGACCTAGTTTTTGACCCCAGATGACCCAATTTCAAACTTATACAAGATTTCACCAAGACAATTATTCTGAGCAAATTTTAAGTTGATTGGGCAAAAAATGTGGCCTCTAGAGTGCACACAAGGTTTTTCTAAGATTTGACCCCGTGACCTAGTTTTTGACCCCAGATGACCAAATTTCCAACTTGTCCGAGATTTCATCAAGACAATCATTCTGAGCAAATTTCAGGTTGATTGGGCAAAAAATGTGACCTCTATAGTGCACACAAGGTTTTTCTAAGATTTGACCCCGTGACCTAGTTTTTGACCCCAGATGACCCAATTTCACTATTGTCCAAGATTTTATCAAGACAATCATTCTGAGCAAATTTCAGGTTGATTGGGCAACAAATGTGGCCTGTAGAGTGCACACAAGGTTTTTCTAAGATTTGACCCCGTGACCTAGTTTTTGACCCCAGATGACCCAATTTCGAACTTGTCCGAGATTTCATCAATACAATCATTCTGAGCAAATTTCAGGTTGATTGGGCAAAAAATGTGGCCTCTAGAGTGCACACAAGGCAAAGTTTGACGGACGACGGACACCGGACGCCGGACGACGGACGCCGGACACAGCGGTATCACAATAGCTCACCATGAGCACATTCGTGCTCAGGTGAGCTAAAAAGATGGTCAATAAATCGAATGTGGCTCCTGAAGACTTGACTCCATCTTTTACCATAAATCAATCGCCGATTAAACATTACTGTAAACACTTACTTTTTATTTAATTCGAAAGATAGGTTAGCTGTCGAAATGGTCGAGTAAGCACACGTGGTCAGTTTAATACGTACAACTAGGATCAACCCGGTAAATGTGAAAGAATTTCTTTGTGTAATCGCGAGGCGGCATAACAGAAAGAGACAACGCGTATGTGTTAAAACCATTTAACGTCGGTGTATTTACTACGTAGATCTATAGCGTTTTGTTTTCATTGCTTCATCTCATTTTCCCGCGCTTTCTGCACACGCGACTTTTGTAAACAAATCATAGTAAAACGTAACCTTATTTGGTTGCGGAAAAATCACGTGATTATATTGAAACTGGAATGACTACGTCATCAATTGACTGTGTTTGCGGCGTCTTTGATCTCGCTCAATTCATCGCATATGAGTAACACAGATTTACTCTAGTTTCCTTGTTTAGTTTCACTTTCGGGATTGATCGACATAAACAGGGAAATGTCTTATTTTACAGTGAATATTATTGTTTCCGATATGAATTTTGAAATAAATACTTTCTTTTCGATCTTTTATTTTTCTCCCCTCAATCAGCGTGATTCAAGTCCTAAATTTGCACTCGCCCCGTCGGACTAGTTTGTCCCCAAATCTACTCGTCCTACGGCATTTTCTACTCGCCAATGCGAGCGGGCGAGTGGATTTTTCAACCCCTGGTCTTACTGGATAATAATATGGCTCCTCTTAAATTCGCCGCGTTTGTTAAATCCATGGTCTCAAAATAAGCTAAAATTGACATTTTTTGACAAAATGAAAAAGATGCAAACCCCACCCACCTTCGGATTACCATAGTTACATAACAGAACATTGGATAGAAACATGAAGGATCCGATTTTTTTCTGTGGGTGCATTTGTATCATAGTTAATGTTCAAAATTAAGTTACTATATTGAATCAGTCGGCAATACGTCATAGCCTCACTTTCATTTTTTCATCGAGGGTACTTCCTCGGTCTTTATCGTTACGGGATACCAACTTTGAGGCAGATTATTTCAAAAATCCATCGTTAAAATTCATAAACAAAACTTTTTCTTTAAAGAATGTGATTTAAACTTTCTAACTACCATCGCATTTTTAATAATCAGGCGTAGTCGCCGAGATATTAATGCTGAAAGTTGGTAATGCTTCAACGAAAAAGACCGAAGCTTTCACCTCCACCGAATGAGTGCAGGTCCGCTGACGACGTTTTTGATTGGCTGAAAGGATTGTGCCGACCGAATCAATAAGATGGGCCTTAATTTATGTTTGAAAAATTGCTGATTTTGGCATAAAAATTGCTCTTTTTTATGGTAAAATGTTCAAGGGAGGTTACCATGGCAACCAAGCATTTATTGAAAAAAATAAGCATCGATAATTGTTTTGGGGGCAGACCCTAACATATTCGGAAAGTATGAAGACAAGAGGACCATGATGGTCCTATATCGCTCACCTGAACCTAAATGATATGAGCAACACTTTTGTTCAATTCAATTAATATTCATTACTTTAAGACTGAAAAAGAACTTATGGTCAATAAGGTTGTGAAAATCTAACTCATCCAAGATCTAAATTATGGTGCCAAACATTGTACAGGGCTCCAGATAAGAGGGGGTGGTGACTTTTCAAACTGCAATAATGCTGTCAGTGATCATCCAACCCTATGTTGTAGGTACTCATTTGTATCGTCTCGTCGAGACGATTCAAATGAGTACCCACAACATAGGATTTGAATTCGAAAAAACAATGTTAGTATGTCTTCACCTCCACTTATCTTTAGCCCTGATTGTATCCAAGTTTTGTCTTGATTGATAAATAATTGTAGATTCTAGAGTATAAACAAGGTCGAAAACAGCCGAAAACAACAATTTTGTCAATTTCAAGGGCACAAAACGCTCGACTTTCTGATCAGATCAGACTGAAAATCAATCTCATATGAGATCTTATGGTTCCCAACATTGTGTCCAAGTTTTGTATAGATTGATCAATAATTGTAGATTCTAGAATGTAAACAAGGTCGAAACCAGCTGAAAAATGGCAATTTTGTCAAATTCAAGGGCACATAACTCTCAACATTCTCGTCAGATCAGACTGAAAATCAAACTCATCCAAGATCTTATAGTCCCCAACATTGTGTTCAAGTTTTGTCTTGATTGATAAATAATTGTAGATTCTAGAGTATAAAAAAGGTCGAAAACAGCCAAAAACAGCAATTTTATCAAATTCAAGGGCACATTACTCTTGACTTTCTAATCAGATCAAACTGAAAATCGAAGTTACCTGAGATCTTATAGTCTCCAACATTGTGTCCAAGATTTGTCTTGATTGGTCAATAATTGTAGATTCTAGCGTGTAAACAAAGTCGAAAACAGTAAAAAACAGCAATTTTGTCAAATTCAAGGGCACATAACTCTTGACTTTCAGATCAGATCTTACTGAAAATTAAACTCATCTGAGATCTTAAAGTCGCCAACATTGTGTCCAAGTTTTGTCTTGATTGACCCTTTCCTACACATTGGCGCTTTTTGATGCCCCACAAAATAAAGGCTTTGGAAAACATTGTGACAAACAATTTCTTCATTACCCACAATGTTTTCTACCCAGAAAGACCAAAAAATGTTAAATTTTGTTCAATGGAACTTGTCGTCTGCAATACCTATGATTTTGGACTAGGCTAAAATTTTGTTGTTTGGTAATGGGTTAATAAGAGTGTAAATCTATTTATATCCTCTATCAAACTAGATAACTCTACTTATACTGAAGTTAAGTAGTGTCAGAGTTCCTTCCCTTAGATTAACTCTTTTTCTGAATACAGCAAAAAAGTGGCAATTTTGCCTAATTCAAGGACACATAACTCTCATCTTTCTGGTCAGATCAGACTGAAAATTGACCTCATCCAAGATCTTATGGTCTCCAACATTATGTCCAAGTTTTGTCTTGATTGATCAATAATTGTAGATGCTAGAGTGTAAACAAACTTAAAAACAGCATTTTTTGACATTCAAGGGCAGATAACTCCGCACTTTCTGGTCCGATCAGGCCCATAATCGAACTTGTCCAAGAACTTATGATCATACTTGTTTTGGCCAAGTTTGATCAAGATTGAGTAACTTTTGTGGACGCTAGAGTGTAAACACCCAAAATGTTGACGGACGGACGGACGGACGGACGCCGGACAAAAAGTGACCACAATAACTCACCTCGAGCACTTCGTGCTCAGGTGAGCTAAAAATCCATGACTATGCGTGCCGGGCCCCTATTTAGATTTGGTCGGTTTTTACACGGAATTGCTCTTAATACTTAATAAAGCTCGACGAGTGGTTACAATGGACATACATGATCTACCCCTTCAGGTTGGTAATTTCATATGTTATTTCTGGTTTGTAATTATTGTGCCATTTGCATTTTCGACAGCCTAGCTCGTCGCCCTTTAAAATAGTATATTGGACTCACTAAGCTAGTAGCTGGACTCATTAATATGGAATCCAGCGAGTTCCCAGGACTCACAGTCACGGGAAAATCACGGGGGGGTGGGGGGGGGGGGGGTCTCGTTTTCCTAGTATTGATCAACTTTTGACTAGATTTCTGCATGAAAATGAAAGAATCATGCTACAGAAGGGGGTTCGTTTGAATCCCCCCCGAACCCCCTCTGGATCCACCACTGATTAGTGTTTACAACCCCCATGTCACAAAATACAAAAAAAAAAACAATCACCAAAGGGCCGTAACTGTGTAAATTAATGAACCATGACAAACCAAAAAGAGAAAAGTACATAAATTTCTGCTAATTGAGAAAGGACGAATATATGTCAGCATGTTTAATAAAGAAAGATATTCAGCGTGTTATGGCCAATTCCTCCATTCGGCCTCTCACCAAGTCGAACAAAAAAAGATTTTTCACATTTTTCTTTTTTCTTTGCAGACATTTGAACGTAGAGTAGTACATGTACATGTCCACTAGTATACTTTACCTTTGCTAATCGTACTTAAGGGACTCTAGTTAATAAGTTTTTGGTAAAGAAAATAGAAAAGTTAGTAAAATATATTTTCTCAGCATCCTGTCAATCTTTGGCGCCATTTTACGTGGTACAGATCATGTGACATATGAAGGGGAGACTACTATTTACAAATATTCTTAGAATCAAAGTACTGCGGGCACTGATCAATACGCGGCTGCCTTATTTAGATGTTGTAACCAGAGACATATAAACATTATTATATGTCTCTGTTGTAACAAATTAACATTTCGTTCCGTTCCGTGTTTTAGTAACGACCAATGGATAAACTTACAGACACTACAATTATCTTTCTTCTATAAAATAGCTAAGCGCATATAAATGAGGATCCATATGTACAAATTCCTCTATATATAATATGAATATAGGCAAAGCCTAAATACGGGCAAAGCAAGCATAGATCTATCTAGATGACATAATTATGCTACTTTTTTACACTGTCAAATGGCAACATGTAACTTCTAAGCAGTCGCTTATAAATCTGTCTTCAAGTAAAAGAGAGAAAAGGGTTAAATAATGAGAGGCTATGATTGCGAATGTTTTGGTTAAAAGAAGAATGCTAAGAGCAATGTCGCAGTGCTTTCATGTCTGTATTCCATGAGCGAGTGGTAAAAATTAAAAAAAAACAGGGAAATGTTTTGCGAGATAATGTTTTGCTGATATATTCTAATTACGAGGGACGGTCTGAAAGTAGTTGGACTTTTCGTGTTGCTGTGTCTCCATTTGCAACTGAATAAACACGATATATTTTGGTGGAATGTACTTCTATTTGCCAATAGTGTGGAATTTTGTTAAAAAGGTAAATGGTTTAAAAGAACTAGTCAAAAGTCCAACTACTTTCCTACCGTCCCTCGTAGAATGTCTTCTTTCCCCTCCATTCGCATCAATTATCATGAGTTCTGAGTCACCTTGAAAAGTGTGTTGTAATTTTTTAAGCCAATTGGGAAAGGGTTAAAACGGCGTATCCGTGTCGATTAAACAACGGGACGCGTAGGCCTAGGGGAGACCGGGGTTAATTAAGCCAGGGGGTTAAACGAACCACTCCAATTTTCTCTCGCATGATTTTCAATTTCACGTCTTTGGTGTAAGTATTCGAGGCGGGAATGTTTTTAGTATTCATCGGTGAAAATTTCGAGAGATTCTGTCTTGTTAGATGGATTTTATGCCCAAAAAACGAAATTTCGACCATAAAATTGTTTTTTACAATTCATGCATTCCGTCTTCGCACTCCAATGCACAGCAAATCTCAGCAGTATTCTTTACATTTTACAGATATATGATATCTTCAGAATGTAAAATTGAATTCCGTTATTGACATTGTAAGATGGGTTCTTCACAAATGACAAGTATATGACCATGGTGTGTACCGGGGTAAGTTGAACCACTATGAAAATAAGTGCAGATAAAACGCTCCAAATAATTCTGGGCTTTTAAACTGTCTGTTGTATGTCTAATCGAATTCTCTTGAAAACTGAAATAAATGTTTATTCTTTGAACGAAATATTACGATATTATTGCAGGTAACACCCATTTTCATCATTATGAATGAAATCTCGTGTTTATTTCTCTTTTCGGTGTGAATAATCATCGCAAACATGCCAATTGGTTCAACTTACCTCATGTACTGGTTCAACCTGCCCCATCAAAGGGGTTAAATGAACCATTTCACCAGCTCTGTTTAAAATGATTTTCTGTGGATTATGGATGTCGAAAATATCTGTCAAAGGTTTAGAAACATACGAGGGATGTTGATCTTTGATATGGTATTGATCAGAGCACTCTGTGTGAAACCAAGAAAACCCTAGTTGAAATTTATCAAAAAGTGGTTCATGATGCCCCGGTCTCCCCATCACATAAATGTACCATTGCGTCGAATAAAAAACCCCGCGCGAGTGCGCGTGACGTTATGCGCAAATATAATGACGTCATTTGTGTTATGTAACGCCGTGGATACGAAACATATATTTCTTTGCCATTTCTTATTCAGATGTTGTACAAACGCGTTTCACCGTTATTGAAACGGAATTTTACGAGAAATTTTGGTGGGTGATGATTTTATTAACTTTTGTTATTATATTTTCCCATAAGACACCGTAAAGTTGACTGGTCATCAAACAGTGGATTTAGGGACGAGGAAAACGGCAACCGGAAATAGTTGTCGAGAGTTAGTCCACGAATGCCCCATG
The DNA here is from genome assembly GCA_963680895.1 of Fragum sueziense. NCBI lineage: Eukaryota > Metazoa > Mollusca > Bivalvia > Cardiida > Cardiidae > Fragum > Fragum sueziense. Next base: position 62,911,085 of record OY804593.1, read on the forward strand.
AAAATAAAAACAAAATGGCCGCCACAAAGTTGTATGGCAATTAGATCACCAAGGACAACTCTATCGAATCATACCTTGGATGCATCTCGTAGAACTACTTTCAGACTATGAATAGAATAGAAAAGAACAACAATTCAAAACGTTCGTCTGTGACTAATGTCAACAATGACGCGACAATGATACTGAAATACATTGTTTGCACTTCCAGTGTCCTCTCCTTTTAGAATGATTACAACCTGCAAGTCCCGCAAGTTGCCATGGTTGTACATTTGGTTGACCTCGAAAACTACTTTATGAAGCGTAGCCACTTCCGGCTAAGAAATCCAATTTTTTTTCAAGATTTCTTCATACACACACTTCCGAGTCGATGATTCGATCTTTGATCGACATTATCCGAGGATATCCGAACGAGTTGTATGGGTATGTCAATATTTGTCATCATAATTACCCGTGACCCATAGGCGGGCTTCGCCCGCAAAAAGTTGCGGGCTTCGCCCGTATAATATACATAATAAAAAAGTTTAGCAACAAAATGTAAATATCTGTAGTAACCAAAATAGTTTTGTTTTAACATAAAATCAAACGTTTACACAATAGATTATAGCTAGAGAACACAAACAGATGAATTTTATACCGCAATCGCGTGCGTCTCGCACTCCAGGTGCGCATGTCCGGTTTTTATGTCTGCCATGGTATTCATGTGTATGGAGCATAGTTCTAGAAAATATTTAGGTGTGAACGTAATTGTCATTGCCCAGCATAAAAAAGGCCACTAAAAAGATTTTTTCCAACTCTGTGGGACTACGCCATGGACTTACGTTAGAACCTTGACGTTATATCGCTAATGTGTTTCTACGTGGCAAAACCGGCGATAAAGATGTCTTTTTAAATTTTGCGCATCTCAAAGCATAAGTAACAGTTTGAGGATGCTATGTGAGCCAATGTGTGTGGTTTGAGATAGTCCCGGTCAAGGACGTCGTAGAAAAAGGCCACGAGAAGATGACCGTCATAATTTCGTAACGTCACGGTAAAGATGTTCCTTATCAACACCAAAACTTTCGAGTGGCTTCCACAAGATTTTCAATATAGAGTATCCACACTTACCATCCGTGATCGTCTCCACAGATGAACGGTTACTAGACGTTGACCATACGTTGTAATTTCCCTGACGCTACACCATGAACGCACCAGACTTGACTTGCATAGAGTCCTAAATGCTTTAAGCCAAATTAAGCGTAGGGGAGACCGGGGTAAGTTGAGCCACGGGTTAAATGAACCACTTCAATTTTCTCTCGCGTGATTTTGAATTTCACGTCTTCGGTGTAAGTATTCGAGGCGGGAATGTTGAAGTATCCATCGGTGAAAATATCGGGAGATTTTGTCATATTAGGTGGATTCAATGTCCAAAAAACAAATTTTCGACCTTAAAATTGGTTTTTACATTTCATGCATTCCGTCTTCGCACTACAATGCACAGCAAATCTCAACAGTATTCTTTACATCTTACAGATGTATGATATCTTCAGAATGTAATATTGCATTCCGTTATTGACATGGTAAGATAGTTTCTTAACAAATGGCAAGTATATGACCATGGTGTGTACCGGGGTAAGTTGAACCACTATGAAAATAAGTGCAGAAAACATGTACTTAATATCCTGGATCTATTAAGGTGTCTATTGTATGACCTAGCGAATAATCTTGAAAACTCGAATATTTTTTTATTCTTTGTATGAAATTCTATGATATTATTGCAGGTAACACCCTTATTCATTATTATGAATGAAATCTCGTGTTTAATTCTCTCTTTAGTGTGAATAATTATCGAAAATATGCATATTGGTTCAACTTACCCCGTGTACTGGTTCAACCTACCCCGTCAAAGGGGTTAAATGAACCATTTCACCAGCTCTGTTTAAAATGATTTTCTGTGGATTCTGGATGTCGAAAGTATCTGTCAAAGGTTTGGAAAAATGCGAGAGATGTTGATCTTTGATATGGTGTTGATCAGAGCACTCTGTGTGAAACCAAGAAAACCCTAGTTGAAATTTATCAAAAAGTGGTTCATGATACCCCGGTCTCCCCTATACAACACTGATGGACTCACATTATCATCAATTTCTTTCTGATTTGTCACCCATAGAGCACATGCGGTGCATTTAAGGAAGACGTGTGCGTGCTGCCGCGGATCCAGGATTTCCGTTAGGGGGGTTCGAATATACAGAAGGGGGGTTCGTTTTTGTAGTATCACACAATTTTAACTGAATTTCTGCATGAAAATGAAAGATTTGGGCTGCAGAGGGGGGTTCGCTTGAACAATGTTTCTAACACAATATTTAATGTTACCACAAAGCGACCTTTGAATGTTGTGTATCATTAATGATTTTATAAGATCACCTCAGAAAATACAAGTGCACCCGCATTTTTTGTAGGTACATCCGTCGTATAAAAAAAAACAGGTGCACCTATACAATTTACAGGTGCACCTGTAAATTTTAGCATGGTCGTGTAAAAAATACAGGAGCACCTATAGAATATACAGCACCTCAAATCTAGACTTTTGACCCATTCGGTAGGGCATAGATTTTATCTGATGGTGCTATTGATACCACTTTCTTGGTAGTAAATTAAAGACAAATGAATGGTCTATTAGGCAGACTAAGTAAAATGTGCCACAAATACTTCTGAGAGAAGCTAGAAGCTGCCAAATTGACCCATTTTACTATATATTTAATAGGCCAGTTTCGTTGAGGAGTGACACCCTATGCAAATTAGCCTAATCCATGGAAGTTGAACATTTGTTTGTCAAATAATTCATAGTTTACTGTAATATTTAACCCTACCATCCAACAAAGAAACGCTAAAGAAAAAAAACGACCATGACATGAACTTGAAGAAATATTTTCTATAAATATGATGAATGTTGATAACTTGATATTGTCCAAGCGGGGATTGTTCTATCGGGATGGCGGGGGGGGGGGGGGCATTCGAGCAAATTAACACATTACCAGACAAAATTTTAGACTGGTCCAAATTCAAAGATGTTGCAGAAGACAATTCAAGTAGATGGAATATTACATTTCTTGATCTTTTTAGTAGAAAACATTCTCAGAAGCAATGTCTTTATTTTCCACAATGTTTTCCGAGACATTTATCTTCTAAAGTTGTGTCTTTAAAAGGTGACATTGTTGAGGGAATGGGTTAAACTATACAAACCAACCTTATCCATGAGTCGAGTCGCATCACTTGTATGGTATGTTTTACGAACTTTGTGGAAAAAATCACTATAAGGGCAAACAGACAGGCGAGAACTGTACCTAGTCGTTGTGCCATTGCCTGCTATGTCAAATCCTGCAAACAGAAACAGATTTTACATTAAGATAGTCCATTCCTAATGAGATTCGCAAGGCGTCGGAATTTCTAGTATTCGGGCGAAGTCGAAAACATTCGGCGGTGGATCATTCGACCGCCGAATGTTTACGGCTGCGCCCGAATATGTTCGGATACGTAACGACGCCGCTCGAAAAAAAATCGGATGTTTTATGCATCCCAAAATGGCCATATTACGGGTATAGGCCTACTACCTTAATTCCTCGTGTATTGCAATTCAGACCTACAGATAATAGTCCGTCTGACGACCCAGGTAAAAAATAATTTCGCTGCACCCCCCTAGGTACCAAGGTTGTTATATACCATTTTAAAGCTTGAAATATGCTGGATACGATGCACGATGTTGTCAAGTTGTAAATCTGTGCATCTCCCGTGTAAACACACAAATATGTGGGTGGGGTAAGACAACACATAAATTATTTGAAATGCATTTGTCAAATAGAAATCGTCTTTAACCCAATAACTTAGGAATGTACTCTTTCCAATTCATAAAACCACAATTGAATAAACCAGAAGCGATATACAAAAGACATTTCAATCAATTTTACGCAGAAATAATGCCCATATATCTCGTCAATTCGCATATGGTGGGTGGGGTAATTTATGCATAGTAAAAAACTTAGCCACACAAACAAATAATCACATTATTGTTCCATGAAACGTTTGCACAACCGTTTTTAGATTGAATACAATTTATTCAAGTCTTGGTAAAACATTTCTACCTTAAATTTTAACAGATTTAAACAAGACACAGTTCTATGCTTCTCTTGAAAATGACCCTTCTTTCCCTGTTTCATACAACATAGTCTGTCTAATTCTTTGAAATAAGTTGGCTTTTTAAGGACATCGTTTCACCCCTAAGCATCGATGTACCAATGTTGTTATATACCATTTTAAAGCTTGTAATGTGCTGGATACGATGCACGATGTTGTCAAGTTGTAAACCCACGCGGGTCCTGTGTAAACACACAAATATGTGGGTGGGTTAAGATAATATATAAATTATTTGAAATACAATTCTCAATAGAAATCGTCTTAAACCCAATCTCGTAGTAATGTACTCATTCGAATTCATCAAATTTCTATCTAATGAACCAGAAGAGATATACAAAACACATTTTAATCAATCATACGCAGAAATAATGCTCATATATCTCGTCAATTTGCATATGGTGGGAGTGGTAATTTAAGCACAGTAAAATACTTAGCCACACAAACAAATAATCGCATTAGTGTTCCGTGAATAGCTTGTGCAACCATTTATAGATTAAATACAACTAATTTGGATCTTAGTAAAACATCTTCACCCAATATCTTAACAGATATAAACAAGACACAGATCTATGCCGATCTTTAAAATGCTTCCTCTTTCCCTGTATCTTGCAATATAGTCCGTCAGATGATATTAAATAAGGGCGCTATTTAAGGAATTATCTGCACCCCTTACCCGTGATGTACCAAGGTTGTTATATACCATTTTAAAGCTTGATATATGCCAAATACGATACATGATGTTGTCAAGTTGTAAACCTGTGCAGGTACCGTGTAAATAAACACATATGTGGGTGGGGTAATACATTACTTGAAATACATTTGCCAAATGATAATTTTCTTAAATCCAAGCTTAGGATTGTGCTCATTCAAATTCATAAAATTATCATCAAATAAACCAGATTGGATATACAGAATACGTTTCAATTGTTTATAAGCCGAGTCAATTTGCTTATGGTGGATGGGCTGTTTTATAAACAATAATATACTTAGCCACACAAACAAATAATCGCATTATTTGTCTGTGAAAACTTTGTACAACCGTTTACAGATTAAATACAACTTATTTGTATCTTAGTTAAATACTGTCACCCTATATCCTAACAGATATATACAAAACACATTTTAAGACTGCACTTGACCCCCCCCCCCCCCCCCCCGCTGTAACTTACAACATAGTCCGTTAGATGATCTCACACGAGGGGCTATTGAAGGAGTTACTGCATCCCACCCCGATGTATGCTGTAATATAGCTTTTTAAAGTTTGAAATATGCTGGATACAATGTACGATGTTGTCAAGTGTAACCACACAAATATGTGGGTGGGGTAAAACAAAAATGAAATGCATTTGTCAAATATAAATTGTCTTAAACCCAACCTTTCAGACATTTTCTCACTCAAATGTAGGACATTGTGATTGAAATAACCGGAAGTGATATACAAAACACATTCCAATCGATTTCACCAAGAAAATGGCAATGACGGATCCATAATTTTTTTAAGGTGGACTCAACTTTCTTCGGGATTCTACCTTAAGAATTTAAAAATTAACTAGACTAGATTCTTATGAAACAGAAAGTGATGTCAGGACCCAGAGTCTTGCTACATTTTGTGTTTGGGCCCTGAGCCAGTGGAATTGGAAAAAATAGCGACGTTTTATCCTAGATTGGGGGAAACTAAAACATGTTTTAAAGCTTCAAATTAGACTGTGGGTATGTAAGATGCACTTGTAAATACTTTTTGGTTAAGAAAATTCATCAAAACTGTGGGAAGTATGGGTGCTTATTGGGACTGTTCACTCAAGAATTGGAGTTATCAGTCTCAATCTAATAACGATTACATTGTGATCAGAAAAAAAATATTACAGAGATTCTTTTTGTGGTGATCACACCAAAGATGTGCTATCGGTGCACATAATCGCACAATGACAGCTTATAATCGTGATTGCTGTAGTGCTTATGGTAACCATAGGCATCAGTCACTTTATAGCTATTTAACTAATTGCAACATGTTTTTAGAATTTGTTTATATTTGTAAATTGTGTGGTAAAATGAAGTCTGAAACGTCAGTTTTGCTAATTCAAAAGAAGTCAATTCGAGACTGATACCTAATGGCACAAAATGAGAATACGTCTTAGATAATATGGATATTACAATGCTTATCAAGGTTGTATATATCATAAGAATTTATACATTGTCGTTAATGAGAAAACGATATATTCATTGATTGAGTGGGAGATGTATAGGGATTTATTTATCCGATTCGGACCTAAACTTCCAGAACAAAATATATCCAAAGTAGTAATCCAAATTCGATGGAACAGATGAAATGTGATGGTTATTAGTTTACAAAACTATATTTTGAACGCATGGCTTAACAAAATTATTACGAAAGCCATTGCGTTATAAAATAACCGTTACAATATAATCATTATAATATTTGAATGATAGGTACACTTTTCACCATAAGATGGGGAATTATAAAAGTATATTATTCTATATAATCTGATCAATTAGCCTTAAAAACTTTTCAACTAAAACTACTGCTGTCACTATGATACTTGTTAAAGCCAGTTTTTTTTTCTAAAATTGTGAATCCTAGTTTCGACGAGACATAATTATTAGCATCACTGGAATTCAGTGTGAATGTCCATGGAAAGCTTAAAAAGAAGACTTTTATTATAAAGATCTTGCATCAAATAATAAAGGTTTGTAACAATTATGTCGTTAAAAAATAGGACAAACTAGTTGTGGTACACAAGATTGATGTAGCAAAATGTTAATGACCAAATTAAAAAGAGGAGCCAAAAGTATAATGTAATTGTTTCAGATGGATAAATGGAGAAAACAACTTAAGATATATAATTGCAATAGACATAGAATACCATATATAAGTTTAGAAATGAAGAAAGATAAAGACAAACTATACATACATAAAAAAAAACCAAATGGAATTAAAATCTATGAGCAATGCCCTAATCATCCTCAATTTTGTGACAAAACAGTAACCTAGTGTTATCAAGTTTTGCATTTTTATAGTGTTGAATTCCCGTCCTTCAGAATTCCAAATCAAATGAGTTTTGATATACGTCACACATTATATCATACAAATTAATGATGAGAGACCACAATGGCGGTGTATGCTTACATGGAGTTACAATATAATAAAACATCCCTTACTCGTATATGCCCTAGGTCGTATGATCAACATCATCTAGCCAACTTTGTTAAAGATTGGTCAAAACCATCATCGAAGACCCAGCTAACTCACACCATTTCGTCCCCTACAGAAAATAGCTACTAATCTTTTGTATTAACAGACGAAAACAGCATCCGAAACTTTACATCGATCCGTACAATCAGATAAGAGCTCTCTTTTAAGGACCGTTTTGGTTTAATTTTCCCTAAATAAGTGACGAGAGAATCAATGAAATGACTGCATTCAGTCAGCTGTATCACCAATTGAATTTTAAGATTTTGTAATAGAAGTTAAACACATTGTAGCATGTGTAGGTATCCGAGATCTGGTAAAAAAGCATCTTAGAATTTTTTCGAGGACAGTAAACTCTTGATATAATGGTCTGATTTATTTGAAAGTGCAACACTTAAAAGAGTTAAATTGCAACATCTTCGATAAGGACATAGAAGGTCCATTTGATCACAATAGCTGAATTGTGCCCCCTTTTTAATAAATTTATAAAAGATAGATAAAGATCAAGAAATTTACAGAATAATTTGAGAGAGTGGAAACATGAACTTAACAAAACGATTCTCCAAAAGAGATTTTTTGCTAAGCCCATGAAGGTATTTTGCTCCAAAGAGGCCATTCAGAAATTAATTACGTCCCTCTTATTAACCATTATTTAAAGTTTAAATATTCATCTTTGTGTGAATCTTTACTGTCCTCAAAATTATTTGTATTCATTTTCCAGATCAAGTCAGAATCAAAATGAATATTCTATGTATCTATTCCATGTGTATATCTACTGTTGGCCGCCATCTTGAAGGCTATCATATTATTAGTGTGTTGTCCAGTGATATCACAGTGAAATCTTTTGGATTCACCAATCAATATATCTATTATATCAAAGAATGCTAAAATATTTTCAGTGGATGCTCTTGAAAGGATTGTGATCCATAGAAATTAAGTTTTACTATCTGACTATGAATGGTTAAAGCAGAGATTATTGTAAGCTACAGGGAAAGAAGGGACATTTGAGAGCAGCCTAGAACTATGTTTTGTTTATATCTATTAAATTGGGTAAAGCTGTTGCACCTGTACTAATGTCCAAATAAGTTGTATTTAATCTATTTAATATTTATTTATTTATTTAATCTAAACGGCTGTACAAACGTGTGGCTAGTGCGTTTTCTACTGTGTAAATAATCTAGCAACAATATGCAAATTGACTAACTACCTGGAATTATTTCTGCGTATAAACTGCGTACAATCAATTTAAATGTATTTTCTATGTCACTTCTGGTTATTTTAATCATGACAGCATGCATTCGATTAAGAACCTTCAAAAAGAGTGGGTCTCAAACGATTTATATTTGACAAATGCATTTCTTACCCCACCCACATATTTGTGTGTTTACATGGGACCTGTGCAGGTTTACAACATGACAACATCGTGCATCGTATCCAGCACATTTCAAGCTTTAAAATGATATATAACAGCATTGGAACGGGGTCGGATGCAGCAACTCCTTCAATAACCCCTTGTGTGATTTCATCTAATGGACTATGTTGTAGGATAAAGGGGGGGGGGGGGGGCATTTTCAAGTGTAGTCTAGAACTATGTCTTGTATGTATGTGCCAAGATATAGAGTGAAGGTGTTTTAACAAATTCCAAATGAGTTGTATTTCATCTGTAAACGGTTATACAGACGTTTCAAAGAACATCAATTCGAATATTTGTTTGTGTGGCTAAGTATATTACTGTTAATAAAACACCTCATCCACCACATACAAATTGACGAGATATCTGAGCATTATTTTTGCGTATAATTGATTGAAATGTGTTTTGTGTATCTCTTCTGGTTTACTCCAGAGTAATTTGATGAATTCGAATGAGTACATTACTACGTGATTGGGTTTAAGACGATTTCTATTTGAAAATTGTATTTCAAGTAATTTATATGTTATCTTACCCCACCCACATATTTGTGTGTTTACACAGGACCTGCGTGGGTTTACAACTTGACAACATCGTGCATCGTATCCAGCACATTTTAAGCTTTAAAATTGTATATAACAACATTGGTACATCGATGCTTAGGGGTGAAACGATGTCCTTAAAAAACCAACTTATTTCAAAGAATTAGACGGACTATGTTGTAAGAAACAGGGAAAGATGGGTCATTTTCGAGAGAAGCCTAGAACTGTGTCTTGTTTAAATCTGCTAAAATATTTGGTAGAGATGTTTTACCAAGACCTAAATAAGTTGTATTAAATCTAAAAACGGTTGTGCAAACGTTTCATGGAACAATAATGTGAATATTTGTTTGTGTGGCTAAGTATTTTACTGTGCATAAATTACCCCACCCACCATATGCAAATTGACGAGATATATGAGCATTATTTCTGCGTAAAATTGATTGAAATGTCTTTTGTATATCGCTTCTGGTTTATTGGATTGTGGTTTTACGAATTGGAAAGAGTACATTCCTAAGTTATTGGGTTAAAGACGATTTCTATTTGACAAATGCATTTCAAATAATTTATGTGTTGTCTTACCCCACCCACACATTTGTGAGTTTAAACGAGAGCTGCACAGGTTTACAACTTGACAACATCGTGCATCGTATCCAGCATATTTCAAGCTTTAAAATGGTATATAACAACCTTGGTACCTAGGGGGGTGCAGCGAACTCCTTGAATAGCCCACCCCTACATTTTACTGACTAAAGGTACTCAATTCTGATGAATTCTATACCGTTAGCGGTTTACATAGCCAATCCAGACAGTGGCAGTAAAATAATAGAGTGAGCCCCCTTATTTGATTTCATCAGACGGACTATAAGAGGGGGATTTCAAAATCTAAAATTTCATTTAATGTCCATTAAACACTATGTTATCTCGATAAGACGATTCAAATGAGTACCCACAACATAGGGTTTGGAATTTAAATAACAAACGTTAGAACGTCTTTACTCCCACGTAGGGTATAGACCGGGGCAAAGTGGTACACGGGGCAAAGTGGTACATTTGATTTTTCAGCTGAATCATGTTTTCTGCCACGATAATTTCACTTTGCAATAAATTCTACGCAGATTTTTTACATAGTCTGATTTTTATGGCTAGATTGGTCTTTAGGGGAGTTCTAGAATCGCGAATTTCCCTTTTTTCCGAAATTTTGAAAAATAGGATTATCTAGACGCTTGTTTCTGCAATACTGATCGGTTGTATTTGTTGCCTTTTAGCCTCAGATTTATGTCTCCATCCTAAATATAATAAGTGATAATCGTAGAAAGAAAAAAGTAACATTATAGGCCGTTTGCCCCGGTCATTGTATTTTTTGTAACACTTTGCCCCGATGCCCGGGGCAAATTGTTACATTCTTCACCATTTTTGTTTTCTTTCTAACTTATCAATAAAAAAGCAAATTATGTTGCAAAAAACTTATATTTGTTCAGAATTTTATACATTTTTTAGATTTTATGGTTTACACGACTGCAGGGTATATGATAGGCCCTATTGTCAAAATTTTGATAAATCGATAAAATGTAACACTTTGCCCCTGTCTCCATATCTGTTGCTCAGCATTCTCTTATCATCTTGCAGATTTCTAGATATTCTATCACTTCTATAAAAGACGCGTCTAAATGACCTATGGCAAATGTCTAATTCAGAATTCGATTTACGGTATATTATCCGTAATGTGGCCATTTTGAGATTCACAGGACTTTTTCGGTAGGCGTCGTTACGTATCCGAACTTATTCTGGCGAGGTCGTAAACATTCAGCGGTGGAAAATTCCACCGCCGACCGCCGAATGTTTTCGACGTCGCCCGAATATTTCCGACATCGCACGAATCTCATTAGGGGTGGACTACCTTAGTAGTGCCTGATAGCCAACGTCGACATAGTTTTCAATCGTCTCATTATTTTAGTTAATTAATTTCATCTATTTCTATATCACAGCGGGTAATCGAGAGACACAACAATGATAACAATTGAAGCATTTTATTCGGTAGTATTAGAGCGTCGCGTCGTCCTGTGTTCCTACTTAAGTATACTCTGTGTCTTTTAGTTTTTGTTGTAGCGAATACGTCATTACTAAATGCTTTCTCAATTTACTGGAATCTAAAGTTCAATAAACCGCCACGTTTTTACCCACACATGACGAAGACTTGCACCAAGAGTAATACGCACATTCAGAACATATATTTTAGCATAATGTCTGTATTTTGCGTTGTCTTCGGTAATTTAGCATTAATATTGATAATTTTTCTCAAACTTATGCTATCAGGCGACATTCATCCGAATCCAGGTCCTCGTTCACAGTCATCCGTTTCCTCGAACGATCTTTATAGTTTTTTAAACCTGCCGAACCATTTGTCGACTGTCCACTATAACGTTCAAAGTCTTGCGTGTAATGACAAAGTAGACATTCTCATTTCCGAATTTTCGTGCTTTGACATAATATCATTTTCTGAAACATGGCTAAACAAAAACAATCTTACTGAAGATTTACTTTTCCCTAGCTTTCAACCACCGGAGCGAAAAGATCGGTCTATCAACCGCTACGGAGGGGTTATTGTGTATGTTAAAAATTGCCTTACAAGCGCAGGCATGATTTGGAACTTGCTGGCCTAGAATGTATCTGGTTACAAGTTAAGTTACCTAATGGTAAAACTATTTTGTACGGTGCGTTTTACAGACCACCAAGCGCTGATGCATTTTATTATTCCCTAATTGAAGATTCTATCAGCCTCGCATTCGATTTACAATTAGATGACGTCATTATCATGGGTGATTTCAATTTCGATACATTAAGCCGTCCAGGCCACAGGAATGTAGATTGGATCTGTTATCAATTTGGACTCAGTCAGTGTATTGATGAACCTACTCATTTTACTGGGAATTCATCCTCCATTATTGATCCCCTTTTCGTAAAAAATACAAACTCGATTTTAACATCAGGGGTAGGAGAACCTTGTCTCAATGCAAATGTTCGTTACCATTGTCCGATTTTCGGTGTTTTCAACTTTATCAAACCAAAATTTAAATCTACTAAAAGAAAAATTTACAATTATGATCGTGGTGACTACGATAATTTCAGAAGAAGTCTAATGGAAGTTGATTGGACGAATATTTATGATGAGAATCCTGATATCTGCACACGTAATATTTCAAACCAACTTATCGAAAAATCAAAACTTTATATACCCAGCAAAACCACTGTTATAAATCCCAATGATTCACCCTGGATTACAACTTAGTTTAATAAAACATAAAATTCGTCAAAGGAAGAGGGCATATCGAAAAGCCAAGAAATCGAATAATTTGCTTCATTGGATAGAATTTAGAAGAATAAGGAACGAAGTCATAGCTCTTATCAAATCTACAAAACAGGAATATATTGACCGTTTAGCATCCAAACTAAGATCAGGTAATTCTAATTCTAGAGACTGGTAGAAAATTTTAAAAGGTTTTATGACAACCCCATCAAGTACATCCATTCCCCCAATTTTTGACCCATTTACAGGAATAACTGTAATTGGGAATGATGAGAAGGCAGATGTTTTAAATACTTTCTTTGCCGAGCAATCGTTTATTGATGATTCTAATCATGTTTTGCCTGATAATTATCCTCAGTTTACTGGAGTCCCTTTACAATCATTCGAGGTAACCATAAATGAAGTCCTAGATGTATTGAAGACCCTTAAGATAGGTAAAGCCTGTGGACCAGATGGAATTAATAATGGGGTTCTTCGCGAAACAGCTAACCAAATAGCTACACCTCTTTCGTATCTTTTTAACCTTTGTCTTAAGAATTGTGTATTTCCCTCATCATGGAAAATGTCTAATGTCTGTCCAATATTCAAAAGTGGCGACAATTCACTTCCGTCTAATTACAGACCGGTCTACCTTTTAAATTCTCTCGAAAAAGTATTTGAGAAATTAGTGTATAAACATCTTTATAATCATTTGCACCAGACTAATTTTTTAACTCCAGTTCAATCTGGATTTATACCAGGTGATTCAACAGTAAATCAATTAACTTATCTGTATAATAACATAAGCAAAGCTCTTGATGATGGACTTGAAATTCGCACTGTCTTTTTTGATATCAGTAAAGCGTTTGACAAAGTGTGGCACAAAGGTCTTATTTTTAAACTGAAGTCATCTGGTATTCAAGGAAACTTGTCAGATCTCTTACAAAACTACTTAAATAAAAGGTTTCAAAGAGTAGTATTACCTGGAGAAACTTCTCATTTGTGTGAAATCAAGGCTGGAGTCCCCCAATGTTCTATCCTGGGCCCTCTTTTATTTTTAGTTTAAATTAATGATATTGTTAATGACATAAGAACTAATATTAATCTTTTTGCAGATGACACTAGTCTCTCAATCATAGTACTAAACCCTAATGAAGCAAGTGAGTCTCTACAGGCGGACATCAACAAAGTAAATGACTGGGCAGAGAAGTGGTTGGTTAAATTCAATCCATCCAAATCCGAGTCATTAATTATTTCTCGTAAACGTAATAAGCCTGATCATCCTATATTACGGATGGACAACGTTCCAATTCCCTCAGTTGAACATCACAAACATCTGGGTATTACTTGTTCATCTGATGGTACATGGGACTGTCATTTTCAAATTCTCATCAAAAAAGCCTGGAACAGAATTAACGTTATGCGGAGTCTCAAACTTGAATTTGATCGTTTATCCCTGCAGACTATATATTTTTCATTTATTAGGCCGATCCTTTAGTATGGTGATGTGATCTGGGATAATATTAATGATCAACAAAAAAAATCAATTAGATAAGTTAATTACAAAATGAGGCAGCTAGAATTGTCACTGGGTGCACAAAATTAGTATCAATAGACAACCTTAACAAAGAAACTGGGTGGGAAACTTTAAGGGATCGGAGAAGAAAACACAAACTTGTTTTATTTTGTAAAATGGTAAAAGGTCTAGTACCGAATTATCTTTCCTCCCTTGTCCCTGTAGCAGTCGAAAATCGCACACGGTGCAATTTTAGAAACTCTGGAAATCTGACCGGCATTGCTTGTAGAACTAATCATTATCATGACTCTTTTTACCATCAGTTATAAATTCATGGAATTCGTTACCGCAAAACTTCAAAGATGCTGAATCCGTTTCTTCGTTTAAATATCTTCTTAGTCAAAATAAACTTATACCCAATAAGCTCTTCTTCTATGGACAAAGAAAACTTCAAGTTATACATACACGTCTGAGGAATAATTGCAGTTCATTGTGCCAACATCTTTTTCTGGGAAATGTTGTCGACTCCTTTATGTGAGTGTAGACAAGTTGAATCAAATAATCATTTCTTTCTTGAATGCACACGTAATAATGAGATAAGACATGTATTTTATTATGAAGCGATTTAAAGGTGTTTTGCCTCTGTCGTCGATCCATATCAACACACAGGATTTTCGATGTTGTTCCTTTTAGTGGTTGGATGTACTTGAAGAAAGTCACAAAGATTGCAGTTTTTGTAATTTAATGAGTTCTAAGATTTCAAATCAATTACACAAAGTTTTACAGAAATGTTACTCAAAGAAATGAAATAGAAATCGAAGTAAGAATTTTTAAAAAGCACGAAGTCTGAAAGTTCACAAAGTTGTTTCAAAAATACAAAGTTCTGCACAAAGTTAAAGAGTCATTAAGTCTAGATTCGACACACAGCCTTATTCTATCACAAAGTTAACATGACACAAAGTCAGACACAAAGTTCATCTGTGACACAAAGTCTTATTCCTTTCTAACACAGAGTTATTCTGGACTGTCATTCTAAAATCTCACTATTTATACTAAACTTTTTAGATATAAGTTCAGATAAAATCATTTCTAATTGTCAAATCAAGAATGAAGCTGTCATTAAGGCAGAGATAAACCATAGATTATAATCAATTTATCAATCATAATTTCAGTTGTAAATTCTAGACAATAGGTAAAGAGGAAGTAAAATTATATCCAGAGGCTAAAGTGATAACAATTAATTTTAGAAATAATTGAATAAAGCATATATTCATGTATATTTTTTTTGGAGGAAAATTTACACAATTTTGCTTCATAAAATTCCCATTAAGCCCGTTAAGTTTGGACTCCAAACTTGTTTATCTTTGATTCTGATTTTCCTTGGGTGGTTCTATAAAACTAATATCCTCTGCCAGTCTCTTAAACAGTTCTTCTGAGTTCTCAATTGGTTTATCATAGACTAGTTTCCAATCGTTTCTACATGTCATCGAAAAATGATTTCGTTTCCCGCAAACATAACAGGAATTCTGGTAGGCTGGACATTCCTTGTTGTTCCCATGAGCTGTTAGACCACATTTGTTACAGCCTTTTAGATGACCTCCTTGGGTTACTGTATTCGAGATTGTTTCATACTCCTTCATGCAGGCACCAAGCATCCCAACTAGTAAACTCCTTCTAGTATTTAATTCATTTGAGTACTTCCACACACTTTTCAAGTGTTCACTATAAGTACCCGCAGCTTCTGACATATCGTCTAGATCAGATTCTGATCTTTGTAATTCTGAGTAAAAGTCCTTAATTTCGTCACAAAGTTTTTTATTTTCTTCTTTGAGTTTCTTAATTTCATTGTCCAAAAGTTCAACAGTAGATGTATTTGATGGTTCATGTTTCTTCTCCAGGAGAGAGTTCACTTGGGTCAAGGTTGTATCTAGTTTATCTTCTACACATTTTAGTTTGGTTTCAAGTTTGTCAAAGTTATTCTGTGATATTACATTAACAGAGATTTGTTGTTCTTGGTTATCAACTTCTGTAGGTGAAGTCTGTTTCATTTGGGGAATCTGTGCAGTTGATCTAGTTGTATTGCGACAGAGAGAAGCATAATGCCCATACCTTTGACAGCTGTAGCATTTTCTTCCTTTTGCTGGACACACATGATATTCTGAATAAAAATTTCCACACTTGGAACAACACTTATAATCCCGGTTTGATCTTGTGTACCATCCATACTTTTGGTTGATTAATGGGGTATAATTGTTGAACTCGCTTGGACTATATTGAGGAGGTAACTGGGGAAACGTTACCACGGGATTCTGCACCAATTTATTATGAAGCGATTTAAAGGTGTTTTGCCTCTGTCGTCGATCCATAACAACACACAGGATTTTCGATGTTGTTCCTTTTAGTGGTTGGATGTACTTGAAGAAAGTCACAAAGATTGCAGTTTTTGTAATTTAATGAGTTCTAAGATTTCAAATCAATTACACAAAGTTTTACAGAAATGTTACTCAAAGAAATGAAATAGAAATCGAAGTAAGAATTTAAAAGCACGAAGTCTGAAAGTTCACAAAGTTGTTTCAAAAATACAAAGTTCTGCACAAAGTTAAAGAGTCATTAAGTCTAGATTCGACACACAGCCTTATTCTATCACAAAGTTAACATGACACAAAGTCAGACACAAAGTTCATCTGTGACACAAAGTCTTATTCCTTTCTAACACAGAGTTATTCTGGACTGTCATTCTAAAATCTCACTATTTATACTAAACTTTTTAGATATAAGTTCAGATAAAATCATTTCTAATTGTCAAATCAAGAATGAAGCTGTCATTAAGGCAGAGATAAACCATAGATTATAATCAATTTATCAATCATAATTTCAGTTGTAAATTCTAGACAATGGGTAAAGAGGAAGTAAAATTATATCCAGAGGCTAAAGTGATAACAATTAATTTTAGAAATAATTGAATAAAGCATATATTCATGTATATTTTTTTGGAGGAAAATTTACACAATTTTGCTTCATAAAAATGACTTGGTCAGGATATTTAACGAATTGTCTGTGGTTAACATCAACACCATTTTAAACGGAGACCGAAATATACCACAAAATGAAAATGAACGTCTCTTCGATGCTGTACATGCATACATTCGTGATAGTGGTAGATTTACGTAGATTCCTTTCTTAGCTAAAGTATAGTATTGGCTGCAACAAAAACAGTACATGTATCTTTAACAGATTAATCGTCCCGGTCATTACTCTGCCCTTTATGTCCTTTGCATTCCACGCCAAAGTTACTTATTTGAGATGATAGAAACAATTGATATTATCTCTGATTTGTTCTTCAATTTGAATAATGTACCAACTAGTTTAATCTGAATTTGTATTTGTAAACAGTATACAATTGATTACGGAATCCGCATACGGGAGAGGAACTTAATAAGCTTTAAGCTTTCGTTCCAATCCTTTTCATCGATGTTTATTGTAAATGTATACTCATGTATATTTTTCAGAATAAGATATGTTTAATTTCTTCTTTAAAAAATAATTCCACAGGGAACTGTCATATTATTTCCTTTATTTCTAATGTCCATTCTTCTTCGAATTTTCGGTCTCTTGTTTCTCTGAAGAAGAAGGTCAAGAGACCGAAAATTCGAAGAAGAGTGGACATTAGAAATAAAGAAAATATGTTTAAACTAAGCATTTTATCCCTTTTTGCATCTGTTTTATACTGTAAAATAAAGTCAATATTTTTTAAACCTTCTATGGGTGATATTTGAAACTTGATTAGGCAATTGTGATAAGCCTACTTGGTATTCGTAACTAACACCATAAGACAAAACTTACGTCGTTTTCTATAGCAATGTTTTTTGTGCTAAAAATAAACTTGATTTTCCGTTGTTTTTTAATAAACTGTCGGTGTTGTTATAAAATCTCCTAACTACGGCTTGAATCAAGCCGTAGTTACGAGATTTTATAATGTCAATACCACGAAACTACTATTGTTTGTCCGAAATTACGTTATAGTTAATTGGATAAAATCGTTCCTTATTCCATCTGGGCATTCAACAATTTGCCGAATATTAGGCCTATACAGAAACCAGGGCTGCGTTTTACTAACATAGATTTTTGCAAAAACCTTGTATTCAATATTGTCCACCCAAATTAACCCGGGACAACTTAATTTTCGTGCGCTTAGTCCGTTAGTTTAGCGTCTTAACAAAACATTGCCGAAGTAGGGTCATAAAATATATTTTATGTGGAACTTAGGCCTATACCTTCTCTCGAAATTATTAAAAAGTCGAACATTACCTAGCCTACATCAAAGGAAATTAAAGGCCCAGACTATACGGACCAGAAAATCCAGTCTACAATAAAATAATTTTAGCGCATGCGCATTCTTTCTCTCGTGGCAGCCATGGGTCCATCATCGGGATTGATTTACGTGCGACCAAAAAACTACGGTCCAGGCTCTAGAGCATGGTAAATATCGAAATAATTATGTCAAACCCTTTAATTACATGTGGGACAATAAGCCACAATCATTTAAGAATGGCACTGTCCGTTACAACATTCAAAAATGACGTGTTAAATACAGGCATGTGTTTTCGCGACTTCACGTGTAAGTTGAAATTTTCCCCTGGCTCCCTTTTTTGACTGCACTGCTTGTTTTAACGCCTCTTCATGGTTGCCACGCATCAGGGGAATTCAAAAGTAAGGGATTTTTTGTCAATGTCAGGGAATTGTGTGAACTGACAAGGAAATTTAGAAATACAGACAAATGTCGGGGAATTTTTTATACGCCGCCGGAGGCAGACGTATATTGGCGTCATCTCCGTCCGTACGTCCATCCACTTTTCTTGTCAACGCAACTCCTAAGTTTCTGGCTGGATCTTCTTGAAACTTGGTCAATGTTATCACCTCAATTGGTAGATGTGCACAGAGCTCCAGATAGGATGCGTATTTGCGTAAAATCAGGGCTCACCAAAGCGGGCGACTTGAGCGACTTCTTCGCTCAAAGTCATGAAACTTCGCCTGAACCGCCGATAAAAGCGAAATCGGAGTCGCCCGAAAATATCGGGATGTCGCCTGGTCAAGGGTTATTAAAATGATAGTGAATGCTATCTTACTGTTTACAATTAACCGCTAATTGGCAGTTGCAATTGTCTCGAATCATCTATTGAAACTCCGGTAAACAATCACATGTTATAAATACTGTTTAATATTCCTTTGTTATCTCGCTGGCCATTGCACAAAGTCGGTGGTAAAACCCTCTATCATAAGTGTATAAACAAGACAGATAATACACATTCAGTTTTTTCAATGCACATGCGCAACCTGTCTATTACATGTACAACATCGAAGTCGGGTAGACAAAGGCGGCAGGCGTGGCATTAAAGAACGCTTACAGCCAATCGGAAGCAGTTATTATTACGTAGGCGGAGTCCAAAAGAAAGACGAAACATAACTGACAGTGACAAGGCGAGAGAAAACTCTTGGTGCCGTGCGCATTAAGCATAACCGGGTTAATAGGTCGGTTGTCTTAATATTGCTGCTTTTCAACAAATACTTTTCATGAGAAATTCAATTTTCATTTTTTATCGTGAGAAAAATATTCCGATCTAAAATTCAATTTCTGAAAGTAATTCTCGCATAAATCAGCGATTCATGGTGAGTCCGTCGGCCTTTCGGTCTGGGACAGATGAAATTTAGAGATTACCGAAAGAAAAGGTTTCTGTCCGTCCATCGGGCCGATATAACTATCAAGATCTAATGAGGAAAACGAGTAGGCTACAACAGAGTTCCCAATCAAAAATTTTTTTGGGAGTGCATGTACTCCCTGGAGTAAAAAGTTGGGAGTGCAAAATGAATACTGGGGGTGCACTGAATTACAATAAAAACTTTTTTAAAAGGCTATTTTCCATTGTGTGGTAATGATTCAGTTAAGTAATGGCGAGTGACAGGTGCTAGAATTTCAAAGGGTTGTTGACATGAACAGAAATAGCATTCCTCAAACCATTTTACCTTTTTGAACTCAATCAGCAAACATCATTAACAGAAGTTGTCATTCCCATCCATTTTTCAGTTGCTATTGCGCTTACAGTTTGGAAAAAACAATCATTCTGTTGACATATTCGTTTCAACTATATCTACAGCAAGCAGACAGCATGGTTTGTGACACAATAATCAATTACTTTTGAGATATGCTTGTTGATTGGTTTATCAAAGCCTATCAGCCAGGGTGTCCGATCACGTAGAAATGTACGTGAATCACGTAATTTGAACAAAAATCACGTACTACTTTCTCACCCAAAACGTCTAAGAACGTACGCAAAATGAACCCGCATTATGTATAATAATAAGATGACAATTCTCCCCGTTGTTTACGAAAGAAAATACAAGTTTGTTAGCTGAGTAATAAAACCGAAACTGCCAAATTCGGTCATTCTGATCCCTCTAACTTTTCCGCCATTTGTAGGTGGCCAAGACGCTGCGTTTTTTGGATCTATTCAACCAAAACGCTGTATAATTGCGAGCGTCTGCATGATCATGGCATCTACTGAACAGACTGGATCTTTTTTAATTTGATCTTTAATTTCAAATGCTCATAATCAGAAAGTCAACATGAATAGGGGGAAACGACGAAGAAAACACTGGACCACCATCCACTGTTGAATTTAAAACTAAAATTCATGGCTCTGCCATTTCGACTGGCTTCGTTCGGACAGAGAAAAGGGAACAATGCAGATACTTATTAGAGGCCAAGCTGAAAACGGAAACTGCTTCATGGTTGGTGTAACTCTCCAAAGCCGAGGTCTATTTATTAACCGTCAAATATGACGGAATGAAAAGAGAATGTGCTCTGTTCTTATTAGAGTAGGTTGGCGTCTGAAAACCTTCCAATCCTCAAGTTTTCAAATTTGATTTAGTTTTAATTTCTTGTACCCCCAAATAATTTTTTGTACCCCCAACTTTAACCACCAAGAGGTACAAAAACCCCTGGTCAAAATTTTCAGTGGACACACTGATCAGCGAGTGTCTTTGAAAACAGGGTGCTCATAATAATTACTCATCATGAAACTTACATTCTGAATGTAACCAATAAAGTTATACGTCAAAGGGCAATTTCATCCTTACTTTAACAGTTTTAAACAACAAAATATAATTTCATTGACTTAAAAAATATTTGTTCCTGTCAAACAATGAACCTTTTCATGACAAATATGTTTCAAAGCTGTTTTCATTCTATGAATTCAGTGCGTGCATGCACCCTTTACCCAGAATTTGTGTGCGTGATTTTTTTTTCTGTACGTGAATTACGCACATATGTGCGTGAATGGGACCTCTGCTACAAATAATCAGCACTTCAAGAATCGGTGGATCGCGATCTTTGACAATGAAAACAACACAAAACGAAAATAAAACCAAGTAGTTTTCTGCTTAATAACACAGGAAATGATCAACAAAGTGAAGTAAAATTATAGTTTTGATTTCTACAAACCTTTCATCGGCAATACTTTCCATTCATGTAAGTGTATGTCCATAATTCAGTCTCAGAAATAGAAATTCACATACTCGAATACCGAGTAAAGGATACTTTCACAAACTGATTTTAATGAAAGGAAATCCCACTATATGGATTCTTTGTCTAGAATGTGATCCAAGTAAGCATAAAAAAGGATATCCCTTTGTCCTCACACAAATTATTGTAAGCCTCTGAAAAGTGTGTGTTTACAACACGAATTGGTTTTCCATAAATAGACTTTTCTTTGATCTCATGGGTGGTTGAGTTTTACATGATGTCATGACTCGTGACCCTTACCTATAATCAGCACTATATCTGTTGTGTTTTTACTACCTAATGAGTGGCAACTCTGGTGTATTTCAGATCAATTCTTTGACTTTTTACTGCTTTTTGAACTGTAATTGAATTTAAACTGACCCACTCCACAAAATAGATTATGATGCAACTCTTTTTTTTTAAATGAGGAAGGGGGAGAATTCGTTTTTTTTTAAATTGGATAATTTGTCTTTATGACATTTTCTTCTGCTACACTTGCACAACCCTTTTCCAGATGGCAAAACCTAGAACAAATTGGTGGGGTTTAGGGGATTAGGGGAAGGGTGTGTGTGTGTGTGGGGGGGGGGGCAGAGCATTTTTCCTTTATTTTCTTTTATGGTTGAAAACTTTCTGGGAAATGAAGAAATTGGTTGTCACTGATTGGTAAGCAATTTATTCATTTTCCACACTGATATCTAAACATCAAGCATGTCATAAAATAAATTTTGGCATATATTAAATTTAACAAATTCCATCTTTGCTTTCCAAAATTAATGAAATATAGTTTACAGATCTAGTATTGCAAGGCAATACATTACAAAAAGACATGTTTTAACCCAAATAAATCAACCATAATGAAAATAGACCCCTATAATAACGTAGAACCCCCCCCATGCCCAATCACTTCTCTCCACTTCTCCCCATCTTGGAAAACTTCTCCCTATTTTCAGTCAGAGGAGAAGTCACTTCTCCCCATTTTCAGAGAGTGTGGAGAGCCCTGAAAATACGCATTGATTTGGTCTGAAAACGCATTTACTTTTATAAAAATGCGTACAAATACTAGAGGTGCGCGGTATTACCGGTATACCGGTTACCACGGTGCTCGATCCTCGCGGTATGATACCGCGGTATCATCGGGAAATACCGGTATTTAATGAACAATTGAACATGGTCCATACTTCAATGCCTTGTCGCTTTTTCGTTGTGATTTAACCTACAGCGAACCGAATCATGTGTGTATAAATTTTCTGGGAATCCCAAAAGTTATGTTACTATTATTAGCTTCCAAAAATAACTACCCAATAGAACACAAAGGTCAATGCGTGATCAGTAAAGTGACCCAACTGGAATGTTCGATAAACAAGTCGCGCTTTGCACTTGTGAATTCGGCATGCACCGATTGTCCCTTTTTGTAAATTTACGACATTGCTGTCTCTCGGTATGGGCTCGTATGAAATCACAAAGTGATATATTGTGTGGAAGAATTTTGCAAGTCCAATCAATACAACAATTTTATGATTTTTATCGAACCCTATAAAGCTAAGTATAAACGTCTTTGTGTATTTGTTGATGTTTCTGGTTATCAATCGGGTGCAATTTAAGTTTTATTTTTTGTTGTTTAGTTCAGTTCTCTTACTCTTCTAGTCATTCAGAAACTAGTCTGTTGTACCAGTCTTAAATGACAATAAAAATAAACTCTTCCTGGGTAAAAAATCTCTTTATTTAAATGACCATAACTATAAATTAACAGCACATGGTAAAATGGTGGTATATAGTGGTATATACCGCGGTATTTAGTAAAATACCTTGGTATACCGCGGTATTATTTCATTGGCGGTACCCAGCCCTAACAAATACGCATTCAAAATAATGAAAACGCATTTGATAAATGCCGGTTAGCGTATCAAGATCGGAAAATGTCGAGAAAAAACATCCACTAGGAAATTCCAACAATTAACACAAACTTTTTGTCTGTAAAAAAATAGGTTACGGCAGTCAGCTATCCGATATCTATTACGACTTTAATCAGCCAATCACAGTCTTGAATAATTGGGGAATACCAATTACGTCACCACTGTGACCAGCCGAGCGACAATCGGCTATTCTGTAGATCTACCGAATGATGCCGAGTGTTGTATTTGTTTGAATTTCAATCAATTGGTTATCTCCGTGAAAGCAAATCGTTACCCGATTTAACAGACCATTGCGTCAATCCGTAAATCGTAAATGACAACTCGAAGGTGTTCGTTTTCTTTTCAAACCGGCAAACGAGTAAATCCACTGCTGAGCAGATCGTAACTTTAGGCGATTTTTGCCGATATTCGTTCTGAAGTGGCCCTACAGGCAAAGATAGCACACGACGGTAATCTTGTTCAGAAAAAAAAACCTCGGTGGTCAGAAACATACCGCGGTTAGATGGCCTGGAATCCGAAAATGAAAGTGGGTCGTTCCGGTCGGGTGTTCCTGTTTATTTTAGTCCTATTCCGAACAAGAACGTAAATACGCCCTGCCTCAAAAAATTATCTGGAAATACGCATTGGAAAAAATTCTGAGGGGTAAATACCCCTTGCCTCAAAAAATTATCTGGAGCTCTGTGTGCATGAAGGAAGGATTTTATGGTTCATTGATTTTTGCCTGAGTTATGCCCCCTTAAAACTTAGTCTCTGGGGCGGCGTATATTGTGACCATGGCACTCTTGTCTAAAATAAGCAGTCACTAATTTCATTGTTTTCACATCGCCTTTTAAGATTGTCCCTAGATATTGCAATTTTATACTGTAATTGCCAGAATGAAACATGTCCAAAATGTTGCAATTTTTAACTTATTTCTTATTGCCGCAATGAAACATGTTGGGGAATTTTCAAATTGGTTGGGGGGGGGGGATTTTAATCAAACCGCTTTTTTGCCACTAGATTTACAAGAGCAACCTATGAAATTGCAGAGAAATGTTTTGATGCGGGGTTTGAGTAACCAAAATTGAGTGCTTACAAAGTGACAAACAAAAATTCTTTGTATTTTTTCAGCCGTGTGTGCAATAACAGACATGGATTGATCAGGAAATACGGATTGGACATGTGCAGAAGATGTTTCAGAGAATATGCCGCTGATATAGGCTTTAGAAAGGTAACACTCAAACCACCATTATAGTTTCCGTGTTTTGTAAAACAGTCAGACTAAGATAGCTAGCTGTGACATCGTTGCCACAAACTTGATCAGGGTATTCAACTACTGGACCAGGCATTGGTTTGTGGCTAAAAGTCCACCGGTTGCTTCTTTGGAGCTAGACAAATAGAAAACGTTATTCTTTCACTAATATTTGAACACCAACATACAGGGCTTTTTTTTCCAGAAATCTTGAATAGGCCTGTTGTTTTGTGATATCTGCATGAAATTTGATCATATTGTGAAAAAATAAGATAAATGAACATGAAAGCAAAATTTCAATTTGGTCACAAAAATTAAAGCTGATGTTAACTTGCTATGTTATAACACACTTATTCTTTCCCAAGCAAGACATGGCAGGGCTTTTCTTCCAAAAATTGGGAAGGGGCCCTGGTCAGTCATTTTGGGAAATTTTAGCGCGATTTTGGTGAAATTGGGAAAAAGAAAACATAGGAGAATAAATGTTCAAATGAAAATAAATCTTCTTAAACAACATTTTATAACCAGAATAACTGAATTGTAGAATTGTAGGTAATTGATCATTATTTATTTTCAAATTTTTGGGAATTTTAGTTCGGAAAATTGGGAAATTTTTACTTTGAAATTGGGAAAAAAGGAGCCATTTTCCAATTGGGAAGCCACCGAATTTCGGTCTCTGTTATAGAAGGAAGAAAAGCCCTGCATGGGTATTAATAAGAAAGGCTTCGGAAAACATTGACAATGGAAGAAATTGAGCAAGATGACCAGCATTTGCTCCTTTTGCTGCTTTACATTATCGCAACTAGAAGTCAAAGGGAAGATTAAAGGCAAAAAGACATTCTGAATTCATTTAAAATCCAAACGCTTATGCCAAGTCTAAAAAATTGCTGTTTGGAATTGGGGCGATTTCAAGCTTAACCCACTCTCGCACTGAGACACCAGTAGCCTTCATTTCCCACAATATTTATCCAGAAAGACCAAAAAATTCCATTCATTTTAAACTTTCGTCTGCAACATCTTTGATTTTGAAAAGACCATTTTTATGCCCTGCATTGAAAGATGGGGGTGTGCTGTTTTACTTTTGTATGTCTGTCCGTCTGTCTGTCTGTCCAAAAACTTAACATTTTCCTTTCTCTTCAAAAGTATTTGACATACAAAGCTGAAATTTGGTATGTAACATTCTTTCAACGATATCTATATGTTCCATGCAGTATGACTTCCCTTAAAGTCACCCATTAAGGCGTTACCCTTATCACCATTAACATGAAACTTAATATTTTAGAAAAATGCCCATTTCGGGGGCATTTGTGTTTCACAAACACATCTTGTTTTGCACTATTTTTGAAATTTGGGTTAACTTTGGAATGGATGTCAACAAAAGTCATGCTAATTCTACTTACAGCTGGATTAGACAACCAACAAATCGTCTGACGGGAAAAGTTGAGATCCTGAAGAGTTGCTGCCTAGCAGAGTTCATTGAAACATGTAATTCTATCAGAAATACACAAAGCTTTTCCTAATTTGTATTTGTTATTTATTTACATCAAACTTGGCACCCCTTAACCCAGGGTTCTCCCCAGAATAATTTGAAGCTGTAAAGGCAATATCGTTGAAGCTTACAATACAATGTTTATGTAAATTATTGTGAATAAAAACATAATGGGAAAAGAAGAAATTGCTCATATTGAGCAATTTCTTTTTTTCCCATAATGTTTTATGCATTTTTATTGTACAAAATACCTTAGTTCATCAGTTTTAGACATGAAATAACTCAAATTCCTGTATTTGGTGACCATTTTGAAGAAATTTAACTGTGGGGTACTTTTGAAGGTGTAGGGGCATTACCTTGATTTACATGAAGCTGTAGTGGGGCCGATACAGCTTATTGGGCTGGGGAGAACACTGTAACCCATCCCCAAAGTGCACACAGTAACTCTTAGCCTAGTAACTCTGACTCTAAAAGATAATGGCTTTTGAAAACATTGTGGAAAATGAAGAACAATTTCTTCATTTGCCACAATGTTTTCTTTTTTCTGCCCAAAAAGATCAATAGATGAGAAATTCCATTCACTTGAAATTGTCGTCTGCAACATCTTTGATTTTGGACTAGTCTAAAAATATGGCTGGTAATGGGTTAAGTAAATTACCAAACTGTTAACAGCAGTTACAGCAGCACATGATTTTGATGTGTTGTATGGTGATGTATCATGGAAAGGTTTTGAAAACATTGAAAGATAAGAAGAAATTGCAGACCAAGAAGCAAGATTTAAAAAAAGTTACCCCTCATGCTAATTGGGACCTTAAAGGAAGTGTGAAAATATCGATCCTAGTCAGTCTGCGCAGCCAGACTAGGGCCGATATGTAATTTTCTAAATCTGGAATGTTTTCCTTATCTTACTATAATATGTCCTTTTTTCGCATACAGTATCTGGTTGACCTGTGCTGAGTCTAAAAAGATTGTCAATATGTGGATTTTTTTATGCTCCCCGAAGGGAGAGCATATAGTCGCCGCTTCGTCTGTCTGTCCGTCCGTCCTGTCCGTCCGTCATTCCGTCCGTCCGTCCGTCCGTCCGTCCGTCCGTCCGAAGCAATATCTCCATAACCCTTGGGCCAAATCAAATGAAACTTACCATGTGAACTCCCTGTGACAAAATGCCGATGTACTTTTCCCCGTTTTTGGATTTGAGGCCTTGTCACGGGAAAAGGGGACTTATGGTGAAATATAGTTTTTAGCTCACCTGAGCAACATGCTCAAGGTGAGCTTTTGTGATCACCCTGTGTCCGTCGTGCGTTGTGCGTCGTGCGTCGGAAGGCGTCAACAATTTCTTTAAACATCTTCTCCTCCTTAACCATTGGGCCAATTCTTACCAAACTTGGCAGGCATGTTCCCTGGGTGACCCTTTTCAAAACTTGTTTTCAAATTTTTGATTCGTCAAAAAATGTGGGCGTGGCAGGGCAGGGCTTATCAGACTTAGAGAAATTGTTACATAATTCTTCAAAAATCTTCTCCTCCTTAACCATTTAGTCAATTTTTACCAAAGTTGGCAGAAATGTTCCTTGGGTGACCCTTTTCAAAACTTGTTTTCAAATTTTTGATTCGTCAAAAAATGTGGGCGTGGCAGGGCGGGGCTTATCAGACTTAGAGAAATTGATAAATAATTCTTCAAAAATCTTCTTCTCCCTAACCATAGAGTCAATTTTTACCAAAGTTGGCAGAAATGTTCCTTGGGTGATCTTTTTCAAAACTTGTTTTCAAATTTTTGATTCGTCAAAAAATGTGGGCGTGGCAGGGCGGGGCTTATCAGACTTAGAGAAACCATGAGAAAATTCTTTAAAAATCAACTATTGGTCCAATCTGTACCAAACTTGGCAGGAATGTTCCTTGAGTGACTGTTTTCAATGCCTCTTGATAAATCTTTGTTTCGTTAAAAAAATGTGGGCGTGGCAGGGCGGGGCTTATCAGACTTAAAGAAATTGTTAAATAATTCTTCAAAAATCTTCTTCTCATTAACCATTGATTCAATTTTTATCAAACTTGGCAGAAATGTTCCTTGGGTGATCTTTTGCAAAATTTGTTTTCAAATTTTTGTTTCATCAAAAAATGTGGGCGTGGCAGGGCGGGGCTTATCAGACTTAGAGAAATTGTTAAATAATTCTTTAAAAACCAAATGTTGATCCAATTTGTACCAATCTTGGCAGGAATGTTCCTTGAGTGAGTGTCTGTACTGCCTGTGTTTCAAATTTTTGATTTGTCAGAAAATGAGGGCGTGGCAGGGTGAGGCTTATCAGACTTAGAGAAATCATTAAGTAATTCTTAAAAAATCTTCTTCTCCTTAACCAATGGATAAATTTTTACCAAACTTGGCAGAAATGTTACTTGGATGACCATTTTCAAAATTTGTTTTCAAATTTTTGATTTGTCAAAAATGTGGGCATGGCAGGGCGGGGCTTATCAGACTTAAAGAAATCATGAAAAAAATCTTTAAAAATCAACCATTGGTCAAATTTAAACCAAACCTGGCAGATCTGTTTCTTGAGTGACTGTTTTCAATGTGTGTTAATGAATTTTTTGATTTGTCAAAAAATGTAGGTGCGGCAGGGCGGGGCTTATCAGACTTGGAGAAGTTATTAAACGAATCCTTGAAAATTTTCTTCTCCTTAACTGTTGGACAAATTATATCAAATTATCCAGGAATGTTCCTTGGGTACCCGTTTCAGTGATAATTTTACAATTTTAAGACTGTGGGTCCTTGGGACTCACTGGATTCCATATCAATGAGTCCAGCTACTAGCTTAATGAGTCCAATACACTGTTTTCAATAGGAAATTGTAAAAATTGTTGCATCCTGGGACTCGCTAGAATTAAAACTTTGCATCCGACAGACCAAATTATGAGTAAAAGTTGCAGGATGTGCAGGTAAAAAAATCACTGCGTTTTTATTTTTTTTTTTTTACAAATTTGTGATTGGTTGAAAATGTGGGCATGGCAGGATGTTTATACGACTAGGAGAAATGACAAGAAAATTCTTTAAAAATCAACTGTTGGGTCAATTTGAACCAGGGATGTTGCTTGAGTGACTCTTTTTAACAATAATATTGTTTGTGAATTTTTGATTTGTTAAAAAATTTGAGTGTGGCAGGGTAGGGCTTATCAGACTTCAAAAAATGATAAAGAAATTCTTCAAAAATCAACCATGGGGCCAATTTAAACCAAGAGAACAAAATGCTTATTGAGTTACTCTTTTCAAACACTTGGTTATAAATTTTTGATAGGATAATAAATGTTGATGAGGCAAGGAGGGGCTTATCATATTAAGCGTATTAATACCTGTAATGTATCATTCTGATGTTTCAAAATTGTAAATTGTTAATTGTAAAAGTTTAATCCTGATTATAACAAGAGCCGTCACAGACGGATTATGCTCCCCGAATAAGTGTTTGTCACAAAATAAAAACTATCATACATTAAGCCCCCTTTTCCCATGACAGCTTTTTTGTACACACATTATTTATAGAATATGGTCTAGAACATCCTATTTATTACATGAGCACAAAATTTAATTAAATTCTGCCCATTAGATGAAGAGAAATAAGAGAAAAACTAATTTTTACACTAAGGCCCCTTTTTCCATGACACAGCCTTAAATTTACTAACGGAGAAAATGGTCTCTAGGTATTGACCCAGGGAGTTCACATGTGAAGTTTCATTGAATTTGGTCCAAGGGTTGCTGAGATATGGCTGTGGACGGACGGACGGACAGACACACGGACGGACGGACGGACGGACAGCGTGGCGACTATATGCTCCCCCCCCCCCCCCCATAAAGCATAAAAATCAAACTGGAACAGCACATGATATTCAATTTTAAAGATGTATGCAAATTATGCTACTACATGCAATATGATTGAATACTAATGTGATTTCATTGTCTTCATTGGAAATTATGAAACTTAATTTACAATAGTTTGATACGACATACATATTTGTTTACAACAAAATTTATATTGCACACCATCAAATACAGGAAGAACTCAGGTGAGCGATATCAGTGCCTTTCAGGCACTCTTGTTCTCTAATTTCTCCTAGTCTAATGGTCAGAATTTGATGAAATTTCATATTTGAGTAGCAAATCAGATGCCCTTGACAATAAAGTGCTCTCCATGGCATACATTTATTGTGACAATGCCTTATTCGGGGAGCATTGTCCGTCTCTGACGGCCCTTGTTTACTTCTGATAAGGTCCCTTTTAAGTTTTAGCGCGACGGGTCACAAAAATTTCAGAAGACTGTATTTGCTCTAACAAATGAGTCATTCTCAAAAGCATCGAGCGGCCATGGCGCAGTTGGTAGCGCATCTGCCCCTCATTCGAGAGGTCCCGGTTTCGATACCCGGCGCGGCAAATACCCTTTCTGACAAAAATATCATCCATCAAAGGTTTGATATCGTGAACCTATGTGGGGGAGCAGCTGGAGGCTCGGTTAGGGTGTTGTGGTAGTATTGGTGTGAGGAACAACAGGAATTCATGGTTAGGTGCTCCAGTCGCCGCGATATGACCTTAGTAGTTGAAAACGGTGTAAACTCCAGTGTTTATTTTTCATTTTGGGGGAAGGGGGTCAGGGCCCATAGATGGGAGAAAATTTGGGCGCGAACGCCCAAAAAGGGGAAATTTAAAAATTATGATTATACTCTCAAATGCAGTGTTATTAATGCATTTAACTTGCTTGTATATCATAATGGGACATTCAAACAACCATTAGAACTGTTAGAGATGCCTAGAATGTAAATATAAATTGGATTTTTCTTTGCAACAAAAAAAATCTAGTTCCTGGAGGGAAAAATTTATCTTAAATGGGGGAAAAAAGTATATTCCTCAGAGAGGGGAAAGGGGCCCAATAACGACCGTTTTTTTAGGAAAAAAAATCACTGAACTCCCAAAAAACCAAATGAGCATCAAGGTCTCCTCATCGAGGTCTCCTCGTAGAATTCAATGGTATGTCACATTGATTAGCCATTTCCGAATAGAAACTAGACCTGCTTAGGAAATATTGAGGAAAATGTAGAAAATGCTGATTACAACTTGGCACTATTTCCCCATTTTGCCTCCGTATTTTCTGTGCTATAAAGCGCACAAGTTTCGGATTTACTAACTTTCAGAATGTTGTCTGCAGCAGCTTGCAAATCGGAACAGTCCAAATTTTAGCTTTTATGGTAAGGGTTAGACTCGATCGAGCCTAGTCAAATTAAACCTTTCTCAAACGACAGAATATTGATCCAGTTCAATTTGAAAGGAGTTGCAGATGACTAAATAATTATCAAAAGATGAAAATTTATATTATAGCTAAGAAAACATTGAGGCAAAAGGAGAAACTGCTGGTTATCAGCTGTTTCTTCTTTTGTCTCAATGTTTTCCCAAGCCGATTCTTCTAGGGACGTCAAAACAAGGTTTTGTTTGGGAAAGGGTTAAACTGTCAATGCGGGACATCATCAAATTTAAAAAAGTCACCTGTGTTTTCAGCTCACCTGAGCACGAAGTGCTCAAGGTGAGCTATTGTGGTCACTCAATGTCCGTCGTCCGTCTGTCAACAATTTGGTGTTAACACTCTAGCATCTACAAAAGTTGGCCAATCTTAATCAAACTTGGTCAAAGCAAGTATGGTCATAAGTTCTCGGATGAGTTCGATTATGGGCCTGATCAGACTTGGAAGTCTGGAGTTATTTGCCCTTGAACGTAAAAAATAGCTAGTTTTGACCTTGTTAACACTTTAGCATCTACAATTGTTGATCAATCAAGACAAAACTTGGACATAATGTTGGAGACCATAAGATCTCAGATGAGTTCATTTTTCAGTCTGATCTGATCAGAAAGACGAGAGTTATGTGCCCTTGAATTTGACAAAATTGCCATTTTTGGCAGTTTTCGACCTTGTTTACACTCTAGAATCTACAATTATTGATCAATCAAGACAAAACTTGGACATAATGTTGGAGACCATAAGATCTCGGATGAGTTCAATTTTCAGCCTGATCTGACTAGAAAGACGAGTTATGTGCCCTTGAATTTGACAAAATTGCCATTTTTGGCTGTTTTCGTCATTGATTACACTCTAGAATCTACAATTATTAATCAATCAAGACAAAATTTGGACACAATGTTGGGGATCATAAGATCTTGGATGAGTTCGATTTTCAGGCTGATCTGATTAGAAAGTCGAGAGTTATGTGCCCTTGAATTTGACAAAATTGCCGTTTTTGACTGTTTTCTACCTTGTTAACACTCTAGAATCTACAATTATTAATCAAGCAAGACAAAATTTGGACACAATGTTTGGGATCATAAGATCTTGGATGAATTTGATTTTCAGTCTGATCTAATTAGAAAGTTGAGAGTTATGTGCCCTTGAACTTGACAAAGTTGCCATTTTTGACTGTTTTCGACCTTGTTTACACTCTAGAATTTACAGTTATTGACTAATCAAGACAAATTTTGGACACAATGTTGGAGATCATAATATCTTGAATTAGTTTGATTTTCAGTCTGATCTAATTAGAAAGTTGAGAGTTATGTGCCCTTGAACTTGACAAAGTTGCCATTTTTGACTGTTTTCGACCTTGTTTACACTCTAGAATTTACAGTTATGGACTAATCAAGACAAATTTTGGACACAATGTTGGAGATCATAATATCTTGAATTAGTTTGATTTTCAGTCTGATCTTACCAGAAAGACGAGAGTTATGTGCCTTTGAATTTGATAAAATTGCCATTTTCGGCTGTTTTTGACCTTGTTTGCGCTCTAGAATCTACAATTATTAATCAATTAAGACAAAACTTGGACCCAATGTTGGGGATCATAAGATCTCGGATGAGTTTGATCCGATCAGAAAGTGGAGAGTTATGTGCCCTTGAATTTGATAGAATTGCCATTTTCGGCTGCTTTCGACCTGTTTTACACTCTAGACTCTACAATTAGTAATTAATAAAGACAAAACTTGGACACAATGTTTGGGACCATAAGATCTCAGATGAGTTCGATTTTTAGTCTGATCTGATCAGGAAGTCAGAGTTATGTGCACTTGAATTTGAAAAACAAAAACAAAACTGCTTTTTCGGCTGCTTTCGACCTGTTTTACACTCTAGACTCTACAATAATTAATTAATAAAGACTAAACTTGGACACAGTTGGGCACCATAAGATCTCGTGTAAGTTGGATTTTCACAACGCTATTGAGTCTTGACCATAAGTTCGTTCTCAGTCTTAAAGTCATAGATATTAATTGAATTGAACAAAAGAGTTGCTCATATCATTTTGGTTCAGGTGAGCGATATAGGACCATCATTGTCCTCTTGTTGGAAATGATGTGTATGCATCTCCAGACTTTTGGTGGGCACTGTATTTTGTCGTTTGGAAAAGGGTTAATTTTCCATTACGTTTGAAGCATTTTCTGCATCCTGATAAATACTTGAAACTACTGGTGCCAGAGCAACATATAGGAGGGAGTGAAGACATTCTAAAATTGTTATTAAAATCCA
Source organism: Fragum sueziense (assembly GCA_963680895.1). NCBI lineage: Eukaryota > Metazoa > Mollusca > Bivalvia > Cardiida > Cardiidae > Fragum > Fragum sueziense. Next base: position 62,944,935 of record OY804593.1, read on the forward strand.
AACCCTACGTTGTGGATACTCATGTGAATCGTCTCAACGGTTCCAATGAGTACCAACAACATACGGTTTGATGAACAATACGCTGCTTTTCAACGAAAATCTGCAAGCTGCAGTTAAGAGTTTTTCGACAAAAAGCGACGAATAAATGAAATATTGCGTTTTGAAAGCCTTCACTCCCACTTATCTGTAGCTCTGACTGGTGCTTTAGTTTACGTCAACGACATTTGATTACCAATGTCGACAGCAAGTGGTCATGACTGGAACGCCACACATCAATCAAGTACACCAAGGCTACAGAAAAGAGTTTGTATTGTTTTTTAGGTTATTTATCCTCGGTTGCCCATATGACCGAGTAGTAGACTGGGCGTGCCCAGGAAGGAACTCCCTTCTTTTGACCTGTTTCCAGCTTTGAATGGTGGAAGAAGACCCCAAGTGAGCACCTGGGTAGAACCACCGACGTTCCGCAAGCCAGCTGGATAGCTTCCTCACATGAACGTTCATACGTCCCTGGCGGGATTCGAACCAACAGAGGTGAGGGGCAGGTGATCCTGAGTCAGCGACTCTAACCACTCGACCACGGACGCCCCGAAAAGAGTTTGTAAAGGCAATCTGTACATATATTGTGGATACTCATTACAATCGTCTCGTAGATACTCTACTCGACGATTGAAATGAATACCCACAACATACTCTCGTTTGATAAACATTCACAATAAGATACTAGTTAGCTCACCTGAGCACGAAGTGCTTACGGTGAGCTATTGTGGTCACTCATCGTCTGTCTGTACGTCCGTCCACAATTTCTTTAAACATCTCCACAACCATTTGGCCAATTTTGACCAAACTTGGCAGGAATGTTCCTGAGGTGACCCTTTTCAAACCTTGTTCGTGAATTTTTTATTCCTCAAAGAATGTGGGCGTAGCAGATTAACCCATTACCAAACAACAAACTTTAGACTGGTCCAAATTCAAAGATGATGCAGACGACAATTTGAAGTGAATGGAATTTTTAATTGTTAGGTCTTTTTGGATGTAAATCATCGTGGGAAATGAAGAAATTGCTTGACACAGGCAATTTCTTCATTCTCCATGATGTTTTCCAAAGCCATTATCATGTGGGGAGTCAAAAAGAGTCATTGTGTGTTAATGGGTTAAAGATCAATTAGTCCACTAATTTTAAGATTTCTCAAAAAAAAAAAAAAAAAAAAAAAAAAAAAAAAATGTGGATGTGGCAGAGTCAGACTTCGAGAAATCCTAAGAAAATTCTTTTAAAATCAACCAGGTATGATATGGTTAGTAGGATTCAAAACATCGTAACTACAGCATGACTAAGCCGAAGTTACGAGGTTTTGATCCCCGACAGGGGAAATGTCTAATCCTAAAAAATAATAAAGACCGAGAAATGTTTACCTAAGACCTGCCAGAATGGGGAGCTGCATGTAAAAGGGGGTAAATACATTCTATTTGTTATTTAAGCTATCCTTTGTTTTTGGTACTCATTTAAATATACTAGAACAAAAACGATACGCAACCCTAATTTTTCGAAATAATTTCGACCAAATATGTTTTGAATGGATATTGAGTACATTTTTGATATTCCTGCCTCCATACGCATAAATACATTTCTTTTCAGATGTCGTAAATTCATCACGTGGTACATAGTAAATTGTTAAAAACTGATTATCCCCCTGCCGTGGTTTCTAAATGACTACTATCAAAACAAATTTTCTTCAAACACAAGCGAAAACATAGACCAAGAAGATGCCAAAGCGTTCATACACTTCTCGCTACCCTACGCATAGCACGGCTACGCCAAACCCAGCGCCAACCTGCAGTACGGATGTTGTTTGTTTGAAAAGGTCAAACTGTTGTCGCAAGACATTGATGGGGCAACAAATCGACACATTTTCGACTATTTACGCTGTTGGCTCTCAATTGTGTTTTCTTATTAATTAATGGAATCTGTTACAAACAAGATTTTTTTTACTTTAAAAGGTGAAATGTTATTGCTTAAAATGCATCACATTTTGTTTAAATCTAATTTGATGTTTTTGCGTAAGAAGGAATTGAAAAGGAAGTTGCGTTTCTTTTTTTGCCTGGTATAGTTATGACAAGATCATTCTTGAAAATGAATACCCACATCACAGGGTTCGATAAACATTGAAAGATATTTTACAATTTGGAAAGCCCTTAACCTTTCGTATTTGAATCTCTAGTCTTTGGATTTATAATCAGACTTGCTTCTATTTTGCAACTAATATATTCTCTTTAGCTCTTTACCAAATTATTATAAAGTTAATCATTTTGCAATGAAAAAAGGGCCCTGTTGTTGATTCTTGGGGTTTATATAGGGGTTAAGAGGTCTTTCTCTAACATTTTGATCTTTGACTTGGAAAACCTTTTCATCGCAAAACAGTATTTTTTCATAGGGCCCCAAGTTGTTGATTGGGGTTTATATGGGGTGAACCTGTTGATAATTGGAACCTTCTCATTGATATCATGGGAAAAAGGGTCTAAAAGACAAAGTCCTTGTTAGCATTGTACAGGCTACAATTTTGGCCCAATGTTCGTAAAAATGGTCAGAATGGATGTTTAGTCACAGAGAATTGGAATATTGAATATTCCGTTGGATACCACAGGAAAAGGGGGCCATAATGACAGAATCCGTGTTGGCACTTTAGAGGCCATAATTTTGGCCTAATCTTTCAGACTTTGTGAAACTTGATCAGAATATTTGTCTAATCACAAGGATAAAGCTTATCATCAATCCGAATGTTCCATTTTGATATCATGGGAAAAGGGGCCTTAATGACAAAATCCTTGTTAGCACTCTAGAGGCAACAATTTTGGTCTAATCTTCATGAAACTTAGTAAAATAGGAATGTTCTATGGGATAGCATGGGAAAAGAGACCTTAATGACAAAATCCTTGTTAGCGCTATATAGAGACAAAAATTTTGGCTCAATATTCATGAAATTTAGTCAGATTATTTGTCTAGTCACAAGGATTAAGCCTACGCACGCACGCACAACGGACACACCACCAAGACAATAGCCCGCTGGCCTGAAAGGCCAGTGGGACAATGGGAATGTTCTGTTGGATATCATGGGAAAAGGGGTCTTAAAGACAAAATTCTTGTTAGCAATGTAGATGCTACAATTTTTGTCCAATCTTCATGAAACATTTTCAGAATGTTTGTCCAGTCAGAAGGACGAAGACTATTGAAAAATAGAATGTTCTTTTGGATATCATGGGACAGGGTGCAATCACTTCTCATTTTGTGAATCTCAGTTCAGGTGAGCGATTAAGGACCATCATGGTCCTCTTGTATCCTGTATTTCTAAAATCATTACCTTTTCTCTTCTGAAGCTGTGGTACATTACGAAAATGTCGATATGGAGAATTTACAGATAAAAGTTTGCGTCTTGAACACAAGTATAGACTGATCTAAATTGAATGAAATTGCACCCTGTTGTTAAGTTCAAATGTCGTCGGGGAAAGCATTAATGGATCTCGAACAAAACCATGTGTAACTGGCATATTCAAGAAAGGTGAGAAATACATGCCAAGTAACGATCGGCCTTTCTCCCTTACTAGTATAAGTATGTTATATATATGCAAGATACAATGAGCACATCAATATGCCCCGAAAAAGGGGGTATATCGTTTTGCAAGTGTCGGTTGGTCGGTCGATCGGTCCGTAGACCAAACCTTGTCCGGAGCATATCTCGAAAGGTATTAAAGGTAGAATCATGAAACTTCATAGGTGGATAGATCTCATCATGGAGAGGTGCAGTGCACAAGAACCGTAACTCTGCCGATCAAATCTTTGGAGTTATTGCCCTTTGTTGATTTTCAAACTTGATTGTTGCCCGAAACATACCGGTAACTCAAAAAGCATGTAAGGTAGAATCATGAAACTTTACAGGTGGATAGATCTCATGATGGAAAGGTGTATTGCACAAGAACTGTAACACTGTCTATCAAATTCATGGAGTTATTGCCCTTTGTTGATTTTCACACTTAACTCTTAACTTTGCCTATATCTCATGTCCTTTTACACATACATCCTTGATATCTCACACATGGATACCTCCTATCAACATCGTTTACATTTGAACATGACCTTGCCTTGGACCTTGTTACCTTGACCTACTTAAAAAATAAACTGGACCTATTTCTAATGACCTATTACACATAAAGCCTTGATATTTCACACATGGAAACCTCCTACCAAGACCTTTCACATTTGACCATGACCTTGGACCTTGTGACTTTGACCTTGGAGTTTGACCTACTTTTAAAGAAACAATAACCTGGCCGATCATGTCCTTTTACACATACAGCCTTGATATTTGACACATGGACACCTCCGACCAATGACTTTCAAATATGACTATGACCTTGCGACATTGACCTTGGAGTTTGACTTACTTTTAAAAAAATTAAATTGGGCCTATATCTCATGTCCTATTTCACATACAGCCTTGATAAATTGACACTTGGACACATCCTACCAAGACCTTTCACATTTGACAATGACCTTGGACCTTTATGACATTGACATTAGAGTTTGATCTACTTTAAAAAAAACCCCTTTAACCTGGCCGATATATCATGACCGTTTACACATACAGCCTTGATATTTGACACATGGACACCTACGACCAAGACCTTTCACATTTGACCATGACTTTGTGACATTGACCTTGGTATTTGACATACTTTTAAAAAACTTTAACATGGCCTATATTTCAAGTCCTTTTACACAAACAGCCTAGATATTTTACACATGGTCACTTCCAACCAAGACATTTCACTTTTGACCATGTCCTTGGACCTTGACCTTGGAGTTTGATCTATTTCTAGCGAGCCGGGACTTTATGTCCGGGGAGCTAATGTCACAGCCCTAGTGTCGGCGTCGCGTCCCGTCCCGTCCCGTCTTCACTTGAAAAACTTTAACCTGGTCTATATCTCAGGCATTATTAGAGATACAACCTTGATATTTCATACATAGATACATCTCGACAAGACCTTTCATTTGGGACCATGACCTTTGACCTTGTGACATTGACCTTAGAGTTTGACCTACTTTTGAAAAACTTTAACCTGGCCTATATCTCGGGCACAATTAGAGATACAGCCTTGATATTTCATACATAGATACATTTTGACAAGACCTTTCATTTGGGACCATGACCTTTGACCTTGTGACCTTGACCTTGGAGTTTGACCTACTTTCGAAAAACTTTAACCTGGCCTTTATCTCAGGCACAATTAGTGATACAGCCTTGATATTTCATACATAGATACATCTTGACAAGACCTTTCATTTGGGACGATGACCTCTGACCTTGTGACCTTGACCTTTGAGTTTGACCTACTTTTAAATAAATTGCTTTTTTTGTGACAAGCTCTCGTATAGGCGAGCTACGTTGTCCGCGGACAACTCTTGTTAAAAAGCTTTAACCTGGCCTATATCTCGTGTCCTATTACCTATACAGCCTCGATACTTTTCACACGGACACCTCCTACCAAGACCTTTCACATTTGACCATCACCTTGGCCTGTGTGACATTGGAGTTTGACCTACTTTTAAAAATCTTTAACCTGGCCTATATGCAGTGATTTTGTTACAAATTTATGTGGAAGAGTCCTGGGACTCACTGGTTCCCAAAACAATGAGTCCAATATTGAAACATCGGAGTCTTTTTAAAACAACGTCGATTACACATTGAAAATGTTAGCATTCTGGGACTCACTCAATATTTTTCAATGAGCCATGAGAAAAAAATATGAGTCAGGGACTCGGGACTCGCAGGTAACAAAATCCCTGTATATGTTATGTCCTATTACACCTACAGCCTTGAAATTGCACACAGAGACACCTCCTACCAAGACCTTTCATATTTGACCATTACCTTGCAACCTTGACCTTGGAGTTTGACCTACCTTTAAAAAACTTAAACCAGGCATATATCTCATGTCCTATTACACCTACATCCTTGATAATTCATTCATGAATACCTCTAATCAAGACCTTTTGCATTTGACCTTGACCTTGACCTTGGAGTTTATCCTACTTTTGAAAAACTTTAACCTGGCCGATACATCATGTCCTTTTACGCATACTGTCTTGATATTTGACACACGGGCACCTATGACCAAGCCCTTTCACATTTGATCATGACCTTGGACCTTGTGACCCTGACCTTGGTATTTCATGTCCTTTTACATATACAGGCTTGATATTTCACACATGGACACCTCCTACCAAGACCTTTCATATTTGACCATGACCTTGTGATCTTGACCTTGGACTTTGACCTACATCAAATGTAGGCCATTGAGGGGGCATATAGAGCGGGGTAACATAATTCCGAACAGCGTTTAAATCCGAACAATATTTTTGACATCTCACAACATCACAAAAATGCACTCAAATGACTCAGAGACCTCTTTTTTCATGACGCATATGTCATCCTCTCCCTTTCTGGCTATTTTGGGTCTAGTTATTATGCCGGTGGCTGAAATAAATGCCAAAGTTTGAAGTCAACTCTGTATTAAAGAAAAAAAAAAAAAAGAAAAAAATAGGCATGAAACGATTCCACCTCGGACGTTTCGTAAGGTTTTCATTGTCAACGGCCACACTAATTTTCCTACCCAAATATTTTTTAATTGTGAATAAATGATGATTTACCATGCTAGATTGTGTTTTGGGGGCTAGAATGTATCTAAGTATCAGAAAGTTGGGGTTCGGAATTAAAACCACAGATTTTGTGTGGTGGTTTTATTTCCGAACAATCATTTCAAAATGCTAATTCTGATCACTTATTATCAATTTAGCGAGAACTAACAGACAGCAAAATACTTGTTTTGTGATATTTGCCACTTGGGATAGTACTTTTTCACATTCTAAAGGTTCAGGGAGGGTTTGTGCATTTACCGAACTCTTAGAATTGCGGCTTGGGTGTTCGGTAATAGGTACATCCTTGATCTGATTTGTAAATTTACTTTTTTCTTTGATATCCGCGACCTGTTATTGTATCGCGCCATGCGCGATACATATCGCGGTATACATATTCTAATTTTAGAAATTACGTCATGAGGGATAATTATTTGTACTTGAAAGTCGTATATATAACCTACACATAAACTGTTTACACGGTATAATTTTTCAAGCAGTACTATAAGTATACATTGAAGTTCGTTTAATCTCAGACCACGCTGAAAATTCGTGTAAACAAAATTCTAGTATATACTTTGCATAGCAATGGAAAGTCCCTACTTCCGGTTTGCCCATGGTGGACATGTATTTTTCCTATCCATTTAAACGCAACGCATTTATGCATACCATTTCGAATCGCAATAAGAAATCAAAGAACGAGAAGTACCTTACTATTGAATGACCACTACATGTTCAATTTGGACTGGTCAACTTGCATTGTTACAAGGGATCGTCTTATCTGACTAGAAATGTGTATTGCTAGTAGAACAAATGGGTTTTCTCAAGCGTTTTTCAAAATTGCATTACAATGTGAATTCCTACTTTCGGTTTGCCCATGGTACGCTGCATCGCTTCCTAAGAAATCAAAGCACGATAAAGACTTTAGTATTGATTAAACACTGCATGTACAATTTTGGATGATTAGATTCCATAATTTCAAGGGATCGTCTGAACTAAATAGGCATGTGTATAACTAGTAGAACAAATAGGTTTTCTCAAACTTTTTTTTCTAAAAATCTCAAACTGTTAGGGGTTTTCACATAAAAGAACAACTCATTTTTTATGTCTCAACAGTTTTTGACTGGATGGATTTCAAAACCGTTCAAAAGAATACTTTATGCTCAATCAATTCGCCGCCACAATCAAAACTTTAGTCTTGTACTTTTTGTTACACTCTAGAAAATCTCCTCGTATGTGTCGCTCGTTCTTTGTGTTTTTTTTTTGTGTGTGTGTGTGTGTGTGATAAATACAAATACAGGTCCCGATTTATGACCTGGCAGAGATGATTTGCCGGATGAATTATTGAGACATATTCATGGTATTGCTTGTATTGTGTTACAGCTTAAATTTTAAACATTCCTTATATATTTGGCTTCATTTTAGCGGCTGGTAGTTGTCACTTTATATGGTATTTCTGTATTTCTCTTTTTTACATTTAATTTATTGCTCCGCCGGACAAAAGTAATAAGGATCATATCCGTGGCATTGTGGCTGTTGTGCGTTCGTTCATTGATGTCTGTTATCATAAACGTTTCCTATTCCTGCTGTTATCAAAGCATTTTTAGATTCCATATACTAAGATTAGCATGCCCTCTGATCTATTCAACACAGTCTGTTCTCTATTGAATGATTACAAGCGAGAAACGCGCATTTAAAGTTGAGACATAATCGATAAATTGCATATAAATCCGAACTGTTGTCCACAACAATTTGTTCAATTTTAACACAGAAATATAAATTTCTCGTAAACGGCGCAATATTTTGGCTTGAAATTTTCAGAATTTTCATAAGGAAATATGCTCTTTCAGATAAAAATAAAAGTAAAATTTATGACAAAAAAATTCTGAAATGTCATTTTAACACTTTTGTATATGCTTACTTCCCCTCCTATGTTGTTTAATTAATGTATAATCTGGCTGAACACACAAAAATAGACTAGCACCAGCATATGCAGACATGCAATCCTATTTCGGTTTTCACTGCATGTTGACTTAACCAGACACTTGTACCATTTTATTCACTACTTTGGTATAATTTTTCAAGCGCGATACAATTCATTTTGCTGTACATTACAGCAATTTTTTACTTGTTAATTATAATGTAAGTTAAGGATAGTTTTAAGGGTGGTAAATATCATGAAAGAAGTTTGCATGTCTTTCTGTGGTTATTTAAAAGAAATCTTGTTAATGTTCGGAATAAGAACCACTTGTATTCGGATTTACAACCACTGTTCGGAATTGCAATCGTACACCCCATGACTTTCACAGCGAATAGCCTATCTTCCATAATAAAACTCACATTGGTCTCGATATATGACGTCATATACATTGACGTTGCCATAGGCGACAAAAAATTCGGCGAGAGTGGTTGTATTTGCGAACATCTAAAATAGTGGCTTAGGTGTTCGGTAATAGGTACATCCGCTCTATATTTTACAAACATCTCTTATTACCAGTTAGATCTAATATCCTCAAACTCCTTGACAGACATCAAAACCTTACAGACTGCCAATATGGATTCAGGGCAAGAAGAAGTTGTGAAACCCAACTCTTTACATTAGTGGAATTGTTATCAGGACTCGACAGGAGGATTCAGCATGACGTTTTTGTACTGGACTTATCGAAAGCCTTTGAAAGAGTGCCCCATGAATATCTGTTAAGGAAATTAAGCCACTACGGTGTGAGATGCAACAAAGGCCTACATATAACTGGATCAGAGCTGTCCTCACTGATCGGGTTCAACAGGTAACGGTTGAGAGCGCCTCGTCCGAGAGTATACATGTTATCAGACGAGTTCCCCAGGGCACAGTGCTCAAGTTGGACCACTAGGACCTACTCTTACTGGTTTTCATCAATGACCTTCGACTGTGTACAATCCAAGGTCCGTTTATTTGCAGATGACTGTGTTCTATATCGATCTATTCAGTCGACGGAAGCCATCCTTCAGAGCGATCTAGACAACCTGGTGGTCTGGGAAAAGAAATGGGGTATGGATTTCCACCCAGAAAAGTTCAGCGCCATCAGAGTCATCAGAGCACGGAACCCAGTAACCACCAGCTATACTCTGAAAGGACACACCCTCGTTGTTGAAGAATCCACCCGCTACCTTGGTGTCGAACTTTAAGGGGCCCTAGTACCGTCACGGATGAGAGACAGGTTAGATATTGAAGGGTGGAAAGGTACGATGACTTCTTTTCTGGCTTCTGACTTTCGTACAAGTCATGCTGTTTCTGACGTTCCTTTTTCCTTTTTCCTGCTCTCTTTCTCGCAGACCCAAACGCGCTATAATAGTCAAGTTTGACGGCTGTGCGAAATATGAACATAGATGTCTTACCAAATGAATGAAATGATGGACGCTTGTACAAGTAAACAGAACAACAGAGATATAGAGGTAGAGCCATTCTGATTTTTTTATTTCAAATGCAAACCCTATGTTGTCTGTATTTGTTTGAATCGTCACAATGATACGATTCCAATGAGTACCAATAACATACGATTTGGTTAGTTTTATATATTTTTACATGCAGGAAATCATAAAAAAAATAAATAAGAGTGACACCTACATCAAACAAGCAGTTGCCTACTTCCGGTGTAAATGTTTTCGTCGGCAACAGAAATCATCCTCGATTTTTTGCGCTAAAATGGCTAATATCGAGCCCAGCAGTAAAGCTGCTGATGCTAACAGGTAGTTTTAATTTTCCAATGATCTGATAAACTAATGTAGCTGCGTATATTTTGAAATCGTGCTCGCATATTGAAAGGCGACACGTTTTTGTGTACAAAATAAACGAGTGTAGCAGTAATCGGACGTCACCAGTGACTGTGAAAATGGATTGTATGGTTCAGCGATGAAGTTCAATTTATTATTTTACAGACGACTAGAGTGAGACTGGTCATCTTGCAGTTTAGACAATTTGTACATGATCATCATAGTTTAAATAATATTTAGGAAAAAGGAAAAGAAAAAAAAAATGGTGATTATCAGAGCAACAGAGAAGAGGGGGTGAAGACATTCTGAATTTGTTAATAGTCTGGACGCTCATTGAGCTCGATGAGATGATTTCAATGAGTACCCACAACGGGAAGTTTCTAGTTAGCTGGTCCCAAAACTAAATTGTCGCCAGTAAAGTGACAAAATAAAGTAATTTTTCACCAATAAAGAAGGAAATAAGCGGGGGTGTGGGGGCAGCAGCCCCCATGAATAATTTCAAATTAAAATAAAGCGGGGGTGTTGGGGCGGCAGTAGGGATGACTATTGCTGCAATAGTATTGCAAACCAAAATGACTATTGCGATAGTATTGCTATTGACCAAATTGCTATCGCGATAGTAGCTGCGATATCGTAGCCGCAAACTTGATGATGGGTATTGGTTTGTGGCTACGATTCCACCCTATTCCTTCTGTGGAGCAAGACAAAAAGTGGAAAACGCATTTTCTTGCATAAATTTTTTAAAACTAACATATTTAATCAGATGCGAATCCCATAAAAAGATATTCCATGGTACAAATTTGGTTAAAAAGTATCAACAAGAATTGTTATCAATTATTTCTTCCAACGGAAAATTCAAGTCTCAGTAGAATAAAATTGTTGGATACTCTGCTTCAAAATTGAATTGAACTTTATATGAAAGTGATTTCAACCTAAAAATAAGCTGGATTGACAGAAAAATGGTTAACCTGTGGTCAGGTAACATTCTTACAACATTTCATATCTTTATTTGTAAGTTTGACTATGCCAAACTTGCTGGAATGAATCATTCCAGCACCTGCTCTATTGCAAAGAATAGGAAGGAATTGTAACCGAAACCCAGATCAAAATTAAAAAAAGGTTATGGTTACATTATTGCAACTATCGCGATAGTATTGCTTTGTAGGTTGCTATTGCAATACTATTGAGATACTATTGTTATACGCTTTTAGTGCTATTTAAATGGATGATTTTTCATTAAAAATCACCTTTCCTGAATATTTTACATAAATGAATTAATTTGCAGAATCATTAAATAAATAAGCTGGAGGAATAGAGTGACATTTCATGATTTGAGTAGCCTGTCATTGATGTCTGATATTCAAGAGACAGATTTTTGGCCAAAATTAGACAATGTCATGTGACAAATTACTATTTTTAGAACTATCAAAACTATTGCAATAGTGGAAACCACTATTGCGATACTATTGATATTGCCAGTTGCCTATCACGATAGCACTATTGCAGAGGTCACTATTGCGATATATCGATAGTCTGATGTATCGTTACATCCCTAGGCGGCAGTCCCCCAAAATGCTTTGTAGTAAATAGGGACCGGCATACTAGATGTGTTCCCCCACAACATAGGTTTGATAGAAATAGGATTGCATATGATCTAGAAAATCAAGGTCTGGTTAAAGATCATTCAGCCTTTTCCTTGTTTCCATCCTAGCAACATTTTCAAGACGTTTGATTTTCTCTTTGATTGTGCATGTCCATATCCCCAAAAAGTTGATTTTTCAGTTGTTTTTTTTTTAGCTCGACTTTTCGAAGAAAATGAGAGCTTATACCAGGGTTCAACATTAACCTGTGCCCGACAGACATTAACTGCCTGCTGCTTGGTCAGGGCTTGTTAGATCCCCAAGATGCAAGACCAACTGGTCAGCCTAATTTCAAATCGAAGTCACTATTACCATAATGAAAACACAGGATATGTGATACAACAAGAACATGGGTCATTCAAATTTTCATCCATTTTTTATTCAAAACTTGTCTTTTAGCTCATGAAAGGATTATTGTTGTGTACAACTTTTCCCTATTATCCAAATATTTGGTCAGTACCAGTGCATGTTTGGTCAGGGCTAGCAATATCTGGCAGCAACAAGCCCGACTGTCTGGTAGCCCAAAAAGTTAATGTTTGACCCTGTATACTGTCACCTGGGCGCGGCGTTGGCGTCGGCGTTGCAACAAAGGTTAAATTTTTTTCAAACATCAATAACTTCCATACTATCAAAGGGATTCAACCCAAACTTGGAATATTTGTTCACCATCACACCCTCTACCTTACTACCGGGGCCCATGACCCTGGCTCCACTATATTTGGAGTTATGCCCCCTTTATACTAAGCAACTTAGAAATTCGAGCGCGCTGTCTTCGGACAGCTCTTGTTAAAATTTGGGGGATGGGGGGTCAGGGTCGACCATCCATAGTTGGGGGAAAATATGCATGCAAATATGCAAAAAAGGGGAAATTTCAATGCATTCTTATTCTCTCAAATACTGTTTTATAAAAACATTTAACTTGTTTTTATATCATAATGGGACATTCAAACAACTATTTGAGCTGTTTGACATGCCTACAATCTAAATATGATTTGGATTTTTCTTTGCAATGGAGAAAACTAGTCCCAGGTGTAGAAAATTGTTCTGAAATGGGAGAAATAAGTATATTCCACAGAGAAGGGGAAAGCTTCAAGGGGCATAATAACGACTTTTTTAGGAAAAATCACTGTTTATATTAGGTCATGATCATCCTAGTGCTTTAATATAGCACCAAAAACAAAGCCAGGCATATTGAAATGATAAGAGCCTCACCTTGATGCTTAGTAATGACATGCTTAGCCTTTGAATTTTGTGGTCAATCTTTTTTGTTAGTACCCTTTACAATGTTCATTTTCCATTTTTTTTTTACAGAACTTTGGTTATTGAAATGATCATAATTTTATAAAATCAGTTTTCAAGTACATGTACACATTTTTGCGGTTTTAGGTAAGGCTTATTAAATATATGGGATGTCAGGTTATGTTTACATGTCCAGGGTTCGGGTTTGATTGTTTTTAGAAGGGATCCAGCAGGAATCCCTACATTCTGTATCAGGGTGCCCTCCTTGTAGCCAGGGATCCCTCCCAACTTGTTTTTCAATCTACAGTTGCTGCCTTGTCGTTCTCTTCCCACTCATTGAGGCTTTATTGAAAACAAGGGTATAGAAAACATTGTAGAAAATGAAGAAATTGCTTGTAAAAGCAATTTCTTCGTTTTTTCACAATGTTTTCTACAAAAACCAAGGTTCCTGATGGAATCCTGATCTTCCAAAGTCAGGGATCCCTCCTGCATTTTTTGGGTCCTCGGGATCCCGGGACACTGTTAGTGTCGAACCCTGATGTCTAAATCATCAGAATTTTCTTCTGCTCTCTAAGTAGTTTCAGGACTACGCTTTGATACAGAAAGCTGCAGCAGATCCAGGATTTCTGTGAAGGGGGTGGTTTGTTTTACAAGTATTACAAAATTTTGACTGAATTTCTGCATGAAAATGAAATAATTTTGCTACAGTAGGGGCTCTGGATCTGCCACTGGTAAGGTAGCCATTTAAGGGAAAGAGATTTAGATTGCCGTAAGTTATAGGTTTAAACGGACGTCTCATAGGCTCTACTAGACATAGAAATGGACAAGACTGTGCTATAAAATATGTATATGTGACCCGTCATGCTAAAAGGGACCTTATCCAAACTCCAAAAATCAAAATTTTGATGAACTTGTCAGACCCAGCACAGGTCAACCAGGTCCCGTATGCGAAAAATGAACATATAGTAAGATAGGGAAAGCTTTCCGAATTTAGAAAATTACATAAAAGTGAAAAGTGTCGGCCCTAGTCTGGCTGCGCGGACTGCGCAGACTGACTAGGGTCGATATTTTTCACACTTCGGATAAGGTCCCTTTTAGTGTGACGGGTCACATATCTTTAACATTTTGTACTAGCCTGCTTTTCTCATTTAAGGTAACAATATTATTTGATAAATCTTGTTTTCTTTTGAACAGTGATGTTAAATCCAACAAATGGTTAGATGCCTATCAAGATCCTATTGCTTCTCTGTACACTTTCACACAATGTGTAACATTATCAGACATTCAGGCAGACGGAGATTGGAAGCTGATCATTGCAGACTTGGGAAGCGGGTCATTCAATATGAAACTCAAAGTTTACAAAGGTATAGTAGGACTATTTTCTCAATATCTTATCAATCCGTCAAGACATTCCTCAATCCTGACCAGAGTAACAGATAAAAGGGGATGAAAGTATGAAAGGTAGAACCATGAAACTTCATGGATGGCTCTCATGGAGAAGTACAGTGCACATGCAGGCCAATCTTAATAAATTGATGGAATTATTGCCCTTTGTTGATTTTCATACTTGATAAAGTATTTCCATTGGACTGTTGCAATTGTTAGATGGCTATGTCAAAGGTTGGCCCTTTAGGGGGTTAACATGTTTTACAAACATCTTGTGTTGAACTTTCTTTGACACTCATGTACTAAATTAGTCATTATCCATGATAATCAACTGATTAAAGGTAGATCTATATATAACTAGAACTGTCGCAAAGCGGACAAATACCCCCCACTAGCGCGTTGTCACTGAAAAAGTGCTAAAGTTCAAAGTGGCATAACTCTGAAACTACTGCCTGGATCAAGATGGATGAAAATTGCAGGTGCACAACTTCATATGATAGGAAACAACCTGCTAAAATTTCAGCAAAATCGGTCAAAAACTGTGGGAGGAGAAGAGGACACAAAATTATGTCCACGGACGGACGGACGGACAGACGGACGGACAACCTGAATCCAGTATACCCCCCATAACTTTGTTGTGGGGGGTATTAAAATAGGAAAAAAAGGAAAATTATGAAAATGCAACTTGGATCCAGGGTTTCCGAGATGGGGGTTCGAATATTCAAATAGTCATTAGTGGGGTTTGTCTTCCTAGCATTTAACAATTTGTCTGAATTTCTGAATGAAAACGAAATAATCAGGCTATAGAGGGGGGGTTCATTTGAAACCCCTGAACCCCCTCTGGATCCACTACTTTGAAACAATACAAGGTTTAGAAATGCTAGATGCTTCTTTCTTTCAATGTTAATGATATGTTGTACATGTATTCAGAGGCATCACTTACTGATGATATTTGTTGAACATGGGCTTTTTACTCAATTATTTTTACTTGTCTGCTGAAACAATATAGATTTTCATGCAAGCAAATACTTTGGAATATTTCAGGCACTGACTTGATGAGTGAAAATACTATAATAGACTTGCCCACAGGAGTTGTTACATTTTACATGGACACACATGAACCAAGGACCCCAGGTGAGACAACTTCATGAAACCTTTCTCAAACAACAACAAATTGGGCTGATCCATTTTCATAGCTACTGCAGATGACAAATTATTTGTATATAATGTATGGTAATAAACATGAGATTGACGTACAACACAGCCTAGAAAATGTTGAGGCAAAAGGAGAAAATGCTGATTATTATTTCCCAAGCTTCTTCTGTTAAAGACATCAAAACCAGGTCTTGTTTTAGAAAGGGTTAACCTATTGAACTGAGGGTAACAGAAAGGGCTCAGATTCCGACAGATCTGGTCCGTTGGTGGTCTTTAATAATAATAATAATAATAATAATAATAATAATAATAATAATAATAATAATAATAATAATAATAAAGACTTTATTTTAAGAGGCAACACAGTTGGGATTAACCCAGTCTTCCCTGTGAGCCTCTAGAATATTTACATTTACATCAATACAAACAAAACACATTTTATATACAACAACAAAGATAAACAAATACAACAAACATATTGTATTAGGGATTATCCTGTATCTGATAAATGATGAAAGGTATATAATTAATCCTTTCCAAACAAGACTGGCCATGCTTTTGGGTTTTGATGTCCTGAAATACGTTACTAAAAGAAAAGATTGAGGGAAATGAAGAAAGGCTGATGACCAGAACTTTCTCCCTTTTCTTCAATGTTTTTGTTTTAACATGTAAATTTCAGTTTTATTTAACATTCATCATGTCATCTGCAGAAGCTATTTACCTGAATTGTTCTAAAATTGTTATTTGGGTTTATATGAAAATAGATACATTTATTTCAGAAAATTCCTTTTCCTTGGCAAACTGACTTTACTTATCAAGATCAGAAAGTATCCTACCAAATGATGAAAAGTACATCATTAGCCATGCCAAAAGAAGGCCTGTTTTGACAACCCTAATAGAGACAGCTTAAATGTAATAAGATAGCGGGAAGGGAAGAAAATGCTGATAAGCAGCATTTTCTCGTTTTCCTCCTTATTTTGAGTGAAAATTTTGAAATTCACTTTCCTTAACTTCCATTTTGTCATCTGCAGATAATTGTGAGTTTGATCAGTCTAAAAAGCTTTGCAAATAGGGTATGATTAGTCTATGAAAAGAGAAGATATTATTCCATTTGCAAACGGAGTGCATTCTTATCCCGATCCATATTATGGTGGAAATTTTGGGTCATGTCAATTGTCAATATGCGAAATTCATAGAAGTTTGGACAGTCATCATAGGCAAAGATCAGATTTAGCTAATGTCAAGTCTGATCCATAGCTATTATTCCTGCCATTTATACAAACAATTTTAAATTATTTCTGAATATTAGTCAAGTTACAAAATAAATACAATAATAACTACTGGAGAAAGGACGATTACCACATTCAAAACTTTGAAGGTTTAGTACAAAAATGAATTAAGTGCATAAAACTGTATGCACTTAATACAGGTTTGTACCACACCTTTGTTGAATGTTTATGAAATAACATTTATACTGAAGCTGTCTCTCCCACCAGAGTTCCACCAAGATAAGAAAGTTGTCTTGAACTTCTGTATACTGTCAGAATTTTTTATATAGACAGGGATCTGATTCCAAATTTTGGGGCCTGAATATGCAATTGATTTGCGGTAAAACTCTATCCTTGGTTTTGGAATATTTAGTGCTAAGTTTGTATTAGATCTTAGATTTACATTTTCTGACTTAGTGAAAAGATCAGATATATAATTAGGAAGTTTTGCATTTGCAAATTTGTACATAAACAGTGATTTTTTGAATATGATGCGGTCTTGAATTGTAAGCCAATTAAGTTCTTTGAAAAGATCAGCACTTGGAAAATCAGTGGTCTTGTCAAGGATAATTCTAGCAGCTCTCTTCTGGAATTTATGTAGTCTCTCCAACAATGCTGAGCCACAATTTCCCCAAATAATGCAGCAATAGTCTAAATGGGGAAGAATGTAGGCATTGAAAAACATTTTTCTGGCTTGTATACTAAGAAGTTTCCTAATTCGTAAAAGTATATATAACAGTGAATTGCATTTCTTGATAATGTTTTCTACCTGGGTTGTCCAGGACAATTTATGATCAACATATACTCCAAGTAATTTCTCTACATCTGAGAATTCAATTTGTTTATCTTGTAAATGGGTGATTCCACAGTACTGAAGACAAATTTGGGACAATGGCATCAGTTTTTAAAATTGTTTAGATTAAATTGAAAATTAGCTCATATTGCGAGAAAATGCTTAGATTTTGAGAAAAAAACATCCAGAAGATAACTTTTCATTTATAAAACCTTAAAATTTTCCCTTTTATCATACTGCTATTGAATGTGTCGCTTGTTACATGGTGTCCAATTAACTCCTATAAATACAAGATAAGATGGTTAATCCTACTTAATTAGCTTTTAAATGAGACATTCTATATACAATAATATACTGAAGATGGAAATTATGAGATATTATTCAAAATGTATGGCAAAAATGAATTTGATTTTATCCTATCATTGTTCTCAAAAACTTGTCTTTTGTTTTAAGTTCTCAGACATTGCAAGGACATACATCTACAAGATATGAATGGTATAGAATAAAGACAGTGGAATGACGTCTGCAGAATGCTCTTTGGGATTGTAAAAACGTCAGCATGCTTAAAGATTAGAAAAATATTGTTTGCTTGTTACTTAAACTCAGAGGACACAAAAGTTATTATCGTTACATGGTGTCTTAATTATGATTTCACATAAATGATAAAATTTCGCATTCAACAATGTTTTGGTAGCTTGATGACTATTTTACATTGAAATCATTTCATCTTGTTGTGTAAATATAAGAATACACTAATAAATTTTTGTTAAAAGGGAGTTTACAGTATAGATAAGGACACAATGTAACGATCGCAACTTCCAGCGTTGTTCGTTAAAGTACTGATACATGTATTTACAAGAAGCAAAATCCAAAACATAAATTGTGGGGATTCATTCTAACGTCTACCCACAATATACATATAGTGATAGTGCAATACCTGCTTTGAGCTTAAAGTCCCAGTCTTAAAAGAGGCATAAGTCAAACAAAAATACTTTCGCAGTCACTTGAGAGAATAAATACCATATTTTCCTTATATATTTTTTTTTCTTTGTCCGATTCATAGATAATTCCTACCCCCGATGCCCGAATTCGTAGATAATGATTATTTTTTCCGGCGAGGTCCGTTCTCATTAATAAACAGTAAAGAGTAAGTAACTTTATTGGAAAGGGTACATCTCTGATGTCGGCATTACGCATGATTAATCATAATGGTAATTATCGGCGACCTACCATACTTAAGATACATTTCGTTATTTATTTGTCTTAATCATAATTGAGTTTTATTTTTCAGAACTGGTATAAATGTGCAGAAAGCGAAGAGCAGTTACTTCTATGATCATGATAAATTTATAATAAATGCTACAGATCTCCAATTAAGAAAAGCTGTCTATAATCCCCGAATAATTACACGATGGACCATATTAAAGATGTTTGCCAAGCATTTTAAAAGCTGAATTGTTGTTATTTTATTGTATTGAGTAAATGCAATTAAAAGAATGCCTTATTGATCAGTTTGTTGTTTTTGTTTGTCCAATCAAACTATTATCGGGAAAGATCGAGTCCGGAGATCAGGTGCATGTACGTTATTCCCTTCCCTTACTATCGGTCTTTCTGTATGTCTAGAAAGTCTGATTGTTGGAAGCTTGTCTGTCTGTAACTTTGTGATTGTCGTTTTTGGATAAAGAATAGATGAAACATTGCCAGTGGGCCACCAAAATCCCGCGACTTGAGCTTTCCCAAACAACCTGGTTTCTGACGTCCCTACAGAAAGATCTGGCCGTCCAAAGATACAACTACCTGTAGTCATCTGCATGGGCTTTATAAATCGATGATTCCATCCAAAATATTATTTCTGTATGAAATCTTGTGTAGGTTGTATGAAGGGTATATGAAAAGAGGGCTCAAAAACACTAGAGATGATAAGAATTTTATTGAAATTACACTACAATACATTGTCTCATCATCATCGGAGTTTTGATTTTCATGCAGGTGGTGGCACTGTTCCAGCATCAGTGGGATCCCGTCCAGTTGTCCGGCTAGCTGCAAGCATGGCAGACTTGACTCCCCTCTCCATTTCTTTCTCAATCTGTTATTAATGTTTTAACAGCTAACAGTCAGCATTCTTCGATGTCTTTCTGTCATTTCTTTCCATGATCTCTTCAGTCTGCCAACACACTCACAAAACCTTAAAAACAAAACGAATTAAATATGAGCGCATGTTTCTGGTACAATTATAAAGCATTTCACTGCATGGGGACCAAACTGTCGTGAATACTGCTCCTGATACGATATTTTGATCACCCTTCGGCAAATAATGTGTAGGTTATTCATTGTTTTAATATTTTCAAAAGATACCAACAGCGTCGTTATCAAGCAATTTCCGCCTCCCTTGGAGTGGACCAGTCTTATGTTAAAACTACACTGCGGACGTCATAAACAATAATCCGAGGAGAATCTGCACGTCTAAATTGAACTACTTTACCAAAGAGGACCTGTCTCTGACATCCTAAATAGAAAAGGCATTGCAAAACAAAATTATTTACTTATGCAGAAATTATTCTTTCTATTCATCAGATTGTCGAATCAGCATTCAAGGCGAGAAGATAGATCAAAACACCAGAATGTGGTTCTTTAATTCACGTGGCACCGCCTTGTAAATCTACTGAGTAAATTGTGCTTAATTGATTGGTCGAAACAATTTGTCAGTCTCAACCAATTCGATCATTTATATGCTTGATTGACAGGGATATCCACGTGCTGATTTCTCATTCCTTTGTCGGAACAAAATGACGTCATACAATCGTCATACCACTAACCGTCTGGGGGAGAGTTTAACACATCAAACAAAGCCGCGTAGCGAACACCTGTTATGGACGTTTTCCTAAAATAGAAATAGACTCATTCCCTGATACAGCACTTAAAAGGTCACACTGTGTTGTTGATTTCGGGTGCATGTAAAGTTTAGTTTAAATTGAATTAGTCGTGGATTAATTGAGTCTTTAATTGGAATATTTCATCGACAAGGTATCAATTTTTCATTTCATTCGAGGAGAAAACTTTCTAGAAATTGTCGTTTGGCGACCACGGTGTTTTAAATGAAGAAGGGATATTTCGTAGATGCGTTAGGGAAATATTTGTGGTTTTGGAAAGGACTTTTGCGAAGATGAACATTTTTAAAATTTCCCCATTTTGCAAATTGATTTCTGTCTCGTATTCGTGGGCGAGAATGAAAATCTCATTGAAGAAAAACGGAGTGCATCGTTATTATCAATATATTCACCTAAATTGCAGTTTATATAAGAGATATTAACATCGTTTTCTGATTTTTCTTTAAACAATATAACTTGTCTGATCGTTTAAGTATATATTTGGCAAGAAAATGAAGCAAAATGGTGTCTCTGAAACGAGTGATAAAATTTCTATGTCCCATTCTATTAAAGGGTACATTTACGTTTGGTTTTTTAAAACTTTGCTTTGAGAAAGCTAAACATAATGTATATTGGCCAGCAATATGCGATAAAACTTTTTTCTTTTTAAATAAATTTACATCAACCACCGTCGATCGTTACTAATATCAGACGGACACACAGTTTGGTGTCTCCATGAAACGAGCAAAGCGGTAGTTTGTGTCTTAATTTTACAAAATTCATCTAGGTTCGTACATTTCAAAACATCAAATGCTAAATGAATTACGAAAAACAAGTTGCATACTTTTATTATCGTGATTAATATTTTCAATAGTCACATATCGCATTAATATGATTAACGAGATGAAAATGTCCATTGATCGTTACATTAATCACTCGTTACTTTTTTTGACACTACAAAACAAATGATGCTGGAAAGCCCACCCTTCACTCAGAAGCCGCATCTCAAGTGTCATCAAACGTTAAAGGTCGAACGGTCTAATTTCGCGGGCGTTTTAAGAAATGTGATTGGTTATATGTATAAAATATCGACTTTTTTCGATCGTTACAAGTTGGACGCGAAAGACAGTGTGTAAATATCTCGGTGATTTACTCGCAACGTCTTTGGGATACACGTCTAATATTTTGATATGTGTATTTGATTATGTCATAGATGATACTGGGGAAATCAATAAAGACACAGCCTTGATTTGTTATTCGATTTAAATTGTTCCTCAAGTACAGTTGCAGGACACGATGGAAACGAGCGTCTTATACTTTTTCAAATGCATTTTTATTCCTGGTTACATGGAAATTATGTTCAAAAATGTTTGTGAAACAAAGTACTATCTTCCCTTTGAGATTTTCAGTCATTATTTTATATTTTATTGTAGTGTAAGATATTCTAAATGTACGGCGAATAACACACCCATCCCTTTGTCCCATTTTCAGTGCTATTTTTTTTAACATTTTTACAGAAAAATGTTTCATAATCAAAGTTTGCCATAGAAATCTTTTCTATGTTTTATATTTACTTATCTCTCCTATATATCCTTCTTTGAATAGTGTAGGTTGTTTGGGGTAAAAATAAATGTGTTAAAAGAAAAATAAGTTTATATAGACCGACCCCAATTTTCACCAGTACTGTGGAATCACCCAAATACAATTTGTTATTTTGAAGATTTTGCATTTGATTGCTAGAAGATATTATCATAGCTTTTGTTTTTTCTGGGTTTGGTACCATTGCATTTCTGCTACACCAATCATTAATAATATTTAGGCTGTTTTGCAGTAATTTACATACTTCATTAACTGACTTGCCAGTAACACTTACTGTTGTGTCATCGGCAAATAAATCAGCAGAGGAAGCATCCAGATGTAAGGGTAGATCATTTATATATAGTAGAAAAAGAATCGGTCCCAAGACAGAGCCTTGAGGTACTCCACATGTTATATCTTGAGAAGAAGACAATTTGCCTCCAACAGATACTTTCTGTGTTCTATTTGAGAGATAAGATTTGAACCAAGATAAAGTTACATTTGTTATGTTATATTTGGTCATTTTTTGAAAAAGCAGAGAATGATTTATCAGATCAAAAGCTTTTGTTAAATCAAGGAAGACAGTACCCACAATCTCTTTATTGTTAATGGCATCAATCCAAGAGTCAATGATAGCTGTGAGAGCTGTCTCACATGAGTGATTAGTTCTAAACCCAGACTGATTTTTGTGAAGAAGTGAATTCTCTTCAAGGAATGTTTTCAGATTATCACTTACATGACGCTCTAAAATTTTAGATAAAATCGGTAAAATTGAGATTGGACGATAGTTGCTTACATCAGACTTCACACCTTTTTTATGTATTGGTACAACTTTAGCCTGTTTAAAGAGGGAGGGAAATTGACTTTTTCTTATACTTTCGTTAAAGATATATGAAATTGGTTTGGCTATGATTTTGGCACTAAGTTTTAAGAATTTTGGTCCAATGCCATCAAGACCAGTGGACTTATTTATGTCTAAGTTTTGAAGCTGTTTTAGAATGAAATCTTCTTTAATTGTTGGAATAATGAAATTGTTCAATATGGTTGTTCTTTGCATAAATGCAGAATTAAAATCTTCTGTAAGACTAACATCAGTGTTATTACAAGAATGCAATACACTGGAAAAATAAGAATTAAATAAATCCGCTTGAGTTTGGGCATCATCTGTAGGAATGCCTTGCTGGTCTATAATACAATTAGATTGGTGTGTTTGTGATTTTCCTGATAAATCTTTGAGATTTTTCCAAAGTTTCTTTGGGTTTCTTTTATTATTATTTATTGCATTATCATAAAATGATTTTTTTGCTTGAGATATCAAGCCTTTGGTTTTATTGCTCCAATGCCTATATAGCACTTTATCATTCGATGATTTTGCTCTATCACGTTTTTGAGAGGCATGTCTAATTTCTTCATTGTACCAGTCAGGGAGATAAATGTGTTTAACACGTTTTTGTTTCAGGGGAGCATGCTGATTTAAAATGTCATTGAATAATGAAATAAAGCAATCTAAACAGTCATCAATATCATCATAAATTTCAATCAGGGACCAAGGTTGATTTTCAAGGTCTCTAATGAAATTCTGGGGATCAAAATGCTTTCCCATACAGTGGTGTTTCAGACTGGTTCAATTTGAAAGGACTATAGATATCAGATTTATTTCTTAACCCATTACCAAACGGCAAAATTTTAGACTAGTCCAAGTTTTAAGATGATGCAGCCGATACTTTCAAGTGAACGGAAATTTACAATTTTTGGTCTTTTTACATAGAAAACATAGTGAAAAATGAAGAAATTGCTTGTCACAAGCAATTTCTTCATTTTTCACGATATTTTCCATAGCCATTATCTTGTAGGGAGTCAGAAGGAGTCACTGTGAGGTAATGGGTTAAAACATGTTCTTCTCTATCCTAGTATGATAGCTTATTGAGTAAGATCCTTCTTGTTCTTTTTGCAGCCATTGCAGTTGCATCAGGTCCTTATATTTACATCTACAAAAACTTGCGTCCATATTTCAAGTTTACCCTGCCACCATTAGAAGTGAATTCTGTTGAGGAGGATCTTTGGAACCAAGTCAGAGATGTAAGCGAACAAAATTGACAAAAGACTAGCCACTTCCATACTATGTTACTTTCCTAGAGTCGTCGATCAAATCTTCTGAAAAGCTTTAACCTGGTTGCTAACATATCAAGTTTATATACTAATACAGTAGTTAAGAACTTTATGAGATAGAGCCTAATTATTTTTCTCTTGCTAAGACATATATTTCATCAAAGTAATTTAATAATACCAATTAAAATGAAACATGTAAATCAATGTCTTTGTTTTTAATGCATTCCTGGTGATGCTTTTTGATGCCCCACAATAAAAGGCTCTTGAAAATACTGGGGAAAACGAAGTATTTAGATATGACAAGAAATTTCTTCAATTCCCACAGTGCTTTTTACTAAGGAAGATAAAAAATGTAAAATCTCATTTACTTGAAATTGTCATCTGCAACATGTTGTTTCAAATTTTAAGATTTTTCATTCTGGTAATGGGTTAGCTTAAGCACTTCACATAATTATAATGGTGTTTAGACATATGAAGATGCATCCTTTTGTACTAAGGCTTATCTCGTTTGTATGTATTAACCCATTACCACACAGTAACTCTTTGACATCCTACAAGATAATGGCTTTGGAAAACATTGTGGAAAAACAAGAAATTGCTTGTGACAATATTTTCTACACAAAAAGACTAAAAAATGAAGAAAAAAAACATTCAGTTTGAATTGTCGTCTGCACCATCTTTGAATTTGGAGCACCGGAAATTTTATTGTTTGTATGTATTTATTTCCTTTCAGGATAAAATCAATGTGTTCGTGTTAAGGGATATGCTAGAAGGAATGAGGTATGTTGATTAATAATCCTTTCCCAAAATGGCAAATTTGAAAAAAAAGCTTCTACAGATGACAAAATGGATATTCAACAAGGTTGGATTTGTGTACAATACAGCTTAGAAAATATCTAGGCAAAAGGAGAAAGTGTTGGTTATCAGCACTTTCTTCTTTTGCCTCAATGTTCTCCCAAGCCTTATCTAATAGGGACGTCAAAACCAGGTCTTGTTTTGGAAAGGGTAAACCCTTTTCCACATAATGACGTCTTTTGACACCCTATGAGATGAAGGTTGTAGAAAACATTGTGGCAAATGTAGAAATAATTATTGCTTTTAATGTTGTTGACTTATGACCATTTGTTTGTCCGTTCTCAACGATACATGGTGATATTTGACGTTTTCCAACAGATTAACGCTCGGCCTCATTCTGAAAGGTTCATTGGCTTCTTAACCCTTTCCCAAACAAGACCTGATTTTGGCATCTCTTAAAGCAAAGGCTTGAGAAAACATTGAGGCAAAAGAAGAAAATGCTGATAATCAGCATTTTCTCCTTTTGTCCCAATATTTTCCCTGCTTTATTGTACACAAATCCTATCAATATGGATTTTGTTGTTTACAGACGCTGTGATATGAGACCATCCTAAGATTTTGTTGTTTGGGAAAGGGTTAAGCGACAATAATATCAATCCCCTTCTTTGTCTTGCCTTCTCTCCCAATCTCAATCTTGCAGAGCGTGTTTGTGACCACTTTAGGAAGTGCAGTGTTTGGCAGTTGATGTCATTTTGGAAACCGGAAGCAGCCCATAAATCCTCATAAATCCTCATCAATCCTCTAATGGACAAAAGGCAGGCCATCCTCCAATAACATATACAGTGTGTAATAACAATACAAATATATGGCTCAGAATCACTGCAATTCCCCAAGCTTGGCAAAGAAAGCAGTTTGGTAAAAGGAGATATTGGTCATCTTCTCTATTTGAGATGTCAAAGCCAAGTCTTTGTTTTAATTAGCCCAATAATGCATAGTGACACATTTTGACTTCCTCACAAGAAAAGGCTTGGGAAAACATTGTGGAAAATGAAGAAATTGCTTGTGACAATATTTCCTACCCAATAAGACACCAAAAATTTAAACTTCATTCATTTGAAATTGTCTTCTGCACCATTAGTCCATTTGACGCTGCTATATGCCCTATATGACAACCTTGCAATGTCGAGTACAATGAAGTTTTATTTTTTCTTTGCATTGTATATGTGCTCTAGAGCAGATCTAGCTTGGTTGCCAGAATGGCAACCTTGGGCAACTCCCACAATTCGCAAAAATCCAAGATGGCCGCCAAACGCAGCTGGAAAAATCAACTTTTTGACAAATTGTCCTAAATTGATGCGAAAAATGCCTATTTAGGGGTTCTTTGGTGTGCTGAATCTAATTCCATTGATAAAAATAAGATTCAGATAACAAAAGTATGCTAAAATAGAGATGGCTGCCGGACGCCATCTTGAAAATCACATTTTTTGTACGTTATTTTACTTGGCCAATAGAATTCATGTATTTAAACACACTTGATAAGGTAAATCTACTTTATTTCTAAAATTCGCGCATTGATTTATCTGGTGTACATAAAATTCCGGCATGGCCGCCAGACGTCCTATTGAAAATGATAGCTGGCTTAATTCACTTATTACTATCTATTTCTACTTGTAGAAAATGCGGCTAAAGTGTGATATTTGTGTATCATTCCTCTATTCATTTAATAACCCATTTTGATATTTATTTGGATTTTACATTGATCTACAGTGTTTATCAATTGGGAAATGGCCACAAGATGGCATATTGAAAGTGACAATAAATACTGGTACTAAATCAGGGTGGATCATCACGTGATCAAAATGGGTACATACACGTACGCAAGATGGCGGAAAATTAGCGATTTTCGGTAGATTTCCCTAAATTGGTAAGTATTGCTCCATTCGTTTGACTTACCATATAGCGCAGTCTATGCGCATTTCCGAGCGCTTTTCAGTGATGTCTGTCTCGTCTCTAGGCTTCATGTAGTTTCTGAGATACCCTCGAGGTTTTGAGCCGAATCGGAACGATTTTCGAGGGAAATTGAATATGGTACGTTACACGTTCCCCGGTTTTTCCATCAAAAATAGCGTTTTCTCTCAAAAAATCATACTTGTTTCGATTCAATACTAAGGTCCTTCATGTGCAACAATCATACGCACTTTGCTTCAGCCTGTTCTTTCTTAAATTCGCGAAAAACGGGGAAATTGTAGAAACGGTACATGATACGCAACACGTGATGGTCATTTGCAATTATGGTACGCAACACGTAAATATACATAGTAAAAAAAGTTTAGCAACAAAATGTAAATATCTTTAGTAGCCAAAACATTTTTGTTTTAACATAAAATCAAACGTTTACACGATATATTATAGCTAGAAAACACAAACAAATGAATTTTATACCGCCATCGCGTGCGTCTTGCATTCCAGGTGCGCATTTCCGGTTTTCATGTCTGCCATGGTATTCATGTGTTTGGAGCATAATTCTAGAAAACATTTAGGTGTGAACATACTCGTCTTTGCCCAGAATGAAAAAGGCCACTAAAAAGACTTTTCTGCAACGCTGTTTGACTACGTCATGGACTTACGTTAGAAGGACGTTATATCGCTTATGTGTTCCTACGTGGCGGAACCGGCGATAAAGATGTCTTTTAAAATTTTACGTATCTCAAAGCATGAGTAACTGTTTGAGGATGCTTTATGAGCCAATGTTTGTGGTTTGAGATAGTCCCGGTCAAGGACGTCGGAGAAAAACGCCACGAGACAATGACCGTCATAATTTCGTAACGTCAAGGCAAAGATGTTCCATATTCTCACCAAACCTTTGAGTGGCTTCAACAGTAATACCAAAATAGAGTATCCTCATTTACCATCCATGATCGTCTCCACAGACGAATGGTTACTAGACGTTGACTATACGTTGTAATTTCCCTGACGCTACACCATGAACGTACCAGACCTTACTGGCACAGAGTCCTAAATGCTGTAAGCTTAAACAACGTTGATTTTCTCCCATTACCACCATTCTGCTTGATTTATCACCAATAGAGCTCATATGGCGCATTTAGGGGAAGACGTGAACGTGATCCTTATGACGCGAATGACGTTCAGTCTCTTGATAAAGTAGTGAATGTTGATACTGGGTACAAACTTTTTAAGTGGATTAGAAAACGTTTCCATGCTGTTCTTGCTAAAAATGGCCTCATAACCGATATCGAATTTTATTGTGACTTCTTGTTTTGACCCACCTCACCTACGTTAAGACACTGTTTCTCAGACAGTATTTAACGTTTCCACAAAGCAACCTTTGAATGTTGTGTGTGAATGCATATGCCAAAATATATATAATGGTGGTGAGAATAAATATCACAGAAAATATATGTTTTCAAACAACAAAGTCATTGTTGCTAAACTTTTTTTACATGGTATATTTCAAATCCAACAGCTACAAAGTTTTATGAATTTCCCACACCAGTCGTGACGAAGTACAAGGTATCATCCATACTTGATTAAGTTACAAGAATATACTAGTAGAACTTAATACTATCCATTAACCAGAACGATTAAATTCATAAATAAAAAGAGTGTGCAGTATGTTTCATAATGCACGATGATTTTTCAACTGAATGTGCCTTTAGACCAATAATTATTTCCCATGAAATCCTGTTACTGCCATCCACCTTTCTACCTACAAGAAAAGTCGAAATTAGTGTGACACTCTTTCTAGAAAATTTGAGACCTAGAAATATTGAACTTTGTCACACTAATTCTGACAATAGTCGGGCGCAAAACTTCAACTTTTCTACCTAAAGAACTTTCTAGAAAAGTCAAAATCTGTGTGACTCGCGTCAATTGTTATATTATTCTATGTATCAAGTTTATAAAAGTTGAAATCAATGTGATTAACTTCCACTACTCTAGCAAAATGGTAAGGTAGAAAAAGTTTTTCCCTGACAATTGACTGTAGTTACTGTGACAAGCTTCGTTATTTCTACTTACTATGTCCCAATTTTGCTAGAAAAGTTTATATAACTGTAACTAAATTTTCTAAAAAAAAAAAAGAAAGAAAAAAAAAAGGTAGACGAGTAGAAAAATCAAATTTTGTCATACTTACTTCTGGCTATTCTTTCAAGAAAAAAAATTATCTTTTCTGGTTTTCTAGGTAACTTTTTCCCAGAAAAAGTATATTAGTCGACATTTCATGTTTTATTTGTAGAAAAGTGGATTGCTGAAATAGAATTCCATAACCTATTTTTAGCTCACCTGAGCACGAAGTGCTCAAGGTGAGCTATTGTGGTCACTTTTTGTCCGTCGTCCGTCTGTCCGTCTGTCCGTCTGTCCGTCTGTCCGTCCGTCCGTCCACAATTTCGTGTTAACACTCTAGCATCTACAAATATAAGCCAATCTTGACCAAACCTGGTCAAAACATGTATGACCATAAGATCTCGGATGAGTTCGATTATGGGTCAGATCGAACCAGAAAGTCCGGAGTTATCTGCCCTTGAATGCGAAAAATAGCTAGTTTTGACATTGTTAACACTCTAGTATCTACAATTATTTATCAATCAAAACAAAACTTTGACACAATGTTGGTGACCATAAGATCTCGGATGAGTTTGATTTTCAGTCTGATCAGACCAGAAGGTCTTGAGTTATGTGCCCTTGAAATTGACAAAATTGACATTTTCGACTGTTTTCGACTTTGTTTACACTCTAACTTCTACAAATACTGACCAATCAAGACAAAACTTTGAGACAATGTTAGGAACCATAAGATCTTGTATGAGTATGATTTTCAGATTGATCGGATCAATAAGTCATGAGTTAAACGCCCTTGAATTTGACAAAATTGCCGTTTTCGACTGTTTTTGACTTTGTTTACACTCTAGCATCTACAATTATTGACCAATCAAGACAAAACTTGATCACAATCTTAGGGACTATAAGATCATGTATGAGTTTGATTTTCAGATTGATCAGATCAAAAGGTCATGAGTTAAACGCCCTTGAATTTGACAAAATTCCCGTTTTTGAATGTTTACGACTTTGTTTACACTTTAGAATCTACAATTATTGACCTATTAAGATGAAACTTTGACACAATGTTGGTGACCATAATTTCTTGGATGAGCTTGAACTTCAGTCTCGTCAGACTAGAAAGTCATGAGTTATATGCCCTTGAATTTGACAAAATTGATGTTTTCGATTGTTTCGGACTTTGTTTACACTTTAGCATCTACAATAATTGTTGACCAATCAAGAAGAAATTTGGACACAATGTTGCTGAACATAAGATCTTGCACCAGTTTGAATTAGCTTAATTAGAGTAGAATTTGCTGAGTTTGCTGAGCCCTTCAAATTGACAAATTTGCCGTTTTCGACTGTTTTTACTCTAACAACCACAAATAGCGACAAACCGAGACAAAATTTGGACGCAATGTTGTTAACCATAAGTTTGTTTTCAGTCTTAAAGTCACAAGTAATTGATTTGAACAAATCTGTGGCTCATATCATCTTGGTTCAGGTGAGCGATATAGGACCATCATGGTCCTCTTGTTTTACATATACGATTGTAACATTCGTCATTCGTTTATCATTACAGAACCATGGGGAAAACAAAGTCGATGCTCTCTCTTGGCAAGAAACCATGGACAGTGAAGAGAGTTAAGGCCGTCCATGTGCTGCAATGCCAACAAGACAATAATTCCAACAACAGAGTCTACAAGATGGGCACTATCTAGACCAAATTATGTTGATTAAATAAATTACCTCTTATTTTGTTAGAAAGATCAATGATAAGTTGAATCAGAAAAAGCTCTCACCAATTAATGATTCAGAAAGAAAAAACATCTTCAAATACCCAAGGTCTAGAGAATATATCCAATCTGTAATGCAACAATTGAAACTGAATTCTACTTCGTATTGAATTGTAGAAATTACATTAATTACAGGCCCGTAGGAACAGGGGTGCTCAAATTTTCCTTATTTTACACTGAAAATTTATGGAAAATTCAATTTAGCCCCCTCCAATATTCAGACAAAAGGGATTGAGCCCACCCAATATGAAATTGCTTCCTACGGGCCTGTAATTAAGGAAGTACGGACCTACTTTTAGTAAGGGAAATTATTTACGTTATTTTTTACCTACTTGAAAAGTGTACTTTTGTGCAATATAGCGTAGCAATTGTTCTAGGCAAAAGCACAAAATGTGATTATCTGCATTTTCTTTTGGATCAATGTTTTTCCAATGCCTTTTTACAGGTTCTGTTTGGGAAAGGGATACATTTGTCATATTGATTTCGTCTTAATTGTATTGGTGAAAATGTGTTTGTATTTGTATTGACTTTGTTGTGATCCGATGGGTCCATACAAGGATGCCATTTTATTATAATTATAGTCCTTTAAGAGGCAAATACATCAAGGCAATACTGTTGACAATTACAAAGAAATAAATATTATGTGTAATGAGCCCCGCAACTATACCGCCCTCGGAGAGCCGAGGTTATTGTTGATCAGTTTGATTGTGAGTAACGTTGGATGCTTGTTGACGTGTATGGGGTTGGTATCGAAGTTGGGGTTATTTGGGGTTATTTTCAACAGTGTTGGTAGTGTATAGATCTAATATGATTTAGATTATTGATATTCTAGATATGCATTTATATTTTTCAACCAGCCTAAAATGGGAGTCACGTGGGCACGAGTTTACCTATAAATAGACATCGAGTCGTGAGCCATGAAGAAAGGTTACGGTATATTTCAATACATGTAAATAGGGAGGAGCGACTATTTTCCACTGAATAAAAGCGACCAATGACATGTATTGCGTGCTGTCCGCGATGCCGTGTGAGTTCAGTAGCTTTATCCAGATAGTACTTCGTCGATTTATTACAGGGATACATGTTCGAGTCACATATTTTTATAATTCAAAATCCCTCTTACCCCGTCAATTTAGACTCGCTGATCTTTGATCATTCACAGGTCGCTGTCTATCTATATTTCAATCTAATTCAAACAATTAACTCACGTGCACAATATAAACGGTACAAATCAAAACAGATGATTGGTTATGAAGTAGTAAACGAAGGTTTACGCCACTCCAAATTAAGGCTGGGTAAATAGTTATTGCACTGTTGTGTTTATATGGACAAACTACGTTTCGTAACCGAGTTATTGTATTTTTTAGTAAGTTGCTTTACCCACGAGGAATGAGCTAACATGCGAATCGCTAACGGGCTTGGTTGTCCTTGGTTTTTATATCGCATGTGGAACTTCCGGTTAAAACAAAACAAGATCAGTTTCTCTGCAAATATTGAAATATGAAAGGGAGTTTTACATAAAATGTCTTAATGCAATCCTATGAATCCGAAATTCTTGAAAACGTATGTATGAGTGTTTTGCTTGCGCTTGCAGAAATGCGTGAAAAAATGTATACATATAGCCTAGCCTACCTTCGGAACAAATCGGTCCCATTTCAATATTGAGTAGGCCTAGCTCTTTCTTTTTGAATATATATTTATCAAATTTGTCCCAATGGGCTCAGTCTGAAAACGTTATCAACAGAAGTATTAGGTCCCACCCTGAATTCATACTTACTGTCTGCGCAATTAAGAAACAAGATCGACCATTGCCATTGAATACACGATTTTAAGCTTACAAATGACTAGCAAAGGCAAATTTATGAGTATCTTTTTAAACACGACAATACAGAAATTCTGTACATTTCCCAAAGGCAGATTGAATTTACCTGCCCTCGTGTTCAAGTTTATTTGTATGTCCGGTTAGTCTGCGCATGTCACTGTGCGTAGTTTATTTACACAGTGACGTCATTTGGTGAAGTGATGACGTTTGTAAAGTAAAATGTGACTGAGTTTTCGTCTTGTTTACTTTGGGTGTTGAATTTCTACATTTCATCGTAAGGCTAGACTTTTTTTTAGATTAGGCCTACTAAGCCTATATGAGGAGAATTTGTGCCGTATTTTATTACATAGATCTAGGCCTACTTACTTAGTTTTCAAGTCTTTGCAGAAGAGAAAAATGTGGAGACCGGGGTTCCCATGAAAAATAGTCACATGAATACCGATGAGTAAACTGTAAAATTGTGTTCCGAGAGTACGTTTTGTAGTTAATGTTGGATTTGAAATATTAACGTGTTGAGTACCATAATTGCAAATGCTCATCACGTGTTGCGTATCATGTACGTGTTCCGTACCGTTTCTACAATTTCCCCGTTTTTCGTGAATTTAAGAAAGAATAGGCTGAAGCAAAGTACGTATGATTGTTGCACATGAAGGACCTTAGTATTGAATCAAAACAAGTATGATTTTTTGAGAGAAAACGCTATTTTTGATGAAAAAACCGGGGAACGTGTAACGTACCATATTCAATTTCCCTCGAAAATCGTTCCGATTCGGCTCAAAACCTCGAGGGTATCTCAGA
Organism: Fragum sueziense; assembly: GCA_963680895.1. Classification (NCBI taxonomy): domain Eukaryota; kingdom Metazoa; phylum Mollusca; class Bivalvia; order Cardiida; family Cardiidae; genus Fragum; species Fragum sueziense. The sequence continues at coordinate 62,978,675 of OY804593.1, forward strand.
AACTACATGAAGCCTAGAGACGAGACAGACATCACTGAAAAGCGCTCGGAAATGCGCATAGACTGCGCTATATGGTAAGTCAAACGAATGGAGCAGTACTTACCAATTTAGGGAAATCTACCGAAAATCGCTAATTTTCCGCCATTTTGCGTACGTGTATGTACCCATTTTGATCACGTGATGATCCACCCTGTAAATATTACAAAGGGAAATAATTACCATGTACTTTATTTTGGTATTTCAATTCTTACAAATTCCAGATTTCTTCAAAACATTATATTACTCTATTGTAAACATCTCTATAAATCTGAGAGTCTTGGAGCATTTTCGAAACTTTTACAGATGATATGATTAAAACAGTTTTATTATTTCAAAAGACGACCATCCCCTCTGTGTAATGATATACACAGTTCTGACATTGAATAATAAAAGTTGCCAGTGTGGGTTAAAGTACCATTATGAATTTATATCATTAATTCCTATGGTTTCTTCCTAATTTTGAAGACGTGATCCCATGATCTACATCCAAATATAGAATGTAAACATCACCCAAATCGCAAATAGAACGTTGGCTCGTAAAGCAGAATTTTCATTTCGGAATTCTTACATGTTAATCTTACACACAGATCCGATCTACGAAATGTATGTAGCTTAAGAGGAATTATTATGTACAGTCAGCATTGAATGTAGATATCATGTATGTGATCATTCAGCACCATTACAATATACTGAATTAATAGAAATAAAAAAAAACAAAAAACGAAAAAAGCCATGTTTGATCAAACTGTTAATACCGGTTTATAGTTGGTCTTGGAGATATACTGTTTACAAGAAACTTTACTCGATGAAAAAGACAAAAACAATAAATTAAGAATGTTGAAAGTAACAAGCATTTGATAACCTGGGTAAGATACCACCAAAAGCATTAATTTTAAAGAAAGAGTATGCAAATGTTTCCCTACCTACAAGACATCTATATACATTCACAGAGAAACCCTGTCTATTTTTTCATTGTATCGGGATACCTTATACTAAAGGTTGTCCATGTACATTTATTGGGAATAGAACAGAAACGGCAAGATACAACTCAACTTGTTTAAAATTGAACGATTTTACATTCTCTGATTCCGAGGCACTTCTGCATCTGATTCTGAATGTTTTTTGCCTTTCAAATCACATCGAATATATTAGTATATGTTATTAGAATATTTTTGCTCGTATGACTTTTCAATAATTTTCCAAAAGTATTTTTCTTTTGTCAGACACCATATTTCGGAAAATTTCTTCAGCAATGTTTGAATTTAAACTGTATGTTCATTGCAAATACAATGTCAATTCAGTTATTGCTAGAATTGATCTAAATCTATACTCTCACTGTTTTAATGCATTTTGTACATCAACTATGTATTGTGTATACTTAAAGTCTTCAAGCAATAAGTCTTTATGATTCTTTTAAATAAGATATACCATATATCAGCAAGAAGAAAACAACAACAAATTAAAACTAACGGAATGAGACGCAGTTCTCTCATTAAAAATCATGTAAAATGGTAATGCTTCTTATTCTTGTTTACAGATCCATCTTACGGAATGGCTTAGTCAGAAAGTCTAAAAAATGACATGCATGTACTTCATGCGTATGCAAATGACATTGATTTCTCAAAATGAAATAATAATATGCTAAAATCCCACACTGTCTTAAATATATTGTGTATATATAAACTTTTCAAAATGTTTCGTTATTCGGGTAAACGAGTTGAAACAGAATTGGACAACTTTCTTGCAGTTATGTACTTGCACATCTATTCCATGCTGTTGGAGCTACCTAGGGCTACCATTGCTTTACATGAAGATACATCCACGACTATACTGTTTCCTGTTGTTAAATCGTTCATGGCTGTAGTATGACAAGACTAAGCATTACATTATGTATGGCACTCAAAGGGTTGTAGTGTTTACCATGATCACTTGGGTTTTTATTCATAAGTTTTAAATTGTAAAGGAATGAAAGCCGAAAAGATCAGCTCCCAAAGGAACTTTAGCCCATCAATCACGATTTTTCTATTACGACTCATTAAGATATTCACAAGGAAAATAATTTCTAAAATATAAATATTGGAACACTTTTAATGATATGTTTTCTTCTAGCAGGACAGTCACCTTTAATTTCTATTTAATATCCATGAATTTATATAATTTTTGTAATTATGTAGATAAAATGCTTATAACTGTACCGAAACTGAATTATTGCAAAATGCCAAAGATGTCTATCTTTAGTCAGCAGCAACAACTGAAACTTTACATTTCAACATGGTAACTGGTGGCCATAATTGAATAAAATCACAGTAACATACAGACATAGATCAAGCCTACAGCTAAAACATCGCCTTCATTAGCAATAATTATGACAACTGGTAGCCTATGTATAACATTCTATTTATTGATCTAGTTCTAGTCCTATACATAATTGTGTATCAGAATCTGCTTTTCCAAAGCAAAAAACTTCAAACCTAGATAACAATACCCCAAAACAGCACCTAACAATATGTTACAGTATTTGAATTTTCCACTAAGTGCACTTATAAACAAAACTTTTAGAGTCATTAAATTCATTGAAATTGAAGAAACTAACACAGGTTAATAGATGTTATATCATTGTTGGCGAAAAGAGCAGATGTTTAGGCATTTGATGTCATACTTCGAAAAACTGCCTGAAAATTTGCTCTTTATGCCAAGATGGCAACTGGTTGCCATATCTGTTACTATCATTTATATGAGAACAGTAACGAAATATGTAATGTCCAAATTTAGTCCAAATGTGTTATAAATAAGTAAAGAGATTTAATAACACGTAAATATCGAAATTTGACAGCAATTTGTACCAGTATTTCAACCAATAATTATTTTCAATGAAGCATGTTGCTGCCATTTCTGAATTCTATGTATACAAAGATGGTATAAAACAGAAACGGAGAAATAAAAATATGAAGAAATGAGAAGTAAAGTAAATTTGGCTTACCAAGTATTCTGAAAATGTGCCATTTAAAGACCGTATAAAACTAACGTAGAAAAAATGTGATTTTCAAGATGGCATCCAGCAGCCATCTATGATTAAATACTTTTCTGATATCCATATGCTATATTTATCACCAGATTTGAATTCAGCATACCCAAAAACCCCTAAGTAGACATTTTTCGCATCAATTTTGGACAATTTGAAAAAAAGTTGATTTTTCCAGCTGCGTTTGGCGGCCATCTTGGATTTTTGCAAATTGTGGGAGTTGCCCAAGGTTGCCATTCTGGCAACCAAGCTAGATCTGCTCTAGAACACCTATACAATGCAAAGAAAAAATAAAACTTCATTGTACTCGACATTGCAAGGTTCCGAAATTTTCAAATGGACTACATCTTTGAATTTGGACAAGCTTAAGATTTTGTTGTCAGGTAATGGTTTATTCCCCCCCCCCCCCCACCCCCCCACCCCCCACCCCTAAAAAAAGGAAAAGTAAATTATCCCTTTCTTAAACTGTCAAAACTTACTTTGTTTCTATTTGAAAGCTTTACCTGGTGACAGAATGAATGTAGGGAGGGATTTGATATGTGCAAATTTTAACATATAAAAGATTGAGGCAAAAGGGGAAAATGCTGATGATCAGCATTTTCTTCTTTTGTCTCAATGTTTTTCATAGCTTTTCTTATAAGGGACATCAAAACCAAGTCTTGATTTGGATATGGTTAATCCTTTCCCAAACAAGATGTGGTATTGATGTCTCTTATGGAAAAGGCTTGGGAAAACATTGAGACAAAAGAAAAAACTGCTGATAACCAGCAGTTTCTCCTTTTGTTTCAATATTTTCTGTGCAATATTGTACACAAATCCCTTCCTTTTTAACATCAATCTTGTTGTCTAGAGCAGATTTTAAAAAGGACCACCCTAAGATTTTGTCGTTTGGTAAAGGGTAAAGCTTATACCATATTTGTTTGTATCTATCCCTGTAGAACAGATGGTACAACATTAACAGTGAGATCTCTACGCTACCTTCAACTTACAGACACCAACGATATGGCGTCTTTCTGTGAAGTGTACAAACACACACCTCTAAAACGACAGACAGTGATTACTTGTCTAGGAACGTTGAAGAAATCCATGTCGGATGAAGACGCTATAAGTTGTCTAGTTTTAGGAACGGAAGATAAATCAATCTATGTGTTAGACCCTGAGGCTTTTACTGTTTTAGCTACGGTGAGTCAAGTTTTACACATGTTGGTCAGGATTTAGATGTGAAGATGAAGACGCTATAAGTTGTCTAGTTTTAGGAACGGAAGATAAATCAATCTATGTGTTAGACCCTGAGGCTTTTACTGTTTTAGCTACGGTGAGTCAAGTTTTACACATGTTGGTCAGGATTTAGATGTGAAGATGAAGACGCTATAAGTTGTCTAGTTTTAGGAACGGAAGATAAATCAATCTATGTGTTAGACCCTGAGGCTTTTACTGTTTTAGCTACGGTGAGTCAAGTTTTACACATGTTGGTCAGGATTTAGATGTGAAGATGAAGACGCTATAAGTTGTCTAGTTTTAGGAACGGAAGATAAATCAATCTATGTGTTAGACCCTGAGGCTTTTACTGTTTTAGCTACGGTGAGTCAAGTTTTACACATGTTGGTCAGGATTTAGATGTGAAGATGAAGACGCTATAAGTTGTCTAGTTTTAGGAACGGAAGATAAATCTATCTATGTGTTAGACCCTGAGGCTTTTACTGTTTTAGCTACGGTGAGTCAAGTTTTACACTTGTTGGTCAGGATTTAGATGTGAAGATGAAGACGCTATAAGTTGTCTAGTTTTAGGAACGGAAGATAAATCTATCTATATGTGTTAGACGCTGAGGCTTTTACTGTTTTAGCTACGGTGAGTCAAGTTTTACACATGTTGGTCAGGATTTAGATGTGAAGATGAAAACGCTATAAGTTGTCTAGTTTTAGGAACGGAAGATAAATCTATCTATATGTGTTAGACCCTGAGGCTTTTACTGTTCTTGCTACAGTGAGTCAAGTTTTACACATGTTGGTCAGGATTTAGATGTGAAGATGAAGACGCTATAAGTTGTCTAGTTTTAGGAACGGAAGATAAATCTATCTATATGTGTTAGACGCTGAGGCTTTTACTGTTCTTGCTACGGTGAGTCAAGTTTTACACATGTTGGTCATGATTTAGATGTGAAGATGAAGACGATATAAGTTGTCTAGTTTTAGGAACGGAAGATAAATCTATCTATGTGTTAGACCCTGAGGCTTTTACTGTTTTAGCTATGGTGAGTTAAGTTTTACACATGTTGGTCAGGATTTAGATGTGAAGATGAAGACGATATAAGTTGTCTAGTTTTAGGAACGGAAGATAAATCTATCTATGTGTTAGACCCTGAGGCTTTTACTGTTCTTGCTACGGTGAGTTAAATGATAACTGAGTTAATTGTCACACCTGAAATTAGATTCATGAGCAGGCAGTCTAGTTTTAGGAACAGAAGATAAATCTATCTATGTGTTAGACCCTGAGGCTTTTACTGTTCTTGCTATGGTGAAACAAAGTCTAAAATAGTTTTCAAACGATTTTGAAAAAAAATATTTCTAAAGCCTATATATTGTAGATCACTACCATTTGACGAATAAGGGAAATATTTCAGTCATTCAAACTTTGAGTTTTCTTTGAATAATATTTCATTTAATTGAGATTTTACATGCAAATTTCTATATCTCCACTTCAACTAAAGGTGTTTTAAGAAAAGCAACAAAATGCTGCTAATCAGCATTGTCTCCTTTTAGCTTAATATATTGTCTGAAGCTATTTTGTACACAAATCCTGTTTCATCAACATTAATTTTGATGTTTGAAAGTTGCTACACCTCTCAAACTGAACCGAACCCCCTACAAATTTATTCGTTTTTGAGAGAGATTAATCAGAATTATGACGCTTGATCAGCATAGGATATTTTTCACCAACATTTACTTGGAATGGTTGAGTGCTCTTTTAACTGTTCATTAAGGTTTGGAAAAAAATTGAAAAATTGAGAGATTATCAGCAAATAAAATTTTCTTGCATATCCGAACTTAGATAACAGTTACATTATAAATACATTTTCTATTTACAGATGAATTTACCCAGTGTGCCTGTGTTTCTAAGCGTAACAGGAATGTATGATGTAGAGTACAGAATTGTGGTGGCTTGTAGAAATGGATGTATTTATACACTAAAAAGGTAGGTACTGTACATTGAATGCAATGTCATTTTTAGCTCAACTGGCCTTTCAGGCCAGTGGGCTATTGTCATAGCAGTGTGTTCGTCGTGTGTACGTCTGTGCGTCCGTTCATAAAATTTTTCTTTAGAAATCTTCTTCTCAAAAACTACTGGATGGATTTCAACCAAACTTCACAGGAATGATCCTTGGGTGACTCTCTCTCAGATTTATTCAAAGAATTTGGATTCAACTAGAATAACTTGAGTTATCTGCCCTTGAATGTCAAAAATAGCTGGTTTTGACTTTGTTTTTACTCTAAAATCTACAAATATTGACCAATCAAAACAAAACTTGGACAGAATATATATAAGCATTATATCCTGCCTGGGTGTAGTTTTCAGCTTGATCAGAATCTTACATCATGAGTTATGTGCCCTTGAATTTAACAAAATTGCCATTTTCGACTTTGTTTTCACTCTAACAACCACAAATATTAACCATTCAAGATGATACTTGAAAAGAATGTGTAATTTTCAGCATGATCACATAGTTACAATCTGATTTATGTGCCCTTGAAATTGACAAAATTTCAGTTTTCGACACTTTTTTTTACTGTTGCAGCCATGAATATTTGACTAATATAGACAAAATTTAAACAGAATGATGGTGACTAAAAGATCTTTCATGAGTGTAATTTTCAGTTTGATTATATACTCACATACTGAATTATGTGTCCTTGAATTTGGCAAAATCACAGTTTTCAATTTTGTTAGCGCTCTAACATCCCCAAAATATTAGTAAATCATTTACTTTCTTTTTGCATTGACCACATGATTGCTGCTTTTGACTTTTTTCTACATAAGAACCACAAGTATTGAAAAATCTAGTCAAAACTTGGATTGAATATTAAAAGAAATTCAGGCCTGTGGAGCGACTCAACACCTTCAGGTCTTTCTAGTCATGAAAGTTTTATCAGTTTAACACCTGCTGGGTAACCTTTAATTCTTGGTCAATATGCAAATTGTTGGAGACCACAAAATAGGTAGTACATGTAGCTAACTTAATTCCCACACAATGACTTTTTTGACTCCCACAAGATAATTATTACGAAAACATCGTGGAAAATGAAGAAATTGCTTTTGACAAGCAATTTCCTCATTTCCCACAATATTTCTTTCGAGAAAGACCAAAATATGTAAAATTTCATTTACTTGAATAGTTGTCTTCAACACCTTAGGATTTAGACCAGTTTAAAATCAGCCCATGGTATTGGGTTAATTCTCTGAAGTTGAATTCTCACAGACAGAAAAAAATTTGAATATTAGCCTTTTCTTCTTTTAATCAAAATTTTGCAAAATTTTAGTTTGAACACTTTTTATACGCCGCCGGAGGCGGACGTATATTGGCGACATCTTCTCCGTCTGTCCGTCCGTCCGTCCATCCGTCCGTCCGTCCGTCCGTCCATCCGTCCGTCCGTACGTCCGTCCACTTTTCTTGTCAACGCAACTCCTCCTAAGTTTCTGGCTGGATCTTCTTGAAACTTGGTCAATGTTATCACCTCAATTGGTAGATGTGCATGAAGGAAGGATTTAATGGTTCGTTGATTTTTGCCTGAGTTATGCCCCTTAAAAACTTAGTCTCTGGGGCTTATTGAAATTGCAGCCTTGTCAACGCAACTCCTCCTAAGTTTCTAGCTGGATCTTAATGAAACTTGCTCAATGTTATTACCTCAATTGGTAGATGTGCATGAAGGAAGGATTTTTTGGTTCATTGATTTTTGCTAGAGTTATGCCCCTTTAAAACTTAGTCTCTGGGGCTTATTGAAATTGCAGCCTTGTCAACGCAACTCCTCCTAAGTTTATGGCTAGATCTTAATGACACATGGTCAATGTTATCACCTCAATTGGTAGATGTGCATGAAGGAAGGATTTTATGGTTCATTGATTTTTGCCACAGTTATGCCCCCTTAAAACTTAGTCTCTGGGGCTTATTGAAATTGCAGCCTTGTCAACGCAACTCCTCCTAAGTTTATGGCTGGATATTAATGACACTTGGTCAATGTTATCACCTCAATTAGTAGATGTGCATGTAGGAAGGATTTTATGGTTCATTGATTTTTGCCAGAGTTATGCCCCCTTAAAACTTAGTCTCTGGGGCTGATTGAAATTGCAGCCTTGTCAACCCAACTTCTAAGATTCTGATTGGATACTAATGAAACTTGGTGGATGTTATTACCTTAATTGGTAGATGTGCATGAAGTAAGGATTTTATGGTTCATTGATTTTTGCCTGAGTTATGCCCCCTTCAATCTTAGTCTCTGGGGCTTATTGATATTTCAGCCTCGTGAACGCAATTCCTTCCAGGTTTTTGACTGGATATTTATAAAAACCTTTTTGTGAACACAACTTTTTACAGGTTTTTGTGTGAATATTTATAAATCCTTGTCAAAGTCATTTTTTTTGTCTCAAGTTTTATAAGTGGCGGCGTATATTGTGACCGTGGCACTCTTGTTTCAGGGGTGTGACAGATTTTGAGAAGAATTGTATAGAGCTTAGTTCACAGCCTGTAGGGATGGAAAGACTCAACAAAACCATATATGTAGCTTGTATGGACCAAACACTCAAATGTTTTACTTCAAAGGTAAATTTCTGTATTTCAAGCTAAATTTAAACAAGACAGCATGGTGGAAATCAGCAATACTTTCACATATGTATAGACTATTGTTTTTCTATGTTGTCTGTCAAGGTCATGATCACATGTGGATAGCAACATTTTTTAACACTCGTAAAGTTGTTCATTGACAACCAATGGTGATCTCTTTAGATACTAATACTAATTGTATTTCAAGCATATGGGAACTAAATTAGCAAAGATATGTAAAAAAAAAAAGAGTCACTGATTGAGTCGTTCAGCATCTGAGTAAAATCTAGTCGAGATCCATGCTACTGTGGCCTATATTATAACACGTTTCTGTAAAATCCATATATAGCGAAAGAAGAACTACATCAGGTTTTATTTGACAATAAAGACTCTATGTAATTATGCTTTGTGTATGCGTCAAAACGTCACATGGCGTCAAGGTAATGTCAAATGACGTCATCAATGAAGTCACTTAGCCGCCAATGTGTTTCCTACGCGAAAAACTAGATTATGACAGAATTTCCACAAAATAACACATTAAGAATGTGTGTGTTGTTATCTAGAGTGTTATATTGGAGATAATAACAAGGTTAAAGGTCTTTATTTGCTAAATAAAACCTCTGTGCTCTGAACTACATGTTAAGGCAAATAACTCTGCGCTGTGTGCCTTGTATTTTACCTACACATGTAGTCTGTGGCACATAGTTTTTTATTTGGCAAATAAAGACCTCTAAATTTGTTATTATTTCATAAGTAGGTACAAGTATTTTTTCCCTTTTCCCCAAACAAGATCATTTTTTGACATCCTCCAAGTTTGCCATTGGGAAAGAGTTAAGAAGTTTTAAGAGTTCATCAGAGATTTTGATGACACAGTGCATATGTTTGCTTTAAAACAAAAACCTCGTAACTGCAGCTTGTTTCAAGATGCAGTTATGAGGTTTTTATTTAAAAGCAGCAATACGTCATGCTAATCTATTTCTCTTTAGCTCAGCTTAGCACGAAGTGCTGAGGGTGAGCTATTGTGACCGCTCACCGTCCGTCGTCCGTCTGTCCATCCGTCTGTCCATCTGTCTGTCCACAATTTCTAAAAAATCCTCTCCTCCCAAACTTATAGGTCTAGAGTTTTGAAAATTTGTATGTAGTATTGTCTCAATGCCCTCTACCAAAATACTTCAAATTATTGTTCTTAAAGAAAAATTGGCCCTATGTTGTGGGGTTTAAGGTTTCACACAGAAACACTGTTTTCTCAAAGACTATTTGGCCTAGAGTCTTGAAATTTTGCATGAATTTACATCTCATAAACCTCTAACAGAATACTAAAAATCATCACATTGCAAGGAAAGAAGCCCTATGTTGTGGGCTCTGGAATTTTCAAGTGAGGAATTGTTTTGACCAGGTAGATTTTATCACATATCACATATCCTTAAAATAACAATTTGGGTCAGATTGTGCAGATCATAATATCTGATAAAGAAGGCATGGAGCTAGCTAGCTACAGATAAAAGGAGGTAAAAACATTCTATATTTGATGTTTAAAATCTAAACGCTTTGTTATGGATACTCATTTGAATAGTCTTGATTTAAGAATTCAAATGAATACCCTCAACATAGGGTGTTATTATATTAAAATGATATTTTATGATTCTGAAAGCCATTACCCTCTTTTACCTGTATCCCTGAGGCACTTAATCCACTTAATGTTTGTTTACTGGATCTAGGGATCAACTAAATACTTTAACCCTTTCCTGGAAAGACCTTGTTTTGCAGTCCCTATTAGAAAAGGCTTTGGAAATTAATGAGTCAAATGAAGAAAATGCTGATTCTCCTTTTACCTCAATATTTTATTTTATTTTATTCAATATTTTATATATATGCTAGTTTATTGTAAACGAATCCTATTTGTACCGCTGTCAATTTTGTATTCTGAACTTTCAAATTCCAACAGTCTATTTCCTTTCTGTATGGGAAAGCATTATGCCCTTTCTCTACCATACATAGGTATGCCTCACCTACAGAAAAGGCTATTAAATTATGTGGTAAAAGAAGATAATGTTGATAACTTGATAGCCTGTGTTGTCTCATTTTGCCTCATCATTTTCTCTGCATTTTTATACATGAATGCAGTCTTTATCAACACCTGTTTTATCATCTACAGCAGCTTTTAATTATGTCTGCTCTTATGTTATGTTGTTTGGAAAAGGTTTAACCATAACCAAATCCTTACTGTTCAATGAATATTTCCCCTATGTTGTGGGTTCCATATAATAAAGGGCAATGTTTGACAATCTTTTTAAGTTGTTAAGGTCTGAAGATAATTTTTTTGCCTCGCTTAAGAACTATTAGAATTATTCCTATGCTTTAGGCTCTTGCATTTTGTACAGAAAAAAGTGCATATAAGTTGTGTGTGTCATATTGTCTTGTTAAACAGAATAGTTCAAGTTATCATTACGCTTTGAAAATAAGCTCTACCATGAGGTATTCTAGATTTGAAAAAGTGGGAACAGGTTTAGAATTGTCTAAGAATTTCCAAACCTTCTATGGTTTCTAAATATTATAGCCCAATGACTCTTTCCAAAATTAATGCTTCGATTTGTCTATGTGCAATGGAAATTCAGAAATATGTTGTGGATTTTCTGATTTTAAATACAGATATAGTGAAAAATCTTTGACAATCTTTTCCCAAATTGTGCTTTGAAATTAAGTGTGTACTATTGTCATATGACTCCTTTTCAAAATCCTCGGAGATTTAAAAGGTTTGCTAAAAAGTATGTCTCAAGGCGCTCTAAGGTGAGCAATATAGGACCATCTTGGTCCTCTTGTTTTGCCTCAAATACTGTAAATTCCTGTTGCCCATATCCCAATAAAATGTGTTTGATTTGCTGTTCTTTTACAGGGAAAGAGAATGTGGAACATCCGATTACCAAAGGACATTACCACAATTGAAGTGGTAGATTACAAACCAAAAGGGTTTAAAGCAGTTCTGGTAGCATTATCCAGTTGTGAAGTCCATGTCTATAAGGTGGGTTTGTTTGATTGCTACTTTTAACCCTCTCCCAAACAACAAAATTTTAGGGTGATACTGTTCAAAAACTGCCACAAATGACAAAATGGAAGTTATTTAAGATAGAATGTGGGTAAAAAATAGCATAGAAAATATTGAGACAAAAGGAGAAACTGCTGGTTATCAGCAGTTTCTTCTTTTGTCTCAATGATTTCCCAAGCTTATCTTCTTTGGGAAGTCAAAACCAGGTCTTGTTTGGGATAGGGTTAATCATTCCTGGTGTTGATAATCTTTTACCCTCTCCCAAACAAGAGAAAAAATAGACTATTCAAATTTGAAAGCAATTGCTGAAGACAAAGAAAATAGCAATAAGAATGAAACTCTGCTGTTGAATTGTACATCAATATTTATATTCCTGTGAATTAAAATTGAAATCTTTAAATTACAACAACAAAAAGATTGAATGAAAAATAGAAAATTCAGATGATCAGAACTTTGCATGTCAAAAGCAGAGATTGTTTAGGAAAGAGCTAAATATTAAGGGCAGAAAGGGATAGCTTTAACCCTTTCGTTTGCAGAATTATTTCCAAGAAATGACTATTTTCCTTATTTCCAAGCACTTCATGTACAGTCAATCTTGTTTTAAGCGACCACCCTGGGGGAATCCCAAAAGTGACCGCTTAATAAAACGGTCGCTGAATACAAAATCTTGCTTTTCAAGCAAGTTATTTTTTTCCACAAAACATTCTATCTAGAAGGGCTACGATCGATCAATTTATTATAAAGTTACAGTAAATCTGCAGTTGATATATGGAACAAATCTTTGATTTAATCAATTTGTGAAAACATGTGGGGATTGATGACATACAGTGTTATATTTCAGCAGTTCTGTTCAACTTCGAGGATTTTTGCTATGACAGAGTGATTTCCATTTGTTTATATTTGAAGTGCTGGACTTGATTTTGTTTGTATGTGAATTTGATCGAACAAAAAAAATCTGTTTACTTTAGAGAGGTCAATAATACACACTAAGTCTACTAAAGTTAAAACTTTATGATGAGACACATGATTTCATGGAATTTGCAATGAAAACTCACTTGTAAATTCAGATAAGTGTGTGAAAAGGTTATGATGGGAACATTATTCGAAATGAATAAGGGCAATCCAAAATGCTCAACAAACAAACAGGTACACCAATAATATTAGCCACGTGCGATATCATTGGTTTAAGCTTTTTTCTTTCGTGAAGCCCCATTGGTCAGCGTCGAGTCGTATTGTTTACAGTTTTGATTGAATTCACAGGTGATTAAATTGGCCTTAATTGGGCAAATTTCACAGCTTTCATCTCGAGTGCATGCGTTTGACACCTTTTACAAATTATCTGTAATGTGGAACGGTCGCTTAAACTATCATCCTATTGTTTAAGGGCCCCAAATTTGCCGGTCGCTGGTCGCGTTGGGGGAAAATCGCTTAATACAACAATTTAAAGAAGGAATTTCATCGGGAGGACCCGAGAGTGGTCGCTTCAAGCAAACAGTTGCTTAATGCACGTGGTCGCTTGAGCAAGATTGACTGTATACACATGCAAAATAGATAGATTTTAATAGCAGAATACCCATAAACCTATATATCAATGGAAAGGTTATTCAATTTCCTTTCACAATATGATGAGTAACTGATAGAAAATTTGCATCTCATCAAAATCTCAACCTCTAGCCCCACGACCCCTGTCAGACCCCCTGCCCCGACCCCCAACCACCCCACCCCTACTATTTTGGGACTGGATTCGGTCTACAGTTATCGGAATTACTATCTTAGTCACTATTTGAAGTCTCGGAAAGGTTTCTAATGTTCAAATTACCTTTTTCCCAAAAAAATCAGGGTAATCGCTATCAAATTCGTTCGGCACTGACATGATGATGCGCCGGACCTCTTCTGCAGAATATTGAGCCCTCCTGGCCATCGTTACAGCTCATACAAACCCCAAAGCTGCGTTTTTCTTCTCATTTTTCGAGAAAATAACAATATTGCGAAATATTTTAACATTTTCCGGTGTCGTAATAACTTCAACTGTGTAAAAATCGCTTTTAAAAGCCAATGGCCCCCCCCCCCCCCCACACACACATACACACACACACACACACAGTAAAAGCGTGCCTGAAGCGCGCTTTAAAGTGCGCTTGCAAACGAAAGGGTTAAAGGGCATGTTCTAAGAGCTTTTCAAGCCCGTAAGAGTGACATGCTTTGTAGCAGACAAAGCTTAGGAATGTCATTGAGACAAGTTTCGCAAGTGTAAAGGCATTCAATTCATTGATTTTGGAAGTTGTAAATCCTTTCTCAAACAAATACTGATTTTGATATTTCTAAAAGACAAGACTTGGGAAAACATTGATGCAAAAGAAGAAAGTGCTGATAATCAGCATCTTCTCCTTTTGCCTCAGTATTATCTTTGTTATAGTGTACACAAATCATATCTATTTTAGCATTCATTTGATCATCTACATCAATTTTCAAATTGGAACAGTCTAAAAAATTGCAAATGAAAGTGTAAAAATAATTACAGGACAATTTGTATTTCACAGGAGAAATATTTAGTTGACATCATCAAAACACCAGATGTTGTGACAGCTATGAGATTTGGCAGATTTGGTCGGGAAGATGGTGCATTAGTCATGATAACAAGCAGTAAGTTGTAATACATCAATCCTGTTACAGATGAAAATACATTTGGCTTGTCGAAATAAAATAACAAAACTTTTAGTTATGAAAATGTGTATTTCCAATTTACATATTTATACCCCTGAAAAACGAATGTTTTTCCGGGTATACTGGAATCAGCAATTTGTCCGTCTGTGTACAAACATTGTCCTGAGCATAACTTTGAAAGTATTAAAGGTAGAATCATAAAACTTCATAGGTAATAGGGCTTTCCAACAATTGCTTAACTCTTTCCCTGTTGTGCAAGGTTTAGGAGAACAATGAGGCAAAAGGAAATGCTGATAACCAGTATTTTCGTTTTTTCTCAATATTTTCTGTGCTGTAATGTACACAAATTTCTCTACAGAAGCTTTTACATTGAAAAATTTTGTTGTTTCGGAAAGGATTACTTCCTAAAAGTTTATAACATTTTGATATAATTTACAGCGGGTGGATTGATAATAAAGATTCTGAAGAGAACAGCCACATTTGAAGAGAGAGATCGGTCTGGAGGGCCTCCAGCTGCACAGAATGTTAAACTTAACATTCGAAAACAGAAAGAAAATTATGACACTGTTGCAATTTGAAACATGCTTCTGATGAAAAAGTGGATTTGGATAAAGATAGGATTTGTGCAACAAATATTACCAAAAATATTGAGGCAAAAGAAGAAAATGCTGATCATCAGCATTTTCTTCTTTTGGCTCAATCTTTTCCCAAGTCATTTCAATATGTGACTTCAAAAACAGGTCATATCTTGGAATGATCAATTAAAAGTTATAACATTGTGATTTAATTTACAGCGGGTGGATTGATAATAAAGATTCTGAAGAGAACAGCCACATTTGAAGAGAGAGACCTGTCGGGCGGGCCTCCAGCTGCACAGAATGTTAAACTCAATGTGCCAAAAAGTCAACTCACGCAATTTGAAGCATGCTGAAGGTGCAAAAAATGGATGTTGATAAAGATAGGATTTGTGCAATTATATCACCGAAAATATTGAAGCAAAAAGAGAAAATGCTGATCATCAGCATTTTCTTCTTTTGCCTCATTATTTTCCCCAAGTCATTTCATTATGTGACTTCAAAAACCGGTCCTATCTTGGAATGATTAATTAAAAGGTTATAACATTTTGATTTAATTTACAGCGGGTGGATTGATAATAAAGATTCTGAAGAGAACAGCCACATTTGAAGAGAGAGATCTGTCGGGCGGGCCACCAGCTGCACAGAATGTTAAACTCAATGTGCCAAAAAAGACAAAACTGTTTGTTGACCAAACATTGCGAGAAAGGGAGAATGGAGTCAGTAAGTACCTTAACTCTTTTACAAATGGGACATTGTTTTGGTATGCTTGATAGAAAAGATTTGGAAAAGTGTTGAGGCAAAAGAAGAAAATGCTGATAACCAGCATTTTCTCCTTTTACCTCACTGAGTCTCAGTATTTTTGTGCTATATGAGAATACTCATGCAGTGCTCCAGCTAGGTTTTGAAAAGGGCAGGGTGCCAAGTGCCCTGAAAGGGCACTTCGAGTCGCGAAGCGACGAGACGGGGGAGGGAGTGGGAGGGGGCACCCCCCTCCCACCAGGGGGGTTTGGGGGGTCTCCCCCAAGAAAATTTTGAATTCTAGGGGCTTAAAGATGGGTTCTGGTGGGTTTTAAATAGGATTTTGGTATTCAAAAAGGGAGATTATTTCAACCCCTCTATATGTCTCGTCAGACAAGTGGCACCTAGAAGTATTCTTTTACGTCTGTTCATTTAGGGCCACCAGGGGGGTTTAGGGGGTCTCCCCCTAGAAAATTTTGAATTCTATTAAAGGCTTAACAATGGGCTCTGGTGGGTTTTGAATAGGATTTTAGTATTTACATAGGGAGACTATTTCAACCCCTCCTTGGGTCTCATCAGACAGGTGGTACCTAGAAGTATTCTTTTAGGCCTGTTCATTTAAAGCCGAAAAACAGCCGCATTCCTAATTCAAAAGACCATTGTTTCGATTTAAGAAAAATCCTACAAAAATTCTTTCCAGACCCTTGAAATACTTTATTGGATAAACTCTCAACTGTCTTGATTTCTTGCTGTCCATGCTGTAAATTCTTTACAGAGTTTGTAAAAAATTTAGAGTCTGGAGGGCAGGATGTGATAAATTCCTTACACAGGCACGTAGGAAGCAATTACATATGAGGGGGGGGGGGGCTAAAGCCTCAGTGTCTGAATATTGTGTGGGGGCTAAATTGGATTTTCCCAAAATTTTCAGTGTGAAATAAGGAAAATTCAGCATTTCTGACCAACTTTAGGGGGCTTAGCCCCCCCCTCTATTTCAACCCCTCTATATGTCTCGTCAGACAAGTGGCACCTAGAAGTATTCTTTTACGTCTGTTCATTTAGGGCCACCAGGGGGGTTTAGGGGGTCTCCCCCTAGAAAATTTTGAATTCTATTAAAGGCTTAACAATGGGCTCTGGTGGGTTTTGAATAGGATTTTAGTATTTACATAGGGAGACTATTTCAACCCCTCCTTGGGTCTCATCAGACAGGTGGTACCTAGAAGTATTCTTTTAGGCCTGTTCATTTAAAGCCGAAAAACGGCCGCATTCCTAATTCAAAAGACCATTGTTTCGATTTAAGAAAAATCCTACAAAAATTCTTTCCAGACCCTTGAAATACTTTATTGGATAAACTCTCAACTGTCTTGATTTCTTGCTGTCCATGCTGTAAATTCTTTACAGAGTTTGTAAAAAATTTAGAGTCTGGAGGGCAGGATGTGATAAATTCCTTACACAGGCACGTAGGAAGCAATTACATATGAGGGGGGGGGGGGCTAAAGCCTCAGTGTCTAAATATTGTGTGGGGGCTAAATTGGATTTTCCCAAAATTTTCAGTGTGAAATAAGGAAAATTCAGCATTTCTGACCAACTTTAGGGGGCTTAGCCCCCCCCCCCCCCCCCCCTAGCCCCCTCTGTTCCTACGGGCCTGTTACATTTAGTAATATTTTTTGTCTGCGGTTTCTTTCAATTTATACCACTCAACATTTGTTGCTTCAATGTGGAAAGGGTGAAGAAAGCATGGGGAAGAGGGGAAATATATGAAATGCTCAATTTCTTCCTTGTATTCAATTTCTATTTCACTAATGCATAAATAGTTCTTCGTTTTTGAACATGGCTCTTGTGATATATACTCTTGCTTTGAATTTGGAAAATTTCTAATTTGGGTCTCCTTTTTTCTGAAAAAAAAATCATCTGGTAAAGGGTTAAATGGGATGTAGAAGTGTGTTTAATTGAAAGGGAGACTTTTCAATTCAGGTTTTCAGAGGTTAGGAGAATAACCAAAACAAAAATCAAATTGTCTTTTATTATTAACCAACAAATAGCCTATCATATTTTATTTCTGTGGGGAAAGGGAATAACAAATTGACTACATTCCAAGTAAAGGGTCACACTCTATGCTAAGGGATGTAAAACTATTGATTTTCTGGTACACATTTTTTGGTCATATATTCTCGAGTGGAAGACTACAATCAGTTACGCAAATACTTCAGATTTGAGATATTTAATTGGTGATGGATAAATAATTGGACTAGAAATCGGTAGGTTAACTAGAATTTAAAGCTTGATTTTATAAAAGTAATACGTCGGACATTTTGGCCAGTAAACTCTGAATTTTGCCAGTCAATGACTTGTCCCTGGCTCTCGCAAAGACTGTGAATTACAATTATGAAATAAGATCCATGAATTTAAGGTAAACTGCAAAACAAAATGGGACGAAACTGTCCGAGTGAAACGGCGATTTTCCAAAATGTAAAATATCTTATGGCAGCCTACAACTAATCTGAAATTTTCTCCGTGAAAGGTGACAAAGTTAATCATCATCCATACAATCTTGTTAATGACCATTCGTACGGATTAAGTCGCTAATCAGTGTTTGTTTATAGTTGAAAAATTGTTTTACGGCACGCGCTAACTCTCATCAACAGATTATCGGAAAACTGCCCACTCGATAATGAATCACGCGTTGTGATTGGTCGGCTTGTCGATATTAGCCACGCCTTTCATTAATTCTGTTTGTAATAAGGTTGTAAACAGTTATCCCCCGAAATTACCCGCTAAACGCATCAGTGATCACAGCGAGTTTTCATTATCAATTAAGGGAGGCGACAATACACAAGATAATCGCTTATTGAGCGAGTAAGGGCAAAATTTACAATCAATTTATAGGGCAGGGCGCTGAACTTCGACGGCAGGGCAAGGCAGGGCGCCGCGCCCTTCTAAAAGGGCCTAGCTGGAGCACTGCTCATGATATTCTATTTTCATCAATGTCTGTTCCTCAGATAAAAGATAATCTATTAAATAAAGCAACTATGGATGATATAGGCAGCAGTTACTTTATGGTATTTGTCTTACAGTTTTGAACATCATGAAATAGACATTCTGAGTGGAATGGCAATATTTTATGAGCGAATGAATGGATGAATGGAATGAGCGTTTGGAATGATTTTGTGTATCTAAAAAAAATCGATAACACGCCCACAATAACCGTTCAACCAATCAAACGTGATCTTGAAATAGTAACAGCCCGATATTGGAAATTTACCAATATTATAGGTATGAAGGTTTATTGATAAAACTCCCACGATAATATTTCGGCCTTCTTTTTATAACAACCAATTAAACCAGTGAACGTTTATTGAGCAGTGTGAATCTCTTATGAGCGTTTTGAATGTTTTTGTGATCTGAATGAATGAACGCTGGAGTGGAATGATTTTGATCGGAAGGGAATGGTATAAATGTCAATTTCGTGATGTTCTCAACTGTAACTGTTACACAATGTTCAGATAACCTACACTTGCCTTTTGTAATGCAAGACTAAAGGCAAGTGGAACTTGAATTTTGTTGTATTAGCGATGCACAGGACTTTCCAGAGAGATTTGTACCTTTTGAGGTTAAACACAGCCAGGGAATATATCAAATCACCCAAAAACAGTCTCAATCCCATCTCTACAGGATCTTAATAGATTATCCCATTACCACACATTGACTCCTCTTGACTCCCAGAATTGAAAAGCTTTGGAAAACATTGTGGAAATGAAGAAATCACTTGTGACAAGCAATTTATTCATTTCCCACAATGTTTTTTTCCCCAAAAGACAAATAATGGTAAATGTAAAGTTTCCTTTATTTGAAAGCATTGTCTCCAATATTACTGAATTTGGACCAGTCTAGAATTCTGCCATAGGTTAATAGATTAAACAAAATTTCAACTGGTCATTTCAGCAATGCACAGGACCTTCCAGAGAGATTTGTACCTTTTGAGGTTAAACACAGCAAGGGAATATCTCAAAACACTCAAAAACAGCCTTAACCCCATCTCTACAGATCCTATGGAGCCGCTGAAATTGAATGCTCGGGTATAAAGGCAATTTTATCATTTTAGATGAAATATTAGACAAAATATGAATTCAGAAAGAATGTTAAAACCAGGGTCTATTTGAAGGTGTTAATAAAAAATTATTATTTAACTTACAGTAAGTTTAAGACAGTGAATTCCCCAAGTATTCAAAAAGACCCTCAATCCTATACATGTATTTTCTGATTATTAAGAGCCTTGAGACTGAATGCTCTGGCATGATATACATAAACCCTCAAAAACTGTCTCATCACCTCTAGCCTACTGATCATATGGAACGACTAAAATGGAAGGCTCATCTTACCATATCTTACTTTATCTTTTACTAAAGAACAACATTTATTACAGCTCAAAATTGGCCAATAATTGCACTTGCAATTGATATGCATTTAGCCCATCAGTTGACTTTTGCAGATTCAGGGTATTTGACCCACCTTTTAACTGATTGTGAATATGCAGAATAAATCCATGAACCAAATCTCAACAAACCTGTTTATTATCTATTACACTTGTTTAGGGCTAAGAGCAAAACTGATTTAAGTGTGTTTAAACTTACATGCACTTACAACCATTTTTAGCTCGGCTTTTGGAAGAAAATGAGAGCTTATACTGTTACCCGGGCGTTGGCGTTGGCGTTGCAACAAAGGTTAAAGTTTTTTCAAACATCAATAACTTTCATACTATCAAAGGGATTCAACCCAAACTTGGAATACTTATTCACCATCACACCCTCTACCTTACTACCAGGGCCCATGACCCTGGCTCCACTATATTTGGAGTTATGCCCCCTTTATACTAAGCACTTAGAAAGTCGAGCGCGCTGTCTTCGGACAGCTCTTGTGCACTAAGCCCTTCTATTGATTATTTCAGATCCAAGGTATAGGACCCACTTTTAAACTGACAGTCAACCTACAGAATACATCCATGAACCAAGTTTCAACCAACCTGTTTATCACATTTGATTATGACGACAGATTATACAACTTTAAGAGGACTTATATACCGGTATGGATGTAATTCAATAACTTGGTGCATTTTACACCCCAACCTCAACTACAAATTAAAAATGGGTAATATGGGTTTCGTCATGTTTGTCTATCTGTAACGTTTGTGACCTGGCAGGCAAATAGAGACCATCAGGGTAGTCCTTATCCTTTTCCCACACATTGACACCCCTCAAAATAAAGATTTTGGAAAACTTTGTGGAAAATGAGGAAATTGCTTGTGACAAGCAATTTCTTCATTTCCCACTATGTTTTCTATTCAGAAAGACTAAAAAATTGAAAATTTAAATTACTTGAAATTGCTGTCTGTAACATCTAGGGATTTCTGACAGCCTGAAAATTTGTGGTCTGGTAATTGGTTTAAACCAATACATGAAAAACAGATAGGGCCCACCAGAGATCAATTGGAGATCAATTAGATATCAGATTTAAAACTGAACATTATGTTAAATTGGAAGAAATATTCTAGATTCAAAAATCATGTTTGGTATGAATAGTTTCTGTGCAGACTGACTAGGATTGATACTTTTGCACTTCCCATATGGTCGGTCTTTGTTAGATGGGTCACATTTGTTTCCATAATAAGACCCTGTTAATAATTTTGATACAACATGTTGCCCATAATATTGACAACATGTGTTATCTTTATTTGTTGGCATTGGTTTAGGTCAACAGTATTTGAAAACTGTTCAAGTGCATTGAGAACTTGCACATATATGTGACAATGCCAAGGTTTGGGTGAGCTCTTTAACGGTTCTAATTAACATATTGCCACATTTTTTTATGCCCCGTATGGTAGGATTAGGGCATATTGTTTTACTGTTGTCCGTCTGTCTGTCCATCTGTCTGTCAGTCTGAAATTTTAAAGTGAAAATTTTAACATTGGCCATTTCAGGGGCATAAGTGTTTCACAAACGCATCTTGTTTCCATTGTTTTTTCACAACTCTCATTCAAAGATAAGAAAATAAATTTTGTTATGGCCACAGGTCTGCACACTCTGTCGGTACTATAACTTGGATGATATTTTTCAGGTACCAATGTTGGTTCCCGGTTTGAACTACACATTTGAGACATATATAGAGTGTCTGAGTGATAAAGGTGTATCAGACACAGTTAAGGTGGGTACCTACAACAGTTGCTAACAATTATCATGTTGATAATAATATGATTAATCAAACATTTGGGAATTTAAAAATTTGGATGAAAATTAACCTTACTTTGGGAATTGAAATTCTCTTTGCAACAACAGGTGTCTGAAAGGTAGAAAAATACTGAGGAAAATGTGCATCATTTTTTCTTTTACATCAGTATTTTCTGTAGACACTTTGGTGTGTGATTAGAATTAAAGAATTAAGAGAACAGATATTTTTTGTCATGGGTACACATTGAAATGAATTGTATGTAATAAAAGACTGACTTAGAATAATCAAACAGTAGTTCCTATGACTGTTCCAAACAGTAACAAGCTTTGACGCATCCAGATGAGATTAGCCTGTGCATATTTCCAATTGAATCTTATGCTATATATATTTGATTGCCGAAATTCTGCATGACATGGGCTAACAAGGTTTGTTTTATTTATTTACAGGTGTATGTGTTAAAGGAGTCAAAGAGCACACCAATCATTACAGGGTTGATCAGCATGCCTGTCAGTGAAACACTCGTAGTGGTGTAGTGAACAAACATGAACCCTTTCCTAAACAGCTAAATTTTGGACTGCTGCAATTTGAAAGCTGTTGCAGACGACATAGTAATCAACATCAAAAGTAGAAAATGTATATTTTATAAGACAGAAAATATTGAGAGAAAAGGAGAAATTGCTGATTTTCAGAAATTTCATCTTTTCTCTCAAAGTTTTCCCAAACTATTTCTGCTAGGAACGTGAAAACCAGGTCTTGTTTTGGAAAGGGTTCACCCTCTCCAAAACGATATTTCACATCTGTCCAAACTGAATGTTGTTATAGAGGATAGAAGATGTATTAACTCTTTCACAGAGAACTTTTAGGCTTATCGAATTTGAAATCTACTGCAGATGGCATAATTGATGTAGGGAATAATAATATTTGTGTCCAATAAGGCGCAATAAATGTTTAGGCAAATATTTGTTTTCAGCATTTCCTTTAAGACATGTCAAAACCAGGTCTTATTTGGACAAAGGTTAAACTTTAACAGTTTACATTTTGCAGCAAAATAATCCATTTGAGTGAAGAAGAAAAGCATTTCCATAAAAAAGCATTCATAAGTATTCTCTTTTCCCAAATAGATTTCTAGATTTTAACATCTTACTGGGTCATCAAAGGCAAGTCTTGCTGGGAAATGGTTAAAAGAGGGACTCTTATAGGTTAAGGCATTAAATTACAAGAGAACTGACTCAAAGATCTGATATTGATGTCAATATTAAATCAAAGTGCTGAGAGCACTGTAATTGGACGTCTCTGATTGATTGAGCGGGATTGTACATGAACGAAAGATATTATTTTATTCATTCTTCTGTGTTTAATTCTATAAGATCGGTTTCGGAAATACGAAATCAGCCTTAATACCAGAAAACCCTTTTCAGGCTTCAAATTGATTTGCTTGCCGTTTCAAGACAACTGATTTGTCTCTATGAATAATCACTATTAATTTGATTACCAAATTCAATTAAGGCCATGCGATTAGCATTTTTGTCTTCTTGTTTCGGTTTACTATGAGTATTGTCGTCAGTTATACTTTTCATTGATTTTATAAAGTACGCTACAAAGCAATTTATTCAAAATGTAAGCCAACACGCTACATAAATGAAAGCCGCGATAGCTCACTTAGCAGAGCACTCACCTTGTACTCTTTACACATGTTATATCCGAAAGGCCCTGGGTTCGAATTCTACTCAGACATTGTTCTTTTTAGCTCGCCCGGGACGATAGTCTCGGAAGAGCTATTGTCATACCCCCGGATGTCGGCGTCGGCGTCAGCGTCGGCGTCAGCGTCCGCAAAAACTTTAACCTGGCCCATATCTCATGCCCTGTTAGAGATACAGCCTTCATATTTCACCTGTGGGTACCTCTAACCAAGACCTTTAATTTGAGACCATGACCTTTGACCTTGTGACCTTGACCTTGGAGTTTGACCCACTTTTTGACCGTTTTAGAAAACTTTAACCTGGCCTATATCTCATGCCATATTACACCTACAGCCTTCATATCTCACATGTGGATACCTCTCTCCAAGACCTTTCATTTGAGACCATGACCTTTGACCTTGTGACCTTGACCTTGGAGTTTGACCTACTTTTAAAAACTTTGGCCTATATCTTATGCCCTATTGCACATACAGCCTTGATATTTCACATATGGACACCTCCTACCAACACCATTCACATTTGACCATGACGTTTGACCTCATGACCTTGACCTTGGATTTTGACCTACTTTTAAAAAACTTTAACCTGGCCTATATCTCATGTCTTTTTACACCTACAGCCTTGATATTTCACATATGGACACCTCCTACAAACACCATTCACATTTGACCATGACCTTTGACCTCATGACCTTGACCTTGGAGTTTGACCTACTTTTAAAAAACTTTAACCTGGCCTATATCTCATGTCTTTTTACACCTACAGCCTTGATATTTCACATATGGATACCTCCTACCAACACCATTCACATTTGACCATGACCTTGGACCTTGTGACCTTGACCTTGGAGTTTGACCTACTTTTAAAAAACTTTAACCTGGCCTATATTTCATGTCCTTTTACACCTGCAGCCTTGATATTTCACACATGGACACCTCCTACCAACATGATTCACATTTGACCATGACCACGGACCTTGTGATCTTGACCTTGGAGTTTGACCTACTTTTAAAAGACTTTAACCTTGCCTATAGCTCATGTCCTTTTATACCTACAGCCTTCATATTTCACATATGGACACCTCCCACCAAGACCTTTCATATTTGACCATGACCTTGGACCTGGTGACCTTGACCTTGAAGTTTGACCTACTTTTAAAAAACCTTAACCTGGCCTTTATCTCATGTCCTTTTACACCTACAGCCTTGATATTTCACACAATGACACCTCCTACCAACACTTTTCACATTTGACCATGACCTTGGACCTGGTGACCTTGACCTTGGAGTTTGACCTACTTTTAAAAAAACTTTCACCTGGCCTATGTCTCATGTCCTTTTGCACCTACAGCCTTGATATTTCACACATGGACACCTACCAACACAATTCACATTTGACGGTGACCTTGTACCTTGACCTTGGAGTTTGACCTACTTTCAAAAAACTTTAACTTGGCTTATAACTCATGTCCTTTTACACCTACAGCCCTGATATTTCACACACGGACACCTCATTCCAACACAGTTCACATTTGACCATGACCTGTGACCTTGACCATGGAGCTTGACCTACTTTTACAAAATTTCATTTTGGGCCATGACCTTTTTACCTTGACCTAGGAAATGACTTTTCTTTGTGACAAGCTCTCGTTTGGGCGAGCTTTATTGTCCGCGGACAATTCTTGTTAATCATCTTTTTTATACGCCGCCGGAGGCGGACGTATATTGGCGTCATCTTCTCCGTCTGTCCGTCCGTCCATCCGTCCGTCCATCCGTCCGTACGTCCGTCCACTTTTCTTGTCAACGCAACTCCTCCTAAGTTTCTGGCTGGATCTTCTTGAAACTTGGTCAATGTTATCACCTCAATTGGTAGATGTGCATGAAGGAAGGATTTTATGGTTCGTTGATTTTTGCCTGAGTTATGCCCCTTACAAACTTAGTCTCTGGGGCTTATTGAAATTGCAGCCTTGTTAACGCAACTCCTCCTAAGTTTCTAGCTGTATCTTAATGAAACTTGGTCAATGTTATCACCTCAATTGGTAGATGTGCTAAAGGAAGGATTTTATGGTTCGTTGATTTTTGCCTGAGTTATGCCCCTTAAAAACTTAGTCTCTGGGGCTTATTGAAATTGCAGCCTTCTCAACAAAACTCCTCCTAAGTTTCTGGCTAGATCTTAATGAAACTTGGTCAATGTTATCACCTCAATTGGTAGATGTGCATGAAGGAAGGATTTTATGGTTCATTGATTTTTTCTAGAGTTATGCCCCCTTAAAACTTAGTCTCTTGGGCTGATTGAAATTGCAGCCTTGTCAACACAACTTCTTCTAAGATTCTGACTGGATCCTTATGAAACTTGGTGGATGTTATTACCTTAATTGGTAGATGTGCATGAAGTATAGATTTTATGGTTCATTGATTTTTGCCTGAGTTATGCCCCCTTCAATCTTAGTCTCTAGGGCTTAATGATATTTCAGTCTCGTGAACGCAATTCCTTCCAGGTTTTTGACTGGATATTTATAAAAACCTTTTTGTGAACAAAACTTTTTACAGGTTTTTGTGTGAATATTTATAAATCCTTGTCAATGTCATTGTTTTTTGTCTCAAGTTTTATAAGTGGCGGCGTAAATTGTGACCATGGCACTCTTGTTCGACTTCTATCTCCACCATCGTTGACGAAAAAACGACCGCAATGATTTAGAATCGATCTTAACACAAATTCAACGAAATAAAGTAATGAAACGCCGATCATTTACATACAATTCCGCTCAATCAATGAGAGGCGTCTAAATATAGTGCTTCAAGCACTTTGATTTTTATTCCTGTTTAGAGTAAAAAAAGAAAAAAAAACACGGTAGCAGTTTTCCTGGTTGTGGTTACAAAACAAATTCAATACATACTTTTCCTGAAACAAAATACCAGATGAATTGGAGCACCTAACCATGGATTCCTCATACAAGTACTACCGCAGCATCCTTACATCTACAGATGTGCATAAAAAGAAGAAATTGGGAACGTGCCGTCGGGAAAATGGCAGTGGAGTACAATAAGCAATTTAAATCTTCATATCATTATCAACGAAAATTTGAGAATAGCAATGTCCCTATCTGTACACATATTCATACGATCATCCAGGTACCATCTGTTGCAGACCCATTGCTTCATCTTCTTAGCTCAATACACGTAAACGGTTCACTTAAACGAAATAAATACAGATCGCTGTCACTTAGTCTTATACTAGTAATAATCATTGTTGTCATGATCATCGAACAGTATGTAAATAGGTCATGATACTGTCAAATATCAGTGATACAGATGCTGGAGAAAAAAAAAACTCGCAAGAGCAACTATTTTTCTGAATAGGTGGATTTCACTAGTGTCTCATCTGAGGCTGTTCAGATGGAACCCCGTTTTGTCATCGAGTCGAACCCGAGTTGCGAAATGAACTCACTCCCCGATAATCAATTTCAAAACCCTGGTTCCAAAGTACGTCTCGTCGAAACCCCGTTCCTTTAAATATGTCAAAGACTTAAACAACAATTATCAAAGAAAAGGAACCTATCATACACAATACGTGCATTAAATTGGGTAATCATTCTAAAATGTGTGTTTTCAGTAAACACATCAAGGAAAACAAACGTTTTAACAAACGTTTTACAGAAGAAATAATCCGAACTGGTTTTGAACCAACGGCGTTCCAAATTTCAAACTGAAAAAAGGTTGCGAGGTTAATCTTTTCCCGTTTGAGCTATCGCTGCTGCTGATGATATAGGGTGTCTGTTTACATTATAACCATAGTGTATGCATGTATCGCTTTCTAAAGATCTTGCCCTTTACACAATAAATATTACGAAAGTCAAAAAACTACAAGAAAATGATTAAATCGAAAAAAGATCGTAAAGTTGGTTAAGACGTGGTATGAATTGAATCGACCAATGCATCTTATAGTATTTGTTAGAGAACACATAGAAAGTAGGAAAAGATACGACAGTTTTCCTGTATGGTCGCAAAATCTATTTTGAATTTTGGTCAACTGGCAATTGAGTCTGAGAAAGGGTTTTTTGGTAATGAAAACCCATTTCGCCTGTCCAAAAGTGGTTATAAGAATTGTACGTCCTTTCGGACGTCCAATTAAAAATCAACAAAAAGAAAAAGGCGAATATGAATTATCAAAAGTTGTACATGTAATTCAATGAAAACTTGATGGAGTTTAGTTCTCAGAGAAACTGCTCTTTCAAAAACAATTGCACTCAGGTGTTTTGTCTATGTTAGCGCAGTAGAGAACTAAACCTTTCCCAAACAAGATATGGTTTTATCGTCCCCAGCAAGAAAAGACTCGGAAAATATCGAGACAAAAGAATGAAATGCTGACAAACAGCTTTTTATCCTTTTGTCTGAATTTTTTTTTGGCTATATCACACTCATAGCACACCTTTGACCTCTATCAACATTCATTTTGTCATCTGCAGCAGCCTCCAAAGGGAAAGGTTTAAAATTTTGCTGTTTGGCTGATGGGGGGAAAACATTCTCTGATATGCCTAAATCCTTTTTACTTGGTGTACAAAATGTGCAAATTCAACATATCAAATGGAATCTGGACCCACATTCACCAACGTTTCTAAATTGATTTTCTAAAGTAAAATTACATACCAACCAATCAGAGTGGCCGAGACAAACGCAGACAAATTTATCGGCCACTCTGATTAGTTGTATTGTAATTTTACCTTAGAAAATCAATTTAGAAACGTTGGTGAATACGGGCCCTGGTAACAAATCATTCCGTCCTTCTATATGTGATTTACTCTTGTATATTTAAATTGTATTTATTATTGTGTGATAAATGAATATTACAGTACATCCATAATGATTTTGTCCCTCTTACTTCTATTAGCACAAATGTACTATCTTCCTTTTCCCCATTCTGAGCCAGTATAGCGCAGTCGGTACGTCAGTCTTTCGACCCAGGAGTCATGGGTTAAATTCCCAGCTCAGCCAACATCCTTTCTGCCGTTTGATCAAATGTCATTTGTATCTTACCAACGGATGTGAATCATCAATGAGAGAGCTGTTGGAGGGTCGGATTAGATATTGTGGTAGTACTGGTTAGAAAAATTTCAAGAATCGACAGTTAGGTGCTCTAACCGCCGAAGTATGACCATAGCAGTTGAAAGAG
Organism: Fragum sueziense; assembly: GCA_963680895.1. Taxonomy (NCBI): domain Eukaryota; kingdom Metazoa; phylum Mollusca; class Bivalvia; order Cardiida; family Cardiidae; genus Fragum; species Fragum sueziense. Next base: position 63,007,660 of record OY804593.1, read on the forward strand.
GCGCTAACCCTGAACCAATCAACTCCTATTTTGAATGAGTATTTCTCTTTCACAGATATTATTTTAACCCTTTTCCAAATGGCAAATTTAGGGTGGTCGAATTCAAAAGCTTTGCAGGCTACAAAATGTATGTTGGTAAAGATAGAATTTGTGTATGATATAACACAGAAAATGTTGAGGCAAAAAGATATCTGCTTTTGTTTTTAGCTCACCAGAGCACGAAGTGCTCAAGGTGAGCTATTGTGATCGCTTTTTGTCTGTCGTCCGTCCGTCTGTCCGTCTGTTCACATTTTCTTGTTAACACTCTAGCATTCACAAATATTAACCAGTCTTGACCAAACTTGGTCAAAACATGTATGACCAAAAGTTTTCGAACGAGTTTGATTTTGGGTCAGATCGGACAAGGAAGTCTGGAGTTATCTGCCCTTGAATGTCAAAAATAGCCACTTTTGACTTTAACACTGTAGCATCTACAAAATAATTTAATATTGACCAATCAAAATAAATATTGACCACAATGTTGCTAACTATAAGATCTCGGACGAGTTCGATTTTCAGTCTGATTGGATCAGAAAGCCATGAGTTATTTGCCCTTGAATTTGACAAAATTGCCAGTTTTCAGCTTTTTTTCGACTTTGTTTACCTTCTAGCTTTTACAATTAAAGGCCAATCAAGACAAAACTCATATAAAATGTTAAGGAGCATTAGATCTAGAATGAGTGTGATTTTCATTTTGATCAGATGTAAAAGTCACGAGTTATGTGCCCTTGAATTTGACAAAATTACCATTTTCGAATGTTGCCAACTTTGTTTACACTCTTGTAACTACCATTATTGACTTATCAAAATAATATTTTGACACAATGTTGGTGACCATAAGATCTTGGTCGAGTTTGATTTTTGGACTGATCGGATCAATAAGTTATGGGTTATCTGCCTTTAAATATTACAAAATTGCCGTTTTAAACTTTGTTATTACTCTAATAACCACAAATATTCACCAATCAAAAAGAAACTTTGACATAATGTTTTTGAACATAAGATCTCAAATGATTTAGAATTTAGGTTTGTTCAGATAAAAGAAAAGTTTAGAGTTATGTGTCCTTGAATGTGACAAAATTGCCGTTTTCAACTTTCTTTTTACCCCAACAACCACAATTATTGACCAATCAAGATGAAAGCTGGACATTATGTTGCTTACCTGAAGATCTTCGATGATTTTGACTTTCAGCATATTTTGAGTTATCTGCTCTTGAATTCGAAAAAAAATGTCGTTTTTGACTTTGTTATTACTCTAACAACCACAAATATTGACCAATTAAGACAAAACTTGGACACAAATTAAGACAAAACTTGGAAACAAGTTTGGTGACCATAAGTTTGCTTTCAGTCTTAGAGTAAAAGCTATTAATGAATTCCAACAAGACTATGGCTGATGCCATTTTGGTTCAGGTGAGCGATTAAGGACCATCATGGTCCTCTTGTAATGTTTTCCCAATCCATTTCTGAAGGGACGTCAAATCCAGTTCTAGTTTGGCTTGATTATAAGTAATTCATCATATTTTCCCAATGTTTTCCTTTACTACCATTTCTGCAAGGGACATCAAAACTACGTATTGTATGAGAAAGGTTTAATGACTAATTTTTGTCTGCATCCCTTTTGAATTTGGACCATTGTAATTTTTTTTTAGTTATGGTAAGAGGTGATGCGAGAGTGTGGCTTGTCTTTTTAGGTAGTCCACCCCGAATGAGATTCATGCGACGTCGGAATTATTCGGGCGAAATCGTAAACATTCGGCGGTGGAACATTCCATCGCCGAATGTTTACCACGTCGCTCGAATATGCCCAGAAAAGTAACGAATGTTAACCACGTCGCCCCCACAAATTCCGATGTCACGTGAATCTCATAAGGATGAACTGCCTTTTAACCTTAAATTTTATAATTATTGAAAGTGGTGATGCGAGAGAGTGTGACTTATCCTTTTTCTGGGCCCTTCTACTTGGAGGTTACCATGCACACCCATCGAACAGATTTCTAGAGCAGATTGAGAACATATTGAAAATTCCCGGGATCTGGATAAAAGTCCTATATATTAAACTCTTTTCCAAATAATACCTGGTTTTTACATCTGCTAAAGGGAAATTGTGGGAAAACATTGAGGCAGTTTGAAAAAATGCTTATAATCAGCATTTTCTCCGTTTGTCTCAATACTTTCCAGGCTATAATAGGCACAAATTCTTTGCCATTTAAAATCAATTTTGTCATCTGTAGCAGCTTTCCAATGAGACCACACTAACATTTTGTTATTTTGGAAACGGATAGAAAAAAACAAAGATCCCGACCAGCCTTCGGATGAATGCAGGCTTATGATATTGGAGATTCATAAGTCTGTTCACTTACAGCTGCTATATAGCAATTGAAGAGGACAGAGTATATTAATGTGGATCTGGGTCAGACTGTGCGCATGTACATGCTGATCTAGATTCATGTTGTTCGCAAACACCATAAGGGACGCTTTTTCCCAGATCCCGGCTTATTTTATTGTACGGACATTTAGCGAGCTGTGGCTTTTTGTTCTACGTACCAATGCCATATCCCTTTTGTTGTCGGCCATGTGGTCAGACACTCAGACATAGTCTATATCGTATGAACTGTATGGCTAATAGCGTTTAAGAAAATGCACAACTGCATTTATTTTGGAATCCCTGACGGTCAAATACCGAGAAAGTCCGGTGCCTTTTCTGGTTGGGCCGGTTCATATTTTACGACGTATTTCGTCATTTTTGTCACATTTCTGTACCTTATTGTACCGATTCGTCATATTTTATGTAATAATTATACCAATTCACGTATGTTTCGGTCGTTAACATATTGGCTATCGGCCTTTAGCGTATTTCATGCGCCTCTGTGGATGTTAATGACATCAAAAAACTTGATATAACCATACAGTATTTTTGGGTATTTTACATGTAGGCCTAGAGTCTTGATATTTCATACATGGATATCTCCTGCCAAGACCCTTCATTTGAACGTTGATCATGTGGCATTAGACTTGGACTTCACTGCTTCTCAAAATGAATGTCTAGCTTATATCACACACGCTTACTTTCCCAAACAAGACCTGATTTTGACGCCCCTAGCAGTTTCTCTTTTTGTCTCTATATTTTCTGTGCTTTCTTCTACACAAGTTCTGTCTTAATGAACTTGTAAGCATTTTGTTGTCTGCGACAGATTTAAAATTAGACAACCCTAAAATTTCTTCGTTTGGTAAAGGGTTAAAGATAGATCAATGACATGTTACACATGGATAACTGGCACTGTACTTGGGACTATGACCTTGTGACCTTGGAATATGACCTCTTTCTGACGGACTCCTCCATAAGCCTATTTTCTGTGTTATAGTTTACATACATTATATCTGAATAGACATACATTTTGTCGTATGCAGCAGGTTTTTTATTAGAAAAGTCCCAGTTTTTGCCGTATGCGAAAGAGTTTGAAGAAAATAACTGAGGAGTGACACCTCTTACACATAACTAGGTATTCAGTTAGTGGCGTATTTCGTAATAACGAAGCTACTGATCCTTTAACTTTTCCTAAACAAGGGATGATTTGACGTATGAAATAGAGAAAATTTGGGAAATCTTTGAGGAAAAGAAGTTGCTTGTAATCCGCAATTTCTTCTGATCCCTCAATATTTTCTATGCTAACATAGACATATTAAGAATTAATGTTCTCGTAAACGACAATATTTGGGCCTGTTGAACTTCAAGGGCGTTGTAAACGACTATTTAACATTACGAAGAACATATTATTCCATATTTGTACAGCACAGCATGGAAATCACAATGGGAAGAAATTTTGAGCAGATATTCATAAATTTGTGACGGTCTAAATGGCAAAAATTTTGATCATAGGGGTTTGCGTACAATCCTCCACTTGGCAATAACTAGTTACCAACCGGTGGTACCTTTTAGAGTAAAAAGTAATGAGCCGTGGCACGGAAAAGGACATGTAAGGCATTCAATATCAATTATTATCAAGAAAATTTGTTGCATCAAATGCTATTAGGGCCCTTTTCGAGATACCGACTCGAATAGGGAACGATTTTATCCAGTTAATCTTGACGTAATTTCGGACGTAGGTGTTATATAATCTCGTAACTACGTCTTGATTCAAGCCGTATTACGATATTTTATAACAACACCGACGGTTTATCAAAATATAAAGGTAAATCAAGTCTATTTTTAGCACAAATTTCATTGCCATTGATCCATATCATTGCCCATGTGAACGTGGATAGAAAACGTTTGATCTAATTTAGTCTACATCTGTCATTTATTCATTGATCAATTTCAAGGCAGATGTCTTCATTAATTTATAATGAATTTATACAATATAAAGCGCTGTTTAATAATATGCAAAGCGTTTTGCTACAGACAATTGTGCACGGAAAGCCAGACGGGCTTATCAGTAAAAGATTTCTATAAGGATAGAAGCGTGTTGATAACTGGAAGTACTGGTTTTGTTGGTCAATGCCTGGTGGAAAAGCTGATCAGATCTTGTCCGGACATCAAACGTGTTTATCTGCCCATACGAACCACGAAGACAGGAGATGCCAACCAACGATTTGATAAACTCGTCAGCAGCTCGGCAAGTTCTTTTCTTCATGATTATGGGAGGCCTTTATGATAATATACTGACTGGCTTTAAAAACGCATCACTAAAGTTCATCCGGCAATAATATGCAAAATACATAATCAACTTTGTAGTATTATATATTAAACAACAGCTTGACATCTTCCCAACATTTCCTGAAAATTTCAGACAAAAATTCGATTAAATGACTGAGATATAGCCATCTAAAGAGAGGTGGTGTGAGGAATTTGACAGTTTTCTCTATTTAATAGCACGTAATTCCGCTCTGAGTATGAAAAACGTTCCACAATCGTGACCTCGTTTACCCTTAAGTTGAAACAAAATTTTTATTCTTTTGGTCTTGAATTATCTATTATATATTGCTGGAGATTATTCAAAAGTTTTGGCGTTCGTTTTTCATCATATCTAGGCCCAACGCACCCTGATCTGATGATGACTTTCTGTAAGTATCTGTCACGGGCATAATCGCAAGTAGTGAAAACCACAATATCTTATTCGTTAATTCACTGTTATGGCAAGAGTTTGTCAGTAGCAACATTTTTGTATTACAATTGCAGTTGAAAACGTTGTTGTAAACCAATTACGTAATTGACGTTGACGTATGTTATTATCTTGACGTAAGCTCGTTTTAAACGGTTGATCAAGACGCTGATGCTCAGCAGCAATCCCTGTAGATTGACTACGTTAATGAAAGTGAAAAATCGTCGATTGGTTTACATTTAAACGTCTCACCCATTCTCGTTGACAAACACCCGCTTAGAATAATTCAAAAATTTGTGTGTGCTTAGCAAACTTTGGTCTCTTGGCTTTATTTTTTGTTTAATCAAATTGGTTGAGAAATAAAAGTAACTCCTGGCCATTTGAATATGGAATATGAAAACAAAAATCTAATTGGTCACCTAAGGTGTAGTTACGTAAACGTTATCCATATTTTGCACGTTGACGTCATGCGAAATAACGTGGTAACTGACTGCAATAGATTTTATTGGATATCGTGTCTTATTGGTTGAAATATATATCAGAAGTAGAAATTTGATCCTGTTGACTTTAACTACGAAAATATTTTGAAAAATAAGTGATGCGTTTTTAAAGCCAGTCAGTATATATAGAACATACCACTAGGAAATCCGTGTCTTCTCTGATGTAAATTCTCTGATATTTCGTTGATTTACGTAAATCAGCAAAATATTAAAATATCAAAGAGCGAATTTACAATCAGAGAAGACTCGGATTAATCACTTGGTTACCCTGATCTATACATTGCTTGCTTGTGTATCTCAAATGTACAGTGTATTAAGCAGCACAGGACAAATGCACAGTCGGTGAGATCGGAAGCTGCGTCCATTGTACGGAAAAAATCGTTTAGGTAAAGGCTTTCCTTTTAAGGGGGAATGCTCCAGTTTTTCGGAACACTCGGTCATTACTTTAGTAAATTTAATGTTTCGTACCAATATGTTTCGCTACCATATTTTCAATAATATAACACACCATTACAATTTACCGTTTTCGACTTTAAAAGTGTATTTATTATGCGAAAAGGATTTCCTCGGGATGGAAATCGATTATTTAGAGTAAGAAAGTCGTAAGAATGTATGTAGTTACCACTGTTTTGCGTCATTTTATTCATGCGTAGTTGATAAAAAATCCTGTAAATCACTAATAAGTGCGCTGACCTATACATTTTCTTTTTGAATTATTACCAAGACATGTTGCTTAATACAATGAGGGCGTTTTATCAAATTCTATTATGTAGAAATTGAAATATTTCCAGAATTATGCAAATTTTGACATAAAACACTTCAGCCTCGTTGATCTAATAGAACACGTGAGCATGATGTATTATACATTTACGGTTTTATAATAGCACATATTTTGGGTTTTCTGTTCTTATTAAATGTAAGACGTTACTTTAAATCCATTTTCGGGTTTAAATGATGAATATACAGTATTTTATTAGCATTTTAGTCACCTTGGACATGTGCAAGAAAATGTGCATTTTTTCGATGTAGGGGTATGTGATACGAATGCCTATAAAATTCAAACAAGATCGCTGACCATCCATTTTTATTTTATTTTTCAATTGGTATTTAACATGTAATTTCAACATACAAAATATAAATAAATTCTATTATTGGGAAAAAATTAGGAAACTGGAGCATTCCCTCTTAATTCTATTTTGCTAACATCTGTTTTTGAAAGGTGATAGATATTTGCTTCAATTTTGGACTGAAAATCAGTGTCTCTGGACAGAAATACAACTTTCGTTGTTGCATTACTGATATCTTGTATATTGTTCTCTGGAGCCACAAAATTCTCCATTGCCATTGTATTAACATAACAGAACGCATGTATTTAGGTAGAATACCCGTAAAATGGCCATTTTGAGATTCATAATACATCGGATATTTTCGAGCGGCGTCGATACCCGGCCGCGGCAAATACCCTTACTGACAAAAATGTCACCCATCAACGGTTTGATATCGTGAACCTATGTGGGGGAGTAGCTGGAGGCTCGGTAAGGGTGTTGTGGTAGTACTGGTATGAGAAACGACAGGAATCCATGGTTAGGGGCTCCAGCCGCCGCCTTATGACCTTAGTAGTTGAAAACGGCGTAAAACCCCAATGAACCAATCGAGCGGCGTCATTACATATCCGAACTTATACGAGAACAGTTGTATAGTTTACATTCGACCGTTTTCGACCGCGCTCGAATAATTCCGACGTAGTTCGTGAATCTAAGTAGGGGTGGACTACCTTAACTAAACAGAACCTCATGGAAGTTGACCAAGAAACGTTCACAATATCAATCTAATCAATGAAGCAGTTTGATAATTTTCGAACTTGATTTTCCCTTAATTATGATATTAACCAGTTTAAAATGTGTCGACTTGGAGAAATTAAAATTATTAAATGTACAATATGTACCCTTCCGCATGATTATTTACTATTTGTGTAACTCGGCTTCGTGCAAGCATGGTTTGGTTCGAAATGAATGAAACAGGCAGAATTGACAGAAATGGACATTTTTATTGGAAATGTCAGAACCAAAATTTTCAAGTCAAATAATGATAAACACAGTCAAACAAAGCAGGGATGGATGAAATAGAAAATACCCACCCAGCCCACAATAACAATATGTAAGTTTCCGATGAAACATTTACATAAAAGGAGAACGAATTGAAATAGTACATGAAGGATTCATACTTCTACAGAAATGAGCCAAGGCGCAGATGACTAAATAAAACAGCAAGGTTGCGGTTTGGTGGAGCTAAGAAGTAAATATGTATTGACTGTGGAATCTAAAGAGCAAGTGCCTGACGAGTCTACGATTGGCTGAAATCTGTCATGTGATCGCAGACTCTCAGGCGATTGGAGGAATTAATTAATGAGCCAACTCGATTATGAATTACTCTTATTTTTACTCGGACGAATCTTCGTTGGCTCAACTCTGAAGAATAATGTGCCCTTCGTTCCATAAAGAATTTTATGGTGGCATTTAATATTATTTACATATTGATTGTTTTTTATCTCATGATGTAATTATATTCTATTTCAATAGATCAATCATATTTTGCCCTATCAATTTTCACTTCACTTTAACCCATTACCATACATTGACGCCTTTTGGCTCCCCATTTCTTCGTTTCCCACGATGTTTTCTATCCAAAAAGTAATTCAATTTTAGAATTTCGTCAAATTGAAAATGTCGTCTGCAACTTCTTTCAAATTGGACTATTCCAAAAATTTGTCGTCTGGTAATGGGTTAACGTGACTACAATGAGGCACCGACGAGTTTTGGATCGTATTCGGAGAGTAGCTTACTTACTTCATGGTGTATAATCACGTGACTCAGAATTTCCGATAATCTTCTATATCTTTTTAATACTTGACCAATTTGAATTTGGTTTGAAGCAGAGAAGGTGGGAAAATGTCAGGAATAAGCTGGACGTGTTGGATTTTTGACAAATCAACTGATAAAACAGTTATTGAAGATAAACCAAAATTTTGGGTTATCTTCAATAACTTTTTATCAGTTGATTTTTCAAAAATTCCAACACGTTGATCTATTGCGTGACGTCTGTCAACCTTCTCTACTTCAAACAGAATTCCACTCGGTCCCGTATTAACAAACTTATTGAAGATTTTCTGAAATTGTTGCATCACGTGATTATCCACCGTGTACTTGGAGGTACGTCGTCGATCAATCGACACATCCGTTGACAAAAACGGCGGCTTAAATTGTATGATCGGTTAGACGTTGGTCAAGTTAAAATCGACCGATCAATCGGAGGCATCTTAGCTCATGTGTTAGAACTACTGAATTTGATTCTGGCCATAAACCCTTTTTCCAAATCGATACCATTTTATGGGTTATTCCATATGGAAAGGAGTTGCAGGCGACAACATAATTGCTGTCAAAACTAGAAATCATGCACGGTATCACATAGAAATGTTTAACCCTTTCCCAAACGGCAAAATTTTAGGGTGATCCACCTCAAAAACTGCCATAAATGACAATATGGATGTTATTAAAGATAGGATTTGTGTAAAATATGGCATAGAAAATATTGAGACAAAAGGAGAAACTGCTGGTTATCAGCAGTTTCTTCTTTTGTCTCAATGTTTTCTTAAGCCTTTTCTATTAGGGGCGTCAAAAGCAGTTCTTGTTTGGGAAAGGGTTAAATAGAGAAACATAAAAACTACTGATTTGACACCAACAATGCAAATTCTTTCTGTCAACATTTTATCAAGCGATTTACTAAGCACCTCAACACAAGGTTTTGTTTTGTGAAAGAGTTCGTGCGATCATGTCTGATTTGAGAGCTGTTGAAAACGACAAAGTATTATAGTAGTTGATAAGACAAATTTTGGACGCATAGCATCAAAGAGGCCGGCAATCTTTTGGTAGCCATCCATGAAAATTTTGCTGAAGTGATTTATTTCAACCATGTCATGTTAATTGTATCTTTCCTTTTCTTGTTGAACTCACAGTATCAAGACCCAACGGAATTATCGTGGACTTGCAGTTGCAATTATTTGATAGCGTATTGTTTGTTTGCATTTCAGGTGACTTCTTCTTTTCAAATATATACATCCTGCAAGTCCCGCAAATTGCCATGTTTGCTCATTTGGGTGACCCCCAAGAGCAAAAATAGAATATGCCGCCTTTAGAATTTCTCAGCGAATGGTCCTGTACCACCTACACAAGTTCACATTACCATGGTTAACTTGAAATAAATACCAGCTCGCATAACCATGTTAAACTTAAGATAAATACCAGTTCGCATAACTATGATTAACTAAAAAATACCGAATTTTTAACAACAAAATTGAAACCTGTTGTTCTGAACCTATCTAGATATTTGTTCATTGCTTTACTTCAAAGAAATGGATATTTTGTTCACGTTACTGACATGTTCTTCTGTAAATCCGTGTTCTTTTTTCTTTCTAATTTCCGCATTTTTTCTTTCTAATGTTTCAATTGGGTTACCTTCAATTGTTTCATTGTTTGGTGTAGAATTTCTAAATATTTAAAGGTGCTCTATCTCGAATTTTCTTCGAAAAATCAACTTTAAAACCATTTGGTGGTCATTCGCAGGGTCATTAATACACCCTCAAGCTCAATTGTAGTCTAATTCAATGAAATTCTCATTTAAAACGAAATGCCGGAGGTTTTTTCCACAAATTATCGAAATTGATTTTATTTAGTAATTCGCGGGACTTTGATGATGTCATTCTCAGACACCCCTCCAAACGTCTTCTCACGTGACCACTATTGATGTATCGATCAGCGTTTTGGTAACATGATTCGTGTCAGTTTCGATTAGGCCTATCCTTTTACCTTTCCATCGCTCTGTTTGATCCCCGATAAAGATAGGCTTGGATCTAAATCTCCTGTCGTTTTGATTTTGATTTCTTCTATAGTTCGCGCAAGATCACATGACACATGGATTAAACAATACACTCTTCGTCTTCAATGGCTATTAGCCACGAAATTTTATTTGCTAGGCAGATTGCAGCTTGTATTTTGTGTAAAAATACAAATGATTACAATAAAGGACAAAAAGAAAAGGAAATAAGGAAAAGAATAGCCAAGACCTAGGGTAGAACTCGGATGTCCTGTACAGCACACATACCACTCTATCACTCTACCTATATTTTCACCGTATCTACGTCACTACTTTATAAGAGTTTTATTGTGTTTTATAAAAAAATTCTGTGTTTACATCTGAGCAAAATGTAAACAGTGAGAAAAATAGATTTGAAAAACGTTACAGACGTTTTTCTTTTTTCCACGGTTTCCCTTAATTTCGGCAATTACTATCTTATTTTAGGTTCGTCGTTTGTCTGAACCGCCTTCCATTACTTATCCAAAGGTGGTCATCATAAAAATTCTGCGTTTTATTCCATTTTCCCCCTTTTTTCAATTTGACCGAGGGACTGCAGCTTTAATAAAACGCAATATTTGTATTTTACTAACTAAAGAATTACAGATACAATCGATTCAAAAGTTTTTACTAATGTGGGACAAGGTCCAAATTCCGATATCGGTGAGCCAGGTAGGTAAGGTGACCATCCATGTGTTTAAGTTGTAACTATAAATAGATTTTCAACGTACCTGTTTTACCTTTAAATAAACCAAAATATTTGTATCGATTCTCGTTTAAGGGGGAATGCTCCAGTTTTTCGGAAAACTCGGTCATTACTGTAGTAAATTAAATGTTTCGTACCAATATGTTTCGCTACCATATTTTCAATAATATAACACATCATTACAATTTACCATTTTCGACGGTAAAAGTGTATTTATTATGCAAAACTGATTTCCTCAAGATGGAAATCGATTATTTAGAGCAAGACAGTCGTAAATGTGTATGCAGTTACCACTGTTTTGCGTCATTTTATTCATGTGTAACTGATAAAAATTGCTGTAATTCACAAATAAGTGCGCTGACCTATACATTTTCTTTTTGAATTATTACCAGGACATGTTGCTTTATACAATGAGGGAGTTTTATCAAATTCTATTATGTGTAACTTGAAATATTTCCAAAAATATGCAAATTTTGACATAAAACACTACAGCTTCCTTGATCTACTCGAACACGTGAGCATGCTGTTTTATACATTTATGCGTTTATGATAGAACATATTTTGGGTTTTCTGTTCTTATTAAATGTAAGACGTTACTTTAAATCCGTTTTCGGGACTAAACGATGAATATACAGTATTTTGATAACATTTTAGTGACCTTGGACAGGTGCAAGAAATTGTGCATTTTTTCGATGTAGGGGTATGTGATACGAACGCCTATAAAATTCAAACAAGATCGCTGACCATACATTTTTATTTCATTTTTCAATTGGCAATAAGATGTAATTTCAACATACAAAATATAAATAAATTCTATTATTGGGAAAAAATTTAGGAAACTGGAGCATTCCCCCTTAACTTTGAATGTATTATAGTACGATTTATCTAAAAAGTACGATAACTTCGTAATAAGGTCATAATAGTCATTTTCATTGCGAGATGAGTGTTTATTTATTATTATTTAATTAATTTGTAAACTTCAACTTTAAATTGATACAGCCAAAAATCAATCCAGGTCACTGTTGGCTCGTTCTGTCAGAGTTAATTCCCTTTGTTTGAGAACGTTGTTCTCGGCCATCTATTGGTATTCTGTCAAATCAGACTGTTTTCTTGTGTGATTTTTATCATAATGAAAAGAAAATGACAGCAAAAAAAAAAAAAAAAAAAAAAAAAATAAATAAATAAAATAAAATAAAATGAAAAAAAAAAAAATAATAAGAATAAACGCTTTATATGCAAAACATATTAGAAAAATAAACACACACAAAAAGAAATCAGATTGGATACCTAACTAAATTGATAACAAAGGACAAAAGTTCATTTCAAAAAAGTATTTGAGAAAAAGTTGACACAGGCGAAAGAGGGATTTGAAACCTCATCGTACAATGCGATTATGACTGTAATTACGAGCGGCTAACGGATTGAGCTAGGGCGTTCGATGAATAGAGACTATGTTGATAAAATATTAAACTTATTTATCGGGTCCTTCTAGGGGCAGTAAGTAACCCAGTCTAACGGGTCCATAGAAATACCGAAACGCATGTGTATTTCATCGGATGCTTTCAACAGAGACGTTCACGTGGGAATAGGTTAAGTGCCGAATTTGATACGCGTTTCGGTAACTTCCAAAGCTTGCCGATAACGTTTAATAGATAATATATCGACATTCTATGTACGTCTCGGTTTTTGTGCATGCGAGCATTTCTATGGACCGTGGTAAATCTGATAGTCACCTGATCGGGGCAAATATGTAAAAAATATATTTTGCATGGTGAACGTCAATTATTGACTTACAAATCAGTCAGTTTAACACCATGTGTCGAAAATGGTCTAATTATTAGCCCCCCCCCCCCCAAATTGCCCGTGTCCAAATCGAAAAAGCATTCCACTGAAGGCCGGCTTCAAGAGCCGGCCTCCAATAAAAGCGGTATTAGTGTGCAGAGTATGCTGCATATAGGTATATCTGCACCGACTGTTCTTACAGGGAAGTAAAAATTCAAACTAGAAGATTACGGAAGATCGATTGTTTTTCCATGTCGACAAATAGTACAGTCGATACTCGTTATGTCGACATCGGATAAGTCGAATTTTCGCTTTAGTCGAAGTTTATATCTGGTCCCGTCTTCATCAATGGACATATTTTTTTCAAAACAAAATACTCGAACAGAATATAGCCATTGAAATATAGTAGAAAAAGGATAGAAATTGCTCGACACGAGCAATTTCTTTCCCTTCCCAACTTTATTTCAATAATAATCGTAAATGATTAGTTTCACAAACGGTCAAATATCAACTTTATCGAAGCCGAACAAAATCGGATGAGTCGAACTCCGGATATGTCGAGGTATTTTGACGGCCCCTCCGACTTCGACACAACGAGTGTCGACTGTAGAAGATTACGGAAGATCGATTGTTTCTCCGTGTCGACAAATAGTATGTATTATGTATTTGTCCTTGCACTATATTTCATTTGACCTTTGATAGAATGAAATTCATTGTCAATTCATCATGATAATTATGAACTTTAAATATTGATTATCAACCCTTTCCCAAACACAAAAACCTTGACTAGTCCAAATTTAAGGTGGTACAATTATGTAATGCAAAGGCATAAACATATTGATGGTAAAAGTGGAAATTCTGATCACATGTACTTTCTTCTTTTGTCTAAAGTATTTATAATGTAAAATTATTATGGTCGTTAAAGAGACGTCACGTTCCCATTACAAGTTGAAAAGTATGTTTTGATGCCAAGATTACTTATTCTTATAATTATGTATTCATTAATGCTATCATTTTTTGAAGTTGTTACTGATACGCGAAAAATACGCCTTAAAGGTCAAGACAGAATTGACGAATTCCTAATTATACTCAGCAAAAGTTCAAACGGATTACTTTTTAAAATTGAAAAATCTTATTTTTTGTTACAGATTGAGTTTTAAGATTTGGCATATCATATACCGACAAGTTTCTGCACACAACCATAACACCATTGCATGTTTGCTTTTTAAATGTGACTGCGTCATCCAAAAGGGGACCTAAACAGTTTAAACGCGTGATCTGTCTTATTCAAATTTGTTTGAATTGAATTTGAAAGCTAGATAAAAACTAAAAAAAAAGGCAAAGAAAATTTTGCTCGCATATACCAGACTTTGTCAGAAAAAATACATGTAGTTTAAACTCCAAGGTCAAGGTTGCAAAGTCAAAGGACATAGTCTATAAAGAAAGGTCTTGTCAAACGCTATCCACGTGTAAAATATCATGTCGGTATCTCAAATGGTTCATGAGATATAGATAACGTTTCGTCTACGTAAACGACGCTGACGCCAACGCTACGCTGACGGCAATAGACAGGCGCGTCGCGTGGTTTTCAACATTGGGGCGGCGGACGGGGAGGGTTTGGGAGTCCCCTCCCGTTAGTAAGAAAATTTTGTCTAGGAGTAGACGAAATGGCGCCATTTCCTGGACTTTAAATCCCATTTCTGGCTTATTTTAACGAAATAGAATCGAGTATAATACAGTGATCGAATAAAAATTGGCGTCTTTCAAGTTGCAGATACCTGAAGGTGAAAGTAGGCTATTCTCGGCTTTCGTGTTGGAGATCTTGCCGTTTTTCGCCGCCGACATACATGAAAAAGCAAACATCGTCTGTCTGATATAAATAAAATCGACTTACAATTTAATGTTATCATCATTATCTATTTTTCCACAGTCGAAAGAATCGGACGATTTTTGAAATCACAAAAAAGCTAAAATCTGATTTTAATGTTAAATCCCTTTTATACAACGTATGCACTTTGTTTACCCCGAGTTTTTCAATCTGTCCATTTTAACGGTGGAGATTGGGCATCATGGGATGGATAACGACTACGGGAAAAAGTCTGATTCTGGTAAGATATTTGCAATAACTCTTATTTCTGCTATAGTTTGTTGAATGTACCCGGCATTTTTCGGCTCTTTCATCGGATATATGCCTCATAGAAAATTATAAGTAAGTTTTCCAAAATGTTGCCCAACCGATTAGACAGCGAAATGGTAACAACTACGGTAAAATAAGCCCCGCTTCAGGTAAGAATTTTTGCAAAAAAAAAAAAATCTTAATTCTGCGTCAATTTTCAAGCTGTTTTAGCCTATTTGTTGCATGTACCCCGCCTTACTGAGCTCTTTCCTCTGGTGTGTGACTTATTTGGAAACTCGTACTTTTCCCAAAATTTGATTCACCACAAAAACAATCTGAATTTTTTGTCGTTTTTCTGGTCGTTTGAGATCAATTTCTGAAAAGAAAAAAAGTTGGATTCCACAAACAAGTCATATATCTCAATAAGGCGGGGTACATGCAACGGGGAACCCATGCAACAAAGCGCTTGGAAATTGACAAAGAAATAAGAAAGTGATTGCACAATTTCTTACCTGAAGCGGGGGCAAATTTGTCCGTATTCGCTACCCATCCCATGATGCAAAATCACCATCGTGATCTTTAAACCTTTTAAATATTTGTGTAACATAAGAATAAAAAATGTAAAGCGATAAGATGCTTTTTCAAGCAATGTTGATAGTATCAATCCAATTATCTCAGTCTTTTATCAAATTAAAGTGTGAAATTGGGGAAAAAAAAAGATGTTCCGTGTACCTCGTTGTTACATCTATGGAGCAATGAGTATTGTATGTACCATAGCACGATGAATAATCGCGATTCTGGTGTCTTCTTACAAAAGTAACGTTTTGGGAAGATAAAATTAACGGGCTGAGTAGCTTTAGACATGTTTACTGTCAGACAATATAGTATGGGATGACGTTAGAAGGTAGAGACGAAAGTGGACTTAATTTTAAGTTTTGATTATAGCCTCGAACAAAACAATTCTTTTATGATGAAAGTCATCTGAAAGTCGCCGTTTTTTTTTTTTTTTTTTTTTTTTTTTTTTTTTTTTTTTTTTTTTAATTATTCCTAATTATTGTTAAATCACAAAAACATTATGCATGTAATGATTTTGTGTTAAAAAAAGTTCTGAATAAATAATACGCAAAATCAATTTGCTTTCGGGTAATTATTAGATAATCTGACCCATTCAGTCTAAGCAAGGTAAAGGGTTAATCGCGAAACTATTGTAAGTCCTGTAGATTTTACATACACCTACAATAGTCTTGCGATAATCACTGAATGTATATTCGACGGGTACCGCACGCTTTCACACTTTGTTATTGCTTTTAAAGTGTGACCGTTTCCCTGGAAACCGATAAGAAGGGAAACCAAGCGATTGCCTTTTCGCCGCCCCAAACGACAAAATGCCTTTTTACTTGCCGAATTATTGGGGCGGCGGCCGCCGCCCCTGCCGCCCCGCACGCGACGCCACTGATAGAGATGCAACAATAACTATCCGGACATAAAGTACCGGCTCGCTAAATGCTAGAGCGGTCAGTATTTTCCAGGAGGGATCATCATTTACATAGGTAACTCTTTCAGTCGTTACAAAAAGATTGAACTTATGTGCGAATTTCCTGTTTCATCACATATTTGATCGCATTCCATCCTCTCAGATTTTTCGAATAAAGGTTATCATAATTTAATTAAGGTTCAATATTTCAGAGTAGACTAAAGGATTAACCAAGAAATTTCATCAACTACATCATAAAACAATTTGTTTAATTTACATAACACAAATATGTATTTTTGTAAACGGCGGAATAATTCGGCTTTTCAGAATATTCATAGGAAAATATGCTCTTACAGTTAAAAATAAAAGTGAAATTTACGAAAAAATATATGTGAAATGTCACTTTAAAACGGTGCTTATATATCAGGAAAGGCATGTAACACTTGTCGTACTTTAACAGTTGCCAACTTGGGACTTGATCAGACTGCGTGTATATGCAGGCTAATCTAGATAAATGTTGGTGTGATTTGTCAAAAGGACTATTCACAAGATCCCGCGTCATTAATATTTGATAAAACCAGTCTTTTTCTCTTTTGTCACATTACAAGTATGTCTCTGTATTATACATCACTGTACGCTGCGTGAATAGCGTTCTAAAAGTTTTATTATTTTTTTAATATCATCTCTTTATTTCCCTCTTTTCTTCGATGTTTAATGTTGAGGATTTGGCGTCATGACCTACTCTTAAAACGTTAATGTACCTACTTTAATGTCTTAAAAATGTACCTTTACCCTTTTCATTCACAAATCAGTCATAAACTTTATTTTTATCGCCGGGAATATGATTTATCATGCACTAAAGATAATACTTGATACATCGTTTTAGAGATAATTCAGAGATAATTTCACAGATAATTATCACGGAAAGCACTAGAAATAGTTGTGTTTTATTAACTCTTCCCAAATGACAAAATTTTAGACATCTCCATTTCTAAAGATGCTGCAAACAACCGAATGGAAGTGAATAAAGATAATATTTATATACAATATAGAAGGTCTACTGCGCATAGTTAAATGAAAGGGAGATAGTAACTGCTGGTTGTGAGCTTTTACTTCTCTTGCCTCGAAGTTTTCGCCAGCTTTTTTTTAAAATCAATGACGTCAAAACCGACCATTGCCTGTGAAAGGTTTTGATACACAAATCCAGCCCTTTTATAGGGGAGCAGATTTAAGATGCGTTTGCATTGACATTTAAAGTGACATTTCAGATTTTTTTGTCAAAAATTTTACTTTTATTTTTATCTGAAATAGATCTAGCATATTTCCTTATGAAAATTCTGAAAATTTCAAGCCAAAATATTGCGCCGTTTACGAGAAATTTATATTTTTGTGCTAAAATTGAACAAATTGTTGTGGACAACAGTTCGGATTTATATGCAATTTATCGATTATGTCTCAACTTTAAATGCGTGTTTCTCGCTTATTGGCAACAACTTAAAAAAAACTAATAGTATTTATACTCATTAGAATAACCAATCTTGGCACCAAGACAAACTTTAAAAAAATGAAATTGGAATGAAATGTCCCTTTAAGGAAATATTACAAGTTAAGGCCTGGTCACATACAAAATCATCACGGCCGGAGTTTAAAAGGGTCCCATGATATGCTGTCGTATAAACATGTAAAATATATTCAAGAAATATCTTATATAAATGGAATGGTCAATCATTTCTGTCCAAGAAAGAAGTTCACTTAGTCCTTCTAAATCAAGTCTGTATGATTATAATTAACTTACTCGCACTTTTTTATTTATTATTGCCTAAAATGTGTGTTTTCAGTCTGTTATTGGCATTGTATAACCAGCAGAAAGCGGGCGGATATCCAGAGAAATCGTGCATTAATCGGCAGATTCACGTGCGATATTGGACCAGTTTTGCACTCAAATATCCTCGATCGGGGATTTGTTGTGAGTGCTTCAGAAAATTGAAAATAAAGCCGAAATTTTGTCATTTCCCTTTTCCGCGATGTAAATTCTTGTAAGACCCCATTTCCAGTTTACACGGCCACCAATCCCTCTCATTCATTGCAAAATGCTATGAGCGAAATCTCAGAAGAGGGACTTCCGGCTATGAAGAAACGGGACCCATTTTGAGTAAGTAAACACACGTTGTTACTTTAAATCGGTTATTTTGCTAGTTATGGGTTGAATCTCAAAAATCGCGGAATGCTATTCGATGGGGTAATGAATGATGTGTTATATTGCCAAAGCCCTTTGTTCTAGCTTACAGAGTAAACTTGCAATTACTTTCGAAGTGAGTGCACACACTTATGTTAACAAACCAAACGACACATAAACGGCACATAAACGACTCCTACGGCGCTATCATATGCATTTTTCGAATGAGACATGTTCATTTTACTATTTTATGGTCTCTTTTAGTATTCCGCACGTACGATTTTGAAAACCTTTGTTTATTTATGAGAAAAACAAGTACGCAATGAAGAAGAGCAGTAAGCTATGAAGAAGCGAGAGTAGCTATGAATAAGAGGGAGCAAGCTATGAAGAAGCGCGGACTTCATAATTCTTTCTTGGCACTCTCATATACTGAATGGTTATGCGTTTAGGAAGAATTGAAGACAGAAATTCCAATATTTTTTACAAATTTCCATTTGAAAAATCAAATTCTAGACGATAGAACGATATTTATTGTAATGCAGCTTAACCCTTTCCCAAACAAGACCTGGTTTTGACGTCTTTAAAAGGAAAGGCTTGGGAAAACATTGAAACAAAAGAAGAAACTGCTGACAACCAGCAGTTTCTCCTTTTGTCTCAATATTTTCTGTGTCATATTTTACACAAATCATATCTTAAGTAACATCCATTGTCATTTGTGACAGTTTTTGAAGTGGATCACCCTAAAATTTTGCCGTTTGGGAAAGGGTTAAACATGTATTTAATGCCGACCGGCTACTTACAGGCGCGTAGGACTGGAAACATTTTTAATGGGGGGAGGGGGCTAAAGCCCCTGTTCTGGCTATTGTCGGAATTTTGGAGGAACTGAATTGGATTTCCCCAAAAATTTTCAGTGCAAAATAATGACAATTCAGCATTTTGGGCAGACCTTTTTGTGGGGTGGGGGTCTTAGCCCCTCCATGCCCCCACTTGTTACTGCGGGCCTCACTTATCATCACGTGGGAATGCATTTTTGGAACATACATGAGAATTGTTACTAAAAATAGTAACAAATCGACATTATCAAAACGAGTCTCCCAAAACACGCGGAGAAAACAATGTCGTCGCACGTGCAATCAATCAATATACAGCGATAAAGCGCACGTGCATTCAATATACAGTAATAAAGCGAAGTTTTAAGTTGAACAAAAATAATAAAATTGAATGAATTCGTTAATAGCCGATATGATGGTTATTTTATTGGATTTACGGTCAATCGTTCCCCGTTTAAAAATTTCGACTTTTGCCTCTAAGGACGACTTCCGGAGGCTGTCGTGTGTGTGTGTGTGTGTGGGGGGTCATATAGGAAATAATCTAATTCTGACCAACTTTCAGATTGATCCGCAGATCGGACAAAAATGTGGCCTCTAGAGTGCATACAAGAAAAAAATAACCGACGGACGCATGACGGACACAACGCAATGACAAAAGCTCGACTGGCCGCTAAAAACATGTAGGCCTTAATAAAACCTGTTTTCATTCAAAATACATGCAATGTATCTTGCGTAGGCTTAAAATTATTAAAATGTTAGGGTTCTTATACGGTTTGCCTAGTTTTGCCTAAATAGTTTACAATGACATTGGCGTCCGCATGTGCAGGCCTATGTTATTTACATAATTATATCATCATTCCAAATATAACCACATTGTATACTGAAAAGTCTTGAAGTATGCTAATTTGGAAATTAGATTGATCTTACAATCCCAAATATAAAATAATATCAACAATAAATTCGTATCACTTTCCGAGCGAAAATTATAGCGAAAAGGCAAAATTAAGTCAAAACCCGACGCTTTGAATATCCGAGCTCTTATTCATAGCGTATTATATCTTCTTCATATCTAGTCCATTTTCTTCATAGCTGATCTCTCTTCTTCATAGCGTATTACTTTTTTAGCTTTTTCTCTCTATCAGAAAATCAGTCATTGGATTTTAATGGATATATAATATAAGATAAAGCATTCGAAGCTTATGGGACCTGTATAGAAGGGAATTATAGTAGTATTTAAACCATAATTTTTCGGTCAATTTTGACATGTCTTCAAAACACAGCACTGTGATCGCATGACAAAGCAGTTTAAAGCAAACACGGTGAGACCCTGCCGAGGAGACATACTCCAAAAGAAGTTTAAATATACTCACCATCGAATAGCATTCCCCGATTTTTGAGAATCAGCCAAAAACTGGCAAAATCACCGATTTAAAGTAACAACGTGTGTTTACATTCACAAAATGGGTCCCGTTTCTTCATAGCCGGAAGTCCCTCTTCTGAGATTTCGCTCATAGCATTTTGCAATGAATGAGAGGGATTGGTGGCCGTGGTTTACATCCCAATAAATAAACTAGGTCTCCCAGTGTAACCATATCTGATGACGTAATAATTATAGTGACGTAGGTTTAATTCTTGGAATCAAAAAGTAAACAACCGGGCAGCTGACAGATTTTAAACTAAAAGTGTATTTCGTGGACATGGAAGGATAGAAATTAGAATTGAGTGGTTGTGGTCTAGGTCAAATGTGGTGGTAAGCCTATGTGTTTCTTGTTCTTCTTTTAGTTACTGCAATTTTTCCTTTACAACTTTGTTTTATTGAAATGAACGAATGTCTGAAACGAACCAAACGGTCCAGAGATCTACCTTGGAAATTCCGACCTTTTAATTTATTACTCGCACTGAAATGAACGTTAGGATATCCGGAGCATGTTTCCAAAAGAAAACTAAGTCGAATATTGTTAGGATTTCGCCAACCCAAATGAAGATTATGTCAGTAAAAATGCGATGAAACTTGACTATATAGCTACACGATGAAAATCTAACGGCCCGTCTAGTGGATATCGCACTTACTCGATATATGTCGAGTCGAATGCCGGAAAACTCTGGTATCTGTCGGTGTAAATGTGGCTAAATTTTCACTAAGTTTTTTAGTTATTCGTCTTATTTTATTACATTTCTTTGCAAATTATTCATATTTTATGCAATAATAGCGTCAATTCACGTTTTTTTCGGTCGTTAACATTCTCAGAGGCCCACAAAATGGGTTATCGCCTTCGACCTCCGGTCTCAGGCGATAACGCATTTTTTGGGCCTCTGAGAATGTTAACGACCTCAAAAACGTGAATTAACCCTATATTGTAACATAAATGGGAAACTGAACCTTCATAGATTTCCCCTTTTATTTGTTCTAGATAATGCAATGCACCACAAAACCACAAAACAATGCAAACTTTGACTGTCCCTATGTTTGTCTGATCCCCGTTTGACCCAGGGATGTCGGTAAACGGAGTGTTTTCGAGTCTTTTACCTATATAGACGGCTTAACAATTCTGTTAAAGCTTTCCTAAAACAAGATCTGGTGGTGACGGCTTTTTTTTTCCAGAAAATGAACTTAGAAAATATAGGCCTATGCACAAAATAAGAAAAATGCTGCATTTTCTCCTTTGGTTTCGGTGTATTTTGTGATGTATATCCTACTTTTTAGCTTTAAAATTGAAGAATTCTTCATCCCTACTGTATGGTAAATGATAAAATGTTGTTGTTCTTGCGTGTCATTATCACAGGTATTTAACAGACTGAGACAAACAAACCCTGGCTTCAGTCAGAAACTGATCCCGCTGGCAGCGTCGCTCGAAGACTCAAATCTTGGTCTCACTGATGACGTGCTGGACCACCTTAAGGATGAAGTGTCCGTTATATTTCATGTAGCCGGACTGATAAAATTCAGTCCTCCGCTAAGGTACAGTGTATAGTCAAATCACGATATTAGGTATACAAGTTTTACCAATGTAAAAATGGGGAAAAGGTTCTCAATTTTCAATACAATATTGCATGTATAGGTTCGAATTTTACATGTTTGAGACACCTGCAAGATCCGAACCATCACATACAAAATAAAAGTAATTTGTTTTTCGGTATTATGTTGATTACACATATACATATAATAAATATGTGTCATAATATCGTGATTGGACTATAGTATTATTTCTTAAACGCTGTTATTAACCAAATAACGCATGATTTTGACAATTCTTCAAACGATTTGTTTTAAAACTTTTCATGGGGCCCATATAACGACTAAGTTGTTGTGTAAACTGTGTAACAAAACGTCTGATTCCAGGAGAAATCAGATTGAACCAATCAGGTTTATTGTCTTTTTTCTATTATTTCTCTCCATAAACTCTGTGCAATAGCTTTCACATATTTCTTCATCAATACCCATTTGTCGTCAGCAACAGATTTCGAATTTGAACATTCCGATTTTTGACCGAAACGCCTTGTTTTGGTAATTATTTACTAATTGTTTGCCTAAAGACCACATTTGTAAGAAAAATCATTAATATTCATAAATATGCAAATGAGATGATTTGCATGTAATAACTGCAAATGGAAGAGCAAGTCATAAGCTTTCATTTGATACCTTTCTGACATCTGTGGTTTTTAATCTAGATATGACCAAAACATATTGAATTTTAAAAGAACAATTTGATAGGGTTAAGGGTTTGAATAAGGGTTACGACCAAAAGCTCCAACCGCCAGAGTACAAAAATTACTCAAAATGTTATTCATATCATAGGCCTATACTATAATTTAAACCATGTTTACAAAGTTCCCCCTGAACAGAAACGCCTTGTTTCGAAAGTATTAATCATTATTGTGCCGCAAATCGCAATCTCAATGAAAATCATTAATTTTCATGAGTTCACATGCAAATTAATTAATTTGCATAAACTAACTTCAAATAGAGGAAAGATCATAAGCTTTCATTTGTTACGTTTCTGACATAAGTGGGTCAATATTTAATCAAGATATGTCCAAAAACGTTTTGAAAGTTTCAATGTACAATTTGATGAAGCTAAGGGTTTAGATAAGGTTACGACCAAAAGCCCAAATCGCTTGAGTGCAAATATTGCTCAAAATGTTTAATATAAAATGTTCTTTAAGATAAACCATGTTTACAACATTCCCCCTGAATAGAAATGCCTTGTTTTAGAATCTATTTACCAAATATTCGCGAAAAAATCGCAATTTAACGGAAAATCATTAATATTCATGAATATGCAAATGCTAATTTGCATAAAATAACTGCAAATGAAAAAGAGAGTCATAAGTTTTCGTTTGATACCATTTCGACGTATGTAGGTACCCATTCAATTAAGATTAGCCAAATAAGTTTTTTTGTAAATTTGAACAAAAAATTGATAGGGTTAAGGGTTTTAGACAAGGGTAACTAACGGCCAAAAGTCCCAAAGGCCAGAGTGCAAACAAGGTTCATGTTGTAGCATTTGCTATAAGCTTTCAGAAAATCCTCCCCTTCAAAATTCACCCTGGTCGTGAAGCTGGGGTTATTGGTGGGGTTATTGGTGGTTCAAGGTCTAGTATCTCTGTGTTTCACTTTCTCATTCACTCTAGCACATAGATCTTTTGGACAATGCATATCGTAATGACGTACAAACAATTGTGAATCATTTCCGTCTATAAACATTGGCTTGACGTCATTGATAGAAAAAGAATCTTAAAAAAAAAAAAAAAAAAAAAAAAAAAAAAATAGAAAATGCTGACGAATAACTAGATTCATCTCTCTTGTCTCAATTTGTCCGTCTAATAAATGTTTCCAATCTTTTAATTCTTCAAATCTATTTTCTCGCTTTTAGCTGCTTTAAAATTGGAGAAGTTTGGGAAGAAAATGGTTAACCGGAGCTACATAAAAGAAATGAATTGGCTTTTCAAACTGTAATATGTTTTTGTTAATTGTTTATCAAACCATTTATTGTGGGTATTCGTTTGAATCCTCTCATCGAGACGATTCAAATGAGTACACAAAACACAGGGTTTGGGTTTGAAACAACAATTATAGAACGTCGTTACCCCGTTATATCTGCATCTTCGCAAGCCAAGGGTTCTACCTCCACTTTGTTCCCTACGTAAGGAACAAAGTGGAGGTAGAACCTTTGGGTTGCGAAGATGTTTCTGTTGCTCTTGTTAACGTTTCATCTAGTTCACTCGACAAATAGAAAGTTGTACAAGTAACTAGCAGCTTTCAGTATGAAAAAAAGGTTCATCAATAAGAAAACACCTGGATTGTACACAATCAGATTAGCGTATAGATTTAGATAGACATTACCCCTGACTAGTCGTTAAAATTTAACCCTTTCCTAAACAACATGATTATAAACTGGGTACTTCAAACTGACACGTTCTACGACGACATTTTCCCTACAACAGAACATTTTAACGTGATGGATTCGGAAATATTGAAAAATAAAGGTCAATATTTTCTTCTCCATGTTTTCAAGATTTCCCTTCTTATCTGTAAACATCCTAGTTTTGTTCTGTGGAGTAGAAAATACAGTTTATCTTTCTTACTTCACACACACAGTATCGTAATCGTATGACTTACGATATCTAGATATGCAAAATATGCACCTAGCTAGATATGAAAATATGCCTAATCTAGACCATCTTCGCAAGCCAAGGGTAACGTAACGTCGTTTCTGTATTCCCCCTTGGCGTATTTAGTCCGATTTTCTTGGTCTCCTGGAAAGCGTTTTCATTGGTTCCAGCGAGGTCTCGCTGGAACCAATCAGATTGTCGACTGATACATTTGTTATGAGTAACCAAATCATGACAACGGGCGGGAAAAGGCATTGCGTTTGCAACTCAAAAACGCGAAGATGAGCGATTTTTCCTAAAAAAATCACTGCAATAGACAGAAATTCCCTAACTTTAATCGACGAATTATTATACTTTCGACAATTCGACCGAAAAAGCAGCTAACTTTTACATAATCCGCATAACGTATGACGCGAAAGACAACGCTCGTTAATGACGTCATCAATAATGGACGTAAACAACCAGCAGAACAACCGCTAGGCGGCACTTCGCGATTTCAAGAAAATCGGACTAAAGCCGCCAAGGGTGAATACAAACGTAGGTGGGTTCAACCTTGGCTAGCGAAGATGAATCTAGACATGAGAACATATCCCTAAATACGCATAGCTATTCAAGTTGAAAAGATGCTATTAAAGGGGGGGCATGTTAGTTTTTGGAACATAGGCCCTACATACATGTACAAATAGTTTGAAAAAATACCGTATAAATTGCTCAACCTTTTTTAAATAGATCATTTGTGTTTATCGAAAACTCGTAAAAGATTCATTTAGTCCTTCTAAATCAATCCGTCAATTTTTACCTACACATCTTTTCCATATTCTAGTAAAGATTATGGGTAAATTGTACCAATTTCAGAGAGGCAGTACAATCGAACGTTCTAACATCTACAAATGTGTTCCGTTTTGGGAAACAATGTAAGCAACTTGCTGTAAGTAAAGTTAACTTTTGCCATAAACCCTTTCATGAACAATTGCTTCTTTTGATGAATACAAGAACTAAAGCTTTGGATGGTTTCAAAGTAATTGATGTGAAGCAGAGAAGGATGATATACTCCTGGAATTAGATCAGGTAGATCTTTTCAAAATCAAACAATAGAAAGATTATTGACGACAAGGAAAAGGATTTGCTTCTTCAAATTTCTTGAGCCAGGAATTGAAAAATAATGCCCTTATAGCATTTAAGAGTTCATGTTTCAATTTATGCCAAAGTGCATGTCGATTAGGAGTCATGCTTCTCTCTCATGTTTGCTATTAGGGAACCATATTGGACACAAAAAGACATTTTTTCCAGATTCTGGTTCATTTGTTTATTCACAGGCCTACGTCCACACGTCGACTCTGTTCCTTCATGCTGATCTGGACTTTGTTGAAGAACGTATATACCAAACAGAGTGGACACACGAGGATCTTCTCAATCTAGATGACAAGTATTATCACATTTTTTCAAACACTAGAATATGGACAAATATTGTGCTAAAATAGACTGGTTCTCTGTTTTACCTGACAAATCGTCGGTGTTGTCATAAAATTTCGTAACAACGGCTTGAATCAAGCTGTTTGAGTTTATTGGGGTTTTACGCCGTTTTCAACTACCAGGGTCATATCGCGGCGGCTGGAGCACCTAACCGTGGGTTCCTGGTATTTCTCACACCAGTACAACCACAATATCCAAACCGAGCCTCCAGCTGCTCTCTCACATAGATGATTCACACCCATTGGTGAGAGACAAATGACTTTTGTCAAATGTCAGAATGGATACTGGCCGAGCCGGGGTTCGAACTCGAAACCCCTGGATTGAAAGACTCCGACGTAACCGACTGAGCTATCCGGGCTCGGCAGAATCAAGCTGTAGTTACGAGATTTTATCACAAAACCTAAGCAATGTTGTTGCTTGTCCGAATTTAGGTCACAATTAACTAGATGAAATTGTTCCCTATTATTGTATAGTACAAAATTTTATAAGGGCAGCAGGTGCCCAAATGTATGTAATCAAACATTGACAGGATTGAAATTAATGCATTTGAAAAGAAAATCGAGGGAAGCTGATCTCTAATAACCACGGTGGAAAATCACATGACTCAGAATTTCAAATCTAATCTTCAACATTTCGTTAATACTTGCATTGACCACTTTGAATTTTGTTTGAAGCGGAGAAGGTAGGAAAATGCCTGAAAATTACTAGACGTGGTGGATTAAAAAAAAAAAAAAAAAAAAAAAAAAAGAATCAAGTGAAAAACGTATCACATGTTTCTTTTAAAAAAAATCAAGCATGATCATCTTATGCTTGATGTCTGCCCACCTTCTCTGCTTCAAATCGAATTCAAATCGGTCTCGTATTAAAAAAAATATTTATGACTTTCTGAAATTGATATCACGTGATTATCATCCATGTGAACCATTTCTTTAAATGACAGTTTACAGATATCATTCGTAAATTTTACTTCAATTTTTTATCTGGAAGAGCATTTTTCTTATAAAACATCTGAAATGTCGAGCTAAAGTATTAGGCCGTTTGCAAGAAATATATATTTTGCGTTAAATTGAAACAATTTGATGTATACAGCAGTTTAGATGTATTTTGAATTTGTCATTTCTGTCTCATCTTCAAAGGCGAGTTTTCGCTTATCAGCAACAACTTCAAACAAGAGAGCCATAGTCACAATATACGCCGACACTTATAAAACTTGAGACACTAAAATGAAATTGACAACGATTTTTAAATACCCAGTCAAAAACCTGTAAAAAGTTGTGTTCGCAAGAAGGTTTTATAAATATCCTGTCAAAACCATGAATGGAATTACGTTCACAAGGCTGAACTTTCATTAAGCCCCAGAGACTAAGCTTCAAGGGGCATAACTCTTGCAAAAATCAGTGAACCATAAAATCACAGATCCATGTACGTCTACAAATTATGGTGATGATATTGACCAAGTCTCATTGAAATCAAGACATAAAGTTAGGAGGAGTTGCGTTCACAAGGCTGCAATTTCAATTAGCCCAAGATACTAAGTTTTAAGGGGTACAACTCGGGAAAAACCAATGAACAATAAAATCCTTACTTCATGCACATCTACCAATTGAGGTGATAACATACACCAAGTTTCATTGCGATCCATCCAGAAACTTTGGAGGAGTTGCGTTAACAAGGCTGTAATTTCAATAAGCCCGAAAGACTTAGTTTTAAGGGAGCATAACTCAGGCAAAAAGCAATGAACCATAAAATCCATTCTACATAATTAAGGTGATAATATTGACCAAGTTTCAAAAATATCCAGCCAAAATTTTAAACAATTAGGAATTGCATTTTATTCATTATAAAAATTATCATTTTCACACAGGAAACTAGATTCTAAGAAATTTACAAGATCCGTGAAAGGAGAGAGTCCCAGTCTGTACTATAGCACAAAGAAGGTTGTTGAATATATGACAAAACTTGAGCGAGATTCGATGCCTGTTGCAGTGGTTAGACCTGGAAAAGTCAGTCCCTCACTAAGTGAACCTCTCCCAGGCTGGAGTCAAGGTTACGCGTCGTATCTTCCGTGGATGACATTGGTAACTTATTTGATATCATTTATTTCAGAGCCAAAGATATGATAGTCTAGGAGCCAGGTCCTGGAATGGAACTTTTCTTGCAACCGGTGACCTATAAAATTTTGAGTGGTATTTTTCAATACATTAGGGTCCCATGCTTTGGTTAAGGGTGGATGACATGCCTAAAAGTGGTAGGATTTTTTTTAAATCAAGGTCAAAGGTCATTCGGTGCACTTCTCATACATACCTCCTAAAATATCCCATAACTTACTCATTTATTAAGCTAAAACAATTATTTTGGTATAAAAATAAAGCTAATGATTTGCACTTTGACTTACATGAATAATATACAATTTCTTGATTTTCAATATTTTTGAATATTCATAAATATAGCAAAAATTGGCTAAAAATCACCAAAATAAGTTTTGTCTACAAGTGAAAAAAAAGTTTTAAAAATACCAAAGGTATGTTTTTGTGTTTGAAATCATACTTAAAAATTGCCCAGAAACCTGTTCTTGACTTAAATGTATTTCTTCACAGAATTAGTCTTTAGCTTAGGCTTGTAGTCATAGGTAAAAGTGGGTGGGGTAATTTTTCCCTAAAATTAGAAAACATGCAAACATTGATGTAACAATAAATCTTACACATAAATGTGATGTTTTATTAGAATTAATTGTTTTAAAATCATATTTGCAGGGATTTGTAAAGCTTTTAATGCATATTCCTGAAAATTAATCAGAATTTTAAGAGCCAAAATAACAATTCAATAGAACAGCATACGAGATGGATACAGGTCATATCAACACCACAATGTCAAAATAATGACCCTTAATGAATATTTATCAAGTATCTAGTACAATTAAATAAAACAAGACTCAGATTAGCATAGTCAGCAGCTGAAAATATTCCTCTTTCTATCTTACGGGTAAAGGACATCAAAAAGACGTTTTCAGGAATCAGAACAGCATGGGGATGGTCAGAATTTGCTTTATTGTGTAGTGCATTGCTTTTATAGGCCCAAAAGGAAAACCATTTAAGAGCTGGAACTAAATTTTCCACTATCAAGGTTCAGTGTCACATACATGTTACTATAAATATAAAGTGCGGTTAGTTAATTATGTACACTTGATTTAGAAGAACAGACTTGATTTAGAAGAACTAATTGAACTTTATTTGAAATTTCCTTGTGCAGAAATGATCTAGCTATCCAGGTTGACCATTCCATACAATATTTCATAAACATATTTTCTATCGTTTTGTATGTCCGACAACCTAGCATGGGTCTCTTTAAAGATAATTACGAAACTGCCATCATTGCAATGCTTACACCTGGTAGCCTTACAAGAACATTCGAATATGTATACATAAAATGTAATTTGGAACAGAATATTCCATTCTGTGAATACATATCAATATAATCAGTCTAGAATCTAGACGTTCTGATGTGTGGTTATGAAGGTCTCCATGAGTAACCATGAACATGTTAGTATTGTATATTCGTTTATGTACATGCCTTCAATAGGGACAACAGAGGATCTGGTCTTTGAGTTTAATTAATTGTGTGACCCAATAAGTTTTAATTGTACAAGAAATTGAACTCAATAGGCCCTATATCTCTTATTATGCAAATTATTTATTGCATGTGACATTTTGTTACGAGTAAATAGAGAAAATAAAGATAGGCCTACCACAATTGTTGATCCATCCTTCACAATCCCATCATGATAACATAACTTTGTTTATTGATTCACGACTGTAATACGTATTTGAGTAGACACAGAGAAACTTTTGGTTTAAAAAAGTGGAAATCTTTGGACCTGTGGTTGTTCTAACTCCACAAAAATATACCTGACAAAAATCTGGACAATGTTTTACTTATTACATGGCTAAAACTATTCCTAGTAAATCGTGCATCTTCCATTTGTATCTATATAAAAGATATCATTGAATCTTTCCCAAACAAGACCTCGTTTTGACGTCTCTATGAGAAAATGCTTGGGAAAACATTGATGCAAAAGGAGAAGATTCTGATTATCAGCATATTCTTTTGCCTCAATATTTTCTAGGCTATATTGTAAACAAGTCTAATCACCCATTTGTCGTTTTAACTTTTAAACCAACTGAGATGAAATTTTAAACAAATGTACTTTGAATAATTATACATTTGATCCTGGAACAAAAACTCTGCTGTTTTGGATAAGGGTGCATTCGACAGGGTGGTGTCATGTTGCGCGGGGAAACTTTTGACAATTTGCAAAGATGTGACTTATGAATCGCTTTTAAAGCAATCACATTTTGTATTTTGACTTCAACAATTGTCCAAAATGCTTGTTACCTTTGAGCGGACATTTTTCTCAGCAAACGTAACATCATCGGCTGACATTTGGAGACATTGCTTTGCTTACATAGCAAATATGGTGCTAGGGCAATGGTATTCAATAATGATTTGAGTGTAATTTGGAAAATCAAAATCAGAGACGATCTTTATGACTATGAACATGCACGGCTAATACTTCTATGAGAAAAAACAAGCATTTGTGAGTGGTATAACACATTTATAAATTATTTTACTTATGATGTTTCTGACTTTAATGTACCTGGACGTCCCAACATGACGTCGGCGAAATCATTCATGACTTGCCAATTGTGTCCCAGAAACTATTTATAGAATTCCCAAAGTACAGTTCAGACGCTTCTTTGAGAAATAAATGCATATGTGGAAATGTGGTATATCGTGCAGTGGCAAATATATAGAAAAGATGTAAATATTAGATGTGTAAGACAGACTTTCCTGACTTATCCATCTCAGACCTAGGTTGTGCTGCTCAATATGACCCTATTTTGCCATAACAACTATAGAATGCGCCTTAATGCATAAACTTAGTTTTTGTATCCTATAATATCATAACAATTAGTACATAAATGAAAAAAATATGACATAATTCCGGATACTTTATAAACAGCCCTCCTACATACCAAATGAGCTTTGTATGTTTAATACTTTTGGAGAAAATGGCAATGTTAAGTTTTGAACAGACAGACGGACGGACGCATGGACAAGAGTAAAACAATATGCCCCCGATCGCTCGATACAAGGGCATAAAAATATATGGACCCATATATATTTTCTGTATAAACATAAATTCAGTATATTCCTATATTTGTAAGCACTAAACTGACCAGTATCTGAATCTACCATCACCAGCATGCCATGTATGGACCAAGGATGACAACAATAATTTAGTTCCTATAAGAATGCGTAAAGATCCTGCAACTCTAGCTTTGCTTGACATCAAACAATGCTCGTGTTAAATTGACTGCCACATGCGAAGGTCTAAGTGTCAAAGAGAATATCTTTTATGCACTGATGCATGTGTTTGTGAGTCAGAACTGTGCAAAGACTTGAGAATCTTGATGCATCAGACATTGATAAGGATGAGTATATATGGCATGAGTTGAGTGTATTGAAGTGGTTAGTATAGGGTAGCTGTGGATATTTCAAGTCTGGTTTTTGCATCATATGTCTTGTTGTTATTGTAGTTGTTGTAGTGATGGTGATGGTGATGATGAGGATAGTGTTGTATATAAAGACACAACTATTACTTATATTTAGTAAAGTATACATGATACATAAAATGAACAAAACAATGAGTTTATGCATTACCTCTGCTTTACGCAACTATCATGCAGAAGACATTTCGGTCGTCGCTTGACAAATAAAACTCTATAAAATGGTCTTACTCTCTAAAATGCACATCACTGGCTATCTTTCACGAATTCATATATAATTCAGCCTAATCTTGAAAAAAGATGTCTTTGTGAAACACGAATACCCCTGAAAAGGCCAATGATACGTTTTACGTTAAGCTTTTAAATAAATGGTTGATAAGGTTTGTGTGTGAACTCCCTTTGACGAAGGCCAATGTAACGTTTTCACGTTAATTAGTTTAAATGTTAAGTTTTCACGGTAAGGGTTTACAAGGATTAATGGAAGACCTTGGGGAAAGTCATGTTGCATGGAACTGATAGATATCATTGAAAGAAGGTTACATACCAAATTTAAGCTTTGTATGTGGAATACTTTTGGAGAAAAGGCCAATGTTAAGTTTTCATGTTAAGTTTCGGACTGACGGACGGACAGACAAATGGATGGATAGACGGACGGACGGACGGACGAAC
This sequence comes from Fragum sueziense, assembly GCA_963680895.1. NCBI lineage: Eukaryota > Metazoa > Mollusca > Bivalvia > Cardiida > Cardiidae > Fragum > Fragum sueziense. The sequence continues at coordinate 63,040,615 of OY804593.1, forward strand.
AATGATAAAACAATATGCCATCGATCTATCGATGCGGGGGCATAAAAACGACTAATTCGCGGTCTTTAGTCTTATTTCTATCTATGTTAAAATTTCGCTATATAAATATTTAAAGGGGCCATCTTGAATTTTGTTGGCCATTTTGAACAAAAGGAGAAAGATAATTTTGAAAAAAAGATATTTCGGTATCTCTAATAAGTATGTAATACTAGAGATTTGTTTTATTCACTTAAACTGTAAACTGCGTTTCCTGTGTATGAGCTATTTGGTTCCAGCGCTAAATTCCTTTTCCTTTGGCTCTATAAAAGCAATGCACTACCCAACAATGCAAACTCTGACCGTCCCCATGTTGTTATGATTCCTATAAAATATGGCACGGGCCTGGGGAATATTTTCAGCTGCCGATTACTATTATATAGATACTTGATAGATATTCGCTTTAAGAGTCATAGTTTTGACATTGTGGTGTTGATATAATCTGTATCCATCTAACATGCTGTTTCATTGAATTGTTATTTTGGCTCTTAAAATTCAAATTAATTTTCAGGTATATGCATTGAAAGCTTTACAAATCCCTGCAAATATGATTTCAAAACAATAAATTCTGATAAAATATCACATTTATGTATAAGATATATTGTTACATCAATGTTTGCATGTTTTGTAATTTTAGGGAAAATTTACCCCACCCACTTTTACCTATGACTACAAGCCTAAGCCGAAGACTAATTCTGTGAAGAAATACATATAAGTCAAGAACAGGTTTCTGGGCAATTTTTAAGTACGAATTCAAACACAAAAACACACCTTTGGTATTTTAAAAACTTTTTTTTCACTTGTAGACAAAACTTATTTCAGTGATTTTTAGACAATTTTTGCTATATTTATGAATATTCTAAAAAATCGAAAATCAAAAAGTTCTATATTATTCATGTAAGTCAAAGTGCAAATCATCAGCTTTAATTTGATACTAAAATAATTGTTTTAGCTTAATAAATGAGTAAGTTATGGGGTATTTTAGGAGGTATGTATGAAAAGTGCACCGAATGACCTTTGACCTTGATTTAAAAAAATTCCTACCACTTTTAGGCATGTCATCCACCCTTAACCAAAGCATGGGACCCTAATGTATTGAAAAATACCACTCAAAATTTTATAGGTCACCGGTTGCAAGAACTTTTAATTTAACCCCCTTTGTAAAAGCTGGCTCCTAGACTATGAGGGGTAATGGTATTTCAAAAAGCGATATTTCATTAATTGTTCTTCAACGCCTACTTCAAATAGACGACATTAGCAAGTTTTGAATTTTAGTATTCCTTGACCATTTTCACTTCTGATTCTTTAGACCATATTAATGCCATTATTTTGTAGTATTTAATAACAAATACGTGCACAGGAATTTTTAATATTTTGTCATTAACTATATCCATGCTGGGAGATTATGCGTATATTTAAACTAAAGTCATTTTCTAACCTCAAATATAGTCATGTACCATTTCTGTTGGAAATAAACAACTAGGATTTGTCGAATCTATGATAATATATTATGGTGACAATTTGAGCCCCCGTTTGAATTCAACATTGTCCACTTATGAATTTATTTACTTCAAGGTAGAAAAGGGTGAAATACGGATCCATATGGGACGTGACAGCGGTCAAGATGAGATTATTCCTGTAGATCTTTGTGTCAACACGTTAATCAACACAGCATGGTATATTGGTACTAACCAGAAGAATGTGTTAGAAGGAAGAGACCCTTTCGTGGTGAATTTACACAGCTCAAAACTAGAATATATGACTACAAGATATATAGGTATTCATTTAAGGTACAATTTTTGCCAATCAATTGTTGTTTTATTAGATCTAGTTGCTGTCTTCAAAACATTTTAACACTCAACAAATCCCTGATATTTGTTTTACACTTTGTCTGCTTCAAATCAAACTCAAATAGCTTACATATTAACATGTTTATTAAAGTTATCTGCGATTGTTGTTGTTGTAGCATATGCTTTGCAGTCGTGACACTGAATAATTCTCCTTTGTTTACAGTGTCAATTGTGAATCAGTGTCTGAAAGACGATGGACGAAATGGTACAGTCTATCTCGATTCATCAAGGTTAATTTTTTATTACTTTTTTCATTATTTCATCTCGTTCATCCATTTCATTGAAAATGTAGAACATTCGAGCAAAATTCAAACAGATAATGCAAGCTTTCATAGAATGGTCAAGCCCCGACAACTAAGTTGGTAACGTTCCAGAGCCTTTTAACCCGCGTTTGCTTGCTTTTTCAATTTACTGTCTGACAATTGAAAAAAGGTCATTCATCTCTCGCCAATGGAATACATTTCAAATAGTTTATGTGTGATGACCTTAATTGTTCTTGTATTGGCGTGTAGTGGAGCGGGAAGTGACCAAAATAGTGCACTTCTGGATACAAGCATGCCACTTGGCACAATTGTTCATTAGCATGGATGGTTTGAAAATTTCTCGTTAGCCAATCAAAATTAGCCATAAATCCAAGATGACGGCTCTAAAATCCAAGATGGCCGCCAGAATGAGCCTAAAATATGGGAAATAAGATTTTGCCCGCACATAGAAAAATAATCTGGGCAAAAATGATTTTCTTGGTTAGAATAATTAGAATTAACAATTTCAAGTTTAACTTTAACTTGTATCATGAATATGGCTTCAAATTTGGTCACACTAGCGCAAAATAGACAGTTTTCGGGGGAAAAGCTGAGAATGAGAAACCCTCTCCTTCTAAATAGAACGAAACTGAAAACAATTGATCCATTCTTTTTTATCAAATAGTGCACTGAAACTAATATAAAGTGACGTTATCACTGAAAATTAGTTATATTGGTAAACAATGGGATTGGGTGGGTGGGGTATGGGGCTTAAAACAATTAACATGTACCTAGCATAATAGCTAGAAACAATGACTTTAATATAATTAAAAAAAAACTTTAACCTAATATGCAAAATTTCTGGGAATTATTTGTTGCAAATGGTACACACTTTGATAGAGAGCAACATAAAAAATATCAATGTTGATTGTAATGATAACAATGATAACAAAACTCACAGTATACATTATTACCATGTTTAGGTTGGAAGTGTTGCTTTGCTTACACTAAATCCATATTGGTTTAGAAAGGCAGTTTACTTGTTCCAATCATAAAGATTAGAAATAATAACTTCACTATTATTAAAAAGAATTTAAATCTAAAATGTAAAACTGCTGAGCATTTTTTGTTGCAGATGGCACAAATTTTGATAATCAATAGACATAAAAATAATGATTGTAATGATAACAATAATAGCAATAATCAGAATATACATGATTGCCATGTAACCAATATTGGGTATTGCTGCTTTAAACTAAACATTTTATGACAACAGCGATCATCTCGTAATAATAACAGCTAATTAATACTACTACTTTGACAACTGCTGAGACTGATGCTGCAACTACCCTTAATTCTTCAGCGCTCATAATTCCGTTACTCCTACCCCTACCACTCATATTCAGTCTGCTTGACATGTACAACTACAAAGTGCTGGACAGATGAGACCTGACTGAAAGTATTTGCAGTTCCCAGAACAGCCACGTTTCTTACAGCAACATTTAGTGAATTCTTGACAAGAAGCTGCAATTGCTGGTGATGATATCCAGTAGGATTGCCAACTCTGAAGCGCATTTTCCTCCAGCTTTACTCAGCAGGAATAGGAACAGCCGGTTCACGAATTAATGTTTGGCCCCATACATGGCCTGCTTGGTGTGCTGCTCTATTGATGTGTTCCGTAACGGCTGACTGGGAGGGTGGTATCATTTTATATGACTTCGGTTTCCGCGCAAAAATATCCAATCAAGCTGCATTTACTTAGTTTTCAGTACTCGACTCTTCATATAGAACTACCACCAATTGCTCAAGAGCAAGCGTATCATCTTCTGATATTAACAAATTCCAGGCTTGCCATGCAGACTTTTCCCCTTTATCCAGAAAAGCAGATACCGTACCGCATCCTGTGCATTCATGGAAGAACGGAGGGGCTTTTGCCATTAGGCCTAAAGACGTGCATAATTCATGTATGGGGATCCGACTAAAATCCATTCCCTTGCCAAAATCAATCCAGAGATTTTCTATGATTTAGTCACTGAAACAAGCAACATCAATAACCACTACATCTGTGTCTGTACTGCTTATAATTATTTTCTTGTTTCCCTTCTTTGGTGCATCTTTAGCATGTACTAAAATCGTTGTATCTGCTTCTTCGTGTGTGCAAGGAGACCCCTCATGTTTACAAAACAATAGTGTTGCTAACAACATCTCCTTTTGTGACAATGACTGTAAAAAAATTATGGTCATAGCTTGATCTACATGAGATACAAGAAACTCAAAAAGCTTGGTTTTGATATCACCATGGCACAAGAAGTTGTTCCAGCTGCTAAGCACTCGGCTTTACAGTCTACTTTTTGCCTTTTACCTGTTCCCCTTTTCTCTCTTGTTGATGACTTAAGGTGGGCAGATTTGCAAACATCAAAAACAAAATCTGTCCTATGGTATTTTCTAGAGTATGAATGAAGTACTGGCAAGACAACTCCTGTAGCATAGTCATCAAATGTTTGTGCAGCTCCAGGAGATTTTTGATTAATCAATGCAGCACGATTAATGATAATTACGTCTGCGTCTGGTTCTGCATCAGGCATGGTTGTATCTGTCTGAAGAATGTCTATAAGACTTTGTTCCTGTATTAAAGCAACCATTTTGACTTAGTGATGGTGGGATATTCTGATTCCCGTGCATGAAAGCATCATTCAAGTCAATTTGTCGACTTTGACAGGAGATGAAAAGGCAGAAAAATAACACACGCAATCATCCTGAGATGAGAAATTTTGATTGCTGGTACTTCCATCTGTTGTAGTTTTCTTACATAAGAGAGGCAGTTTGTTTCTCTTAAGACGGTCATAGCATGCAGCTGTCCCTTCTGACAACACATTTGCAAATCCTTTATACTGTTCATTCCCAAGTTTCAATAACGGCTTGTGTGCGTCAGAGAGTTTGATGTCAAGAATTTCTTTCGGGTACTATCCGATCTTTTGTTTCTTCCATAAACGAATTCTCATCAAGGGCTGTAAACATTTGCTTCACATTTGCCAGAAAGATGGCCTGGCTAGATTCTGTTTCTTCATAATAGCAGAAGTCTGCCCTGACTGGATCAAATTGATAATTAACTGTTCAATAAAACGGCTGATTTCTGGACCCGAAACCATCCATCTACGTAGACCAGCTGGATCTTCAGTTAAACCTACTGCTCCATCATCACCCTTTATTGCTCTATTGTTCTGTTTGTGTGTGTGATCAACTGCAATGGCTGAAAACATACGTTCAGTCTTAAAATTACCATTCTTGAACGCCAATGCCATTTGTGGATGATTTCTTTCAAACAATGGCATGTCCCCCAAATGCTCTGGTAACCATCTAGCATAGTTTGTATGGTCTAAAGCAAAGAAGAATGACACTAGTTCAGACAAGGACTCTGTACAGTTCAAAGTTTGTTTCTCTAACAGAACACAGAAACACATACAAAGATGAGAAGCTCAATAGTCAGTATCAGACTCCAAATTTTAAACTGTAGATGCTCTTCCTCCTCCTTTGTTCGCTAATATTCCAAATCATCTGTTTCTGTGTCACTGACAGTGTTGTCGATTTGATACTGTGTATATGTACGCTGAATCAGTTTGAAAAGAGCAGATGATGTTACTTGGTGGGCATGTTGTGTTTTGGCTACACTGGATGCAGTTAAAAATGCTCGTGTGCGTCATCAATTGCAATAGCTGAAAACCTACGTTACATACCAAATTTGAGCTTTGTATGTGGAAATCTATGGAGTTTGAGTTTATTGGGGTTTTACGCCGTTTTCAACTACCAGGGTCATATCGCGGCGGCTGGAGCACCTACCCATGGATTCCTGTTGTTTCTCAAACCAGTACTACCACAACGCCCCTTACCGAGCCTCCAGCTGCTCGCCCACTTAGGTTAACGATTTCAAATCCATTGGTGGGTGACAATTTTGTCAGAAAGGGTATTAGCCGCGGCCGGGTATCGAACCCGGGACCTCTCGTATGAGGGTCAGATGCGCTACCAACTGCGCTAAGGCCGCGGCCTGGAAATCTATGGAGAAAAGGCAAATGTTAAGTTTTTGGACAGACAGACGGGCAGACGGACGGACAGACAGACAGAAGAACAGACAGACAGAGAGATGGACACGAGTAAAACGATATGCCCCCGATCTCTCGATATGGGGGGGGGGGGCATAAAAAACAAAATGAATTCCATGCACTTGATATTGTCGTCTGTAACACCTTTGAATTTGGGTCACCCTCAAATTTTACTGTTTGGAAAAGGGTTAAACTGACAAAAACTGCAATATCTACAATTTAACTATTTCTTATATACCATGAAGTTAAAAATATATATTCTGACCTTTATGATATATATGTTTCAATAAAAGGGGGAATGGTAGATGGTTTGGAAAATGTTTTGTTGGTTTATATCAAAATTTAGGCAATTTACATTAATAAATCTTCACAAAAACAGTTTTATATCTTATATAGAACCTCAAGTTGAGTGTCACAGCATTGGTGTTAACCAATGTGCCTTGGTAGTTGCAAAAAGCACTCAGTTATAGCTTCATAGGAAAAAGTTTGACCTTGCTCAAAACCAAGACAGTAGATTTGGCGGCCATCTTAAAATTTGCGGTAGCCATCTTGAAAAAGGAACAATTTGAGATGGCTAACGAGAGAATTTCAAAGATAAAGGTTTCAAGAACATATTCTGAAAGTCTCATATTTGTATCCGGAAGTGCAGTATTTTGTCAAAAGAAAGAGACGTTTCCCGCTCCACTAGTGAGAGATCACAAAGAACGCATTGCTAGGTATACAAGCCACCTCACTATATCGTCGCTTTTCTTTAAGAATCCCGAAACTGCAGCTTGTTTCAAACTGCAGTTACGACATTTTTTGATGACAAGAAGCGATATTTGATTAGCCAATGAACGTTGTGTTAGACCCCTTCCGCCATTTTTTCGCAAAAGAAAATAAATCTTTAGTTAGGTCGCACAAACCAGTATGGTCCAAATTAGAGCACGGTTCATAACCCACGTGACATATGACGTCACGATTCGCCTGGGACGGATAAATATAGGGAAACACTGCATGTTAATTGCTTGGTCATACATCTGACAAAAATCTGACCTCCACATTAAATCAATTGAGTAGATTGAAAGATCTGTTATCTTGATGGAAACTAGTTCCAATGAAATCATACGAGGCCAAATTTCATTGGATTTTTGTGTAAAATGCATGCCCGCCGATGGTAAAGTATTCTGCCGATGTCGTTCATGCGTTGTAATGATGCGACAAACACAACGAAATTTTTTCCTAAAGGTTTTGCCAGAGTCGAAGTGATTTTCCTATTTTTCTCCACCCTTCATCGAATCGTTTCATCACAAGTCAGGTGCGTCTCACATAATGAAGGCTGCTGCAGTCGGGAAATAGAATTGACAAAGAACGGCTTTTCAATAGAGAGATGAATTTTATGAAAGATAATTTGATGAAAAAATGACATTCTTATAACTAACTATAAATCCTTTGGCTACCAAATTGAGTTTTTTTCGCACTTTGTTTTTCAGAACTAAATTGTTCTTCAAAGCAGCGCTTCCAACACTGTGGCAAACAATTCAGGCACTGTTAAAAGGCGAAAGACCGAAGTAAATATTGTTTTATTGTTTGTAATTCCAGTTTTGTATCATTTACAAGGTAGGCCTGGTCCATCATTTTCCATTTAAACCCTTTCACTATAATAGTAGTATTTATGCGACTGTAAACAGATTGAAATTGTTGAAATAAGGCGAATTATTGTAAATATATAAAAGAAAACGTGAAATCTAATTTGAAATTTCAAATTCAATTAATGGATATAGATTGTACATTTTTGGTGTAAGTGATTCTATATGTTTTTTTCAAATTTCAACAGTTTGCTTTGCAATAAGGACAGTACACGTATTTTTCTATTTCATTTTCTTACCAGTGCGTTATTGGTTTACGCCTTCGTGTTTTTTGAAAAGGGAATCTACAAAGTTCAACTGAATAACAACCTCAAGGAATTCAACAACTTGGACAAAATAGACAGCTGTCTTCGTGACCATGACCTTAAAGTAAGTAAACAAGGAAGCTAAAAGCCAAGTGATTCCGATTGAAAAGTTTAATCTTAGCCCCATTAAGCATATATGGCTGGGATGAAGAGAATTCAGGCAACCATCTATAATATAACATTTTGACGATCTATATCTTGCTGTCGCTCACGAGAATACAATGACAAGGTAGGATGTATGCTGCTTGGAGAAATTACTTCATTTGCCTCTATTTGTAACCTTTCGTTTGTAAGGGTATTTATCTGATGTCATTGTTTTGATAATGCATTGTAATAAGATATTGAAATTAAGTATAAATTATGCTAAATGAATATGTAAGCCAATAATCCCTTTCCTGGAAGCAAACCATAGTTTTGACGTCCCTATGCACTCTAGAAAATCAGTAGAAAACATTGGAATAGGTTATATTTGATCATCCCTGTAATATATTTTTCAGGATTTTCCGTGTGATCTCACAACAGTGGACTGGGATAACTACGTACGGACATGGTTCTATTCGTTGAAAGAAAGAAGAGAAAAGAGAGAAGTGAAGCAAAGACAGAAAGAACTAGTGAAATAGCAATGAATTTTGTGCTCAAAATAGGCTGTGTTTAATCCATTCCCAAACGACAAAAATTAGGGTGTCCCAAATTCAAAGACATTGCAGACGACAATTTCAGGTGAATGAAATTTTGATTTTTTTTTGTCTTTTTACGTAGAAAACATTGTAGTAAATGAAGAATTTGCTTGTCACAAGCAATTTATTCATTTTCCACGATGTTTTCCAAAGTCATTATCTTGTGGGGAGTCAAAAGGAGTCACTGTGTGGTAATGGGTTAACGTTATGCTTTGATAAACCTTCGGTGTTGTTATAAAATGTCGTAACCACGGCTTGAATCAAGCCGTAGTTACGAGATTTTGTAACAACACCCGCGAAATACTATTATTTGTCCGAAATTACGTCACTGTTTACTCATAAAATCGTTCCCTATTACTACAACATGTATACATGTACAGAGTTAAACCCTTTCCGGAACAAGACATGTTTTTAAGTCCATAACAGAAAACATTGCGGCAAAACATTGCGGCAAAATAAGAAAATGCTGATAATCATCAACATGAAGTCTTTCGTCTGCAATCGTCTAAAGTTTTACCGTTTGGACAGGGTTAATTAAGACAGACCTTTGAATAAACAGTTCACATACGGAATGTCGATATTGTTCTTCTCAAATAAGGAACAATTTTCGCGGGCTCGTGTGCTAACAATAGATTTCTGATGGGGAAATCCCTCAACAACGTTTGCCGGGTACCAGTCTAATATTTTGTTTATCGGTCATGAATCGGACATTTTTTTCGTAACAGTGTTAGCGAAAAATTATTATTTTCAAGCGAGATATTAGTCGATCATAGCTAATGCAGGCGGGAACTAAAACTACGAAACATTGCGCATATTCAACATGCAACATTGATTCCAGATATGGAGACAGACCAGAAATGACAAAGGTTTTTTCTTGAGATTCCTCAGCAGCTTAACCAGAAAAAACATCGAAAAATCTGAAAGGAAAGTAGCTATGATCATGAAACTTCTCGGGGAGATAGATCTCACAAAGGAGAAGTCCAACGTACAAGGAACATAACTCTACCTTGCTTATTTTGTGAATTATTGTCCTCTGTTGTAGTGAAAGCCTGTGGGGGTATCAAATCACATTCAGCGACAAATTCTATTTTTTTCTAGGTTAACCCTTTCCTAAACATGACCGATTTTGACGTCCCCAACAGAAAATTCTTGGAAAAACATTGAGGCAAAAGAAGAAAATGATTATCGACCAAATTGAAAAGACCTGCACAGCAGCAGACAAAATGAGATTGAATAACTTCTTTGGATATTGATGATCATGCTACTTTTGCCTAGATATTTTCTCTCACATAAAACACTAAAAGTATTCACATCCGTTTTGACATCTGCAGACTATTTTCAATTTGGCCCAACATGACATTTTGTCGTTTAAGAAAGGGTAAGCGTGTACGTACGAGCGGCACGACGACTCTAAGGCAGGACCGTATGTGTAAACATTACTTATCAACTGGGTTATTTCATAGTTATACCTATCTTAAAAAGTACACGACAGTGCAGCAACCTTCTCAACTCTGAATTATAATGTTTCTCAACAAATGATTACGGCAATCCAGCTCTTAGAACGTCATCTTTAGCAAGTTGAACGTGGAAAAACTTCGTGAGATTCACAGCCATATTTGTACGATAGAGGAATCCCAATCTATTTTTAGACCAGTGAGGCGTGCAGATGACGTATTTGTTTACACGAGAAAACCGAACCCTATTAGCCTACTGCTATTATCGAAATGAAACTCTAGTCCCGTTCTCGTTCATCGGAGTTGTGAATTGGAAAACGCAATAAAACTATTGCTATGGAAATTATCATAAATAGAAATATCATAGATATAACAGAGACAATGTTCTAAATGGAATATATCGAACGTTGCTTTCCTGCGAAATTCTTGCAATCGCATCGCATACGAATGCAAAATTTACGATGCCTTCAAAGAAAAGCGTTGTTATAACTTCCTTTATCTTAATTCTATCACTATGTACGACTACACAAACTCTGAAAACAGCGTAATTGTTACATATGAATTGCACAAAAGCAGACGTGTCGAAAATTCGAAATTATTGGAATAAATAAATCTCAGAAGTTTCTCATCCCAAAGAAAGACAACTCCGCCCAATGTGCCTCGTGTCCTACTCGTTTTGTTTTATTGATATTTATCTCCCTTCGTAAGGCGTATTATGTGGCTGTCAGCAGCCAGATCAATTAGAAGAAACTGCGAGGTTTTCGAAAACATGCCCTATTCATCTGTTTGTATGTGAATGTACATAGTAGTAATCCATTCCAAGGCTGTGATAATTTGAACAAAAATGCAGTAAGCTTGTAATTCATAATAACTAGGCTAACAAAAAAAAAAAAAAAAAAAAAAAAAAAAAAAAAAAAAAAAAAAAAAAAAAAAAAAAAAAAAAAAAACCTATCAGCACTCCCCTCTTTCCCTCAATATTTTGACTTGCATTTCTTTTAAATGTGTAAAAACATGCATAGTTTTATAAATGTTTAACTTTTCAATGACAATGAATTTATAACAACATGTAAGAAATACTATTGTTTGTCCGAAATTACGCCACTGTCTTCTTGATAAAATCGTTCGTTATTATGTCACATTGACTAGGATCGAAACTTTTTTCACTGCAAAACGATTCACTGAAACTACAATGTTTTTTTCTATTTCTATATGTACTTTTATACTTTTAAAACTATTTATTCATTTCATTTTCTACGTGTGACATCTGGTCGACCTCTGCTGGGTCCGAGACAATCCATCCATCATATATCGTCGCTTTTCAAACAAAACCTCGTAACTACAGCTTGTTTTAAGCTGTAGTTACGAGGTTTTCGTTGGAAAGCAGCGATATATGGTGTTATGGACTTCCCTCAATTGTATTTTTTGGCTTGATGATTTTTAAAGTGACATTTCACATTAATCTTTACATGAATTTTACATTTTTCTATCTGAAAGAGCATGTTTTCTTATGAAAATTCCGAAAATTTCAAGCCAAAATATTGAACCGTTTACGAGAAATATATATTTTTGCGCTAAAATTATACAAATTGTTGTGGACAACAGTTCAGATTTATATAAAATTTGTCATTTCTGTCTCAACTTTTAAGGCATATTTTTCGCTTATAAATAACAACTTCAGAAAACAGATAGCATTTCTATGCATAAGAATAAACAATCTTTGCACCAAGACATACTTTTAAAAAATGAAATAAATGTGAAATGTCACTTTAAAGTTTTACAAATATTATGTTTATAACCACATAAAAACTTTATAATCTAAGTGGATAAAACCTTTGATTTTTTTATCTTTTTGAAAATTGTTCGGGTCGCGAGTTTTCAAAAGAATTATTGAGACATCTGAGACCAACAAGAATCCAGATGTGCGTTCTTTAGAGCGAGATTTTTTAAGATTTCTTAAGATGTTTTAGATAAAGCGTTTTTAAGACATAGATTCAGATCGAGGGGTTCCGAATGCTCCATATTTCATACAAATGACGTCATAATGACGTCATTTATATGAAGTATGGAGCATTTGGAACAACTCGGTCAATCCTGTCTTAATATATTGTTTCTACAGAGTTGACCAAGGGGTTCCGAAAGAAGTATAGGTAATGGCGTCTCACATTGAGCGTCTTAAAATCTTGCTCTAATTAACGTTTTATAATCGAACATCTTAAGAAATCTCAAGATATCTCAAGAAATCTCGCTCTTAAGAACGCGCCTCTGATCAGACAGTCCACACACACAGTCTGATCAAAATTCGTGATTTTTACACTTTTAAACGCTATATTACACTCATAATTTATAGAACTTCAAAATTAGATAAGCAGTATGAATAACACTTGGACATTTTAACCCATAACCAGACGGCAACATTTTAGACTGCTTTGAATTCAAGGGAAAAGCAGGCGAAATTTCAAATACATGCAATTTTACATGATTGTATTTTGATCGTTCTGTGTAGAAAACATTGTTGGAAACAAGTATCTGGTGTTGTATGCAACACATAAAGTCCCCTACCGGCTTCACATTGACTCAATATGGTAATCAATAATAGATTAAGTTGCAGGATCCATTTTTTGCCATATTTTCACTATTTCCGTTACCATAGCAACCACACTTTTCGTCAAAGAACAAAGATAAAATGATGTGCATAATCTGCACATTGCCATCTAGTCATATTCCAAGTCTCATCAAATTAGCTTGCTTACTTACTAACTTATCGCAGGATCCAATATTTTTTGCCATATTTTCGCTATTTCCGTAACCATAGCAACAACAATTTTAGTCTAAAAACAAAAATAAAATGATGTGCATAATCTACACATTGCCATATAGTCATATACCAAGTCTCATCAAACTAGCTTGCTTAGTTATTATCTTATCGCAGGATCCCATTTTTGGCCATATTGTCACTATTTCTGTAACCATAGCAACCTCAATTTAAGTCGAAAAACAAAAATAAAATGATGTGCATAATCTACACATTGCCATCTAGTCATATACCAACTTTCATCAAAAACGCTTGCTTAGTTATTAAGTTATCGCGGGATCCAGATTTGAGCGGACAGACGGACAGACTGACGGACAGACGGACGGACGGACGGACGGACAGACTGACGGACGGACGGACGGACGGACAGAGGGCAAACCTATAGTCCCCTCCGGTGTGAACACAGGTAGGGGACTAATAAAGAAATTGCTTGTCACAAGACATTTCTCGATTTGCAACAATTAGTTCAAAATAAAGGCGAAATCATCAAAATCATTTGCGGGTATGGGTTAAGATATATGCTTCAAAGATCAATCTTTAAGCATGGTGTTGGTATTCTTAAAGACTTGAATATGCGCCATTTTCAAGATCTCGGCTCATTTGTAAACCTTTGAACTTTTAAAATTCCCAAATAGCGCTTGAAGTGCAAATTTCAATTTGGATGCAATTACTTGTTGAATTAGGCAAATAATGACGGGGAAATGCGACAATTTGGCTAATTGAAAATTTCTTAATGAATGTTCAATTTGAAAATGATGACGTTAAATTCTGTCTAAAAAGGTTGCGGAGACCACATTGATTTCATTTATGATTTTGGAACGAAAAAAAAAAAAAAAAAAAAATAATAATTATGACGCAGTATTACTGCACACTGTGTAAATTGCAAGGTTTACACCGTTGAAAGTATGATAATATATTTTTTTACATTTCAGAAATTTTGTATTAGTACATGTATATGATTCATATGTCAATTTACAACATATTTTGTCAGATTTTTTATTCGAAGGAAGGATTTAATAGTTTATTAAAGTCTCATTCACATATATACATCTTTACAATATTACAAACAAATAAAACTATTAATTATAAATGTGACCATTCTTCTAAAGAATTATAAGAGACTAGTTTAATCATAAAAATGTGACAAATCTTTCTCCATACATACTCTCTCTTCTCTCCCCTCTCTCCCACACTATTTCTCTCTCACACTCACTCTATCTCATTCGTTCACACAAATACCCCGTACAATCATAATAAAACAGTTGATATATACAAGTTTCTATGATCCAAGGTAAAAAGCATATAGGTGCCGCTAATCGATTTGTAAAAGACTTTCTTAAATTAGGTGTAATGAAACCGATTTTAGGAATAAAAAAGTAGGAGCACGTTTTAGAGTGTTAAGAAATCTGTGCCCTTTTTAATCTGATTAAAGAAGACTTGATTAGAGACATCCATATGCTTAGAATATTAGACTTTACAAATATTCAATTTAAAACAGGAAGGAGCTCGAGACATTCGAGGCCAACATGAACCAGATCAGCCTGAGCGTACGAATAGCTTGATCGATAACTTTCTAGTTGTTACACTGACCTATTACACGGCACATAACACAACAATTAGCTTATTTCCACTAAGACCCCCCCCACACACACACACACACATACAACAGCCACCGGAAGTCGTCATTTGATGACAATTATTGCCGTTCGTTGCCATTGCACGTTTGATGCTTTGCTCGGAATTGGTCAGGGCCTCGATCTTGCATAAAGAAACTGGCTGATGTGTTGCTATTTATAGTAACAAATTGGAACCGTGTCTGTGTGCGTACAATGTTAATTTCCCATAAACCCATTGTTTGCCACCGGTAGCGGCTCATAGCTACGGACTAAAACGATAATTGAAAGTGGTCAATTGAAACAAAATGCAATTAACATTTTCCAAAACGGCAAAATTTTAGTCTGATCCGAATTCAAAGATGTTGCAGCCGAAAATATCAACTGAATGAAATTCAACATGTTTTTGTCTTTTTTGGTTGAAAACATTTTAGGAAATGAAGAAATTGCTTGTCACAAGCAATTTCTTTATTTTCCACAATATTTTTCAGAGCCATTGTCTTGTGGGGAGTCAACAAGAATCACCGCGTGGTAATGGGTTAATTCTGCTAATATACGATATCAATTTTAATTTGCTTTGAATATAGAAAAGGTTGAAAATGTCAACAATTTTCTGGATATGGAAGATATTTTCTAAAAGAATCAGCTGATAAAAAGTTATTGGCGACCAAGTGAAATTTAATTATTTTGAAAAGATCTACCTGACAAAGAAAAACTTATTTTAGTAGCCCTATGTCGCATAGATACTTTCTTCACAAAAATCATAGCGCGAAATGGAGAAAATCGTCGTTGTAAATGCAAAAACTCGTATCTCGTTTTCGGAAAATTTTAGAGTGAATGAAAAAAAAGTGTAGTAACTTTTCCCAAACGGAAATGTCTTACTTGAAATTTGAACATATTGTTCACAAATAATGTGTCAATAATACTGAGATCAGTAAAATATCTCAAAACCTGCGAGAATCGTCTACACAGGGCACACAAGTTTGTACTTTGATCTCACTTATCGACATACGAGGTTTTGCATTTACACCGATGAAATGCTGTTTATCATTTTCACCCTGAGAAGAATAGGATTCTTGTAGGGTAGTAAAACTTTAAAATTGTAAGTTACAGATCTGCAAGAAAAAAACATTGATAAAAGGGGATTTTCGTCTTGTCATTGATAAAAAACGAGATTTCCGCATTATTCTATGATAGAATGGTTGTCATGGTGACAGTTCCAAATCCTGTTTAACTGCCTGTAGCTAACTGTTACTTAATGGAGTTGTTTTGAGAAAATAGCATTATCTTTACATTGTGTCTGATGTTGCATGCAGAAGGGATTTTTAAGCATTTCCCAAAACAAGACCTGGTTTTGGCGTCCTTTTTAGAAATGGTTTGGTAAATCATTGAGGCAAACGAAGAAAGTGCTGTTATTCAGCACTTTCTCCTTTTGCCTCAATGTTTTCCAGGCTACATTATTCTCAACTTTTACCTTTAGTAACATATATTTTGTCGTCTGCAGCAGCTTTCAATTTAAAACAACTTTAAAATTTAGTTGTTTGGGAAAAGGTCACGTAAATCCGTCTGCTCCTGAGTATGTACCCTTCCCATTTCCACAAACTGTGTCTGACACATCACATGTACCAGCTCGGATGTTAACCCTTTCCCAAACAACGAAACTCTATGGTCGTCTAATTTTAAAGCTGTTACAGATGACGGTATCGATGTTGGTACAAAGTTGTGCAAATTATATCACAGAAAATGTTGAGGTTTTGCCTCCATGTTTTCCCTGGCCCTTTCTAGCAGGGAAGTCAAAACAGGCTTGTTCGGGAAAGAGTTGAGGGAACTTGTCTACTGCTTAATATATAATCTTTCCCACGCCATAAAATGATGGACCGCCACTTAGTTAAAATCATAAGTAGGGGAGGCAATGCAACAGACTCACGTGGCCAAGATGATAAAGTAAAGATAAGGGACAAACATATGTCTTCAGCAACAATGTTCATGTGATCATGGTCATGATTCTGGTTACACAAAATACTTCGTATATTTCGAATCTAACAATAGAAAGTTCTAGTTCTACAACAACGATCAGGGACTGTGAAAACGCGACCGATTTTGAAGCCGAAAGATTTAGAACAGACAGATAAATTATCTGTTTGTTCTAAATCTTTCGGCTTCAAAATCGGTCGCGTTTTCACCGGATCGTTGTATTGTAGCGGAGAATGGCATTCTCCTTTATTCGCATTTAATCACCAAAAATAAAATAATTTGACAACAAAGTGAAAAATGTACTAAAACACGGTGCATCCAGAGATGCCCCTGATAGTCCTTGGGCCAGATATGGTTGGAGTTACCACTAAAATGGACAAAGGGACACCTATATATCTTGAAAGACCTATGCAAAGGAAGAACAAAAATGCTATGATATCCACTCTGCAGAGTAGCTATACCTCAGAATGTGCATTTAAAATTTGATAGGGTTTGGATAGTTGAAAATCAGTGCAAGGATTTGAAATGTTTAAAATAATGTGGCTTTACTGCTTTCTATACTGAGCATACACTGCATATATAAACCAGATGCATAGAAATACAATTCATGTTGAATAATTTGTCCTACACAGCATGTATATGGAAAAAATCACAACGGGTATATCAATAAATGGAGGTAATAAGCCGAGCAAATTACATGCTTTTCAATATGGAGTATGGCATTATTATGTCATAAGCCAAAAATGAAAACCCTCCGTATTTTCTTGAACCTGTTAATGAATTCTGACTGTCGTTCCATTTCAAAGTGCCGGATAAGCAAAATTTAACAACCTTCTTGTTTCCTTGGCAACTGTCTTCTAATACAGTTGAGAACATCATGAAATTGACATTTATACCATTCCATTCCGATCAAAACCATTCCACTCAAGCGTTCATTCATTCCGCTCACAAAAACATTCAAACCGCTCATAAAACATTCACACCGCTCAATAAACGTTCCCTGGTTTAATTGGTTGTTATAAAAAAGAATGCATTTCATTGGCCGAAATATTACTGTGGGCGTTTTATCGATAAACCTTCATACCTATAATATTGGTAAATTCACAATATCGGACTGTTACTATTTAAAGATCACGTTTGATTGGTTGAACGGTTATCGTGGGCGTGTTATCGATTTTTTAGATACACAAAATCATTCAAAACGCTCATTCCATTCATCCGTTCATTCGCTCACAAAACGATCCCATTCCACTCAGAATGTCAATTTCATGATGTTCGCAACTGTAGAAGTTTCAGCATTAGCTTCCACTTATCGCAGAAAACATTTTAAAACAATTATAGTAATAAAACATACATTTTAGTTTTGAAATATTATTTTGATAAGATATCTCTAACACAAAACTAATTAGTATGCTTATGAACATTAATAAAAAACTTTAATAACAAGACCGTGAAACACAAATGCCCAAGGAATGGCAGTGTTAAGTTTTTTATGCTAGGTTTTCGAGTTAAGGATTGATAAGGGTTAATGAATGACCTTGAGGAAGGTCATATTGATATTGCACGAACAGATAAATATCATTGTTCAAAAGAAGGTTACATACAAAATTATAGCTTTGTATGTCAAATATTTTTGGAGAAAAGACCAGTGTTAAGTTTTCATACAGACAGATGGACGGGCAGACAGACAGACAAGAGTAAAACAATATGCCTCTGCGTGTTTAAATTGCTGAAATGAGAAATTTTTAGTTACAATGTAAATATGATGTGTGTTTTATACCGTAATTCAAAAGGTAAAATAACACAAATAAATTAATTATTACTTCGTTGGCAAATTATGGACAATTATAGGTAAACTGCATCTAGATCTAAAAGGAGACAAGAAAGAGACGGGGGACTCAGTATACAGTGTTTTTTGACAGCATTTGGGGTTAAGGATAAATTCCTGTTGTAAGCCCTTTAAAGTTTAAGTTTTTTAAAAGTAGGTCACACTCAAAGGTCAGGGTAACTAGGTCAAAGGTTATGGTCCCAAATAAATGGGCGTGGTGGGAGTCCTCATCCGGTAGGTTTCAAACCAAGGCCAAAGAAGTTCAAGACTTAACCATCTGCATGCAAAGTCGCATAACTATCACCCTTCCACTTCTGTTTGTTTCTTGCCCCTCTCAATACCATGCTGAATGACACGGGACATGGATATGACATCCAAGGCAAGAAGATCAGCCATCTTGTCTACATGGATGACCTAAAGGCCTTTGCCAAGAACGATCACCAGCACAAACAACTGCTTGAGACAGTAAAGGTCTTTAGTGATGACATATGTATGCAATTTGAACTGGACAAGTGTCAAAAAGCCACCTTCAAAAAAGGAAAACTAACATCAACATCTGACATACAGCTAGAAAGAGACACCATCATCAAGAAACTAGACCAAGACGCTTAATAGAAATACCTTGTGTTAATGAAGGTGACGGAATTCAACATGGAGCAATGAAGGAAAAGATCAGAAAAGAGTATTACAGAATAGTTAAGGCTTGCCATCAAGAGTGAGCTAAAATCTGCAGATAAGATTGAAGCCATAAACACCCTGGCAGTCCCAGTTGTCACATACAATTTCAATATCATAAACTGGCAAATGCAAGAAAAAGGGAAAACTTGACACAAATACCAGACAGTTACTAACAACAGAAAGAATGCACCACCCAAAGGTTGACGTTGAAAGATTGTACCTACCACGAAAGATCGGTGGCAGGGGCCTCTCATAGATTGAGATGGCATAAACACGTATTTGGAGACAACACAAGACAATCTGCTACATCTGATTCGGGAACATGAACGTAACAAGAAACTTTACTCAATTTCAGAGCAAGCCAGAAAATTCATTCAAGAACTGAACATTGCACAAACGACAAGAAATGGAGAAGAATCCGTCACAGAGTTTGCCAAAAGAACAAGACGGACAAAGGCAAATGCCCAAAAGAGGATGACACAAACATGGAAAGCCAAGCCAATGCATGGACAATACCCTTAAGGTTTGACAAACCAGATGTTGACCAAGATCAGACACATAAGTGACTCTCTAGTGCAGGTCTCAATGCAGAAACAGGGAATGGTGATAGCAGCACAAGATCAGAGTTTGGGTACAATAGCATATCACAACAAGATCATCAAAGATGTACAGATCCAAAGTGTAGAATATGCAACCAATATGATGAACTTGTCTCAGGCTGTCCAACATTAGTGCCAACATAGCACATTCAAAGACATGACAAGGCAGCAGGGTACATTCATTGGATTTTCTGCAAGCAATTTGGACTCCAAGCAAACAAAAATTGTATGAACATCAACCCAAAACTGTCGTAGAGGGACATGTAAGTGAATACTGGTACAGAGATCAAGGCTAACAGACCAGACATCATCATCAAGAACAAATTGGACAAGACGTTCATCGTGATTGACATGACGGTTCCATCTGAAAGAAATGTCTCCGTCAAGGCACTTGAAAAACTATCAAAATACAAAGACCTTGAGACAGAAGTAACCAGAATGTGGGGTATGGAGACGACATCTGTACCAGTCTTTGTAAGTGCACTTGGTCTCAGTAAGAAGGGACTTGACAAAATATTCAAAACAAATCCCTGGTGACCAGTTATCGAGGAACTGCAGAAGATCATACTCCTCGGAAGTGCACATATCATCCAAAGAGCGCTGTATAATAATAATGAAAACGCTATAATTGCAAAATTTATACCTTCTGTCATAGATGTAGCTATCCCCTAAAGAATCTGCTATACATGTATACGACCTACAACCTTAATTTTAAACGATGTCAATAAACTTTCAATATAATTGCAGTTGCCCTTTTTGTTAATCCATGTGTTTTTATTCTACTTTGAATTCTAAAAGTATCAAACGAGATCATTTGAACCATCTAATCAGTTCTGTTCATCATCATAATTATTGAATCATTAGTGTAAATTGTGCAAAGAAAGTGTTAAAATATTTAACAATTATTTATAATACAATGTAATGTATTCAGTTTACTGTATCAGTGTTTTCCTAAACTTTAGGGACAGTATTTTCTAATTGATATTGGATTTAGGGTGTATTATTTTACGTTCAAAAGGGTTGTTTAGCCCTTATATTTAAGCAGATTTACAGTAAGATGCAAACTTACGGATGCTAAAAAAGGATTGAATCTTGCATGAAAATGAGTGAATATGCCAAACGAATGAACGTTAACTGTTACTAGATAACATAACAGATGCTGATCTTAGAAGCAAGAGCAACTGCCAAGTTTGAAAGCAATAGTTATGACAGAAACAAACTTATTTGTGACAGATGTTTGAAAGATGCTCATTAAAGTTTGATGAAGAATTTCTAGGCAACAAAAAGGTAAAATTGCTCGACATAAAAATGCTAGAGCAATAGATATCTGTCTTGAGGTTGATATCATGGTCATAGAGGTATTTGCAAAGTTTTAGAGTAATGGCTTTAGTAAAACAGAGATATGACACTTTTACCAAACACAACCCTAATTCGCAAAAAGGGTCACAGTTTTAAGTAGTGTCATTAATATTCGCGGATATGCAAATAAGGTAATTTGCATAAAATTTATGGTAAATTATTGAGCAAGTCATAAACTTTCATTTGATACCATTCTTACATCTGTAGGTCAATATTCAACCAAGACATGACCAAAAACGTTTTGAAATGACTGAACAATTTTATAGGGTTAAGGGTTTAGATAAGGTTTATGACCCAAAGCCCCTACGGCCAAATTAAGTGCAAACATCGCTCAAAATGTTTGACATATTAATTTTCTTTAAGATTTGATTTGTTTACGTAATTCCCCTGCACAAAAATGCCTCGTTTTTGGAAAGTATTTAATAAATTTCCGTCGAAAATCGCAATTTTAGGAAAATTCATGAATATGCAAATGAGCTTATTAGTATAACATAACTAAAATGAAAGAATAAGTCATAAGCTTTCATTCGATAGCATTCTGATAACTGTGTGCAAATATTCAATGAAGATATGACCGAATTCATTTTCAAGATTTACATGAGTAATTTGATGGGGCTAAGGGTTTAGATAAGGGTTACGGCAAAAAGCCCCAACCGCCAGAGTGTAAACAAGGCTCAAAATGTTTCTAATAAAATGTTCTTTAAGAAAAATCATGTTTTCAAAACTCCCCCTGAAAAGAAACACCTTGTTTTGGAAAGTATTTATCAACATTTTCGCCCAAAAAATGGACTTTTAAAGGGAAATCGTTAATATTCATGAATATGCAAATCAGATAATTTAAATAAAATAACTACAAACAAAAGAGCGACTCATAAGCTTTCATTTGATACCATTTTGACACCTGTAGGTCAATATTCAATGGAAATATGACCAAATAAGTGTTATAAATTTGAATGCAAAAAATGGTAGGGTTAATGGTTTAAGATAAGGGTTACAGCCAAAAGCCCCGAGGGCCAGAGTGCAAACAACGCTCAAAATGTTTCTAAGATAATGTACTTTATGAAAAACCATGTCTTCTTGCATCAGAAATAAACGATAATTATAGAAAAATACTTTTTCGAATATTTCGGCCAATTCTTATACTTGATTGCACATAAAGCATATTTTGAAGAGGAGTAATGACGTCATTATAATTACATAATTAAAAAAGATCATGATTCATAAGTAGTGAAATACATGCTCATACGTATGGATTCAAATAAATAGATTTATACATTCATTTAATATTTTTTATTAATTTTTCCCTTCCCCTTACCCCAAACCAGATTGTCATTCACGTCGTGAAGGGTACCTATATAAAGGTAAGGGTAAAATATATTTAGCTACTCTTCATGTCGGATATCATCACTGAAATAGACCCGTAAGATGTATATCTACAAATATATATAGGTGTCCTTTTGTCCTTTTTTCTGGTAATACTTACCCCAGTTTCCTGGTCCTGGCCCAAGGACTATGAGGATTTTCTATGTGTAACCTATGGCTCTGTCTCTGGAGTATCCGTACCGTGAATTTGTCATACCGGATTCTAAGGTATAAATCCTTTCCAAAACAGTACAATCTTATGGTAGCAAACTCCAATGGACAAGTTTCCTCCATGACCCCCCCCCCCCCACAAAACAGCCTCCGGAAGTCATCCTTAGAGGAAATAGGCGAAATTTTTAAACGGGGAACGATTGACTGTAAGTCCAATAAAATAACCATCTAACCGGCTATTAACGGATTCATTCAATTTCATAGTTTTTGTTCCAATTAAAACTTCGCTTTATCGCTGTATATAGAATGCACGTGCGCGTTGTCGCTGTATATTGAATGCATCGTGCGTCGTCATTGTTTTCTCCGCATTATTTGGGAGCCTCGTTTTGATAATGTCGATTTGTTACTATTTTCTAGTAACAATTCGCATGTATACAATTTTGATTTCCCAAAAACCCATTGTTTGCCTCCGGAAGTCAATCCGAGTCTTCTGGGATGAATATTCGTTCTTTGATATTTGGATGTCGCTATTTTGGGCCTACATCAGAGCGCTGTCCCATTCAGAAACAAAAGAAAATTTCGACACGAGTTATGTCGTCGTGTTGGACTTTTCTTTTGTTTTTGAATGGGATAGCGCTCTGTTGTAAATAGCGACATCCGAATATCAACGAGCTAGTTTTCATCAGAGAAGACTCTGATTACCGGAAGTGTTCTGCGTGTACGGACTAAAACATAAATGAAAGGAGTCTATAGCTGCTGAAGAAAAAATAATGTTGATAAAGATTAGAGTGTGTACAATTTAGCATATAGATAATTGAGACAAAATTACTGATTATCAGTATTTTCTTCTTTTATCTCAATGTCTTCTCAAATCGCTTCCTGTTAGAATCAAGCTGTAGTTACGAGATTTTAAAACAACACATACGGAAATACTTTTTATGTTTGTCCGAAATTACGTCACGGTTTATTGGATCAAACCGTGCCGTATTGGGACCCTAAATGGGACGTTCTGTGAAGTGTGAAATGTATCGACTGGAGCGAAACTTTTCAGTTCAGTGAAACTTTATGGCTTAATAAGACTTTATAAGGCCCTTTTTTCACATCTTACCATTATGTTTAATTTTACAAGCAGCAACTGGTTAATGTCTCCTAATTTTGATCCGTTTCTCAAAAGTTGGTCTTATGGCTTAACCCTTTCCCAAACAAGACCTGGTTTTGACGTCCTTAATACAAAAGGCTTGTGAAAACATTGAAACAAAAGAAGAAACTGCTGATAACCAGCAGTTTCTCCTTTTGTCTCAATATTTTCTATGTCATATTTTACACAAATTCTGTCTTAAATAACTTCCATTTTGTCACTTGTGGCGGTTTTTGAAGTGGATCACTCAAACAATTTGCCGTTTGGGAAAGGGTTAACCAGACGTCTTCATGTGTTACGTGTGACGAGTAACAATTTTATCATGATGATTGTTTTGCTTATTATCAAATTGCCTTTTTGTGATTTATCCGGTATGTCTTTATGTATGCTCTTAGAACCAAGATAATTTGTCCAAAATTAACATCGAAATAATTATGGCCTGTATGTTTCTTGTCGATTTTCAACTTAAGGCTTATATTGGTAAAAATATGTGCTGGTTTGAGATTAAAAACAAGTTTTACCGAATTGCATTTATGTAACGTTATATAGATATATAATTATACACTTTCGAATACTGTACAGTGAAACAACCTGATTATTAGGGCTGTTTTATCCATGGTAATAGAAACCAGATACATGTACGTGTAACATATACAATTATTGTATCTGTATAAAAAGGGAAAATGATATACAATATGAATAATATACTGTCCAAATAATTGTGACCCGTCACGTCTAAAAGAACCATCAGGGAAATATGAAAAGTATAGATCTAAGTCAGTCTGCACGGACTGTGTAGGCTGACTAAATGATCTGATTATGTTTAAACGTATCATTCTAATATAAAAAAATGCTCAATATACGAGTAGAATAATTCTAGTAATGTGGCCATATTGAGATTCTTAAAACATCGGATTCTTTCGAGCAGCGTCGATACATATCCGAAGCTATTCGGGCGCGGTCGTAAACATTCGGCGGTGGAAAGTTCCACCGCCGAAAGTTTACGACCGTGCCCGAATAATTCTGACGTCGTGCGAATCTCAGTAGGGGTGGACTACCTTAAATTCATTAGTCAAATACAACCTCGTGTTGACCTATACTGAGTCAGTCGTTTCTCCTAAATTGTTTTGATGGAATTCCCTGTTGGTACTTTCTTAAATGACGAGTCATAATTAAAATTTTATAGTGTGAAGAAAGGAAATATTCACTTTCCATATTTATATCTAGAAACTAGATACGAGAAGCCTAGTCTTTGTTGGTATTATTTGTGAATACATGTATTACTTTTATGCACTCGAACACGATAGTCCTTAGTTATTGTGGCAAACTAATGTCGCTTTTGTGGCAAAAACCTCGTGTCTGCTGCTTCTTTTTGCTGCAGATACCAGGTTTTTGCTGAAAGCAGCGAAATTATTTTTCATCTATACTCGTCAAGCTACTTGTAAGAGTTCTGTGACTGGAAAATTATTGCAGAGCTATAGGTAAGAAGAAGGGGCGGGGGGGGGGGGGGGGGAGAGACCTTTTAAAAAGCAAAATAAGATTACATGTAATTGTTAATCAAAGCCTATGTTGTGGGTACTCATTGGAATCTTCTCGTCAAGAGCTCCCCAAAAATAAGAGTTTGGGTTTGAAATTTGGAATGTCTTTATCCCCTCTTATCCGTTACGCTATCATAGTGCAGTTTAAGACCAAACTAGATCACACCAGTCTGTACAGGCCTGCACTCAGATCAAAATCCACTTGGTGAATTTGAGTCTTGCCTTATACCAATATAAAGTGTGAGATAGCAGCACGGGTTCCTATCCTCTTAGACACAAGTCGATGTAGTTCTATTGCCATATTGGCCTCAATGTGCCATATCCCATCTCATATATCGTTTTTGAATTATTATCTTCATTTTCTCCATAATGATCATCACAAATTACAAATTGCCGGTCACGTTCAAAATGTCGTAACTGCAGCTTGAATAAGCTGTAGTTACGACATTTTCGAACGTGACAGGCGTAATGTAACTCATCTGTTAACGACTGATGGACTATTTAGAGTTCCCAAAGGCTTTAACATATCACAAGTCTATTCAATAAAACAGATTAGGTGGGGTTTCCATGGTAGTTAATCTCTTCATACAGTGGATTTCTTTATATATTTGGTTGAATCAATACAATGACCGCTTTTCAGTCTTTTAATTCGCCGTCCTATTTTTTTTCTAGAATCCGCTTTCATCAGCATGTCCATTCTTTGATTGTATGGTCGTCAAAATAAGGACTTTTATGACAAAGGTTTACGGTCAATTAGCATTGGACATGTAACTTTGTTACTTTGTAAAATACTAATTTCACGAAGTGAATGGTACTTCAATTTGACTTTATTTGGCTTGCTCCTTTCTTATGTTTAAAAGATGCTAAACTGATAAACCGAATAGGCAATCGTAAAAATATGACAAATCAGATATTTGTCTTAGGTAGCCGTAACAACACGTGCTCAAAAACACAAACTTTGCGTACAAATTGCAAAAAATAATAATGATGAAATAACAAAAAATAATTAAAAAAAAAAAAAAAAAAAAAAAAAAAAAAAAAAAAAAAAAAAAAAAAAAATAGCAACTGAATCGCATGTACAATATATGCTAAATACCCACCAGGGGCCAATATTTACCATGGCCATTCGTGGGTGAGAATCTGAAATACTTAAAGCTACTATTTCCCAGATTTGGACCCAAAAATTGTCAAATACAAACGAAATGTACACTTTTTAAGCTTTATATGACCTGATTAAATGATTACGACAAACTATTGAAGCAACGACTCATTTTTTCGCAATTTGATACCAAATTCACGAAGCGATGTCGAAAGTAGGTCAAAACAGTAGGACATGCGACTTTCTTAAATGACGTCACAACATACATGATGACGTCATATTGAAATTCAAGAATGAATCTCGTTTGAATCATGGTCCGCGCTGTATGCGCATGCGCAACAATTAAAAAATAATTCTAACTCCATCTGAGACGGGGTTGAATTTAGGTTTGGATTCTCCCTAAATTCAGCTATCTGTCTTGTAATTTCGGCTCATTCTCTGTCTGAATCGCATATTATTAACCATCCCGAGGTGGTCAACACGAAAGTCTTGCATATTTTTTTTAAAAAAATTCATTTTTTGCAATTAGACCATCTGTTACCGTCGCCCTTTAAGATGCATAGATCTACATTTAAAAGGAACCTGGGAGATACCATCTAAACTTGCTCTCAGCAGTATGGGGATACCCTAACCACCCCCATCAGCACTCCCCGTCTGCGCTGATAGTTTAAGACTTTTTTTCATTTTGCCAATGTCTTCATAAATTACGAGTACGCATTCGTGAAAAACTGGATGAATTCAGTGATTTATCAGCAAAGGTAATCTAAGTTACTGTAAACCGTTTATTGTTCCCATCGAGACATAGAGTCGACACTCGTTGTGTCGAAGTCAGAAGGGCCGTCAAATTATCTCGACATATCCGGAGTTCGACTCATCCGATTTTGTTCAATTTCGAATTGAATGCCATTTGACCATTTTTGGTGCTCATCAAGTGCGTTGATAATTGAAATAAAAAAGGAAAAGGAAAGAAATTGTTCGAAACGAGCAATTTCTATCCTTTTCCTACTAAATTTCAATGGCTATATTTATTTCGAAATTATTTTATCTAACGTTTTGATATCCATTGGTGAGGACGGGGTCAGACTTTTACTTCGACTTAAGCGGAAATTCGACTAATCCGATGTCGACATAACGAGTGTCGGCTGTACATAGTCTACCAGAGGAACAGATATGAAGGTTGACAACATTTTATCAAATCAAAACCCGATGAGACGATTCCAAGGAGAATCCACAACACATGCTGCTTTGGTGAACATTTAACTTAATGAAATACATGTACTGCATTTCGAAAGGTCATTACCCCTGTAATCTTGCAACTCCTGTCTACTTCTAATTTTATATTCTTTGTCGATTGCTTTTTTATAAACACTGTAAATGTGTAAAATCCAGTTTCACTGTGGAATTAAGGACGTACGTTTTTGTCCTACAAATGTGTTTCATGTAAAACTGAATGGATTCAGTGATTTATCACTAACAGAAAATTCCGTCACTGTAAGCCGCTTAATGTCGTCATTCAGGGATAAATACTTCTGATTTTGTATTCTTTGTCAAAGCTCTAAGATTATAAATGAGACAAATGTACAGAAACATGAGAAATCCATATGGACTTTTATCGACACGTGAAGAGCTGAATTTACGAATCGCGGGTGCCGCTTAAAATCGACAATTTATTTAATTCTGAAATCAGTCCATTTTGTCATATCCAATAATCACCAATAGGCCTACTATAGAATTTTATTTTCACCCAGCATCAGGTACCAAACAGTTCGTGCAACTTCGAGTGTCATCCTTAGCAACGGAAATTGGCGAATGTATCGCTCGTCAATATCCGGGCGTCATCCATTGCAACGGGAATGGACGAGTGATGTACAAAGTAGTTTGTATCTAATGATGGATCGAAGGCCTTTAGTGGTATGGTTGATGAATATTCTATAAGCAGAGTTACCAAAATCGTGCACGATAAATTTGCTCGTTTACTTTTCAAGTAGATCTAACTGTTAAGACAATATTCGATGAAAATGGTGGAAGCTTCTACGGGTTACCTTACCCGTAAAGCCTTTAGATTTTTGTCATGACATAACAATTTTGTAAGTAAAATGTTCGCATTACCCACTGTTTAACATTTCACAACCTTCATTATTTCAAATTAGAGTGCGCATTCACACCACGGTGGATAACCCACGTGACTTTTGGGAAGCGTTAACACCGAACAAATCGTCCGCTTCAAGGTATGTTTTGTTTAATTTCTCAGCTAATACTCTTTTTATTTTGACGAGATAAAGTGCACGGAACGCGCATTTGAGAGGGCTATCCCCGTTTGTAACTCACTCTGCTCCGAATTCCGTGGTTTCTTCAAACATTCAAGCGAAAGTTTTTCGGTGCATGTGAACGCTTCCCACTTTTGCACATACAAACACTTTGGCTCAAATGTTTGAGGAAACCACTGGATTTAGAGCAGAGTGAGTTATAGCTGGGAATAGCCCTCGCAAAGGCGCGTTCTGTGCACTTTATCTCATCAAAATCAATAGAGTATAAACTGAGAAAATTTATTAAACAAAACACACCTTGAAGCGGACGATTTTTTCGGTGTTAACGCTTCCCAAAAGCCACGTGGGTTACCCATCGTGCATACAGTCTGGTCGAATTTTTTTCCAACTAAACGCATTACATTGCCCAATGCAGCTGTGACTGTTTATGGTTCCTAATATGCTTAAACTAGTTGTTTTTATGTTTGCAGAATACAACAAAGGTCCTCTTACCATCATCTTCGCAAGCCATGGGTGACATCTACGACGTAACGTCGTTTCTGTATTCACCCTTGGCGGATTTAGTCCGATTTTCTTGGTCTCCTGGAAAGCGTTTTCATTTGTTCCAGCGAGGTCTCGCTGGAACCAATCAGATTGTCGACTGATACATTTGTTATGAGTAACCAAATCATGACAACTGGCGGGAAAAAGCATTGCATTTGCAACTCAAAAACGCGAAGATGGGCGATTTTTCCTAAGAATTTCACTGCAATAGACAGGAATTCCCTAACTTTAATCGACGAATTATTATACATACGGCAATTCGACCAAAAAAGCAGCTAACTTTTACATATGTATTATAATACTCATGACGTATGACGCGAAAGACAATGCGCGTTAATGACGTCATCAATAATGGACGTAAACAACCAGCAGAACAACCGCTAGGCGGCGCTTCGCGATTTCAAGAAAATCGGACTAAATCCGCCAAGGGTGAATACAAACGTAGGTGGGTTCAACCTTGGCTAGCGAAGATGTCTTACCATATACCAACTATTTTTATTTTCTTTATGAATATCACACTACCAAATCAATTTGATTATAAACGTTAAATAAATAACAAGTACTCTTATTTTAATGAATGAAAGAGTATAACAAATTCCTATCTCACAGAGATAGGCCTACAGATAGTTAGGTTGAAGAGTCTGACTTTGTAATTCAATTCCAAACCACCCGAAGTTGTGGATACTCATTTCAATTGTCTCGATGAATCGATTCCAATGGGTACCATCAATAGAGGATATAATGAAGATTAACTTATATCCTGTATTTTGAAACGCTATCAACCCCTCTTATCTGTAGCTCTGTACATAGCTGTTTTCATCTTGGTATAAAATGCAAAGATCCTCTTACCATATACCAACCAATTCTATCGTTTATAATGATAGCACATTACCAAATCAATTCGATTATCAAAGTTTCATCGATTGTAACACGTACATTTGTTTTGATTAAACTGAAGGTATTACAATTTTCTATCTAGACATAAACTTCCGTGAAACCATTGTCACTTAGTTTTTATTCGTCCTGTGTGTGCTATTTCTCATTTTGTTTGTTTGTTGATGTTTTTTCTATTGCCCACCCACACTTAATTCCCGAGGGACTTTCTGTTAATTAACAAACATTCAAGCGACTATAGTTCTTATGAAAATTCTCAACACGTTCATTGGTTCATTGAAAATGAAAAAGTGTTTTTGAATGGAAACTTTTTTTTTTAAATTTAGCATGAAATATAAATCAATTTAAATTGCCATTTCACAGACAATTTTCATAAATGTTGCTTTATTTTTACCTAAAAGAGCACAT
This sequence comes from Fragum sueziense, assembly GCA_963680895.1. Taxonomy (NCBI): domain Eukaryota; kingdom Metazoa; phylum Mollusca; class Bivalvia; order Cardiida; family Cardiidae; genus Fragum; species Fragum sueziense. Next base: position 63,071,187 of record OY804593.1, read on the forward strand.
TTCCTTACGAAAATTCTGAAAATTTAAAGCCAAAATATTGCGCCATTTACCAGAAATATATATTTTGTGTTGAAATTAAACAAATTGTTGTGGACAACAGTTCAGATGTATATGTAATTTGTTATATCTATCTCAAGTTTAAAGGCGTGTTTTTCGTTTATCAGCAACAACTTAAAAAGACTGATGGCATTTATGCACATTAGATTGACCAATCTTGGCACCAAGACATACTTTAAAAAATCAAAATGAAAATGAAATGTCCCTTTAAGTTAAATGGTTAAAAGTATTGCCAATTACATGTTTTTTATGAACACCTTCTTTATTGTTTGGCTTTTATCTTTGACGTTCTTATTTTGAAGTATAAGCAACACTACTAAGTGTATTAGAACGGCGCTTGTTTCACTGTAACCAGCCCGGAAAAACTTAAACATTTATCTACAAAAGTGTCTGTTTTGGGGAAATGATATTCTATCGACACTATACAAGTTCAGTGTCTCATTTGAAATTAATTACCAAGGGGATAAACAACATACTTTCTCGCCATTAACCCTTTCCGAAACGACAGAAATTTTAGACTGCTCCAGTACGAAGACTGTGGACATGATGTGGACGCGATGTGGACGTGGAATCGTATTTACGATTCCACGTCCACATTGCGTCTACATCAGGTGTAAAATTATACTGCATGGGTACCTTGTTTTAGAAGTTCTCCGTCCGTGATGTGGTCACTGAATGGTGTTTTTATCCTGGCATTTTTGTCGATTAACCAAGTTTTCACAGAATTGTAACCGTTTGTCGTTCTGTTTTCTTCTGTCCTTTTTAAGCTGTCGTAAAAATATAAAAAGGTAAAATACCAGGTGTTCTCCTTTGCCTTCCTTAGTCTATGATTTTCATTTCTGAATATCATGGTATTCTTTTTTAGAATCCAAAGTGTTGAAATAACACAAGATACTTTAAAAGGTATAAATCCTGCGGAAGAATAAGAAACGGAATATATTGTATGGATTTAAAGGAGGGGTACCATCGTCTTTTCTGGAAACGCACAATAATATCGGGTTGTTTTATGTGACTGCTTGACGACACGATGCCTTTAACCCTTTCCCAAACAAGACCAGGTTTTGACGTCCCCAATAGAAAAGGCTTGGGAAACATTGAAACAAAAGAAGAAACTGCTGATAACCAGCAGTTTCTCCTTTTGTCTCAATATTTTCTGTGTCATATTTTACACAAATTCTATCTTTAATAACATCCATTTTGTCTTTTGTAGCTCAGTTTAGGAAGTGGATCACACTAAAAGTTTGTCGTTTGGGAAAGGGTTAACATACGCCGACCAGTGCGTAGGCACTGATCGACGAAAAATTAACCGGAAATGCCTCTACAGGTCGGTGCCGCCGATTTTTATGTGAAACAAGAGCTTCGCAGAGCGGCGCATTAATACGCCCGAGAGGGGCTTGTCAGTAAAATTGGCCATTTTTTCAATTCAAGGGCAGATAATTCAAACATGAAAAGTTATCAAATTTTGTTTGCACAACACGACACCATAGAGATTCATTGAGGTTTGATTGAATTCTGATTGAAACTGTATAGGTTGCGTACACGAGAAAATGGGTGTTTTTGAGAAAATGGGCATTTTCCCTAAATTCAAGGGCAGATAATTCAAGAACGAAAACAGTTATCTAAATTTCGTAAGCGGTGTGCACAACTAGACACCATAGACATTCATTCAGACATCAAATTCCGGTCAAAACTGTAGGAGAAGTTGCGCACACAAGAAATTGCTAATGGACGGGCATTTTCCTTAAATTCAAGGGCAGATAATTTAAGAACGAAAACAGTTATCTATATTCCGTAAGCGAGGAGCAGAACTAGACACCATGGTGATTCACTGTAGCAAGTTTGTGCATTTTTTTCAATTCAAGGGCAGATAATTCGAACATGAAAAATTATCAAAATTTTGTTTGCACAGCACGACACCATAGAGATTCATTGTGGTATCATTGAATTCTGGTTGAAACTGTAGGAGTTGCGTACAAGAGAAAATGGATGTTTTGAGAAAATGGGCATTTTTCCTTAAAGGGCGACGGTAACAGATGGTCTAATTGCAAAAAATGAATTTTTTTGAAAAAATATGCAAAACTTTTGTGTTGACCACCTCGGGATGATTAATAATATGCGATTCGGACAGAGAATGAGCCGAAATTACAAGACAGATAGCTGAATTTAGGGAGAATCCAAACCTAAATTCAACCCCGTCTCAGATGGGGTTAGAATTATTTTTAAATTGTTGCGCATGCGCATACAGCGCGGACCATGATTCAAACGAGATTCATACTTGGATTTCAATATGACGTCATCATGTATGTTGTGACGTCATTTAAGAAAGTCGCATGTCCTACTGTTTTGACCTACTTTCGACATCGCTTCATGAATTTGGTATCAAATTGCGAAAAAATGAGTCGTTGCTTCAATAGTTTGTCGTAATCATTTAATCAGGTCATATAAAGCTTAAAAAGTGTACATTTCGTTTGTATTTGACAATTTTTGGGTCCAAATCTGGGAAATAGTAGCTTTAAATTCAAGGGCATATAATTCAAGAACGAAAACTTCGTAAGCGATGCGCACAACTAGACATTGTGGAGATTAACTGTGGCAAGTTTGATAAAATTCTGATCAAAACTGTAGGAAGAGTTGCACACACAAGAAAATGGGCATTTTTTAAAAATCAAGGGCAGATAATTCAAGAACGAAAAGAGTTATATGAATTCCGTAAATGGTGTGCACAACTAGACACCATAGAAATTCATTCAGGCAAGTTTGATCAAAGTCCGATCAAAACTGTAGGAGGAGTTGAGCACACAAGAAATTGCTAACGGACTGACGGACAGACAGACGGACAGACGGACGACCGGGCCATAACATAACACGACCCTTCGGGCGTATAAAAAATCATTAACCTTTAAATAATTGACGCTAGCTTATTGTGCCAAATTATGATGTATCGTCACTCATATAAAAACAACCCAAGAAGACTTATATATAAATCAAATTAAAACGGCAATTTACGGACTTCTTTGCTCTAATCTTGGTTCATTTCATCGCCTATAGATTTTTGGTAATTATCTTTAGAATTCTGTGTTTTATGCATAAATATGGTCGATAGCATTCACAGGGGCTTTCGAAATACTAAAACATCCTGATGCTCCGTGTTAAGGTAGAATACCTGTAATGCGGCCATTTTGATATTCATAAAAACATCGGATTTTTTTTTTCAATCGCCGTCATTATGTATCCGAACTTATTCGGGCGCGGTCGTTAACATTCGGCGGTGGAAAGTTCCACCGCCGAATGTTTTCGACGTGGCCAGAATAATTCCGACGTCGCGCGAATCCCATTAGGGATACACTACCTTAACGTATTCCTTGAACCTCTGTGAACGTTAACGTATTCAACAACGTAGATTATACACACTTCATAGAGCAAGCTTTATTTCTCGTTTGATGCTTATTTCTCTTATGAAGATACTACATTTTTTCACACCATTCTTGAACCTCTGTGGACGTTAACGTCCTCAACAATGTGAATTAAACCATTTAAAGAACAAGCTCTGTGTCTCGTTTGATACTAATTCCTCTAACAAAAGAGACTAGATTTTCACACCATTTAAAGACATGACTTAGGTGGGGAAAAGTCTTATGTCCAGAAAAAAACTAGGGATAACCACCTCTTCCATTGGCCAGCCTCGGTTTCACATATTTCACTCCTGCTCGCGTAAGATTTACGCGTCGCCGCATATTTTTTCAACTGCTCGCGTAAATTTTATGCGTCGACGCACATATTCAGACGTCGACGTATAAAATTTACGCGAGCAGTTGAAAATATATGCATCGACGCGTATATTTTATGCGTGCACGCTCTAAATGGACTTTTGACCCCATTTGGTACGCCATAAGCTTACCCGTAGGTACATATAACCCCCTTCCCAGTAAGTCCTACATTGCGTAATATGGGAAAGGCTTTAATAGACTCTATTCTCATTAGAAATTAATTCCCCTTGGGATAAAATCACATTTCCTCTCCATTAAGCGACGTGATTTAGGTTGAAAAAAGTGTTGTCCAAAAGGAATGTGGAATAGATTCTGTGCTGTCTCCAAGGAAACGTTTATTACTTCTTTATGTCATAGAATCTGATACTATTGGTCATTTTGAAAGGAGAAAAAGAGGATATATTATATCATGTCAGTTTCGTTACTTTTCTAGAATAAAATATTACTTATGCACGTACGAGTATACGTTACCCTGTCCCAAAAAACGCACAGTTTTAAACTGTTTTAAATTGAAAGGTACAAAACAATTTTAGGCTCTTCTGATTTGAAAGCTGCACAGACCATAAAACAGATGCTGATAAAAAAAAAAAAAAAAAAAAAAAAAAAAAAAAAAAAAAAAAAAAAAAACGAGTATACGTTAACCCTTTCCCAAATCGCACAATTTTAAACTATTTTAAATTAAAAGGCGCACAACAATTTTAGACTGTTCTGATTTGAAAGCTGCACAGACCATAAACAGATCTATGCTGATGAAAAAACGATATACGTTACCCTTTCTTAAAATGCACAATTTTAAACTGTAGGAGGAGTTGCGCACACAAGAAAATTGGCATTTTTTTTAAAAAATCAAGGGCAGATAATTCAAGAACGAAAAGAGTTATCTGAATTCCGTAAGCGGTGTGCACAACTAGACACCATATAAATTCATTCAGGTAAGTTATATCAAAGTCCGATCAAAACTGTAGGAGGAGTTGAGCACACAAGAAATTGCTAACGGACGGACGGACTGACAGACGGACGACCGGGGCCATAACATAATACGATTCTTCGGGCGTATAAAAAATCATTACCCTTTAAATAATTGACGCTAGCTTATTGTGCCAAATTATGATGTATCGTCACTCATAACAAAACGACCCAAGAAGACTTATCAAACCAAAACGGCAATTACGGGCGTCTTTGCTCTCATCTTGGTTCATTTCATCGCCTATAGATTTTTGGTAATTATCTTTAGAACTCTGTGTTTTATGCATAAATATGGTCGATAGCATTCACAGGGGCTTTCGAAATACTAAAACATCCTGATGCTCCGTGTTAAGGTAGAATACCTGTAATGCGGCCATTTTGATATTCATAAAAACACCGGATTTTTTTTTTCAATCGCCGTCATTACGTATCCGAACTTATTCGGGCGCGGTCGTTGACATTCGGCGGTGGAAAGTTCCACCGCCGAATGTTTTCGACGTGGCCAGAATAATTCCGACGTCGCGCAAATCCCATTAGGGATACACTACCTTAACGTATTCCTTGAACCTCTGTGAACGTTAACGTATTCAACAACGTAGATTATACACACTTCATAGAGCAAGCTTTATTTCTCGTTTGATGCTTATTTCTCTTATGAAGATACTACATTTTTTCACACCATTCTTGGACCTCTGTGGACGTTAACGTCCTCAACAACGTGAATTAAACCATTTAAAGAACAAGCTCTGTGTCTCGTTTGATACTTATTCCTCTTACAGAAGAGACTTGCTTTTCACACCATTCAAAGACATGACTTAGGTGGGGAAAAAGTCGTACGTCCAGAAAAAAAGCTAGGGATAAAATTCTGTGATTTCTCCAAGGTAACACTCATTTTCGTTTTTCACTTCATCTATACTAACACAATTGACCATTTCTAGATGCGTTATGTACAGGCTCGCCTTTTTTTCTGATCACTCAGTGGTGCTTGAAGTTCACACTTCAGTATACAATAAGACTTCAGAGTCTTTTACTTGAATCTTATGTAGTTAATATAATTAAGGTTTACGAACTGAGAATGAAATACAGAGCCAGAGACGAATTTGAAAAAGGGCCAGTAATTCCTTAACTGTGTTACATTTCCATTCCAAATACAAACATAAGCATTTTGTATGGTTTAGAATTTTGAATTAATGCATACTTATGGAAATATTTGACAAAAATGTTCAAAATTACCTCCCTTGTATATGAATATAGAGTAAAATAATATTTGTAAATTATTTTCGTCTTGAAGCATAATCTTGAAATCCGGCATGGTGAATCAACTTATGTGAAGTGTATTTACAAGTGTGTGTAATTTGATGCATTTCGTATGGCTAGAAAGTGGGGTTTTCATTCTCAATTCGTAAATCTTAAGGGACACAGGATGGTTTGTCGAAATGCAACAGGGTTACAAAATATGAACAAAATTATCCTGAATCGGTCAACATGTAAGGGTAGATCTTTTCTGACCATTGACCTGTCCGCCTTTTTTTTCAATTATACGTAGTAAGTTTATGTGTTTTTACTTTTATATAGCGCCGCTTTTCAAGGATATCCTCGTAACTGCAGATTGTTTTAAGCTGCAGTTACGAGGTTTTCGTTGAAAAGCAGTGATAGTCAGTTCCTTGTCTCAGGAACGCGAGCTTATATGGCATGCCAAATGGGTCAAAAGTCTATTTAGAGCGTGCACGCATAAAATACACGCGTCGACGCGTAAATGCTATGCGTCGACGCGTATATTTACGCGTCGACGCATAAAATTTACGCGAGCAGTTGAAAATTTATGCGTCGACGCGTAGCCTAAATTTTCAAATGCTCGCGTTAATATACGCGTCGACGCGTATTTTATCTATCAACCAATCAGATCCTTCGTTTCATCCATCAATTTTATGGTATAAATGGAAATGTTTCTAACCACTTTTCCCATTGGCCAGCCTCGGTTTCACATTTTTACTCCTGCTCGCGTAAAATTTACGCCACGACGCATATTTTTTCAACTGCTCGCGTAAATTTTATGCGTCGACGCGTAAAATTTACGCGAGCAGTTGAAAATATATGCGTCGACGCGTAATTTTTATGCGTGCATGCTCTAAATAGACTTTTGACCCATTTGGTACGCCATAAGGTTACCCGTAGGTACATGTAACCCCCTTCCCAGAAGGCAAGTCTTACATTGCGTAATATGGGAAAGGCTTTAATAGACTCTATTCTCATTAGAAATTAATTCCCCTTGGGATAAAATCACATTTCCTCTCCATTAACCAACGTGATTTAGGTTGAAAAAAAGTGTTGTCCAAAAGGAATGTGGAATAGATTCTGTGCTGTCTCCAAGGAAACGTTTATTACTTCTTTATGTCATAGAATCTGATACTGTTGGTCATTTTGTAAGGAGAAACAGAGGTTAGATTATTTCATGTCAGTTTCGTTACACTAGAATCAACAATTACTTATGTATGTACGAGTACATACGTTATCCTTTCCCAAAAGGCACAATTTTAAAATGTTTTAATTTGAAAGATGCACAGACCATAAAACAGGTGTTGATAAAAAATAATTGTTGAGCAATATAGCACGGATAGTATTGAGACAAAGTAGAAATGATATTGATCAGCATTTGCCTTTTTTCTCAATGTTTTTCCAAAGCCATTTTCCCCATGGAATTCAAAATCCGGGCTTTTTTTGGAAAGGATTGATTAAATGTAATTAATAAACACCGAAAATGAATAAACTGATTATACATGTTCGCAACGGTTATAGACCGCGATAAATAACCCGACAGGACATCTCTAGCTAGGGATAGCCTACTCTAATATGTCATTTATCGTGAGCCATAAGTATATCACATTCATGCTCTCGGCTTGAATATCCACATTGCAAAGCAACGCAAAGTTTTCTTATTGTTAAAGCGATGGCGCCGCCCGAAAAGATTCCTGATCAGTCTAGATTAAAAGCTGATGTGGACAACAAAATGGGAATTTAAAGCGAACATTTGAAAACTTTGGAGCTCAAAACATTTTCCGGAAAAAAATTGCTGAATCCAGATCCTGTTTGCGAAAAGTTTAGCGCGTACATGGACCTGTTGCACTTTCATACCTTCAAATAACAAGATGTATAGTCGCAATTAGCAGCTGCTTTAGAAATAATGGCGATAATAAGCGTGGATGACGCAGACCGATCTATTTATGAAGCTCAATACCGCAATTTTGAAATATCAATGTACTAGTCAATGTCAATATCATTTTTTTCAACTCGATATATACTCAGTTCCAAAAGAAAGTGTGTATTTTCGCTTTTTGCTTTTACCTTAATTTTCACAAAGTTTATGGTAATTTAGAGAGTAAAAGTGATGTCATACTTCAGATTAGACTTTTAAGAATATTGGCATTAAAACAGATGTCGATAGAATTGCTCATAACGCATACACGCAGTCAGATCGTTATGGTGTTGATGGCGTTGAGATTTGCACTCCTTACAGCTTCTTCTGTGGAAAAGGTTACACACTGATATGCCGTTGTAGGGTTTTACTAGGCCTTTAAAGCCATTTCAAAGCTATTTTTTTAACTTTCATGTAGACGTTACGTATGCGTCAACGTTAGTAATCGCTACGTTAGTAGTTATGTAAATTGTCGTCGAACGGCGTAACGTTCTACAACAAATTTGTCTGCCTTGAAGAAGCCATTCAAAAGGACACCTGCTATTAGAACATAAATACCATACAAATTTTGTGTTCATCAGATTTGTGTCTTGTTCGCCGTTAAGTGTAATTCGTTTCACACTAATGCGCTATGTACAAATGTAATGAAAATATGATTTTATGTTAAGCTATGCCAAAAGGATTTCAGTGAGTGTAATTTTAAATCGATAACTCACCCAGCTCGTGAGACGTACGTAAAACGCTAAAAATGCAGACTCGCAACAAAGCCTAAATTTCATGCGTGCTATGTGATTTCTTCATCACTATATCGCATGTCAATAGTCTTCAGATGTGTCAAACAAAATTTCCTGACGGTAGACAGTACACTTTTCGACATATTCAAAATTCAAAAGTGCACACTTTCTTTTGGAACTGAGTACATCTATAAGGGACATCAAAACTAGCGGTGGTATCCACCAACCAGTCTAGTTACAATTTCACTTTTTAAATAATATCATATCAATCAGATTGGCCGAGACAATCAATCAATCAATCAATCAATCAATCAATCAATCAATCAATCAATCAATCAATCAATCAATCAATCAATCAATCAATCAATCAATCAATCAATCAATCAATCAATCAATCAATCAATCAATCAATCAATCAATCAATCAATCAATCAATCAATCAATCAATCAATCAAATATTTATTGCATTAAGCATTAGACATGCATATAGCAACATAATATTAACATGAATCATGTAACAATCGTTCATATGTCCACATGTGGCCTATAATTATCACCGATCTTGCGACAAAGTTGGAAGGGGAATAATAATTGTGAATTCGTCGTACAAATAAAAAATATTGCTCTTCACAGGAGAGGAATTTCAGAATTTACGAGTGGTCTAATTCAAAAGCTTCCGAAGATGACAAGGTTAGTGCTGATAAAGATAGGGTTTATAATTATATACAATATAGCACAGAAAATTTTGAGACAAAAGGAGAAAATGCAGACTTTCAGCATTTTCTTCTTTTGCCTCAATGCTTTCCAAAACCTTTTCTGTAAGGGACGCCATTACCCCTTCTTGTCCGGGAAAGGGTTTACAGACATGTCACTTGCAGACTTGCGATCAAGACTGCCTATTATAATAAACAATACGACTAGAATCAGTGAACAAGTATTGAAGTCCCATCATTGGAAATCTTTAACTTCATATACACACAAACAAAATTCGTCTAAACATTTAAATACCAGGGAATTCGACTAAGCTACTCTAAATCGCCCATATAAAAAGTTATTTCAAATTTAATAAGTTATTTCAACCACGATTAAGGTATTACTCCAATCATTAAATGTAAACCACTTCTTGCAACTTCGGATTCATCTGTGACAACGGAGATTGGTAGGGTTATCAGGATTTCAAATCCATTACGTTGTCACGGAAAACGACGAATGTGGAGGCAAAATGGTAAGAAAATATTCGTACAGTATCTTATGATGGGTAGATTGCATTTGTTGTTTTCGAGTCTGTTTTCGGGAAATTGTACCAGTCATAGCACCGAATGTCTGTAACAATGAAAAGCCAAAGTACAAGCTCCTATACCGGGTATTAAAACCGTAACCTCTTGACCTCAGGACCGACCATGTACCTCTCGGTCACGAAGGCAATATTATGCGTAATGATTCGATTTTTCCAGCAATCCAACTACATGCTACTTTTTGGACCAATGAAAGTGCAGCTTACTTTAATAGTTCGTCGCTATATTTCGCAAAAACGAGACGGTTTAAGTTTATATGACGTCTATACATAGCCACGCCCCCGTCTCCAATGAACCACTAGCGAACACTAAGTCAGATAGAGTTGGTAAAGTAGATTCTACGCGATATAAATATTCAATGCGCTGCGCGCATTTGAATGTTTATGTCGCATAGAATCTACTATACAGCCTATATGTGATACGTAAGATTATATTACTAAGTAATAAAGGGAAATCTGAAGTTCAAATGGTGTATGATCGCAACAGAAGTTAACAATTATTTCTTTTTATCATACTAAATTTACAAATATTCTTCTTTCTGTTTTTTATCTGATGAATGAAATTGCGTTGAACTATTTCATGTGTTGTTTTGCATGCGGATATGTTGTACTTTCAATTCAGACTAAACTGTATCTTTTTCATCCTCAAACCTTTATAATGTGTTATTTATAAAACGTTCCCGAAATTCAGGAGGATTGTGACTCTTCAATACCGTAATTCTAATTCTAAAATTTTCTTAAAGTATTGATAGTCATATCCTTTTTATGTGAACATTTTTCGGTTACCAAAAATGACCAAATAATAATTATATTTCTAAGAAGCTACCTAAATATTCAATTCCAAACTTGTAGACTGGAGTAGAGGTCATATTATGGTACATGTTATTGATCGGAGGTTCGACTCCTGAAAATGTCCCCCCAAAATACCGGATCATGCAGAATATCGCTGCTTTTCTACAAAAACCTCGTAACTGCAGCTTGATTTAAGCTGCAGTTACGAGGTTTTTGTTGAAAAGCGACGATGTGCCAAATCCAGACATCTGTTCCAGACGTGTCTTTAATACCTGAATGATTGGGCTAGCACAAACCACAGTTAATCAATAAAAAACGCGACGACATTGGCCGTTACAGCGACTGCAGAAAGCCAGTGAAAGGCAGTGGTGAAATTATATGTAATTGATACCTGGTTGCGGCGCCTATCGGGAATAGTGTTTCACGAAGATTATATAGATATTTCTATCCATTAATTTCCAGATGACATGGAAACGATCTAGTGAGAATTAGAAATATGTCGTCGTCCTTTTTTGCAGTGTGACACATTCATAAAAAAGTTTACATGGAATATTCTTCATTTCAATGGAAATACTACCATATGGTTTTTATGTAGACGAAATTAATGGAGTTCAAGTTTGTTTATTTACATTCTAAAACTTTTTTTTAACTTTGAATGTATGGGAAATACATATTGAATAAAAACAAAGATGTCACGAAAAGGTACGTCCCTTTAGAGTTGTATTTTTTATGTTGTGTTTTATTTAAAGTGATTCCATACATACATTCTTTTATTTAATGAATGTCAATAATCTAAATGCACAACTTTTAGAAAAGATGGATACTCTGAGGATACTCTGAAATTTCACATATAATGCTTCGACATTTTTACTGCATTGTTTTTAAAATTGAAGTGGATTAGATTGAGTTTGGTGAGAAAACCCTGTCCAGTTTTACCATGCTTTATATTTTTTACCTTTATTTATTCTCTTTTACAATATACGCATTCACTATAGTTTACAGGTGAAAAAGTATTTTACAATTGTACAGTTGACACTCTTTATAGACCTCGTTTATCTTTCGCTTAGAAACACGAGTGGCCTTGCCTTTTGGAACAGTTATAACATGCTATATAGAAGAGTGGGAATAAAACAATTATATCGGGACAGTGACTTATTTCGATGATCTTTTGTAAATTTAGTAAAAGAAATTGATATAGAAGAATGAGATAATTTTGATAACTATTGTTTTTATCTACCGACTCGAGGTTTTGCGCTGCCATTACTCTTGAAAAGTGTTTTGCTGTGCTTTCATTTACTTTGCTGTAACTAGACTACTTTGTGCTAAGACAAGGATGTTAGTCTGTTATTATTTAGTTAGTACTAAAGATACTTGCATTGCACCGGTATATTCCAATTCTGATGCGTCTAAATGGCTTCACACGCACACATAAAAATGTAGCGATTCGTTTCTTGTAATTATTGTATTATGTAATAAGACAAAAACAGAGAAAACGATCTTTGTACAAACAAACGTCAAAGGCAATGAAAAAGACAAAACGATGAATTGCTTCTCAAATAACACCAATGCTCTTATATGCTCTTTAATCATTTCCCATATATTTCGCGTCCTTTAGCACTTTAGATTTAATTCAAAAGTTGTGGAAATTTACAAGTAATGAAGAAAAAGAGGATGAATCTGATTAGAAACATATCCATCCTTTTTTCCAAAAGTTTCCACTCTATAGATGAAAACTTGCATTCGTAGAGTTAAGATAATCCCATCGTCTGCATCACATTAGAATTGGACAGGTCCGTATTTTGTCGTTTTAGTTAATTTTGTACGCAATATCACGGTGTATAATCACGTGACTCAGAATTTCCGACAATCTTAAATATCTTTTTAATACTTGACCAATTTGAATTCAGTTTGAAGCAGAGAAGGTGGAAAAATGCCAGGAATAAGCTGGACGTCATATATTTTTTAAAACTCAACTGATAAAAAAGTTATTGAAGATAAACCAAACTTTTGGTTTATCTTCAATAACTTTTTTTACCAGTTGATGTTTCAAAAATCAACCACGTCCATCTAATGCGTGACGTCAGTCCACATTCTCTGCTTCAAACCGTATTCAAATCGGTCCAATATTTACAGAATTATTGAAGATTTTCTGTAGATATTGTATCACGTGATTATCAACCGTGAATATGTTTGACGATAAAAAGGCAATGGTTTGTTTGCATCTAAATCCAGTTTAGTGCTCTCCTTGGCGGTGTTTAATTTTAGACTTGATATTACTCGAGTTTCAAACTTCATTACCGCTAAAGAAAAGAACATGAATATTGATAAGGGTTTGTGAACAACGCGGGAGCATTTCTTCAATTGTTTCAATATTTGCAAAAGTTTCTTTGTAATAGAGACGTTAAAACTCATGTTTAAGGTTTACAGACCCTCAAAAATCGCAACTTTCTAGCCATACGAAATGCATCAAACTACAAACACTTGTAAATATGCTTCAAATAAGTTGATTCACCGTGCCGGATTTCAAGATTATGCTTCAAGAAGAAAATAATTGACAACTATTATTTTACTCTTTATTCATATGCAAGGGAGGTAATTTTGAACATTTTCCTCAAATATTCCCATAAAATATGCATCAAATCAACATTCTAAACCGTTCAAAATGCTTATGCTTGTATTTAGAATGGAAATACAACACAATTTAGGAATTACTGGCACTTTTCAAATTTCACATCTGGGTCTTTGGTGCTTTTGAGGGGTTGGATACCTTAAACCTACGGTTTCCTATAGTTACAACATTTTCACTCATTTTAGGCATCGTAGTCTATACGTTATCGTTTTTTCAACTGTCGATATTTTTTTATCTTATGAAAAGATTGAATAACGTGACACTCACGTGACGTCACTGATGAAATATGAGTAAGTCGCTAGATTCAATGGTGACAAAGGCACGGAAAGTGTCCGCATATTTCACGATATACGAGATATTCAATATTTATTGTATTATTTATAATGTACTGTACAACAACCAGACAGACAGGTACTTTGAACACCTTTTTGCACCGAACATTTGGCCGTGTAGCGTGATAATTTGTTATGAACACGACGTGCAAACCTTTTAGGTAGGGGTTACTGCAGCTCTTTGCAAGTTTCCGGTGATTCTAACACACACGTTAGCATTCGATTGGGGGCAATTGTTGGAGATTAACACCATAAATGAAAATTTTAATGATTATTTCATCAAATATTTGGAAGGATAAAAATTATGTGCATTGTGGAGCTGCGTGGTTGAGTTCTTGGTTTCTTTTCATCATCTATGGCGTGACTAAGCAAGTCAGATCATTCGGCGAGTTTATTTCTCGATACATTTATTAATACGAGAAGTGAAAAAACATGTGACACAAGCGTGAACACATGTCGAAATGTACCTCAAAAATGCGAAAAACGTCGATCTTAGATGCAGTGAATCGTGAACTGTCTTCCGAACGTATGCATACACGTCGTTCGCTGTTTATTGAACTCCCGCATCCACCCTAGATGTTTGAAACGTAATATCTCGCTGTTTTTTTCAATGAAAACCTCGATGACGAGGAGCAAAATAATTACGTTGTGTTTGACCAGAGATATAAATGTAGAAATATAACACGTTGCTTCTATATTAGAATCTGTAACTCGAGTTCAATTGTAATAAAGCGTCGAAAGGCTTCACGATATACGAGATATTTATAAATGAAAAGTATGAATATTCGAGTTTCAGGCACCTCGACAAAATTTATTTCGGCGCTTTTCAACGCAAACCTCGTAACTACAGCATAAAACAAGTAGTTACGAGGTCATCGTTGAAAAGCAGCGTATATCTATACAACTGACCAAGGAGTCACGTGTTACTTAATAGTTGGTTAGTTTGAACGAGGAATAACGACACGTGTAAACTTATATGATGAACAAATACCTAAGAATTCCAGCAAGTTGTATCAGTATACACCGTATATCTGAGTAAGCTTTATATGTACGGATTGCTTTATGGTGCATGATTGAAGGAAAATCAAATCTATCTTGTAACGTTTTGGTGGTCAACCTAATTTTAATATTTACCACAACTTTCTAAGCATGTCCGGTTTGTCTTTTGTCATTATTCAATTCATTTCGTCAAATGTAAAAAAGGCAATCTCTTTATCTTTTTGCAGTAGCAACGTTCAATTCCAGAATCCGAAGTCGTTCATTCTAATCTCTCTACGACTACTTCAACATGACGTATTAATAGTTTCCAAAATCAACTTACTTTTGAACAATTTCATTTCACAACTGATGCAGGCAACAAACTTGAGGTTAATATAGATAGAATATGTGAACAACATAGAACAACAAGTGAATTTTCACTTGATCCCAATTACAAAATGACCAACATGTCGAAAGCAAGAACAGCCTTACCTCCCTGTTTTATATTTAATTTTTATGTTTCCGGAAGAATCTTCTGTTCATCGCAGAAGAGTTTCAATAGTGTCGTTAAGGTATACCACCCCTAATGAGATTCACATGACGTCGGAAATATTCGTGCGACGTCGTTTAACATTCGTTTTATATCCCAGCCTATTCGGACGACGTTCAAAACATTCGGCGGTGGAATGCTCCACCGCCGAATGTTTTCGACGTCTCCCGAATAATTCCGACGTCGCGCCAATCTCATTAGGGGTGAACTACCTTAATTGGTTTCATGAAAGGTTCAAATTACGACGGTCATCTTAATGGTACATATGTCCTGGTCCCGGTTTCTCGAAAATACTTAAGTACGTTCTCATGCTCAAATCTGAGCACCGTGCTCAAATCGCACGAAATCCACGTGAACTTCAATCAAATGCTCTTCAACGCTGTCCCAGAGAGTATTCCTTTGAAGTTGAGCATGTTCTCATGAGTATGTACTTAAGTTTTTTCGAGAAACCGGAGCCTGGTGTGTTTCTCTGTGTAAATAAAACGGTTTTGTCGTACATTGAAGATAACTTTACTATTACAAATTATTTGTAAAAATGTGATAAGTACAATGCTATTGGTAGTGCGTTAAGCGTCATTGTCACCAATATCATGTTTAAAAAAAATAAGACAATCTCGCATTTTTACCTTCTTAAATCCATCGAAGTGTGGAAAACTGTGTTTCGTTTTTTTAATGTTATTAAGGTGAGTGAGTGAAGTTAAAGGGACATAAATCTCCAATTTCATTTTTTAAAGTATGTTTTGATGCAAAGATTGGTTATTCGAATGCGAAGAAATGCTATCAGTTTTTTAAGTTGTTATTTATAAGCGAAAAATACGCCTTAAAAGTCGAGATAAAAATGACAAATTCCATGTAAATTTAAACTGTTTAAACAATTTGTTTAATTTTAGCACAGAAATATAATTTATATTTCTCATAAACGGTTCAATAGTTTGGCTTGAAAAGTTCAGAATTTTTGTAGGAAAAATTGTTCTTTTAGATTAAAAAAAAAAACAAATGTGAATTTCTCTTTAAAAGATACGTGTTTTAAAATCTGTCTCAATGCAAAATATTGTAAATTTACTTTACACATAACCACACGATCATTGAGCTATTTCAATACAAGTTTCAAGTTTTATTCAAATATTCCAGAAGGTCATAGACCCATGTGGCATACATTTGTATATGGTGCAACAGTACATGACATCTTTTTTTGTCCCTGATGTACATGTATACCCAAGTATTAAAAAAATGTTGATGACTTGAAATAATATACTGAAACAAAAAAGAAACGCAACTTCCATTTCAATTCCTTTTTACGCAAAGACATCAAATCAGATTTGAACAAAATGTGATGCATTTTAAGCAATAACATTTCACCATATAAAGTCAACAAAATCTTGTTTGTAGCAAATTCCATTAATAAGAAAACACCCAGTTTACACCGGGCGTCAACACATTTTGACAAAAAAAAAAGTGAATGTGGGTCGAAAAACACATTCTGTTTCGTTTAGTTTGGTCCAATATTCGAGTAGACTGGGTTCCAGACAGATCATTTTTCCCTCCTTTACTTTCTCCGGTCCAAAGATCCGTCTGGGGCCAAACGAATTTACTTCGCACTGCCATCTATGATTTTCGCCAATTTTTGGGGATGAAATCACGAACGATAACTCGTTCAGAAATTGATTTAGTGCTATATTTAGTAACAGAAATCCCCAAGGACTAGACTGGTCCCCGTATTTCTTCATGGAAATCAGGTACCCGTCTTTTTGAAGATAATTCTCATAAGGCTAACAAATATTGCACAATTCAACAATTATTGGATTTCATATCTTTTGGTAAAGTGTTATTGCTAAGGGTTAAACGGTTGGCCACAAATCCTATGGTGTCCGTCGCTTAACCCTTTTAAAAACGGCAAAAATTTTGACCGTTTTATTTTAAATACTGCTGACAGGAATGTTGAACAGAAAAGCATTTGTGAACCAAGCAGGTTAGAAAAAACTGAGGCAAAAGGAGAAAATGATGTTTATCAGCAATTTCTTCTTTCGCTTCAACGTTTCCACAAGCCCTTTCAATTAAACACGTTGAAACCAGGTCTTGTTTGAGAAAAGGTTTGCCCTTCCCCGAAAAAGACCGTAATTGGAAACGCTTGATCTAAAAGATGGAGAAAAAAGAAGAAAATTCTTATTACAATCAGTTTTCTCCTTTCGTCTCAATATTTTTTTACTGTGAACAAATGCCATCTTTATCAACAACAATTTTGTGGTTTACAGCGTTTTCAAATTTGATCAGTCGATCTTAAGCTTTGTTCCTGTTAGAAAGGGTTGACTAATAACCAGAAAATAAAATTTCAATCTTGTCTCAATTCAAAGATATCGCTGACGACAATTTCAAGTAAATGATATGTAACAATTTTTTTCTTTATGTAGAAAATATTGCGAGAAATGAAGAAACTATTTGCCACAAGCAATTTCTTCATTGTTCACAATGTTTTTAAAAAGCTTTATCATGTGGGGTGTCAAAAGCGTCAATGCATGTGTGGGAATGGGTTAATGTGTGACACACTTACAGTAGACAATAAAACATAACTCCTCTTCTTATCAGTCGGTTCATCTTATACACCAAATTAACCCTTTAACAAACGGCTGAAATTTAGACTTTCCCATTTTAGAAGATGCTTGCAGGCGACAAAATTTGAGATGATAAAGGTAGGATTTGTTTAACCCATTACCAAACGACAAAATTTTGACTTGTCCAAATTCAAAGATGTTGCAGACGACATTTTCAATGTGATGAAACTTGGAAATTGTATGACTTTTTGGGAAGAAAACATAGTGGGAAATGAAGAAATTGCTTGTCACAAGCAATTTCTTCATTTTCCACGATGTTTTCCAAAGTCAATTTCATATGAGGAGTCAAAAAGAGTCAATGTGTGGTAATGGGTTAAAATAATGCAAGAAAATACTCAGACAAAAGGAGAAAATGGTGAGTATCAAAATATCTTCATTTTTTTCGAAAGTAAGAAATAGAACATAGCATTATTAACAACATTAATTTCTCCTTCAGTCGTAAATATGAAGGAATTTGATAGTTAAACGAACTAGTGTTCGAACTAAAAACTGTTTTGTAATTGTTACAGAATAAATATATGCAGTTTGGGAATGGCTAATCTATCAGCATTGGATTTGCCATGGCTCACATAAAGACCACTGTCTGCACGTTTTGAACATTTTAATTAAACATTTTTTCAACATTTTCCCCAGAATGCATTATCAAAAATCTTTCATCCGTGCAAAACCAAATTTAACCTGACACTGAATATGTGATTTTTACAAGCAAAACGAAAGAAGCACCTTAGAAAAATTATGGGAAAATAATGAGAAAATGCTAGAATTTGCAGAAATTTAATTATCTATCAACATTTCAAATATAATTCAATCCATTATAGCAGATGTTGCCTCTATCCCGTTAACGAGCCTCGTTTTAAAACGATAGGCTTTACATAGATTATACGGCTAAAAATAGATCATTCGGTTTATCGGCTTATCATTGGAAAATACCATGCTTGTTCCCAGGCGTCAATATCAACACGATCAAAAACGGATGCCGCAATATGTAACGGGTATTGATTTTTTATGCGCTATCTTACAGACCAAATTGTATATTGACGACTGGACCCAGGCTAATATTCGAGTGTTGTGAAGTCCATGCGATTTATTAGCGGTCTCCGTTGCAGTCTTAACCCTTTCCCAAACAAGACCTGGTTTTGACGTCCTTAATAGAAAAGGCTTGGGAAAACATTGAGACAAAAGAAGAAACTGCTGATAATCAGCAGTTTCTCCTTTTGTCTCAATATTTTCTCTTCCATATTGTACACAAACCATGTCTTTATTATCATCATTTTTGTCATCTGCAGCAGCTTTCAAATTGGACCACCCTAAAATTTTGTCGTTTGGGAAAGGGTTAAACCTATCCCGTAGGTGGGGTTAACCTGATGATACGGTCCTGCCTTGACGTCATATCTCTTGCACGTCCGCTCCGTGCTTGATCGGTTGTGGTCCCATTGAGAGCCAACAGCGTAAATAGTCGAACATGTTTCGATTTGTTGCCACATCAATGTCTTGCGACAACAAATTGATCTTTTCAAACAAACAACATCCGTACTGCAGGTTGGCGCTGGGTTTGGCGTAGCCGTGCTATGCGTAGGATAGCAAGAGGTGTATGAATGCTTTGGCATCGTCTTGGTCTATGTTGTAGGTTGTGTTTGAAGAAAATTTGTTTTGATAGTAGTCATTTAGAAACCACGGCAGGGGGATAATAAGTTTTTAACAATTCACTTTGTATCACGTGATTAATTTACGACATCTGAAAGAAACGACACTGTATTTATGCATATGGAGGCAGGAATATCAAAAATGTACTCAATATCCATTTAAAACATATTTGGTCGAAATTATTTCGAAAAATTGGGGTTGCGTATCTTTTTTGTTCTAGTATATATGATATTATATAAATATCACATAACCCTGACCGATTATAATGTTCGCTTTGAATATTAGAAATAAATGACAAAAACACTGTTGATGAAATAAGACGAAACAGCATAATCTCTCGACTAGAAATTCTCGTGACGATTCCACCATTTTGTTTCCGGAAGAAAATCCCGCTGCTTTTAGAAAAATCGCTCAAACCTTCAACAGTGCCGTTAATTGATTTCGTGGTATGTTCAAAGAAAGTGTTTCCAATGACAACGGTCAACTAATTGTGATACATATTTCTTGGAGTATATGTATCGGTATAATTGAAATTGTTGTCGTACATCGAAGCTAGAATTACCAATTATCGTAGAAACATCATTATATAAGGCGTGTCAATTAATGAACCCTTTCCCAAACAAGACCTGGTGTTGACGTCCCTAATAGAAAAGGCTTGTGAAAACATTGAAACAAAAGAAGAAACTGCTGATAACCAGCAGTTTCTCCTTTTGTCTCAATATTTTCTATATCATGTTTTATACAAATTCTATCTTTAATAACTTCCAGTTTGTCATTTGTGTTTCTTTTTTAAGTGGATCCCCTAAAATCTTGTCGTTTGGGAAAGGGTTAATGGCTCCTAGGTAAATGCTACAGTCACCTGCTTTTGTCAGATTCTTCATGATTTTTCGTTGAATTTGTCATCTTTGGTATCAACATCGATATTAACCCTTTCCCAAACAACAAACTTTTAGGGTGATCCACTTCAAAAACTGCAACATATGACAAAATGGGTGTTATTAAGGACTTGTGTAAAATATGGCACAGAAAATATTGAGACAAAAGGAGAAACTGCTGGTTATCAGCAGTTTCTTCTTTTGTCTCAATGTTTTTCCAAGTCTTTTCTATCAAGGATGTCAAAACCAGGTTTTGTTTGGGAAAGGGTTAAATAAATTTACCATCTACGAGTACTAGGGGTAAAGTTATGCATCCTTTTATATTGCCGCTGCTCCTTTATGAACGTTCAAACGTTGATTCCGATATTTGCCAATTTCTCGTATCACATTGTCCCTCCTTCGCTGTCTCAGCTCCAACTCACACTTTCGATCACCAGAACTGCCATGTTAATGCTTGTATAATGTATGTCTATACAGTCGCATTTCACTTTTTCAGCAATTCTAAGTCATGAACGGCTTCATCCAATGTGACAATACGTATATCATTTAATAATTTTGGTTGTTTTAAGAAAGTTAAAGTATACAGCCAGGTTAAAAAAGACTGGACCTC
This sequence comes from Fragum sueziense, assembly GCA_963680895.1. Taxonomy (NCBI): domain Eukaryota; kingdom Metazoa; phylum Mollusca; class Bivalvia; order Cardiida; family Cardiidae; genus Fragum; species Fragum sueziense. The sequence continues at coordinate 63,092,217 of OY804593.1, forward strand.
TCACAGGGTTCTCTTTAGATTAGGCACCATCTCGAACATTTTAGTCTCATGATTGTATTTAAACAATTATTAATAAAGGAAAATTTACACGAGTTTTGCCTCTGTCAACCACTTCACTTGTTCGTTAGTCTCATGCACATTGTAGAAACGGAATAGACCAATAGAGTTTGCCTAGATTTGAAGGAGTAAATGCCTGCCTATGTCATGTTTACTGGTGTGTTTGTATTCAGTTATAGGTCACAAATAATGACCTAGCAGCAGGCCCGTAGGAACAGGGGGGGGGGGGCCCAATAATGGCCAAAAATGCCGAATTTTCTTAATTTACACTGAAAATTTTGGGAAAATCCAAATTAGCCCCCCAATATTCTGGACAAGGGTTTTAGCCCCCCCCCCCCCCCCCCAATATGAAATTGCTTCCTACGGGCCTGAGCAGAGCATCTCTAGCTAATAGCTATGCTCTGTGAGGTTATCTATCGATACCTATACAGTACATACATACCTACGGCAAGAATAAAACACGTTCGTGTGTGCATGTATGTCTTCGTCGTTCTTGTGAACGTTTGACAATCGAACACGACTAGGGCCATTATCGTGTGTTCGTTTAATTTTCACAGTACGAAGACTAGCGTTCAGGTAATTGGCCTTAGTTTACCTTTGATAAAGATAAAGCTATTGGCATTTTAACGTTCCTGAACAAAAGAAGAATTCAAAAGACGCACCTCATGACGTCAATACATCTGCCTGTATAAAAGAGAATTATTTTGCTGCAATTAATACATACTTATTTATATACATAAAGGCAAATTTAGCTCGGGAAAGTTCACTTTCGGGTATATTAGACAGTGCGCGGTCAGATTATAATAGCAATGTCAATATCGATGCTTTTCGACAAGAACCTCTTAAAACAAGCTGTTACGAGGATTTCGTTGCAAAGAGACGATGTAGATCTATTTTGAAAGTTCATTTGATGAACATTTGTACATTTTCATTTGTAATACCGGTATTTGATGCCGTAACATTTGTCGATATTGTAAAATGAATAGAATAGAATCTTGCATATTGAAAATCGTCAATAACTTTGTCTATATGGGACTTTGAATTCAGTTTGATGCAGAGAAGGTAGACAGACGTCACGCATTACATCGACGTGGTGGATTTTTTTAAAAATCAACTGATAACAAAGTAATTGAAGATCAACCAAAAATTAGGTTAATCTTCAATAACTATTTTATAAGTTGTCATTTCAAAAATCCACCACGCCCAGCTTAATCCTGATATTTTCCCTCCTATGCTTCAAACCGAATTCAAATTGGTCAAGTATTATCAAAAATGTCGACGATTTTCTGAAATTCTGAGACATGTGATTAACAACCGTGCATAAGTTATCAGAGACAAGGATCTGAATTAATTGAAGGATAAAAAAAGACAAATTATGGCTACAAATAAGTGGGGTATACGGGTTTCTAAAATGCAGTTTCATTAATTGTTCATCAAACCATATGTTGTGGGAACTCATGGTCCTCTCAAGACAATACCAAGGAGTACCCACAACGTAGTGTTTGTATTTGATATATAACAAGTGTAGAATGAGTTCACGTCCTGTTATCTTTTGCTATGGAATTAATTCTGTTCCCTAAGGTGTTACACAACATAATTGGCCTAACATATACATAGTAAAGTGGGAACATTTGGCAGTATCTAGTTTATTTCAAAAGATTCGATAGAGCCCTTTTCAATGGCTTCGTTATAGTGCTTTCTTTGATCTTAAAATAACAACAAAGAATGTGACATTAAAAGTACCAGAATCTTCAGTTACGCTTCAGTGAACACAACTACCATTGGAATTCGCCATCTCCCTCGGAATGTGCATTTGATATACTTGCAATTAAAGGTCACGACCGGACTAATAATAGCTCCCGCAAAGATTCGTTACAAGACATCCTAGCAGTGCACTGATGGTCTGCCAGTGTTCAGAACCATATTTCAAGCATCTGTCTATACTACCGGGCGACACAGAACTATTGCAACAAAGGGACAAACTCCTTTTTTGGCGGAACCTGCTTTATGCACTACGATCCGGAAGCATTTCCCGTTGTGGAGTGTTTCCATATCGACCATAAATCTAAATCAGACCAAGTTAGCTTCCAACTTTATTACACGCCGTCGGTTAGGAAACCCGAGAAATGTTCCAGACACACATTGTAAAATTGTAATAAAGTGCCGTCTATAACTTGACAAAATACTGCAGTTCAAAACGTGTTCGTTCCCCCCTCCCCCCCCCCCCCCCCCCACACACACACGAAACCCAAACATACATACGCTGCTTTACGTAAATCAGCGTTACAACCTCCGAGCAACGGCTACGTCTGAGGAACGTAATCCCTGCCACGACGAAAATCACATTCGTGTCAATATGATGGATTGTTTGGCATACTCGTGTGATGTCGGGCTCACGGAAATCAGCAGAGTTCTGACGAATGGGTGTGACGTTTTTACAATATTTGTTTCTGATATTATCTTTTATTTTAGTTTTCATTTAACGATCTCAAAACATTATCAAAACATTATTACATTTTCAAATAAAAACATAATTGAAAAAGGTTCAATTACTTAAAAATCTTGGTAGTCAAAGTAATGCTTGCATAAATCTTATCCTGATTCAGGGTAGATAACTGCGAAAGAGATTGTCTGCGATATATACCCATGGATACAAATCCGAAAATCAATCACGTCAATTTTATTACCTAATGCAGATAATACATCATGTCTCATCTAAGCTATTCATGAGGGACAATTCCGACAAACTTGATAAGTCATAGTTCGCTTTCACTCCTTTCGGCGCGTTATCGTTGTTAAACACACGTAGTTAAATTGTAATATGTATATGAAAAAATAGTTATCTCAGATGACCGAGGAATATCAGGCATTGTCCACCTTGTTTACGACTAGCAGAAATAATGTAATCGTGAGTAGCTGACAGATACATCCAAAACAACTGTCGTCATATTACATATATTTGTGACTATATTAGATGTGTCCTTAATTACACAAATGATGTTAATTAACACTCCACAGATGAAACGTTACTCCTTTCATAAACAACCCCCGTGAGTTGTACGTATTTATGTAACAATGCTTTTGGAACATTAAAGCACGAGTTTCTTCATCTGTCAATAATACTTTGGTTGGTAAGAATGTTTTGATATTTCATTTTTAATTGGACGTGTCTTTCGGACGTCCAATTCTTATGACCACTTTTCGACAGGCGTATTGGGTTTTCATTACCAAGAAACCCTTCTCCGACTCAATTGCCAGTTGGTCAAATTTCAAAAAAAGATTTTGTGACAATACAGGAAAACTGTCGTATCTTTTCCTGCTTTCTAAGTGTTCTCTTACAAACACTATAGGATTCATTGCCCGATTCAATTCATACCACGTCTTTACCAACTTTACGATCTTTTTTTGATTTAACCATTTTCTTGTAGTGATTTGACTTTCGTGATTGTGTGTAAAGGGTAAGTTAACAAGAGCCCTTTATCATCAACAGCAGCGATAGCTCAAACGGGAAAGGATTCGCCTCGCCTTTGGAACGCCGTTGGTTCGAAACCATGTTTTCTTTATATGTGTTTACTGAAAGCAGACTCTTTAGGATGATTACTCAATTTAATGCACGTATTGTGTATGACAAACTCTTTTTCTTTGATCGTTGTTGTGTAAGTCTTTGACATATTTAAAGAAACGGGGTTTCCACGCGACGTATTTTGGAAACAGGGTTTTAAAAATGATTATCGGGGAGTGAGTTCACTTCGAAACTCGGGTTCGACTCGACGACAAATCGGGGTTACATCTGAACAGCCTCAGATGAGACGCTTTTGATATCCACCTATTCAGGAAAACAGTTACTCTTACGAGTTTCTTTCTCCAGCATCTGTATTACTGATATTCGACAATTTCATGGCCTATGTACATACTGATCAATGGTTATGACAGCAATTATTATTACAAGTATAAGATCGAGTGACAGCGATCTGTATTTATTACATTTAAGTGACCCGTTTACGTGTATTGTGCTAAGAAGATGAAGCAACGGATCTGCAACAGTGACAATGGTACCTGGATGATCGGGTGAATATGTGTACAGATAGGGACATTGCTATTCTCAAATGTTCGTTGAAAATGACATAAAGATTTAAATTGCGTATTGTACTCCACTGCCATTTTCCCGACGGCACGTTCCCAATTTCTGCTTTGTGTGCACATCTGTAAATGTATGGATGCTGCGGTAGTACTGGTATGAGGAATCCATGGTTCTAGGTGCTCCAGTTCATCTTGTGTTTTATTTCAGCAAAAATATGTGTTGAATTGGATTGTTTTGTAACCACAACCATGGAAAAATTATTCTTTTACTCTAAACACTAATAAAATCAAAGTGATTGGAGCACTGTATTTAGACGTCTCTGATTGATTGAGCTGAATTGTATGTAAATGATCGGCGTTTCATTACTTCATTTCGTTGAATTTGTGTTAAGATCGATTCTAAATCACTTCGGTCGTTTTTTCCCTGACGATGGTGGAGATAAAAGTCGAAAAAAAGATGATAAAAAAGAACAATGTCTAAGTAGAATTCGAACCCAGGGCCTTCCTTGATATAGACATGTGTAAAGAGTACAAGGTGAGAGCTCTGCAAAGTGAGCTATCGCGGCTTTCATTTATGTAGCGCGTTGGCTTACCTTTTAAGAACATTGCTTTGTATCGTCCATTATAAAATCAACGAATGGTGTAACTGACGACAATACTCATAGTTAAACCGAAACAATTGCTAATCACATGGCATTAATTGAATTGGGTAATCGAATTAATAGTGGTTTTCCTTGGAGACAAATCAGTTGTCTTTAAACGGCAATCAAATCAATTTGAAGTCAGAGAGGGGGTTTTTGGCAAAAAAGCCGATTTCGTATGTACGAAACTTATCTTATAGAATTAAACGTTAAACGTCTAACAGAAGAATGAATGAAATATCTATCGTTCATGTACAATCCCGCTCAATGCATCAGGGACGTCCAATTACAGTGCTCTCAGCACTTTGATTATACCTGTGCCCAGTTAACTTAGCTCTTGTGATTTTCTCTTCTGCAACATAAAATAAATGGACCAGTTCAACATCGCTTAACGTGTACAACCAATCATAAGCACTGACGGGCCAGAGGCGAAATTTGAAAAGTGCCAGTAATTCCTAAACCGGGTTACTATACATTTCCATTCCAAATACAAACATAAGCATTTTGAACGGTTTAGAATTTTGAATTATTGCATACTTAAGGAAATATTTGACAAAAATGTTCCAAATTACCGCCCTTGTATATGAATATAGAGTAAAATAATATTTGTAAGTTATTTTCTTCTTTAAGCATAATTTTGAAATCCGGCACGGTGAATCACCTTATGTGAAGTGTATTTACAAGTGTATGTAATTTAATGCATTTCGTATGTCTAGAAAGTAGTGTTTTTAATAATGGGTCATATACCTTAAGACAACAGTGTAAAGCATGGCCGAGATTGGAAAAAGTGCTCATTATAAACATTAAGTTTATTTGTCATAAAGATATACTGAACAAAAGTGAAAACGCTACACCTACTTTGCTTGTCATATTTCTTCTAAAAACAACAAGTAAAACAATCAAATGAAAGTGTTTCGCATTGTTCATTGACTTGGTTGTGCCAAGCACTAAACGTTCTGTGGATCTTATTTACGGGGGCGAAAAACGGACCCTTTTTATGTGACAGGGTCCGTTTTTCAGGTGTACGATTTGAAATGAAATTTTACACAATTTAAACCTGAAGAAATCCAAGCAGAAGAATGCAAACCATGCCGGACTGCGCGGAATGGTAGTCTGACAAGTTATAAGTCAGGAAATGTAAAGAAGCTTGCATAACATTGTTTCAGCGGTTAGAAAATAATGTTTGAAAAGCAGAATTTTCATTTTATCCCAGAGCTTGAAAATGTTACAATGTAATCTCCATAGGAAATTGAAATCGCTGATGCATGGTCATCTGGGAACAATCCTAGTCGACGAAAGTGTTCAAAAGTCCCCCCTAAGGCCTTAATGATGTTGCAAAAAAGACCAATCGAAAACAGTGATACATTTGTGAATACCAAACATTTTAAATTCCCTATATGTTTATGTCAAAGGGAGGTAATTCGCAAAATCGACAGATTAGACCTTGATTTTAGAGCTTGCTTCAAGAGATAAGTCAGATTTTAAGTGTTTTTCCGACAACCCAGATATGACCAATTCGGAAAAAATAGTGAATCGTTTTCTGCGCATGCGCATATGTGGTGTTAGATGAAATTAGCTCTAAACGCATTAAGGGCTGTAACTCTGACATTAAAGAAGACAGGGTGATGACATTTCAACAAAACGATTGCTGAAAGCCTGGAAAATAACGTTAAGATATATTTTATGGTATAAGTTCGATACTTTTCCAGAAAAACGAAATCTTAGAGTGTAGCGTTTTCACTTTTGCTCAGTATATATGCAAATTTCGCACTTTGAGATGTGACTATTTTATTTTCCTAAATTTTGAATAAAAGACATCAAAACGTGTCCTTAAAAACAATTATCATAGAAAATGAGAAACAGACGGATCTCTGGACAAGGAATTCTCGTGATGAATCCAACGTTTCCGGAAGAAAATCCCGCTGATTTCAGAAAAATCGCTCAAAGCTGCAACGGTGTCGTTAATTGGATTCGTGGTATGTTCAAAGAAATTGTTTCCAATGACAACGGTCAACTAATTGTGATACATATTTCTTCGTTTATATATCAATGTATGATTGAAATAGGGAACGATTTTATCAAGTAAACAGCGACGTAATTTCGGACAAATAATAGTATTTCGTTGATCCAAACAGTAGTTACGAGATTTTATAACGACACCTACGGTTTATCAAATTATAACGGTAATTCAAATATATTTTAGTCCAAAATTCATTGCCATTGTTGTTGCTGAATGCCAGAGCTAAAATTACCAGAACTAGAGCATATTGCTGCTTTTCAACAAAAAATCTCGTAACTGCAGCTTGTTTTAAGCTGCAGTTACGAGGTTCTTGTTGAAAAGCGGCGAAATAGAATTGCATACACGTATTAACCCTTTCCAAGGAAAAATTAAGAATGTCCATATTTGAAAGCAATCGCAGATGACGAAATATTTGTTGATAAAGACACGACTTTTTGTAAAAAATAGCACGGGACGTATTGAGACAGAAAATTATTAGACAATGCAACGGGTGTCAAAATCATGCCTTGTTTTGGCAAAGGTTGATAAAATGTTTCAGAATACACCTTTCTTTGTCGATCTGTGTAATTTATGAAGATTGTCTACGAAAGATAATTCTCGTTTTGAGCCATTTCTGTATAATTTATAATATTTTAGCTGTGAAAGTATCACCTTCCGCTGTTAGAAATGGAATGACTTTTTGAGACAGGGAGATTGTTTGTATTAAGCTTCCAATATATGACGCACCACGTGTTTTCTTGACAGTTTGAATATCTATAAATTAGACAAGATACACATGAGTACTTGAAGATACAACACATTCCCATGTCATTTTTTCAAAATTATGTCTTGATGCCAAGGTTGCTTATTCTAATGCGTATAAATGTTATCAGTTTTATGCTATCAGTTTTTTGAAGTTGTTGCTGATAAGCGAAAAAACACGCCTTTAAAATTGAGACAGAAATGACAAATTCCAAATACATCTGAACTTGTTTATACATCAGTGTGTTTAATGTTAACGGAGCAATACTTTTGTTTGCAAATTTCAGAATTTGCATTAAAAAATATGCTCTTTCAGGTAGAAATAAAAGTAAAATTTACGGAAAAATATCAGAGAAATGTCACTTAAATACAAAACTGAAATATTTAACCCATTACCACACTTTTGACCCGATAAAATGCGATGGCCTTGGAAATCATTACTGTGGAAAATGGAAAAATGCTTTTGACAAGCAATTTCCACATTTCCCACAATGCATTCTACACAGAAAACCCAAAATATCTAAAATTTCAAACACTTTGAATGATTGTCTGCAACGCCTTTGGATTTAGACTAGTCTAACATTCAGCTGTTTGGTAAATGGTTAAGATCGTGTTTCCTAGTTATTTTCCCTGCAATGCGGCTAACCACCAGGTGAATGACTTATTATGTTTTATATTTAGATAAAAGTAATTGAGTCGACCTTTTTAAATTTCACCAACAGAAAAGACAAATACGATATACGTCTGCTTGATGACGTACATGTACATCTCGCTGCTTGTCTTCAATATCACGTACATGTAACTGAAGCTTTAAAGGGACATTTCATTCCAATTTCAATTTTTTAAAGTATGTCTTGATGCCAAGATTGGTTATTCTAATGAGTATAAATACTATTAGTTTTTTTTAAGTTGTTGCCAATAAGCGAGATACACGTATTTAAAGTTGAGACATAATCGATAAATTGCATATAAATCCGAACTGTTGTCCACAACAATTTGTTAAATTTTAACACAAAAAAATAAATTTCTCTTAAATGGCACAATATTTTGGCTTGAAAGTTTCAGAATTTTCATAAGGAAATATGCTCTTTCAGATAAAAATAAAAGAAAAATTTATGACAAAAAATTCTGAAATGTCACTTTAAACAAGCTGCAGTTACGTGGCTTTCGAAGAGGCGACAGTATAAAACTAAATGTATTTAACACCAATTTTACACATGCTTCTCTTTCTATTTTTCTACTGTCTACACAAAAAAAGATTATTGAACCACGAAAAGCTCACTTTTTATAAGCAATTGTAAGGCACAAAAACTTAAAAGGGATCTCCCTTCAAACTATCTGACAGACTAAAGTCTAAACCGTCGTAGAAATTGAAAGCACTGAAGGTACTGTTAACTTGGTGACTTTGTGTACTTGAGCAGATATGTAAAAATCCTTGTCGCAAAAACAACTATCAATAATTTTTAAGTTTGTTTTTGAGCAGTCATTTTGCTAATATACGGTCCTGCCTTCTCAGCTAAACAGTGCACATTTATGATTTATCCCCCCTTAATAAGTGTTTAAAAAGAGTTTTTTCCCACTTTTCATTACAATTTGCGATGGAAAATCTTTTATTAAAGACTCTCTTGGTTTTGGTATTTAAATTGAAAGTGCATTGTTATGCTGATGTTTTTCATGCGATAAAGCAGCGACATTGCGAACATTGACATGGAAATGCCACAGAAATATATCTTTTTTGATATTGTTGGTAATTAATATTCTCTGTCGTAAACCCTTCCTCAGACAAGAATATTTTAGAGATAATCTGGTTCAAACTTACAGTAACAGTTCAAGCATGTTTCGGTGTTATATACAAAGTAAATGTTAGTGTCATATATTGCTCGTCAAAATTTAAAGGACGCCACAATTTTTGGATGAAAACGACTTGCACGAAAACTACGATAAGTATGGATGAACATTTAGAGAAGATAAGAGAAGAGTTCATTTCAATTGAACAGAGAAAAGAGAATTAGGGATTTATTGCCTAAATACATGTAGAATGTTATTTCCGGAATGACAAAACATCTGTTAAGTACATATATACATTTTGAGACAGAAGAAACTGTTGGTAAGTAGCATAATCTTATACATTGCTCTAAAGTTTTCTAAACATGTTTTTTATTCTAGGGGCGTCAGGATGCGTGCTTATATAGGAATTTGTCAAGGACTCATTACATAAAAATATCATCGCTTTTCAACGAAAATCTCGTAACTGCAGCTTGTTCAAAGCTGCAGTTACGAGGTTTTCGTAGAAAAGCAGCGATATTTCTATTGTTCCAGAAAGACAAAGCATGTGTTTCAACAGATCATTAACGCTTCGAGCGGTAACATCATGTGACAGTTCTATACCGAAACACGACGAGTCTGTTTAAATATTCATGACTTAAAACACAAAAACACCCACAATATGAATCAGCAAATCGTAGATTTTCTTTGAAACGCTCGTAATTTCAGCTTTAACCAAGCTGTGGTTTTGCGGTTTTTCGAAAAAAAAAAGTGAAGAAAAACTATTGGAAAAGCATTGAAAGACAGCATATCGTCGGTAACATTAAACAATACCGTTACTACTGATTATTCAAGCTATAATACGGTACCGCCGATATCAAGAATGTGTATGCAAACTTTTATGAACGTTCTCTTATATTTCGGCAAATTATAGAGGTTTTAGAGCTATGTTATACACTGTTGAATATAGATATTCCCGGCGGGTATGAGAAACAACTAGGTGTCTAGCCAGATTGTAGAGTGTCAAGTAAAGTTGAGTGATTCAAAGTGATGTTGGTAATTATCCCTGTCTAATATCTGTAGACGGGTCTTATTTGATCAAGAGATGCGGAAATATGGATATTCCGAACTTGTCTTCCAACAACTTGAATGCAATTTTCAACGTATCAGCATCGTGTCTTCCAACCACTTTGACAGAATGGTCAATAGACCTACATGTATCTCAGAATTTTGTTTTTCAACATTTCAACATCTTCACGTTAATCACTACATATTCGGTGCAGTATACAGGATATCAATATAGTACACTGTTGAATATCGCAGTTTTTCTTCGAATACCTAGAATCTTCAGCTTAAAACAAGCTGAAGTTACGAGGTTATCGAATAAAAGCGACGATATAGATATTCCCTGCGGGTATGAGAGACAACTAGGTGTCTAGCCAGATTGTACAGTGTCAAGTAAAATTGAGTGTTTCAAAGTGATGTTGGTAATTCTCCTTGTCTAATATCTATAGACGGGTCTTATTTGATCCGGAGGTGTGGAAATATGGATGTCAACAAACTTGTCTTTCACCCACTTTAATATTATTTTCAGAACATCAGCATCTTGTCTTTTAATCTCTTTGGAAGAATACCAAAGATAATTTTCCACATATCATCATTGTGCATTTCAACCACTTTGAAATTATTATCACAGTTTGGTATTTGTCTGTAGAATGATATATATATTATCAATTTTGATAATACTGTCATTTACTGAAAAAAGAATAAGTTTGACAAAATAAGTTTTTTTTCATAAAATTGAAATATTTCCATATTTCCATACAATTCGCTTTGTGGTTTAAATGCATCAATTATGTATCCAAAATTATGATAATTGTATAATATGTAAAATGCAATACTATGAATAAATGGTAGTTTTTCTGATAAAAGTAAGTTTGGAAAGTTATAAAGAAGCAAAAGGCACAAAAATACAAAGATACCAATAGCTAACTCTCACAATTCTATATGATGAAGGGTGTATCAGTTGTGATTTTTACTTCCGGTATCAAGGGTCAGCTATCAGTGGTGTATAATGAGTAAATTTGAAACTGCTCTATAGTATTCTATTTCAGTTGTGAACAGTCTTGATTTTTTTCCAGTTAAATGGTATTATCAAACCTACTTATACATTGCCTTTATATTACTCTACCGAGGGGGAAACTAGAGAAAGTGTGTTACAGACATAGGCAATTAAATTGTTATAAAACGATGTCTGAACTCTATCACTTGACGACAACACTGGAAACAACCAGAGTCGATATAAAAAAGTCTTACAACATTCAAAAACAACATGAGCTGTTTTGCTCGTTTGTATGAACATCGTCGGTGTGAATGCAAAACCGCATTGACACAGTTACACCAACAGTAGATTCGCTGAAATGAATTCCGACATCCCCTTTTTATTTCGGTTGTTGCAGACCTTTCAGTTTTCACGTCACCATGATCGATCAATGTCGAGATAAGGGGAGACAATTGCAATGGAAAGTACTTCCGGTTAGTTGTAACCAACATGATTTGCGGTTTAACATTTGAGTCATATAATCCACGAAACTTTTATGATGAGTTGCTCTCTGCCAAACTTGGGTCCCTTTTCGTTTATATAGTTATGAATATAAGCCAGAGTAACACAAGAACGACAAATCATGATTTTAACATGAATGCGCTGTGTATCTATGTACAATATATACTCTAGATACTTTATTGTACAAATAGCAAGAAAGTTCTATTTGCTCATGACATTGACAGAACCTTTCTCTGGAGCATAAGCTGAAAGTCTCCATTTGTGATACAAAACTAGAATGATATCTGTCTGTAACTATCTTTTAACCTTTCCCAAAACGACAAAAATTTAGGGTGACCCACTTCAAAACTGCCACAAATGATAAAATAGATGATGTCAAAGATAGGGTTTGTGTAAAATATGATACAGAAAATATTGAGACAAAAGGAGAAATTGCTGGTTTATTCTGTCAAAACCAGGTCTTGTTTGGGAAAGGGTTAAGTGACGGATAGAGCAGCTGTAATATAAAGACACATGTCGTTACTGTCTTTCAGAAGTACTTGATAACTTGCGATTAAAAGTATCAAAATTTCACATCTTGAAATGGCAGAGTCATTATCTCTAGTTAGGGATCTCAATGCAAGCATTAAGAAGATGTTAATTAAGACTGAGCCTGTCTGATGACGAATACCATATATTGTTCGAATATTCCAGTTACATACCTTGAAATAAAACCAATTTTTTATAAAGAAATACAGTCGACGCTCGTTGTGTCGAAGTCGGAGGGGCCGTCAAAATACCTCGACATATCCAGAGTTCGACTCATCCGATTTTGTTCTGCTTCTATAGAGTTGATATTTGACCGTTTTTGAAACTAATCAAGTACGATTATTATTGAAATATAGTAGGAAAAGGAAAGAAATTGCTCGTCTCGAGTAATTTCTGTCCTTTTCCTACTATATTTCAATAGCTATATTCAGTTCGATATTATTTTGTTTGAAAAAATTATGTCCATGGATGAAGACGGGACCAGATTTGAACTTCGACTTAAGCGAAAATTCGACTTATCCGATGTCGACATAACGAGTGTCGACTGTATTTGTGGAATTTAGTGCATCGATCAATTATTGAAATATAGTAGGAAAAGGAAAGAAATTGCTCGTCTCGAGTAATTTCTGTCCTTTTCCTACTATATTTCAATAGCTATATTCAGTTCGATATTATTTTGTTTGAAAAAATTATGTCCATGGATGAAGACGGGACCAGATTTGAACTTCGACTTAAGCGAAAATTCGACTTATCCGATGTCGACATAACGAGTGTCGACTGTATTTGTGGAATTTAGTGCATCGATCAATTTTCACGTGTAGGTAAAAGGGTGTGGCCATGACGGTAAACCAATAAATGTATTAAGCACCTTGCTATGTTCTTTGAATGACATTGGCATATTTTTATGACATAATTTATATGCATGTTTACAGTATACAGTAAACCGAAGCAATACATGTATGTAAAAGTCTATTATTCAAAAATACAATTTAGTATTACCATAGCTTCCGATATGAAAATTGAAATTGACTTACATGCGAGATAAAACATGTAAATCTAATTGATGGCTTGAAGAAATTTATTGATATGGCAGTAAGTATTTCAGCAACTGTTGGTGGGGAAGAACTAAAATGTCTTTGTAAAACTTGATCCTTCAATGGCATCAAATCATGTATTGTGCAACAGGGTCAAATACATCGCTGTTTTTCATCGAACATCTCGTAACAGCAGCTTAAGGGGGAATGCCCCAGTTTCCTAAAATTTTCCCCAATAATAGAATTTATTTATATTTTGTATGTGGAAATTACATGTTATTACCAATCGAAAAATAAAATAAAAATCGATGGTCAGCGATCTTGTTTGAATTTTACAGGCATTAGTATCACATACCCCTACATCGAAAAATGCACAATTTCTTTCACCTGTCCAAGCTCACTAAAATGCTAATAAAATGCTGTGTATTGATCGTGCAATCCAAAAAATGGATTTAAAGAAACGTCTTACATTTAATAAGAACAGAAAACCCAAAATATGTGCTATTATAAGAGCGTAAATTTATAAAACAGCATGCTCACGTGTTCGGTTAGATCAACGAAGCTGTAGTGTTTTATGTCAAAATTTGCATATTTTTGGAAATATTTCAAGTTCTACATCATAGAATTTGATAAAACTCCCTCATTGTATTAAGCAACATGTCCTGGTAATAATTCAAAAAGAAAATGTATAGGTCAGTGCATTTATTAGTGAGTTACAGCAATTTTTATCTGCTACACATGAATAAAATGACGCAAAAGAGTGGTAACTGCATACACACTTACGACTATCTTGCTCTAAATAATCGATTTTTGTCTTGAGGAAATCAGTTTAGCATAAAAAATACACTTTTACTGTCGAAAAAGGTAAATTGTAATGATATGTTATAATATTGAAAAATATGGTAGCGAAACATATTGGTACGAAACATCTAACTTACTACAGTAATGACCGAGTTTTCCGAAAAACTGGAGCATTCCCCCTTAAAACAATCTGCAGATACGGGCTCTTCGAAGAAAAATGACAATTTTTCAAAATATTGGTCGAATATATTATATTGGGACACATTAAATGTGGCAGAAAATTGGTAATAACGTTAGGAGAATAAAAAACGTGTAACCATGTACAATGATGGTCCAATTTGATTAAGCGGACACAGCGTATTTCCTAGATGACCGGATATTTCCTTGACCAGTGGTCATTATTCAATATTAAGGCAAAAACTGCTTATACGTAATGTCCTAGCGTGGTTGAGACATATATCAGACGATAATTATGTTTTCACGGCATGGTATAGTGTCTTCCTATTGTCATCCATTTATGTATGTACTTATCAATTGGGGAAGATTTTAAGGTACAGCTAGGAATTACCTTCACTCTTTCCCAAACGACAACGTCTTAGAGTCTTGTTTGAAATTTGATCCTAGCTATATATTCGATATAGAAAAAAAAGAATTGTGCAGGCAAACAATATGGCCGGGAACATAATTGAGACAACAGGAAAAGCGGTTGGATATCAGCATTTTCTTATTTTGCATCAAAGCTTTCCCTAGTCTTTCTATCAGTGACGACAAAATTAGGTATTGTTTGGTCTATTAAGGATATCAAAATATCACAAGGGGTCATAGTTTGCATAGTTTTGATTGCGCGGTTATTCGTAATATTTATGTGTTATCTAGGGTCAAAAAGACATAAATTTTAGCGCTGGCACCAAGTATTTCACTTTTCATTGAAGACCACATTGTTATAAATGAACCATGCGACTATGCAAAAATGATATGACTTTAATTAGAACAGAATGGACTATGACAATACCATTTTTGTCAAACAGAAACGATTTGGCAATCAAGGTTGTCCAATTTGTGGATATTTCTTAAATTTAAATAGAAAAGAGCGCAAGAATATCATTATTTACGATAATTATCCGAACATTTGCATTATGCCAAATTTCATAACGACATGAAAAGGATGATCATTGATGGTTTGCATTTGCTGGACAAAGAAAAACAAAATATACCAAACAGTATCACAATTGACGTCGCGCTCAATGTTGGCGTACAATTGCGTAACCGACGTTATTTTGCAACGACGCTACAGTACATACAAACAAAGAGCGGAAAGTAACTTTTCTCGTGATTTCACTCCGGTTTTAATTCTGTTTCGGTGTGTCACATGCTACATGTATATATTTTAAGCTTCAATCTATAGATATTGATGTCTCTGTACCAGATCTAGTCAGAGAAAAAGAGGTATTTAACTTATTTTTTCCTTCGATTACAAAAATCTCCGAAAGAAGTATTATTGTATTAAGAACTTTCTAAAACCGTACCATTTTCATTTCAAAATGGCATTAATATAAAACAGTCTTTATATGAACAAAATAAAATTGATGTATACTCTTGATATCAATCATAAAAATATAAATGAATAACGAAGAAAAAATGTCGCATTCGCAAGAATCCGAAATTAAGATGCTTTCCAATATTTGCCTCTTTGTGTTCCGCATCCGCCATAACCTAGATATCGAGTAAATATATACATTAAAGACACATGTGAATATGATCGTGTTAATTTAGAACTTGATATTTCATATAAAAATTCAAACTATCTTAATAAGCTTTCTCTCATATTCATGTAGTAACAGATTTTTTATACGACGTCGTTGACGAACGTCGCAGATTATTCACGCTTTTTGTGCGTTCGCACATTGGATTGTTATTTAGATTCTCTTTTTATTTTGTAGTAGAAACAAGACATGACATTTTTACATTTTATTATGTCTTAACCTTTCGATATATAATTACTACATTTGGGTTGGTGTATGGAACCGATAATATCAAAAACAAACTCCGCCAAACAATTTTCTCCACTTCCCTAGCTGACGTTTTCACTTTTTTTCCATGTCCTTACGTCGTACCATATCCCTAGCTATATCCTTGTTTTACAATATTGAGCATTGAAATTTTTCTAAGTATCTTATATGATGACCTTCTTTAGGTAAATAAGATATCAGAAGTTTTGCTTGAGCACGTTTTGAAAAATAATCGTTTTGTGAAGATTTACAAGTATAATTTCACGGCGTGCTACGGGATTGCGTTCCTTAACCCTTTTAATGAGAGAAAAATATCGTTTTCATGAATTGAGACTCATGATATTTTATCAGAGAGTTAATCATATGATAAAATTGCATACGGGAAAAAACAAATGCAATCGAATGAAGGGTAATAAAGTAATGATAAAATTCTACGAACTTTTTGTTCAGCCTCTCGTACGTGACGTTGACGTAACGTTTTCGGACAGTGCGACATTTTCGCTAGATTTACAAAAGAACGTTTTTCTTCTCGACAAACAATCAAATTTCGCAAAATTGCACATTTACTTATTGACATATGTTTGTACTTTTATTTTGATGTCATTATATATAATCAAATGTGCTAATACGATTTTTAACATCTCTTCATTTGTACACATTAAACTATTTAGTGTGTTTTTCGGCGCGTGTGACATTGTCGCTAGAATTAAAATGTTAAATTTTTCACAATTTTCAAAACGTGGAACTCCACAAAAAAATATATCTTTCAAAACTACAAACAATGTACTTCGAACTCAACAATTAAAATTTCCACAATAAAAGACGTGTTTTTCTGTTTTGCCGTACTGATTAAATACACCCAAATAAAAAATCAGAATCTTACCTTTTTATCTATACTAATTAATCACACATTATTAAAGTCATTTGCCTCTTTTTTCTGTAAAACGTGTTTTGACTTATAGAAGAGATGACTTCACGTCATTCCTTAAACGATTTGGTGAGAAAAGCGTTGTTTTTTGTCATTTTCGGACACATTTTCATTCACGATTGTGTCAATTTTGTTACATCTTACCTTATCATTTAATGACGTTCGTAAACGTTTCGCATTAGATTAAAACTATTTTGAATCTTTAAAAATAGTTTTCGTCGGAAGCATTCACAAGAAAATTCAATGCCGAATCCGAAGATATAAATATCGCAAAAATTTATTAATCCTATGCATTCTGGTGGTAGTTTGAAAAGGAGCGGTATGGCGTTTTTTCGTTTGTACGTCAACATTGAGCGCGACGTCAATTACGAACAATGTTGAATTGTCCCATTCTATTTACATTTTTATACACGCCCCTCTATCTGAGTAACGGCGCACACCGTTGTCATCAGTAGAAAGGTAAGATACCACTAGACATCTGAATGATCTGACTAGGGAACGGTAAACGTTAATCAAATCATTAACCACTTGTCTGTGTAATCTCAACTGCCACAAAGTATTGGTCTAGGTAGCCGAATCTAGTATAGAAAGGAAAGTTTTGTTGCTTTTCAACAAACACCTCGTCACTGCAGCTTGATTTAAAACGTGTATATTGTTGCTGCACAATATAATAATATACATGTATAATTTATTGTATATCGATGTAGATGGTAAATGTTAGATTCCACTAGACATGTGAATTATGTTACCAGGGAACGATCAACGTTTATCAAATGATTAACCACTTGTCTAGGTAATTTCATACTTTATCCTCAACTGCCACTAAGTATTGGTCTAGGTGACCGATTCTAGATTAGAAAGCTGCACAATATAATATTCGATTGTATATCGGTGTAGGTTGGAAACAGGTCTACAAATAAAAGGGGGTGATGCCTTTCAAAATTAAATATTTCAGTAAGTTTTTTATGTTCACCAAACCATATGTTGCTGGTACTCACTAGAATCGTCTCACCTTACGATTCAAATTAGTACAACATAGGGTTTGGATTTGAAATAAAAATTCTGGAAAGTCTTCGCCACATCTTATCTGTTGCTCTGGTGGAAAGGTTAGAGAACACTAGACGTCTAAATGATGTGTTCAGTGACCGATAGACGTTAATCAAATCATTAACCACCTGTCTGGGTTATTCTATACTTTATTGTCAACTGCCAGGAAATGTTGGTCTAGGTAAAATAGGTTTTCAAAAGGTATTTCGTCGCTTGCTACACGGCGAGGAATCACGTGGCATACCAATGTCAAAAATTCATCGATAATTCTGATAATATTAATTAGTTGACTTCAGCAGCTTCGAAATTAGAACTGTCAAAGGCTTTTGTCATATACTTTTCCTGAGTATTGTGCCATTGAATGGTTAAAACCTAATCAACATACTCGCGTTTTAAATATGTATATGCACATGTACTTGATTTGACAAGGAAAATATATGTCGAATTACATTTTTTACCAAAAAGAATAGTCATGTGTTTACGAAAAGGTTACTTACTGTCAGGGATTCCAGATCGTAAAATTGGCCTTGGCATGATGTCAATGACTTATCTGTTTGTTGACGCCCGTGTTCGCTGTTCTCACGGGTACAATTAAACTTTTATGAATTACGTAAATATTGGGAAGAGTTTTTGCTTGGGGAAATTTCATATTCAATTCTCGCGAACCTGACACCTTTACTCGTAAATATTAAACGTCTAACTCCTTCCCAGTCGGCAAACATTCGGACTGCTGTATTTACGTAGTTGTCATAAATGACAAAACGGATGCTGAAAAAGGAAGGTGTTGTGTAAAAGAAATATAACAAGGAGAACATGATGGGCAACATTCCCATATTGTACACAAATCATAGTTTTATAATCAAAATCGTATTTTCCACTAGCAGCAACTTTCAAAATGTGAAAGTAATATGTTATGCTGTTTGGAAACGTGTTTGTATAAATGACAACGATGACTTGTTGCGAGGAGTTGGCCCGGATTTTACTTGGAAAAAAACTTGTTAACTTCGAAATGTTATTTCAACAGAACAAATTATGCCCGCTAGCAAAGAACATGATGACAAAGAATTCAGCCTTTGACTCTCCCAATTTTATGTCTTTTTCTACTGGTAATTTTCAAAGGCAACCTTTAGCAGCTTTTAAATAGTTGAATCAAACATTTCCCAAATTGTCCTGTTTTGACTTCCTTGTGAGATGTTTACAATTGGGATTGTATATGTCTTATATTTGACTTTAATTTGTTTTTTTGTCGGGAATCTCCAAAAGCGTTTAAGACAACCATGTTTTAAGATTAGTCTGTGCTTTAAACATACCAGAAGAGTCTTGACGGGATATTGCCGCTCTCTTTTGGTTAAACTACGTTACAAAGAAGCTATTTGAGAACCATAATGTGCTGAAAAACCCTATAGCATTACCGACTAAAATATGATCTGCAAAGTCCAAACAGACAAGACTATTGCATTTTTGGGAAGCAAATTTGCAAAATTTGCTTTTCTTTGCAGTCGTGTTTCTCTGCACTTTACCATTCTCTGCATACCACACAACATCTCCCGGTCCTCCTCACTATAAATAGTTCTATCAAAAGCAAAGATCAATGACAAGAACAACCTTTCGAATATTCAATATTGAATTCTATAGTTGTACATAAGATATTCAATTGTGTGACCGATGATAAAACATCCAATTAAACATGTGTTAAAAGAGAAGAAACGATCACGTAGTAATTTGCTTTCATTACGGTTCAATAGCCAGTCCAATATCTTTCGTTGAAAATGGGTCAGTCAAGTTTACTGAACTATGAAATATGCGACCCACTTCAAGCGCTAAAAATAGGAACTAGGACACGTCTATTTTTAGAATCTTTCTATGTACAAATTCTTACACGTTTTAACGTCCGAAACTAAACAATGATATTCGATAAGCCATGCATTTAATCGCGTTCACAATAATTGATTGATCAACTAAGTGGGTATTTTAAGGTTAATGGCATAGACATCTTGTCTAATAGGCCTTGCTGGTATTCGCGTGTAGCTAGGCATTTCAAAGCGAAAGTAGAAATCTGGGAAACCAGAATATGTGATGATATGCTCAAAATGCATAGAAATCAGACTAGCAATCCTTTCACTATTCGGTTTAAAAAACGGTGTTAACTTTTTAATCTGTAGATATAGATCTAGATGAATAGGCCTACATAGAATCAAATCAATTTACATTGTTGGTATGTTAACCATTTCCCAAATAGAAACATTTCAGATTGGTCAAAATAAAAAAAACGTAGCAGACGACAAAATTGGTATATACCTAGATAAAATTAGAACTATTTGTAGATAATACCAAAGACAATATCGAGGTTAAAGTAGAAAATTCTGATTATCAGCAGTTTCTTCTTTCATCTAAATATTCCCCCGAACATTTTCTTAACGGGCTGTCAAACCTGGTCTTATTTGGGAAAGGGATAAAGTAGTGACGGAACACATGTTTTAGCAAGTAAGACATGTAGTTTTCAGAGATCAAATGCATTCTAATTAGGGTATAGACTCCTTTCATTTATGTTTTAGTCCGTACCCGCAGAACACTTCCAGTAATCCGAGACTTCTCTGATGAAAATTCGCTCGATGATACTTGGATGTCGCTATTTACAACGGAACGCTGTCCCAGTCAAACACAAAAGAAAATTCCGACACAGCGACATAACTTGTGTCGGAATTTACTTTTGTTTTTGAATTGGACAGCGCTCTGATGTAAATAGCGACATCCAAATATCGAAGAGCGAATTTTCATCAGAGAAGACTCTGATTAACTTCCGGAGGCAAACAATGTGTTTATCGGAAATTAACATTGTATACATATGAATTGTTACTAAAAATAGTAACAAATCGACATTTTCAAAACGAGGCTCCCAAAAAATGCGGAGAAATCGATGACGACGCACATGCATTCAATATACAGTGATAAAGAGAAGTTATAAGTGGAACAAAAACTATGAAATTGAATGAATTCGTTGATAGCCGGTAAGATGGTTATTTTATTTGATTTACAGTCAACCGTTCCCAGTTTAAAAATTTCGCCTTTTGCCTGTAAGGACGACTTCCGGAGGCTGTTGTGTGTGTGTGTGTGGGGGGGGGTCTTAGTGGAAACTTGTCCATTGTACCGAAATTTGCAAAAGTTCACGTCATACATCAAATAGATTTATGAACCGTGACCTGTCGCACTAGTCTATTATACAAGAAAACCTACTTCAGAACATGACATTGGGTATAGGAGAACATATAGAGTGCTAGAATACCTTAAAGTCGTTTTCGGCTGGGAGAATTCGGCCCCCGGATAGGAGGCTCTGCTCTCCCAGTCCCTGTTTGGAGAGGACCCAAGACCACATGCCTTCCAATTTCTTGCTTTCTACATCATTTTCTTATAACATTTTATTGAAAATTAGTTCCCGAAATGAATTAAAACAGCACTATGTTTTCGGCAATTGGATTTTCCATAGAAACTTTATAGAACCTACCATAGTATACTGAACAAAAGTGAAAACTTTACACATACATTGCTTGTCATATTTCTTCTAAATTCAACAAGTAAAGAAATCAAATGAATGTGCTTTGCATCGTTCATTGACTTGGTTGTGCCAAACACTAAACGTTTTGTTGATCTCAATTATGGGGATGAAAAACGGACCCTTTAAGTGTGACAGGGATCCGTTTTTCAGGTGTGCAATTTATGAATATCAAACATTTTAAATTCCCTATTTGTTTATGTCAAAGGGGGGTAATTCACAAAATTGACAGATTAGACCTTTATTTTAGAGCTTGCTACAAGTGATAAGAGAGATGTTTTGTGGGTTTTTTTGGCAACCCGGATATGACCAATTCCGTAAAAATAATGAATCGTTTATCGCGCGTATGTGGCATTAGATGAAATTAGCTGTAAATGCATTAAGGGCCGTAACTCTGACATTAAAGGAGACAAGGCAATGAAACTTCGACAAAACGATTGCCGAATGCCATGGAAATATTGTAAAAATAAAATCAGGCTTTTAGTTCGTTACTTTTTCAGAAACAAGAATTTTTGCAGCGTAAAGTTTTCTCTTTTGTTCAGTATATTTTGCTGATATGGAACAGACATTATCCTTTCATAATTTGTATTGTGTAACTTTCTAAAGAATCAAATTCAATTAATTACTTTTATCCAACTCCGTGTAATTCATATTGCTAACAACTAGAAAGGTCTTTAGACATAATCAGCAAATTTGCTTCCCAA
This sequence comes from Fragum sueziense, assembly GCA_963680895.1. Taxonomy (NCBI): domain Eukaryota; kingdom Metazoa; phylum Mollusca; class Bivalvia; order Cardiida; family Cardiidae; genus Fragum; species Fragum sueziense. The sequence goes on from OY804593.1 coordinate 63,114,684, forward strand.
CAGTACTTTCAGTACTTTGATTTTCTAATGCATATATTTGCTTTCATACATATTCACGTCGATTATAGAATTGAAAAGAAAATAATTCCTGAGGCGCGTTCACTAGAGCGAGATATCTTGCGATATCTTGAGATTTCTTAAGATGTTTTAGGATAAAGCGTTCTTCTGAGCAAGATTTTTAAGACGATCACTGGGAGCCGCCATTGCTCTATACTTCTTTCGGAACCCCTCGGTAAATTCTGTAGAATCTGTATGGGAGAGAATTGACCGACCGACGTCATGATGACGTCATTTGTATGAAGTATAGAACATTCGGAACACCTCGCTTATAATCTCGGTCTTAAAAACGCTGTAGCAAAAACGACTTAAGAAATCTTAAAATATCTCGCTCTAAAAAAACGCGCCTCTGGTATAGCCAATGACTTAAAATATGTTCTCTGGTCAAAATATGACCAAACTGGTGGTGTGTGAACAATTTGATGATGTTTGTGGGTGAAAACCCTTTAAACATTTACACTTCTAAACTGTCAGTTTTCTATAACCAGACGCCAAAATTGTCTGAATCAAAACTACATTGTAATGCTACGGTCACAATGTGAAACTGCCACCGCGCGATTCTTTGACATCGGCGAATTCCTAAAATCGAATGCCACCGTGCGATTTTTTACGAATCGCTGCAAGTGCTCACAAATAACTGCCAGTAAAATGCCACCGGGCGGCGGCAGGCGGTTGCAAATGTCCCGAGGTGCGTGTGTCGTCACAAGGATATCGGCCGGTGGCAGTCAGGTGGCAGGCTTGCCACCGTCAGCTTTAAACTGCCACCGCCCGGCGACCTGCAATATTTTACATGCCACCGGCCGGCAATCGGGCGTTTTAACTGCCACCGCCCGGCGCCCGCCCGATAATCTGACGGCGGCAGGCTGGTTTCCGAGGAATTTAAAATCTAGATTGTTCTCAAAATATCTAAAGCTTCCAGTAGGTTGAATTGTGAATATGTCTCCTAAAAGCAACGAAAAGGGTAAAAGCAAGGCGCCAGCCGAAAAGTGCCTTAGACAAGAACCCGATCACCAAGAACTACTGCAATCGCCACGACTATGATATTGTATAGCGGATGAATGTTTCCTGGTTTATATTCAGGGCCCTAGTCTGCACTCGGTAGATCGCCGTCCTGCCACCTACCAACACTAACGGCCGCCTCCCTGCTACCTTTCAATCTCCGCCCTGCCACCGGCAGATATTTAGAAATCGGACGGTGGCATGTCAATGACATGACGGCGGCAGGCCGGGTGAAGGAAAGTGGCAGTTACGATTTTCGAAGGCATTCAAGTACCAACACTGAGTAAAAATCGCGCTGCAGCCCGCCTGCCACTTGACAGCCACCGCGCGACTTCGAAATGCACCCGGCCGGTGGCAGAGCGACTTGCAAAATTGGAAAAAATAGGGCGGTGGCAGTTAGAATTTTAACTTTTTGTTATAATGCTAACTGCCACCTAGCGGCGTCCTAAATGCCAACTGCTGCCTGCCGATGTTGTCTGCCGCAGGGCTGCCGCAGGGCTGCCGAATTTATAAGAAAACTGGCAGTTATCACGCCGGGCGGTGGCATTTAGTGATTTGTGACCGTATGTCTCGGCCAATCGGATGGATTGCTGTTTAATTTGTGTAATTTCTAAGGGAAACTTAGAATTTGACTGGTTGATGAATACCACCGCTGAAGACATATTCTAATTTCGTGAGGACTTGAGAGTCAAGGACACGTACACTTTTTTATTTGTTTTTCTTTAATAGTTTTTATAATCGAATTCTATCAAACAGCATATTCAAGGTCATTCATGTCTGTCATGTCTGCCATAGTAAAATCGTAATTGTTTCCATATATAAATTTGTTCAATAATATTTTTTTCTTTTTCAATAAATAGAGCCATCCATTAACCACAAACTATTTGTCCATAAATTTTGAAGATTAAGCATGCACAGAAAAGAAGATCAAACAATCAGAATTATCAAATATATTCAGCCCATTACCAAACGGCAAAATTTTACACATTCATAGATGTTGCAGACAACCATTTCATGTGAATAAAGCATAACAGTTTTTTTTTATCTTTTTGGGAAAGCACATTGTGCAAATAGAGGCAATTGCTTGTGACAAGTAATAGCAACATTTTCCACAGTGTTTTCCAAACCATTATCCATCATGTATTAAAAAAAACTTTGTGTGGAAATTAGTAAAAACGTATGACATGTTCTTCTTTTCAAACCAATATTTTTGTGACACTCTCTTCTGGGGTCGCTACAACGTATCATAAATAGGGAAAGATTTACTACAACCAATTTGTTTTTTGTTGTTTGTAAAAAGATTTTATTGTCTTGATAATATAATAGCTTTTAGATTGCCACAAAAAGTCATAGACCATAAAAATGTCACCTGAGACAAATTGATAGTATTTTCGTTCCATCGTTCAAGGTTTTACTATTTCACACGCACGCTTTTCGCATTTTACCCTTACCCAGGCAGTAGCAGTACCACTGGTGGTGACCTCGGCCAAAGCGTGGGACGTTTTTTCGTGATCATTGTATTCCGTCGGTGTTGTTAAAAAATATCGTAACTACGGCTTCGGTGAAGCCGTAGTTACGAGATTTTATAACGACACCGACGGTTTGTCAATACATATCGATAAACCCGTTCTATTTTTAGAACAAAATCGTTGTTATTAGAAAAACTATCCAATCAGATCTTTAAACTCACATTTAAACGGAAAATATCTGTACCTTGCGGTAGCGAAAAACGTTCCTCACTTTGGCCGAGTTCACCACCAGTGTTACTATTTCACACGCACGCTTTTCGCATTTTAGCCTTATCCAGGCAGTAGCTGTACGTATTGTAGACATGGCAAAATCACGGTGGATAATCACGTGATGCAACAATTACAGAAAACCTTCAATAACTTGACTGATTTGAATTCGATTTGAAGCAGAGAATGTGGATACACGTCACGCATTAGATGGACGTAGTTGATTTCTGAAAAATCAACTAATAAAAAAGTTATTGAAGATAAACCAAAATTTATCAGTTGATTTTTTAAAAATCTACTATAACCATGTTATTCCTGACATTTTTTCACCTTCTCTGCTTCAAACCGATTTCAAATTGGTCAAGTATTGACAAAGTTATTGAAGATTATCGGAACTTATAAGTCACGTGATTATACACCATGAAAATTGAAAGCCATTGTATTCCGCAAAAAAATGAGGCGGAAATCGATCTTTCTGAGACGGGGTGCATGCGGCAGTGTAGTTTTCCTTTTGGGAAATGGAGAAATAAGGGGTGCGTAGTACTTTCTTATTTTCGCCTGAGAATATCTCAGCATGTACACACATAAATTGTGTTATGTGGTTGAAATCCGCAATTGTAAGGTGAATGGTTATGAAATTATTTTACATTACCAGCTATTTCCAGACAGTATAAAACGTAAATTTAAATCACATGACCTTGTACAGAAGATTTGTATAGTTTTTATCAAAACTTTTAGCAGATTTTTTAGGGTTCTCTCTGATGTTACGTACCGTTTTGGAAAAGTTTCTACTTGATTTAGATTTATTCTTGTATCAAATTGGTCCTTTTTTAAATCGCTATCGAATGTTTTTAAAACGAATTTTGACAGCATTTTTGAAATTTTACATAGTCCCCGATATTAACAAAACTAAAATTGTCGTGCATGACCCATGGATTAAGCTATTTCTTACAAGGTCTGCACCCAATAGACCATTTTCGATCCAAAAATCATAGTTAAATTCTGCCATTATATCGTATTTCCGCATGTCACAGCCAATATAAAAGATATCCTGAAAGTTTTGTCGAAGACACATTCTCGTCTTGCCTCAGTCTATCTCATTACTGTTTCTATTTTCTGATTATGTAATTTTCTCTGGCTTAGTCGTCCCCAATCTTGTACTTGCCAATCAACACGTTATTGTCTGTCATTTTGCGTCGCGGAGGGGGCGGATTTCATACAGTGGTTAGCAGGAACTGGATTAAGATGGCCAAATGCGAATCCACAACAAGAAAAATGCCATATACTGCGCGTATAGAATTGACTGTTGCATGTTATAAAATGAAACTTGAATGACAAATTAACCCTTTCTCAAACGACAAAATTTTGGCTATTCCAAATTTGAAATATATTGCAAAGACAATGAAGTTTATGCTAGTATTATTTGTGTACATCATAGCCCAGAAAATATTGATGCAAAGGGAGAAAATGCTGGTCACCAGTATTTTCTTCCTTTGTGTCAACGTTTTCCTAAGCCTTCTCTTTTTGGGACGTCAAAACCAGGTCTTGTTTCAAACGATCTGTAAGATTGAAAAAAAAAAAAAAAAAAAAAAAACAACAGAAAATAAATGTTACCGTAGTAGTATATCAACGGGAGAACGTCTCAAAAGTGTTTTTACACTGAAAAAGCAGCCTTCCAGCTGGATTTTGCATAATCTATTAGCAGTGATATTAGTGGTTTTAGTCACAGAACAATCAAAAACATTATCATAATATGTTGCTTGTTTGATTTCAGGTAGTCCTTCACTAATGAGCTTCGCGCGACGTCGGAATTTTTCGGGTGCGGTCGAAAACATTCGGCGGTGGAACTCCCCACCGCCGAATGTTTACGACCGCGCCCGAGTAGTTTTGGATACGTAACGACGCCGCTCGAAAAATCCGATGTTTTATGAATCTCAAAATGGCGACATTACGGGTACTCTACCTTAAACATCAATTAAAATTTGAGAATAAAGGCGTGTCGTCTAAGAAGTGGTTTGTCTTTGCAAGGAAATGGGACATTTTAGGCCCATATGGCGTTTTACTAGCTCATATTTATCTCCAAATACTAGTAGTATAGGTGTAATGCCTGGATTTGAGGTGAATAATATTGGGACATATTAGACAAAAATCAGTAGTTTCCAATAATTCGAACCAATATGGCTTTCTTGGCGATACATTTGTCAGAAGTAATACGGACGTCGCAAAATTTTCAATTAATGAATATAGAAATAAAAATACAGAAGGAATATTCTAGAAATTGCTCTTTTCGAGAAATGTCTTTCCTTGTTCTGCTATATTTCAATGGAGAACATAGTTTGGTGAATAACACAAATGGTTAGATATCATTTTAATCGAAGCTGAACAAAATCGGTCGAGCCGAACTCCGGATTTGCCGAGCAAATTTGACGGCCCCTCTGACTTCGACTGTATAAGTGAAGCCCGAGTGATATGTAAGTATTGTCCGTTAGGAAATGGATTTTCTTACCCATGTAGCCAAATATGGCCATTTTGTGTGAACGTGTCACTACACAAATTGCAGACGTGTTAAAAGTTTCGTTTACGACGCATTCCAATTTCGCCTCAGTCTATCTCATTACATTTCCCATTTCTTGATAACGTAATTTTCCCGGTTTCTCTGACTTTGAACAAACGAATCTTGTCCGTGATAATTAACAAACTATTGTTTGGCGTTTTACGTCCTTTTCAGTATCGTATTGTACTATTGATTGCCTAAGATTGCATTTGTTTCAATGTGAGGAACTCTTTATCAATTACGATTTGAACAAAATAACTGCAAATATTACAAAACGCATTTACAAATAACGTAATCGGAAAATCGCTTTTAATCGTTTGTCCAAAGCCATTATCTTGCATGGAGTAAAAGACAGTCATCGTATGGGATGTGGTTGAATCATTACATATGTACTGAAATTAATTTAGTGAAATATAAAGTCTGTCTGGAAAATGTATAGGGTTACACGCCATGTCTGTCATCTCTGTCACACTATAAATCTTTTTCTCTCGAATCATAAGTTGACTTCTTCCAATACAAGACAATTACATAACGTCGCTTTTCTGCGAAAACCTCGTATCTGCAGCTTGTTTTAAGCTGCAGATACGTGGTTTTTGCAGAAAAGCAGCGAATAAACAATTGACTTTAGAAAAATATGTATACATTTTCAAAGACGTTAAAAACCAGGGATTGTGTGTAAAAAATATAAAATGAAACAAATGACCGCAGTTTTCATTTTGTCACCATCACACCACGATTGCGTATTCCCGTAACATAACAATCATCGATCAAAAAGCTGGTTATAGAAATCAGAACACAGAATGAAATTAGCTTAATCGAATTTACCCATAAAAATACTTCCTTTTTTACCTTAACTTGTTTCGAAACCTGTTTGACACCTTCATAACAAGCTTTCGATGTCCCTTATTGAAAAAAAATCCAAGAGCGACAAAATCAGATCTTGATTTTGAAATGGATAAAGCGAAATAGAATTGTAGTGTTCTTATGACATTCAAACATATACGAATATCCTTTAGATATGGGTTGAACAAAGGCAAATTTGTAATAAAACAAGTTACATTAGTAAAAGAATGAATACATGTATTACGTATTGTTTACGGAATTTTCGATTTATAAAGGCCTCCGTAAGCTGTACTGTATTTTCATTTGCCATCCAAACTCGAGAAACTGATTATATTCTGTATTTATCACATTAAAATAGATAATGCATAAATACAATATGTTTTAAAGGAACGAAACATAAAGTAATATAAATAGGGAACGATTTTATCCAGTAAAATCATGACGTAATTTCGGACAAACAATAATATTTCGTAGTTGTTGTTATAAAATCTCGTAACTACGGCTTGATTCAAGCCGTAGTTCCGAGATTTTATAACAACACCGATAGTTTATCAACACATAACGGCAAACAAAGTCTCTTTTTAGCACAAAAGTCATTGCTATTGCCAATCGTTCTCATATTTCTGGACAATTTCAATGAAATACCCCTGCAGGTTATCGTGGAGAAATCTCGTTATCATTTGATGCTACTCTGGCAAACTGCGGTGAGATTCTAATTAGGAAAAAGCATAAATATTCCGACTATAGAATCGGTCTGGGAGGTGCTTTACATTCACTCACATTTCTATGAAAACCATTGTATAACTTCATGTGAAATAGATCTTTACCCGTAACCAGATGGCAAAATCTTACATCTAAATTGAAATGCTACTTGTTAAAAAGTGGCAATTTTCAAAATGCTTTTTGCATTTTGTTTTCGTAAAAATAATATTTGTGCATATGTTAGATGCCTTGAGATGATACTGAATTTATTCTACTCTACAGTAACCTATATCTTATTTATTGTAAGTTTTCTTGTGACAATACAAAACATTAAAAACAATAACATAAACAGAATAATTATGAATTATGTACCATTTCGAAACGACGTAATATTGGTATCTGAGAGTTTAGAGCAGTAAAATGATTTATTTTAGATATGAGAATCAATTGAGTGAAATTCTCCAGCTTATAATTGATACACATGTGAAGACTAAGATCAGCCGATAATTACATTTACACGTGGGCTGATCTTTGTCCATGCTGACCGTCATAATTATCAGGATCATTCTAGTCTCTGTAGGACAAAAGTGAATTTAGGCCATCTAACCATCTGAATAATTATCTTGTCATGTGACAGGGAGGGTGTATGTGACGTCTATACATAGACACGCCCCCGTCTCCAATGAACCGGTAGCGAACACTAAGTCAGATAGAGTCTGTATAGTAGATTCTACGCGATATAAACATTCAATGCGCTGGGAGCATTTGAATGTTTATTTTGCGTAGAATCTACTATACCGCATCTAACTAATACGTAAAAAATAGACTGTCCCCCATTCAAAAATTGCTTCAGACTGCAAAAAGGTTGCTTTTAATAATACTGAAAAAGAAATAATAATTAATAACATGTTTTATTTACAACAGTAGGCTACATCACAGAAAATATTGAGACCAAAACAGAAAATGCTGGATATCAGCATTTTCTGTTTTTGCCTTTATATTTTCACAAACACTTATATGAGGCCCGTCAATACTAGGTCTTGTTTGGTAAAGGGTTAAAATAACAGAGAACGTCATAATCCGTAGAAAATTGCGTTAACAGGAAATGGGAGAAATAATGAGCTGGATTGGGGCAAAATAGGAAAACTCCGTCATTCTTGTTCTTTGCAAGCTTGACCCTTATCGAGATAGAAATAATAAAAGACATGTCTTAGATTGATGGTGTCTAAAGATTGCAAAATATTCAAGAAATATAAACCATCGTAATTTATGGTGTACTTTAATAAATCGGTAGACAGAATAAGATTTGAGTAAGAGGATTATTTGGTGTTTTGCAAAGGATTTTTACATTTATGTCGCATAAAAGATTTTTCTTTCAGACAGAAAAAGGCTATTGGTATAACGACATTTTCTTTTTTAATTGTCCTTCTTTCTCATTATCTGAGGTCTAGCGAAATGCCCCGTTTCCTGCATAAAAGTACACTCCTTAGAATTGGCTTGGGATCGTTATTTGAACTTTCTGAAACTGACATGGCTTTAAATTATGACTCAATTCTGATAAGAGTGCTTTCAAATTATTTTTACCATTTGTTCCAGTCTGTTTTAGCTATATTATGCTTAAATACTCATTGAATATGAATTTGCCATCTTCAGCAGCTTTTAGAATAGAATGAATGAATGAATGCCGTGTCACGGCGCATCTGCAACCAGGGTCATTTAGCGCACAGCGAAACAATTCCAATGAGTACTCACACCATGTAGAGTTTGAAATTGAAACAACACAGTTAGATTGTCTTCATCCCATTTACTTGAAGCTCTAAAGATTATTTTATTTTTCGTACAAATGGACCTCATAATTTCCACATTTAAGTCCATCACAATTATGACAAAATTTCAGATTTAGGATTCACGGAAAACGTTCTGGTTTCTGTCAAATTGAAAAGATTACTTCTTTTGCCCTGGAAACACTCTCTAGTGATTATTTATTGTCAAAACCAGCACTTAACAAGGAGACTTTGGAATGGAACAATCTCTCGGCGATTTTGTTTCGCAATCATCTAACAGTCCTGAATGCCTCAATGATTTTCGAAAAAGGACAGAAAACAAGAAAAAGAAAGTATTACAAAATACTAACACTTGGATATTAATATAACAATGTTCAGGTTGAAAAAGGGGTTTTCCAAGCAAGTTCTAGTTTTGATAGCCTCATATAAATGGCACGGGAAGACATTAAAACAAAATGAGAAATTGACGAGAATCAGCGTCAATATTTTTTCTGATATATTGTACATCAATCCTTTCTATACCAAAATAGTGCATCAAGCATGTGTTCTGTTTGAAAAAGGTAAATGCATGTAGAACATACAGGGAAGAAGTGTTCATTTTCTAGACTCAATCTCAAATATCCTTACCCTACCTTTTGGACCAATGAAATTGCACTATATTTTAAAATTTCACCGCTATATTTCGCAAAAAAAAAGAGCTGCCGGCTAGTTTATGTGACTCTATATATAGACACTCCCCGTCTCCAATTAACTGGTAGCGAACACTAAGTCAGTTAGAGGCTATATAGTAGATTTTACGCGACAAAAACATAGTGCGCATTTGAATGTTTATTTCGCGTAGAATCTACTATACAGCCTTTATCTAATACGTAGTACTTAACTGTTCCGAACCGTTGTCCAGACCTTGTCTACATAATTATATCATATTCTTCAAATACCGACCGGTTTTATGGACCGTGTTACTTTAAATAATCGGATTAGATAATAGAGTACGACTTTAATCAGATTAGATAATAGTACGACGCATAAGGGCTGACATATTGAAAGTAGTTGGACCTAACATATGCCATAAACGTCAATTTAGTTTCAGATAGAATTGTCCAGTTTCGAAAAGGAAATGCCTTTAACATGCTAACCTGAAGATGATAACGCCAAGCTACCATGAACTTTGCTACCAAATATGAAAACATGAATGCAATCTGAGTACATGTCATGTATAGTATGCAAAATACTTGGAGATGGGAAAGAATTAAGTAAAGGAAAATTGTAGTATGTCGCGCGACTTCTTACATCGGAAATACGTCTTCTCAAATGTAATATAAATTGAGAGAACGTCTCGTAAGTAATTTAATTAGATTTCTCAATTCTTATTCTTATTCAGGGTAATTAAACGAAATTAATGGTGTAATAGAATTACTTGTACTAAATACTTGGGGAAAATCGTTGACATGTAAACTGTATTTAAACATAGCTCTAGGGGTTTTCTTGTCTCTTTACATCGTCTTCTGTAACCATTTCCTTAATGGAAAGTGGTTTAACTGTCCCTATTTTAAAACTGTCACAGAGGTTAAAGAAGGGTATTTATTTAGATAGGATTTGTGTACAATATAAAAGGCTATTTAGAACAAAAAGTGTTGAAGAAAGAGGAGAAAATACTGGTTCATACTAGCTTCAAAATTTTCAAGCCTTTAAAAGTAGGGATGTCAAAATAGGATCTTGTTTGGGATAAACTGGAATAACCATTACAACTGTTCATTGGTGCAACACGAACAAGAGTAGTCTATGGACAATGCAGTCTGCTTGTCACAAAGAACATGTATTCCAATATCAAAGTAAAAGGTCATTGTCAAAAATGAAAATGTTTGGCAAGAGGTATCAATGTGTTTAATACCAAGGCTTTATCTGTGACAGTGCATAAGATAAAATAAAAATAAAGGCTTTGTTAAAGTTTTTGAAAAGGAGGTCGAGCACTAAGGTCGATGTCAAGATGTCACATATGGCAAGATCATCCTGGATATTCGAGCTTTCGCCATCATTTTAGTACATCTACGTCATCATTTTAGTCTGTCTGTTCTCTTTTCAGTGCACACACAAGAGCTTGCAGGGGTAATCGCACTCTCTTGCACACGGTTCATTCATTACATTCACCTCTGTGGTTGCCTCAGAGAGTATTGCGTCATCATCTGCTAGATTACGTCACTTTCTATCACATCAAAACGGCAATAACAAATATTTTTTTCTTTTCCAAAGTCCAAAATATGTCATACTTCACGTTGCTTAAAATTTAATATCATTTTCCAACGAAAATAATTTAATTTTTTTTAGATTGATGTCATTCATTCAAATTTTCTGTACGTTTCATTCTGATAGGGAACGATTTTATCCAGCTAACCGTGACGTATTTCGGACAAACAATAGTATTTCTTAAGTGTTGTTAAAAAATCTCACAACTACGACTTGATTCAAGCCGTAGATACGATATTATATAACAACACCGACGATCTATCAAAACAAAACGTAAACCTAGTCTATTTTTAGCACAAAATTCCTGCCATTGGTAAGGAGGCTTGAGAAAATAGTTCCATTGTATATGGGATATTTCATCAGTTATAGTGCCTTTCAAATGTAACCAGAATCGTCATTTCTTTGTCTACTTTATCATGTTACACATAAAACAGTTAAACAGTAATAATACACGTTTTCCTCGGTTTGACAAGATTCTTGTCATTCATACGCCCAGGCCGTTGCAGAGATGTATGTGAGAGTAACGAACGACAACTCTGCTCGGAGATTGGGGTAATCGTTGTTCAAAGTGATGATCCTGGGGGATATCGCTGATTTCCAGCAAAAACCTCGCAACTGCAGCTTAAAACAAGCTGCAGTTACGAGGTTTTTATTGAAAAGCGACAGTGTGTTGTTTCGTCATCATTTTAGTATGTCTACGTCATCATTTTGGCATGTCTTGTCCCGTTTCAGTGCACAAAGGAGAGCTTGCAAGAATTATCGCTGGAGTCATCAGTCTAGGTTTTTGCGCTTTCGTCATCATTTTAGTTTGTTTACGTCATCATTTTAGTATATCTACGTCATCGTTTTAGTCTGTCTTTTCTCATTACAGTGCACACAGGGGAGCTTGCAGGAATTATCGCCGGAGTGATAATCCTGGGTATTTGCGCTTTCGTCATCATTTTCATCTGTCTACGTTATCCATTGATAAGGTCAAGGACGTTCTGGGATAGAGGCCTGAAACGACTGCTGCGACGGTTATATTGTGAGTATTCTATTTTTCTTTATCCTGACTTTTAACCAATTACCACACAGTGACTCTTTTTGACTCCCCACAAGAAAATGGCTTTAGGAAACATTGTGGAAAATGAAGAAATTGCTTTTGACAAGCAATTTCTTCATTTCCCACAGCGTTTTCTACCTAAAAGACCAAAACGTATGAAATTTCATTCACTTTTTATTGTCGTCCGCAACATCTTTGAGTTTCAAGCAGTCTAAAATTTTGTCGTTTGGTAATGGATTAACCCCATTTCCAAAACAAAACCTTGATGTACGAGTTGTGTAAGCTGACACTGAAACACGGCCGTCCCAAATGCAATATTGGTTCCTTTTTTTAAATCGTGTTTCAATGCCTTGTGAATTTACAATGTACAAGCGAAATGCTAAATAGATCATGTTATAGGTGTTTCGTGACTCTAGGACTTATATTAAGATTTTGGTAGTTTTAAAGATATCTGGTTAAAGAAGCAATTTAACATCATCTCTTCCTGAAAACTTTCCCCTTCATTTAAACAATATTAGGTATGCATTTCTAATAATTAATGATGCAGGCGTCATTACTAAGCGCCGATTTAATGTTCTTTTCATGAATAATTTCATGAGTGAATTCGGATCTCATTTCCGTGTTTCTAATTAAACGTCACCTGAGGTAACACATTCTACTGTGTTGCACTGTCCTGAAAAAATCCTTATCGTCTAAGAATGAGCAAATTATTGGTTAACGAAGAATTACTGAAATATAGTAAAAACCAAATATTTTTTATGCTTTTTTGCATCACCTTCCAAGCGTGTGAGTATTGTTTTTGTTGTTGCTTTCATCGTTCAGAATGGCATAAACTAGGGACCTGAAAACCACGGCTTTTGTGGAAAGGATTAAATGTAATGGTGTCTATGTACAGTTAATTTCAATTCAGCCTCAGATATTATTGTATTATAACATTCAAAGTCGCGTTCAGACTTATTGTTCGGCATACTTTTTGGACCAATAAAATTGCAGTATATTTTATAAACTTTGCGGTTATTTTTCGCATAAACGAGAGTGCATGCTAGTTTATGTGACGTCTATACATAGCCACGCCGCCGTCTCCAATGGACTGCTAGCGAACACTAAGTTTCATAGAGTTTGTATAGTAGATTCTACGCAAAACAAACGTTCAATGCGCTGCGCTCATTTTATTGTTTATTTCGCGTAGAATCTACCATTACGCCTCTATCTGATACATAACCACATTGTGTAGGCATAATTTGTCAACAGCGTAAACAACATTTTTGTATAGTAAAGTTATAAAACTAGACAGGCTTACAATTTTGAAATCAAACGAAAATCCGAATACAATGACCCATTGGGATGATAAATTCATAGCAAACACAAAGCAATCTTTCTTTTTTTCCAATCTGTTACTATACTAGAACTTGAAAACAACATTATGTTTAACAATATTAATTTTGTCATTTGTGCAAGGTTTCAGTTTGCACCAGTCTGCATTTTGTCGCCTGGTGATGAGTTATTTATGAAGGCTTAACCCATTACCACACAATAACTCTTTTTGACTCCCCACAAGATAATGGTTTTGGAAAACATTGTGGAAAATGAAGAAATTGCTTGTGACAAGCAATTTCTTCATTTCCCACAATGTTTTCTACCCTAAAAGACCGAAAAATTTGAAAATCCATTTACTTGAAATTGTCGTCTGCAACACCTTTGAATTTGGATCAGTCTAAAATTTTGTCGTTTGGTGATGAGTTTTTATGAAGGGTTAACGGCGTGACAATAGCGTTCCCATAGAGACACGCTATAAAACAATTATACCGCCATTTCCAAGATGATGAAATTTAAATCTAGATTTAAAATCCCATGTGAACAATTACGCTTTGTTTTAAAGTTCGAAATTATTAAACTATGAGGGCCAATTCTTTATTCAAACCGATTACTGTTTTGTTAACTCTTGTTGTTTGGGCCCTTGAATGTTCCTGTTTGTACAACCTAGTCAATGCCATGTGTGCTTAATATTGTGTACTTCACATCTGAAAAAAAAACTGAATATAGTCATTTGCTTGTTACTCTGTATATCACAAATTGCGTTGTTTGCGACATATTTGATTTTTTACAGATTCAAAATAATGTTGTTTTGGACAGAGCTGGTCATGCCAATATACTTTTTACGCCCTATATTGACTGGTTCTTAGTAAATGCACTGCTACACACAAAGGCGAAATAATGAGATAACTCAATTGTTGCATACATGAAAACAAACGGTATGTTTTGTTTCCAAAAGGAAATACGGAGTGAAAATAACTGCTTCTTTTCCATTCTTTGTTTCGTTGATGGTAAAAAGATTTGAAGTACATATCTGGTTAGTGTTCGACCTACTTTTTGGACCAATGAAATTGCAGTATATTTTAAAATTTCGCCACTATATTTCGCATAAACGGGCTTCCAGTTAGTTTATGTGACGTCTATAGATATCAACGCCCAGTCTCCAATGAACTGCTAGCGAACACTAAGTCAGATCTAGAGGCTGTATAGTAGATTCCACGCGATATAAACATTCAATGCGCAGTGCGCATTTGAATGTTTATTTCGCGTAGAATCTACTATACAGCTTCTATCTAATACTATAACCGTGACAGTAATGCGAAGTAAGATAAACTTTAAGGAGTGGCAAGTAAAGAAAAGGAAGGTCGAATAATACAAAGTTATAGATATTGTTCAAAGGATCGATAGAATTGGCTGACGTAGGCCAAAATTTATAATGATAAAATGGAATTTTTAGCGAGCCGGGACTTTATGTCCGGGGAGCTAATGTCACAGCCCTAGTGTCGGCGTCAGCGTCAGCGTCGCGTCTTCACTTAAAAAACATTAACATAGTCTATATCTCAGGCACTATTAGAGATACAGCCTTGATATTTCATACATGGCTACATCTCGACAAGACCCTTAATTTGGGACCATGACCTTAGACCTACTTACCTTGACCTCGGAGTTTGACCTACTTTTGAAAAACCTGGCCTATATCTCATGCAATATTACTGACAGAGTCTTGATATTTCACACATGGATACCTCCTGCCAAGACCTTTCATTTGGGACCATGACCCTTGTGACCTTGACCTTGGAGTTTGACCTTCTTTTTTTTAAAAAAAAATAGCTGCTTTTGTGACAAGCTCACGTATATGCGAGCTACGTTGTCCGCGGACAACTCTTGTTAACTACACTTCGTCTACCTTAGCAGAGCCAACAATTGGTATTGCAAAAAGTTAACATTTCTGGGTACTCGATATAACGATTTAACTTCAATTTCACCTTTCCGGGGAATAATATAATCAAATTGGCTAGGATTTTATTGTGTGTTTCAAGAAATTGTATTGCTTTATGGCAGCGTTAAATAGTTTAAGAATCCAATCTTTACAAGTTAGAATTTTCATTTTGATAATACAATTTTCGCTAATCGTAATCGCCTAAATGCGATGATGTGACACGTTCTTTCTATTTCTAGTTTCATTTAACCCTTTCAAAAAGAACGTAATGTTAAGCTGATCTGACTTGAAAGCTGCTGCAGATGACGCGTAGTAAGCGTTCGTTCAACAGACAAAAATCCACTGCAAACAATGTCCAGCAAATAACGCATGAATTTTTATTTATTATGCATATTTTAGTACATAATGATAATTCATGATATAACTTTATCTGCACCAGAAAAGAAGTTCCATTCGAAACACCATGGCAAATACTTTAAATGTCAAAACAATTATTGATGACCTTGGCAATACAGATTCAATGTTCAAAAGTACAGCTTAGTTTACAATCTATACCGAATAATTAACTATAAACCGATTAAATCATAAAAGATAATCAAGGAAAAACACTTGGTATTGACTTCACTATTTGTAGAGATCTGCAAATACATCGAGGCCATAGAATATATTTTGATTACCAGCATTTTTTTCTATTTTCTATTTCCGTCAATAGATCAATGTGTTCTGTATACAAATACCTTAATTATTTATCAAAAGTTAATTTTACAGATTTAAGGTTAGAGCAGTCTGATAGATTGTAAAATTGGAAAAGCTTAAGATATTGCGCTTTGCTTTATCTCATTTTCTTTATTAAATATAAATCTGCAAAATGGCTATTGATTTCGTTTTGTACTATCTTCCGCACGTAATAACATTCTATATTTTACTAAATATAAAACATCATGTTTTAATGCAATTTATTCAAACTACCCATTATAAGTAAAATGAATGTACCATTTTTTTTTTATTCCTAAATGCTCTTTCTGAAATTGTCTCTAAAAGAGTCTTGCACATAATCAGGACTATTTCAGATTCCAAAATGGCATGCATAGTGTTTTGAATTCCTATTTTATATCGAAAGCTGTTAATATGATAAAGGAAGTTGAAAATTCAAATCTTACATCCCTAAAGGCATGCTTTTTTTTTAATTTGTTTCCGAAGTAGTTCCATTTGAGCCGGGATCTAGAAATAGGCCATTTAAGGCTTTTGAGGCTAAACATGGTTACAGATCAGCCTGCGTATACACACAGTCTGATCGGGAACCATGTTGTTCTTCAATTGCTTCTCATGACTTGCAGTAACCATACAAGAGCAGCATAGGCATCTTCCAGTCTCTAGTCACTGACTGATCTTGAACTGTGGCTACCTAAATTGCTTTGACCCTTTCCCAAACAACAAAATTTTAGGGTCGTCTTATTTGAAAGCTACTTTAACCTACAAAATGCATATTAACAAATGTAACAATATAAAATATCTGCATAAAATGCACTGTGCTTTCAAATTTGACTTCGGCCAAAGAGGTAGGGATAGTTGAAAATTGCAATCATGTCGAAAATGATAGCAAATAAACATATTTCGGTTTAAATAACATGGACAACAGATTACAGGTCATGAATGACAACATTTCTAGTTTGCTATTGCAAATAAAAATCTACGGTACTGGTACCCATTTTAATCGTCTTGGGGGGACGATTCAAATGAGTACCCAAAGCAAAGAGTTTGATTAATATCGGATGATAATTGTATTGAAAACCCGTCTCACGTCTGTAGCTCTGAATCATAGGCACTTGGATTCGGGAATCAACTCACAAGAAAATATTTCTCTTTAACAAATATACGCAAGGTTGTGTAACGGCTATTCCTCATGAACGGAAGTCTGACAAGCACGGTTGGTTCAATATTCCTACGAGTAAAAAAAACTCCTGCGACAGAAACCAAAGGTGCCTATAATCCCCTCCCCCATTCCTGCAAAACATGACATCTGTGCAACTTTTTATTACAGAAACATGTATATTTGTTAGTTGTTAAAATTCCTGAATCCATGTACCTTTGCTCTGAATAATCTCGCCATATATCTAATATACTCCTAAAACCAGTTTAGGTATACCGGCATTTGATATACGAGGGCAGTATATATATGGATTCTATCTACCTTATTATTTGGAGATCATTATTTCCTCTTATTTCATGCACACACTACATGTAGTGTTGTGAAATTATGACTCTAAACATGTTCTAAACATTTAGACTAATCCGGTATTACCATTAAAGAACCATTTTTCGAAGATATTTAACAAACTCGCCACTAAACTGTTATATTCTAACCATCTAAAAAAGGATACTGAAATGATTCACTTTTGTTATGTCCCTTTCAAAATAGGAAATCAAAAGAACTAATTGAATTGCTTCACCTCTACCAATGCAAGTTTATATTTGTGGGTCATTTGTGCATTTTTCTCCACAATACTCTGGCCTATCGTTTCAAATACGTCATTCAGACCTGACAAAGATCTTGCAAGTAGCGTGATAAAGGCTACATTATTATTAGGTGGTATAGGTCCCGACAAATGACATGGCAGGGCATCTCCAGCTAGTAGCCAGAGATGCTCTGCCCGGTCAATTATTGAGACCTATATTCACCAACCAGTTTTATCTAGAATACCTTTTAAATTACACAAAAATCATCCCGATAGGAGGAGACAACCTATCCAATGAATTGTAATGTAATTAAGAGCTAGACAAGCGATCTAGAAATGTTGGTGGAAAGGACTCAGATCCATTGGTTTGATACCAACATCACGTTTCTACTATCAATCAGAATATTGATTATTAATTAAGTCCTCACGACAATGTGCTAGTGTTTTACCCCAAGATAACAGTGTGTCAGTCCGTACTTTTCTACGGGGACACGAGATTTGTCGATAAGTTGACGACATGGTGGCACATATTTGTGCTGTACTAACGGTCATAGAATTGGGCTCACTTCTTGACAGTGCTGCAACTGTTTTGTTCTTTTGTATGAAAAGGGCAAGTACACGCGGTCCTGCATTATTCTACATTCAGTATGAAAACATGATCTTAAACTTCAGATCTATAAATGTAATCATCACTTAAAACCTGTCCGGCAACACTTTGGTTATGAGATCCCAGTAACATTATAGACCAGTTGGACCAGTTGAAATAATGTCATTCTGTGCCATTTTGGGGGATGTGGGATGGGGGGAGACGATAATTGTCAATACTCAAGTACTTGTTTTGTTTCACTTATTACATAATATTCCGGTCAGGTAGCAAAGAACAAATGCATTACGAAAACATTCTATCTGACCTTGGTTTATAGGCCAATTCAGATAAGATCATCATGTCTTTCCTATCTGGAAACACTTTCATAATTAAATCACCGTAAAATAATATTCAGTAGTCAGGACCTTTCCCCAGGGAAACGAGATTTGTAGGACTTCGAATAAATATATATTGTTTTGTCTTGCGGATATGATAATATTCTGCTCGCTTAGGCAGGCAGTATACTAGGACTAGGTTCATAGGTAGGTCTGTACATGTACAAATATACGTTCGGTGTGACCTTGATTATTCTACATTACCCGATCGTTCCAATGCAGCATGGCAATGTTTAAGAGAATATAAATTCTAAATCTGATACCATAATGTTTCTTCTCTCATCACTTTGATAATTAAATCCACGTGACAGCGAGATCCAGTTTTGTCTCAAGATAGCACTGTGTCAGTCTGTTCTATTCTCAAGGGACAAAAGATTTGTCGATAGGTCCACGACATTACAGCACATTTACCGTCTCAATTCTTTCCAAAACAATGTCCGTCTTTGACGTCTTTGTAATAAAAGGTTCCGGAAACACCAGAGAAAACAAATGATTGTTAGCAATTTCTCCTTGTAGATCAATGTTTTGTATCTGAAGGTTGCAAGAGGTAACACTTGTCATGTCTAGCTAATCACATAAAGGCCTGGTCACAAACACTTCCGCGTCCTCAACATGTCCCCCCTCATGTCCCTAAAATATGTTGTACAACCTATCGATCGATTTTGAACGTCTTCGGCCGCAATGTACTCGCGGAATCTTGTTTGTGACTAGGCCTTAATGTACTCCATTCATCATTAGATGCCAACCACTTTGTACACATTTGGGTGTAACCCTAAGTAACGGAAATTGACGAGGGTTACACTCGGCAATTTCCATTGCAACGGCGAATGACACCCGAATGTGCACGAGAATACAAATTGTGTGAAGACAACCATGATTAAACCTATGAATTAGGCCTAAATAAAGTAAAAATGAATAAAGAACTACATGTATATAAATTGCATCACGTCTGTCTACCAGTGCAAGTTTACATTTGTGGGCCAAATTAAAAAACATTTCTCCACGATACGTTGGCCTATCGTTTCAAATACGACTTTTACTGACAGAAAAATAAGAGGACCATTCGAAGATTTTTGTAGATATGATTTTTCGGTGTATTTCGAATAAACGAATTCCAATTCGCATTATTAAAACAGCCCTTACCCGTGGTTGCCTTACAAAGACTACATGAACTGGTTATTTTGGACTTTTTCCTATGTAATAAAGTGCACATATAAGATGCACTATTCATTCCTGATACAGTGATCTATGAGTACTCCGATCGTTTAGGCTAGCAGCATCCTTGCAAGCAGCATGACAAGAGCTACATTATTATTAGGTGGTGATCCCGATGAATGACATGGCAGGGCATCTCTAGCTAGTAGCTAGAAATACTCTGCCCGGTCAATTATTCACCAACCAGTTTTTATTGGCCTTGAAGAGGCCAAATTTAGCATGTCATTTTTCCCAGGGCGTGCTGAATCGTTATCTTGTGAAAACGTTGAACGCAGATAGATAGTGTTCTTGCGCGATGAAAAGTAAATCGGAACTGGATTAGATCTATACTACTTTATGCAGATTTTTGACCCATGTACATTACAATAGAAGTAAATACATACGTTGATAATAGTAAAGGCATTTAAAATCGTAAAATATTTACAATCAAGAAATCGATTGCAACATATATTATGCGCGGATCCATTCGCCGCCAATACTCAACGTTTAGTGGGTTTTCCCCCGAATCAATATCGTAAGCAATATCTAAATATAGATACCCTGCAGACGCAAGATTATGACGATGTATTATTGCGATTAAATCTTTTTTAGTCTGGTTTAAAAAGAAGATTAAAAGGTTTTCGAGAGGTTTTTACCTGTCGATGATAGAAATTTTAGTTATTTTCGGAAATAAAATGGTGTCCGATCTGACCCGAAGGAAAATTGATACGTCGGGTCTAACCGGACAAATAATGATTTTATATAATAATTATGTCGCTACTAACACAGCAAGTTCAGTGGTCGAGTGGTAATGTCGAAGTCTCAGAACTCGGGGAACCGACGTTCAATTCCAGCTATCAGCGTAAAATTTTTATTTTTTTTAATGAAATACTCGATGCAAATAAATATCTTAGATCGTTCATTTGTATTTTATCTTACCTAAAACCTTTCCAAACAAAATTTTAGATTGTTCCAAATTAATTACGTAAAAGTGCAAACATAATTATTTGAATTAAATCTAGCTCGATTATCGGCCTGTCCGATCAGACCCGATGCGTCCGAAATAACCTGTCGTTGATGACTCATTTTGTTTTCCTTATGGTACCCGGTTTTATACGCTTAATACATACTTCTCATTACCGATGCCGGGGAAAAGGCTTAGAATTTTCTGATTGTGACATAAGATACAGTTTTTGTCTTCACCTATCTAAATAATGGCTGACGATCGCTTAACTGTCCGAAAGTACCCGACGTTCCTCTAATATTTAAAGAAACTTGTTCATTGCAAAATTTTACGTAAATGTTCGTTTTTTCCACCGCGAAAGAACTATTGGGTCCATAGAAATACCGGAACACCATGGAACGCATAGTAATTACCGGAACACACGGAACGCGTCAGTGATTACCGATACACACTTGAAATATTTGGTTTTCCAATACCGTAGGTAATAGTAACGATTTGTTATTCTTTAATCTGTTTTAAAACTTTGTTATTTATATATCTATGTATTTGTATACATGTGTAAGATAGTTATGTTTTAATAGGCAGATTCATGATTTAATAAGGTTCTAAATGATATATTGTGAAGATATATAGAAATAACATCACGATTTGTCGGCAATGATTTAACTTCATTTAATAATCGAAATCCTTCTTACCTGATCCTTGATAATTTGGCCCCCATGATTCTAGTGGCCATCCAGTACAGATGATTTCTGTTCATTTTACTTTTGTTTCATACCATACAGATGATTTCTGTTCATCTTACTTTTGTTTTATACCAAAAATCTGCATGTGTTCAAATTTGTTCGAAACTTCTTCAAAAAAATAAAAGATTAAAATATTACTCTTGTTATTTTTCGTACACTTTCCATGCCTTCAGCACTTTCAGCACTTTGATTATTGCTGAAGTTAAAGAATATTTAAACTTTCTCATACCAATAATCTGCATGTGTTCAAATTCTTCAAGGCCTTCAGCGCTTTCAGCGCTTTGATTTAGTATACCTTTTGAATTACACAACAATCAACCCGATAGGAGGAGACGACCAATCAAATGGAGTGTAATGTAATTTAGATCTAGACAAACGATTTAGAACTGTTGGTGAATACGGCTGAGATCTATTAAATTGATACCAACATCACGTTTCTACTCTCAATCTGAACATTGATTATTGATTAAGTTCTTATGACAATGTGCTAAAGTTTTTTTCTCAAGATAGCATTGTGTCAGTCCGTACTTTTCTACGGGGACACGAGATTTGTCGATAAGTTGACAACATGGTGGCACATACAGTCGACACTCGTTATCTCGACATCGGATAAGTCGAAAGTCCGCTTAAGTCGAAGTGAAAGCCAGGTTCCATCCTCAACATATGGATATCAAAATGTTAAATCAAAATAATTCCGAAACAAATACAGCCATTGAAATTTAGTGGGAAAAGGATGGAAATTGCTCGTTTCGAGCAATTTCTTTCCTTTTCCGACTATATTTCAATCATGATGCCCATCAAAAGTGGTTAGAAAACGTTTTCATCGAAAATAATCAAAATCGGATTAGTCGAACTCGGGATATGTCGAGATATTTTGACAGCCCCTCTGACTTCGACACAACGAGTGTCGATTGTACATGTATTTGTGCTGTACTAACGGTCGTACAATTGGGCTCACGTCTTGACAGCACTGCAATTATTTTGTTCTTTTGTATGAAAAGGGCAAGTACGCGCGGTCCTGCATTATTCTACATTCAGTATGAAAACACGGTCTTAAACTTCAGATCTATAAATGTAATCTCATCATCACGTTAAACCTATCGGCAACACTTTGGTTATGAGATCCCAGTAACATTATAGACCAGTTGGACCAGTTGAAATAATGTCATTCTGTACTATTTTGGGGGGTGTGGGATGGGGGAGGGGGGGGGGAGACGATAATTGTCAATACTCAAGTACTTATTTTGTCTCACTTATTACATAATATTCCGGTCAGGAAGCAAGGAACAAAGTCATTACGAATACATTCAATCTGATCTTAGTTTATAGGCCAAGTCAGATAAGATCATCATGTCTCTCCTATCTGGAAACACTTTCATAATTAAATCACCGTAAAATAATATTCAGTAGTCAGAACCCTTCCCCAGGGAAACGAGATTTGTAGAACTTCGAATAAATATATATTGTTTTGTCTTGCGGATTTAATAATATTCCGCTCGCTTGCAGACTGTATACTAGGACTAGGTACAAAGGTAGGTCTGTACATGTACAAATATACGTTTGGTGTGACCTTAATTATTCTACATTACCCGATCGTTTCAATGCAGCAAGGCAATGTTTAAGAGTATATAATTTCTAAATCTGATACCATTATGTTTCTTCTCTCATCACTTTGATAATTAAATCCACGTGACAGCGAGATCCAGTTTTGTCTCAAGATAGCACTGTGTCAGTCTGTTCTATTCTCAAGGGACAACAGATTTGTCGATAGGTCCACGACATTACAGCACATTTACCGTCTCAATTCTTTCCAAAATTATGTCTG
Source organism: Fragum sueziense (assembly GCA_963680895.1). Classification (NCBI taxonomy): domain Eukaryota; kingdom Metazoa; phylum Mollusca; class Bivalvia; order Cardiida; family Cardiidae; genus Fragum; species Fragum sueziense. Next base: position 63,138,064 of record OY804593.1, read on the forward strand.
CCTTTGACGTTTCAGTAATAAAATGTTCCGAAAACATCACAGATAACAAAAATGCTGACCAGCAGAAATTTCTTCTTATCAACCAATATTTCGAATCTCAAGTTAGCAAAAAGAACGACTGGTTATGTCCAGTCCAACATTTTTTTCAAATTATAAAATGGCTTTTCCTTTGCAATAGAGGTATATAAATTACGAAGAACATCAAACAAACGTAACGCCATTTCAAGAGCATGTACCTTTTAGTACTTTAACCGTTTTAAATATGTATCGATTTATTTCGTTTCTTATGTTTATAACCGATCATTGAAAAGAAAAACTTATAAATAAAAAAAAATAGAATTCTCACAAAATTTCTAGAAAATGGTACGATTGTGATTGCAAAATTTTGCTAAAAGATTTAAAGTCGATAAAAAATAAGTTCAATAGAAATACATCTTGTGAAGAGTTGCGTGTGAAGTATTTCAAAAAGTATAAAGAATATAAACGATTAATTAAATTCAAGAGAAAACAATATAGAGACTCATTAACAAATATGCTAAATACAGTTATGGAAGATGACCCAAAGAAAGCGTGGAACATTATAAATGAATTGAAAAATGAAGGGATGCCACCCGATCAGGCAGAAAAAATAAGTAAAACGCAATGGTTTTCGCATTTTGAACATGTATCAAATGGAACCAAGTGCGAAATTAGTGAAGAGCGGAAACAAAGTGTACAAGATGAGCTTTCATCTTTCGAAATGAATATACAGACGGGTGATATGGATTATGAAATTACTGAAAAGGAGGTTTGGGACGCTTGTAGAAAATTAAAAAATAATAAATCTAGCGCTTTTGACATGATAAAAAATGAAATGATCAAGTCAGCCCTTCCCTTTATAAATGCAACAGTCGTTAAGCTATTTAATGTTCTTCTTAAATCAGGCATATTTCCCGACTCTTGGACAGAAGGTATAATCGTGCCCATTCATAAACAAGGCCCCATGACTGACCCAAATAATTACCGAGGAATAACCTTAAACAGTTGTTTTGGGAAATTATTTTGCCATATTCTAAACAATCGCATTACAAGTTTTCTTGAAAAAAGATCGTACATCAAAACTTAAAGGGAACAAGCTGGTTTCAGAAAAAAAATCCGCACACCAGATCAAGTTTTCATTCTTAAAACCATTGATGACAAATACATTCAAACTAGTAGTAATCAAAATAAACTATCTAGTTGTTTCATTGATCTTAGGAAGGCGTTTGATACAGTGTGGCACGAGGGGATATTGTTAAAGCTCCGGAAAGCTGGAATAAATGGTAAAATGTATAAATTGTTACGGTCTATGTACCAAGGACCGATTTCACGTGTTAAATACAGAAATGGATTAAGTGGACCTATCAACATCAAACAAGGTGTCCATCAAGGAAATGTGCTCAGCCCCCTTTTGTTTAATATATTTATAAATGACATTGGCGATGAATTAGGTTCAAGTGATGCCCCTCTTTTGCATGATACTAAGGTTAATCATTTGTTATATGCGGATGACTTATAATAAATAACTGTCTTATTATTACTGTCTACAACCCAACAGGGATTACAGGAAAATTTGACAAAAGTGTATGGATATTGTAATAGATGGGGTCTTAGAATAAATGCCAAAAAATCCAAAATAATGATTTTCAATAAGGGGGGTCGTCTAGCTATGGACAGATATAAATTTTGTGTCGGTGATTATGAATTGGAACATGTGAAACAATATAAATATCTTGGTGTTATGATAAGTAAAACACTGCAAAGTTTTCGTCTGCTGAAAAATTACTCGGAGTTAATGCGAGTAGAGCTCTATTTTCTATAAAACAGAGCATATTTGATAAGGACATTAAGCCCACTGTAATTTTGAAGATATTTGAGTCTCTTGTCAAACCGATTTCACTTTACGGTAGCGAAATTTGGGCTGCTTACAAGCCATGTTACAAGAATAAAACATTGGACGAGTTGTTTGAGATTGCGCTTAAAGGAAGTAATGAATTTGAAAAGCTTTTATTGAAATTCTGCAAATACGTACTTGGGGTTCATTCTAAAACTTCTAATTTTGCTGTGATTAGTGAACTGGATCAGTTACCAATGTTGATAACAATTATAACCAGTTCTATCAATCTTTGGCTGCATATTATTCAGTCAGACGTAGATTCGTTGGTGGCGAAGGCTTACTTTGAACAATTATGTACCTCTTGTAATAAGTCAGTCTGGTTACAGTTTATTCAAAGTGTTCTGCAGGATCTTGGGTTTTCACGTGTTTCGCAAAACCAGCATACTTTTAACCCAAATGCGTCTCTTGCGTCTATTAAGCGAAAAATCACTGATAGGTTTTTGTCTTTTTGGACAAAACGACACTCTGAAAGTGTTGGAATGCACAAATTATCGATATACAAACAATTAAAAAGTGATCTCAAATTTGAAACATACCTTGACGATATTCGGGATAAAAATATCAGAAAATCTTTAAGTGCTTTCAGAATGAGTTCCCATCAGCTTCAAATAGAACGTGGAAGATATCGTGGTGTACCAGAGGAGCAAAGATTGTGCACATCGTGCAACTGTGTTGAAAACGAAATACATTTTCTTATTAATTGTGAAAAATATAAGAATCAGCGGTTGCAGTTACACGCTAACTTAATTAAAACTGGTTTTAAATGTGATAATCAAGATGACAATATAACTTTTTTCAAATTGATGACATGTAAAAGAATAAATGTTATTCAATACATTGCATGTTTTATTAATGACTGCAAAGTAGCATAGCTTTAAACTCCAAACAGCATTTATGTTTGTGTAGAAATTAGAAATTATACATTTCATTATTTACTATTTGTATATTTGTTAGGGAACTAACTCCAAAATTAGACACAAAAATAAGTTTAATTGTTTCTATCAAAGTGTTAAATGATCTACTTTTACTATACATCTTAACTATTTTGATTTGAGTGGATTGTTAAAATACAAAACTTGAGATTTTGAATGGCATTTCGTTTGTTACATCCACTCACATATTTTAGAATTGTAGCTCAATGAACAACAAGGTATACCAAATATTATCATTGGTTATAATTTAATTTCAAATGCATTTTTGATAAGGTTTTTGAAAATACGCACTATATCTCTTTAATTGGAGTTTTATCCCTTCAATAGACAAATAATTTTTAGCATTTGCGTGTACTTATATGCGTTTATTTAATTGTTTGTTTTGTTATATTTTGCCTTTAACCCCTAGAGGGTATAAATGTGCAATAAAATATATTCTATTCTATTCTATTCTATTCCTACAAAATGTTTAGGTACGAAATACGCTAATAGGACGTTGTCTCGACGTCCATTGAAATTGCTATTTCCTGTTTGTATGATTTACCGTAGACGTTTAGCTTAACCCTTTCAAAAACATCGAAGCTATAAAGCCCATTAAACTCAAGGGTGTTACCGACGCCGAATCTGATGTTACGAGAACAATTCGAAAAAAGGAAGTTATTGGATTTCAGCATTGTTATGTTCCTCTCAAGGCTTCCCTACGCCGTTTTGATCACAAGCTTGAAAGTCAGTTCTTGTCTGGGAAAGGGTTAAGCATTTCCCCAACAAGACCTGCTTTTGACGTCCCAAAGAGAATATATATGAGCCAATATTTTATTTCGTGGAAATCGCTGTCCTGGCTCATTTTCTCAGAAATGGCTTTTCATAAACAAGTCATTTTAGGTACACCGTGTAACGACCATCACTACCAACAATAGAGACAGTTTATTTGGCCTGGCAATTGGAATATTTCTAAAAGTATTGCACTTTTGTACCGGAAAATGACCATTTTCTCTTGTCCCTGGAAAAAATTATCAATTTCCAACATGATTTTCTATATAAAATAATCGGTAAAGATCAGATTTTTCTTCATTTCATTAATGTTTTATATCTCACATTAATAATAGTGTCAGCCCTTTTTGAGAAAATATAAATACGACGAAGATTTTTGGCCATATATGTCTGTCCCTGGATTTTTGATACGAAATGTCCTCGCAATAACTTACATGTGCGTAATCAAAGTCTTTTTGGTTAGATTTCCTTTAAATACAACCCAAGCGGAGGTGCAAACACTCATCAAAGCCACGATGTTTAAATGAAGACAAAGCAATACTTGGTTTCGAAGTTGCGAGACAAATTAGGCAGGCCGTTGGCTGCGTAGACTTATTTTTTCGTTTTCTATGCAACGCGCTCAACCACACTATATTGCCCAGATCTTAAAATCGTATAGCTTTACTTATTCAGATATAGAATCATGTCGTTTACAGCATGCAACATATTTTCTCCCTAGTTATTGTTGTGTGTAATTTGGAGCGAATGGTCGCGGAGTTCCTCACAATAACTGTCCTCGCAATAACGACAATTTTGTTACTGGGAGTACGAAAATCGTTACTGCAAAGACATAATAAGTTTTCTTAAGTAATATGGACTTTTTGTCAAAGAGAAAAAGGTCTTGATGCATAATTGTCTCAAACTATAATAGGAAAGCGAAGTATTTCAGCTGGAAAAATATAATTACTGTTGCCAAAAATGTGTACCGATCAGTTGTTACGGAGCGGACTTGGAATCGTTATTGCAAGGACTCCTTACTCATTTATGGATTCTTGGTACCACAAATGAATGAATTTTATCACTAGTCTAATGGAGATGTTTTGCCAGTCACCTTGGAATGTTGTATGAAGGATATAATTCTAGATTAATTGACAATATTAATTCTAAATGATCGTTCTAAAATGACCTTTCCTCAATACCGGAGAGACATTATACGCTATTTCTTTTTAAGGTATGAATCTGTATATCTTTGTTCCATGGGTTTTGAAGAAATTACTTAGTCATTTTTGAAAGTGGTCATGGCAAAGTAGCTCCTGATGCTATAGGGGTGCCGTGGAAAGACAAGTAGATTTTTTTTAATTTTCAAGGCAGTTTACATGTATTGATTCCAATCGTGCATGTAATCTTGCAATCACAACATTTCATCCCGAAAAAAAAAGATGGGTTTTATTGTCAAATATTATCTTATCTAGGTAAACAAGAAGTTAAGAAGAAAACATTACTTTATTTCTTTTTGTTTTGTTTTGTTTTTTGGACAATCTATTTTAGGACATTCAACGTCTTACAACCGTGTATCTAAATTATTATGTGAGCTATCTTCCAAAAACGAAATAACAACAACAACAACAAATCATCTGCGTATATTACTAAAAGGATCGAATTCAGTATGCCAAGACTGCACAGTCTGACTATGGTCGAGATTTTTCGCTCCTAAACGATTTACTATACCTTGAATGTTTTTACTTGAATTTTCATATGTTATTATTTTCCCAATGTGATATTCTATGGTTTGACGAGAAGGTTTAAGACATTCCATTTTTTTTCTTTTTTTTTTCTCGTCATATTTGTAATTGCTTACCTTTCTTCGGGTCTTCTCATTTTTTACAAAGAAGACTTGGTTTTTACTTCCTAATTTACGAACACTAAGGTAAGTGAAGTAAATGCTGAATACCAGCTCTGACTCCGATTCCCTTGATATCTATTCATCTATATTGTACACACAAGTTAGATTTTCATAAACTTCATTTTTGTAGTCTTCAACAGCTTTCAAGTTGTATATTTTTATGCTAGGTATCCACTGCCGATCAAATCAACTGGACCAAGCCGAATCAAGCGATCGAGTACAGATCGAACTCGATCGCCATTTGTGACCGGGAATGGTCGTGGAAATCGAGCTTTATCCGCACCACTTTTGTCATCTTTCTCTATTTGTTTAAATAGAAAAGAAATATGTGTGTAAGATTGGGTAGAAAGTTGATCGAAAAGCGATCTTGTTTTGATCGGATAGGCGATCGACCAAATCAGGAATCAATCAAATTTGGAGATCGAGTGTGATCAGATTAACATCTTTATATCGATCACATGACCTTTTACTCAAGTGGCTCCTAACCACATCTCGATCAACTCGATCTGTGCTTTATCTGTACATTCGATAAAATAGACGGTAGAGGTCGGGTTGATCGAGTAGAGATCGAGAAAAGTCTTTAAGTCGGGAATAATGGGCGAATTTGAGCAGTCAGTGCGATCGATTTGTCTTGATCAGAAGTTGTACCATAGCATAAAATTTAACATTTTTGAAAGGGTTTAACAAAGTGACTTTTACATTTAAATGTATATATCTTTTACAATTGCATTGATTGTAATATTTAATGACCATATTATAGGTCAATACAATGTAAGAAAGGGAAAAATATTCAAATATAAGTCCTCACAGTAATGGTAAATGTCATTCCAATATCAAAGACTTTTTTTTATTACAAACTGCAGCATGGTTCAATAAAAATTATGTGTTTTGATGGTAAAATTGGTATGTTTTTTAACCTAATTATTTGAAGTTTGAATAAAATAGTGAAATTAATTTCTTTCTATTTATTTCATAAAATAGCGAATATTGTTCTTGCAATAACTAAAATGTCCTCGATGTAACGACGCACTTTCAGCAAATTATGTCACAAAAAAGGTGTTACGCTAACTTTATTGTGCCTGAAATACAAAGAGAATAACATTTTCTAGAGTCTAAAGTACATGCACTTATATTTATTCTTAGATAGAAGCTTTATTACATTTGATAGAGACAACATTCTCGATTTAATTATGAAAATACAATACTGCATTGAAAAAAAGCCAAACGAATCATTTTTGGAAATCGACTTGAACATAAGTCGTTCAGTCTGGCTTCTTATTCTCAAAAAACATACTTTGAAATAATCTTAAAACTTGCAAATCGAATTTCTGAAAGAAAATGTGGTTGTTACAGCGAGGACATTTTATTGAGACCATAGATTTATGGAAGACGATCTCGAGTATTTCCATGTGCATCAGAATGTTCCTGTTAACGTTATTCATTACTTTAAATGTAGTACTTTCATCCTGAACCAAAAAATCACAGAATAAATTGGAAATGAAAATTGAACTTTTTTCGTCAGATTTCCACGAAAATAAATATTGGCTCATATGCTTTGGAAAACATTGAGAAAAAGGGAGAAATGCTGATAATCAGCATTTTATCCCTTTGTCTCAATATTTGTCATGCTTAGTTGTACACAAATCTTGTCTTTAATCACACTCATTTTGTCCTCTGCATCAGCTTTCAAATTGGACTACTCGAAAATTTGGTTGTTTTGGAAAGAGTTGATATATTTTTTCGTAGTTGATCTACTAATTTTGTATAATCAGTGCCACGTCTGAAGCCAGAATACGTTCATTGACCGTCAAAATAATAGATAATTATAGACATGATATATACCCTGATGAGAGAAAATTAGTTCCGGCCCATACAATCCCTGTATAACCATTTCCTTAACCCTTTCCCAATTGGCAAAAGTTCATGTTGGTCACATTTGAAAGTTGCTGCAAACTGCAAAATGTATGTTGATAAACAAACGAACTGTGTACAATGTAATTAAAAATATTGAGACAAAAGGAGAGAATGTTGATTATCAGCACTTTCTTCATTTGTCTCAATGTTTTCCAAGGCATTTTCTATTAGAAACGTCAAAACCAGGTCTTATACGGGAAAGTGTTAATTAATGTCCCTTGTTTTGACGTGCATAAAAGATAATTGTGATAGAAAGCAGCGGTTAATGATGAAGACAATGCTGATACCAAGTATTTTCTGCGGTTCTATACATTTTTTCATCAAAATTGAAACATAATAATATTTGTTTTTCAACAAATTTATATTGTATCAGTTTTAACCTTTGCTCTTTAAGTAAGGTTGAGGTAATACATGTGATCAAAGACTTTTTCACCCGAACGATGGGAAGGTCAAAAGCGTAATTGGTCTCACGTTGAAATGGTACATCAATAGTTCAACAAAAAGGATCGTTTCTTGCCACTCTGCACAGATCGAGAAACGTGACCAGAAACGAAATATTTCCATTCTGTCAACAATGGTGACTTAAAAGAAGTTTTTTAATTGTAAATATATCATACAGAAATCCGTTGATCAAATTGTACCGATGACAGTATACTAACCTGTACGAGTATATTAACACAATATCAGACAGAAATCTTTTAGGCTGGTCCAAATTAAAAGGATTTGCAGACAACAATTTCAAGTGAATGAAATCTTATATTTCTAGTGTGTTTTCCGAGACAAATATCTTGTAGTGAGCCAAAAAAGAGTATATCGTCGCTTTTACTAAAGCACATCGTAACTGCAATTACGAGTTTGACGACCAAAGACACGTCATAAGTTGTACATTTGATCTAGGATATTCAGTTTATCTTTATGGTATTTTAGACCAATAATGTTCAAAATCGGTTTGCATATTAACGCATTGTGGGCAATATTCACTTTGCTCCCATAGACTAATTTTGTAACAGCAGTATGAGACCCTGTAAGCCTCAAAGAAGGCATAGACTGATCTGGAAACTCGGTTCTAGTCTTAACATATTAAAAGGACCATTTTCAAATTCTCAACCCATTACATGTAACAGTTTTCTATGAACAACTAGCTCCGTAGTATAGCCTGTCGACTAGGGACGTTTTGTTTTCAGTCTATCTTGGTCTATAGATATCACATTACCAGCACAATCAGCAATTTATTACCAAGACTACCGACATTTATCACGCGGATCACTAAATTACCTTTTCCGGGGGTTACCGGTTGACAAGAAGCCAAGTCGTGGGTTGATTCGCCTATTATAATTATACCGGAGATATTATGGCTTTGTATCGATTCTGGTATTGAACGAGGATCAATAGATAGTAATATGAACCAATTCTTAAAGTACAGTGAATCTTTATTCATATTGCTTTAGCAACACAATTTCAAACAAATGATTTACTGTTACAGCATACATGTACAGCATAATTTGCATTCATTTTCACCTTTTATTGGCATGCCTCTCAGTATTCTCTTTGAAAGTAAAGTGATTAGGTTACTTTTGAAAACAGAAAATGGCTTTGCTTAGACCTACCACAAACAAACTGGATTTGATTGCATTATTGAGCCGTGTTTGAATACATTATAATTGTCACGTGATACACCTTAAAATTCTATGGAAATTAAAAAAACCCTGAATAGCCGGTATTTCAAGATCGGATGCATTTATTACATGCAGTACACACCGTACGAAACCTATCGTTTCAGCGACAGGAAAATATAAATTAATTACACGATTTTCTACTTAAAGCATGACGCAACTACGACTAACTCTGTTTACATCGTTTTCAGAAGTAGCATTTGCATTCATGTGTTGGGATAAGAAATTCTTCATTTAATTTAATTTGAAATTCACAAATACCTCTTTTATCACGGTGCATTTCCATTTATATGTTCCAAGATAGTATCAATTTTGAAAGCAGATAAAAACAATAAAACAAATAATGTCAAAGCTAGGAAAAAATAATATTATTTTCTTAAAGAAACTGTAAAATCAGTACTTGATTGAGATATGGTTGATGTAGTAAAGCTTTGAAATCGAATGGTTTTCATTGCACACAAAGCGAAATAATATAAGCATAAGCACACCCAAGTATTTATTATTCATAATGGGCAAATGTTTTACCATGTAAATCTGATGTGTTTTCTCTCTAAAACAGATTTTACAAAATAGGGACATATAGAGTGTACCCTTTTTCTCCAATTAAAGGGACTTAATATGTCTTGATACAAAGGCTGGTGATTATAATGCGTTGAAATGTAATCAGTTTTTGAAGTTGTTATTCATAAGTAAAAAATACGCATTTAAAGGTTAGGTAGAATTGACCAATTCCATATAAATCTGATCTATTGTCCACAACAATTTGTTTAATTTTAGCACAAAAATATATGTTTTTCGTAAACGATTCTATATTTTGGCTGAAAATTTTCAGATTTTTATAAGAAAATTTGCTCTTTCAGATAAAGGTAAAAGTAAAATTTATGAAAAATAAATGTGAAATGTCACTTTAAAAAGATTTCTCCATGCTCGTATTGTTCCTTCCTTTAACCTTTTCCGAAATGATATCTAGTTGTAAGGTGGTATAATTTCTAAGCAGCTGCAGACAAGAAAGCAGATGTTGATAAAGATATTATGATTCATGTACAACAAACACATAAGATATTGAGACGAAAGGAAAAAAATGCTGGATATACAGCATTTTGTTCCTTTTTCTCAATGTTTTTCCCTACCCCGATCTGCTAGCGACGTCGAAACATGTCCTTTTTGGACAGTGAAAAAAGACGTTCAGACTCCAATGCCTTTATAATTAACTCTTTCCTTCTTATAGATGAAAATGTGTAAATGAGTACTGCACTTTTTCAGATTTAATCAATTATAGAAATAATTTACTTACTATCAATATCAAGCTCGAAAAAGAAACTGTTTTTTTTCTTCTTCTTCAAAAGGTGGATACAAATAATTTTCCTCATGAAAAGGGATTTAATGCAACAAGAAATGAAAGGTCCATATAAATAGATCCACTCTATTTCGGAGAAATAAATTGGTGACTAAATTAGGAAGACATATAGTCGGCCATTTTCCCGGCGACATAAGCATGCGATCGCCCATTTTCTACGTGCAACTGAATGAAGTTCGGTATTTAGGGAAGTCATTCTCTGACATAAAAATACGTTTTTTTCTCTGTGAATATTAATCATAGTTAGCGGAAGTTTCAACTGTAACCCTTTCCCAAACGACAAAATATTAGGATGCACCAATTACAGATCTGCTGCAGACAACAAATTGGATGTTGATAAAATTGGACTTGCGTATTATATCAGCCATGAAAATATCGAGGCACAAGGAGAAAATTCTGATCACCAGCATTTTCTTCTTTTGCCTTGATGTTTTCCAAAGCCCTTCTACAAGGGAAGACAAATTCAGGTCATGTTTAGGAAAGTGTCAGATGGATTGCTTTACCATTTTATCATTTATGTCTTAAGTAAAGGTTTTTACCGCCAATCAATGAAGCCGGACATTGTTCTACTTCGAAGAATTCGAAAACGACACACCTATTCTCTAAAATACCGTCGTCAATAGAAATGATCTATATAGATAACCGGTGTTTCATTAAGTTTTTGAAACAAGCTGAGTTTCTATTCTAATGACTAGAAAAATGGAATTGCATGCAATATTTTTAACCTTTAGAACAGCTTAATAATTATGTGAATTTCAACTCAACAATATCCCTATTTGTATTGATCTTTGAACCCAAAACAAGAAATGGTTTTGACGTGGGCAACTATAATGAAATGATTAGAAAAGATTGGGACAAAAAAGGGAATACTGATAACCAGTTATTTTTCATTTTCCCTCAATCTTTTCTGTCTATCACTATAAGTATCGATTCTATCGTCTAAGCAGCATTCAAAATAAACCATCATTAAGTTAGCCGTTTGAGAAATGGTTAATATGTGGCATTAATTTCGTTGACACATATCGACACAATGTGCAAGACAATAAAATAATCCATCGTTGGCCACCACGTATTATTCTGGAGCCATTGTCTGGCAGTCTTTTATTACAAACCCGGTTTTATTACCCAAAGGATTAACATGGCTTCTTTTGTCTTACTTTTCGTTTGATATAGTACCAACTGTTCTATTTCCATATGTATGCACTGGTTTATACTTTACAATGATGGGTTATTGCAAAAATAGTGTAAATGCACATAAACCGATTCGCACTTGCAAGTTTTTGGAAACAGCACCAGCCATCTCTTGAAATACTTCCGTCCTATAGGCTACTCTTTGTGTGATGTATTAACCCTATCCCAAACAGGACCTGGTTTTGACGCCCCTTATAGAAATGGCTTGGGAAAACATTGAAACAAAAGAAGAAACTGCTGATAACCAGCAGTTTCTCCTTTTGTCTCAATATTTTCTATGCCATATTTCACACAAATTCTATCTTCAATAACATCCATTTTGTCATTTGTGGCAGTTTTTGAAGTGGGTCACCGTAAAATTTTGACGTTTGGGAAAGGGTTAAATAAATAGTGATTGCGAATATAATAAGAAATTACTTACTGACTGGCCTTGTAACTTTATTCATTCATTATTTTCCACCTATCTAAACTAGTTCAATACCAGAATCGATACAAAGCCAACTCCGGTATAATATAATAGGCGAATCCACCCACGACTGGGTTTCTTATCAACCGGTAACCTCCGGAAAAGGTAATTTAGTGATCCGCGTGATAAATACCGGTCGTCTTGGTAATAAATTGCTGATTGTGCTTGTAATGTGATATCCATAGACCAAGATAGACTGAAAACAAATAGTATGGTGCGTTATGTCCATTTTTTAGGGTCTGCTTGATGTAAGTGAAAGAGGTTTCCATCATACGTTTTCATGATCTTAAGACATTGCTCTAATCATTTAACTTTGATGGACAGCTGTAAAATTAAAAATAATAGGAAAAATGGTGACTTAATTTTACAAAATTTCGAACCCGTAATTTTACAAATGGGCATAACTTTTGTAATAAGCATCATACCTTTATAAAATTTTACATGTACATTTACAGGAATAGTACACACCGATTGTCATAATTATTTTTCGGCAATTTTCATATTTAGAGGTTGCTCTATAAGCAAAGCTCAAAAAGCTCTAATTCGAGTTAGAGCTCGAAATATTGCATTTGAAATTATTGAATTGTCACAGAATATTAGCCAAAGGCCGGACAATATAGAAAAACAAAAAATCGTGACATTGTGTATTGTACTAAGACTGCAATAGAGAGAAAAAGATTGGTTGGTGGGGAAATCGTGGCGTTTTATTCTATCAGACGAAAAAAATCCACGTAGAGCTCAAGATATTGCATAAATAATAATCTAGGTCCCACAAAATGTAAGACAAAGGCTAGACCTTGATGAAAAACTAAATCTCATGGCATTTAAAAATGCGCATGACCAAATCACAGAGGAAGAAAGTGGTGGGTGGGGTAAAAAATTTTTTTGTTTATATAACGTTTGGCCATTATACTTATTCAATAAACTGAACTTTATGAATCAGAACATTAAACGGGTCAATGACAAAACATGCACAAACAATTCAGTAAAGTTTTGTTTTGATTGGTTTATATTTGTAGCTATTATAGTGAAAGAAAAGTTTAAAAAAAAGGCAATTTCCCATTCTAGGCCTATATTAACTTTAGACGTGTGATTCCAATCAATAAAAAATGCACATATGCAAGATCAGATGGTCCCCAACACTTTGTCAAAATTTTGTTGAAAGCGGCAATTTTGAAAAATTCAATGGCACATTACTCTAGACGTGACATTGCTATTCAGATGAAAATTTCACTGATGCACGCTTTTATAGTCATCAAGATAATGTATAAGTTTTCTTTTTATTAGTCAATATACATGGCTGTTACACTGAAAAAATGCTGAAATGCAATTTTGTAAAATTTCAAGAGCAAATTATGTTAAATGTTTGATTTTGATCAAGCTAACAATCGCCCTTACGCAAGCTTCCTATTTCTTATAAAGTTCGTCTAAATTGGTAAATATTTGTGGCTCGAAAAGGCAATTTTGTCAAATTCAATGGCACATAACTCTAGCTGCGATGTTCCAATTAAGCTAAAGAATCAACTGTTTGAAAGATCTTAAAGTTAAGTTTTATATAATTGACCAATATTTGTGGCTAAAATAAAGCCGTATGTGCAATTTTGTCTAAACCAAGGCACATAACTCTGAATGCTTGATTCCAATCAAGCTAAAAATCGCTCTTAAGGGGGAATGCTCCAGTTTTTCGGAACACTCGGTCTTTACTGTAGTAAATTAAATGTTTCGTACCAATATGTTTCGCTACCATATTTTCAATAATATAACACATTATTCCAATTTACCATTTTCGACGGTAAAAGTGTATTTATTATGCGAAACTGATTTCCCCAAGATGGACATCGATTATCTATACTTGGTCAAAATTTGAGACAAATTCGTTGACTCTTTCAAAAGTTATTGAACTTTTAAGTTGCTTCAGTCATATACACTGGCTATTTCGCTGTGCGCAAAATGGAAAACGAACTGAAGTAGGATGTACGGGTCTACATTAAAGGTCGCGTAGGCTTTGAAATATCTGCATCACATGTATATAATGAACCATATCAGATTTTTGGACATTCGAACGTTGAATATATGTCAGTTTTTAGGAAGATAATAAAAATTGAAACTGATAAAATTGGCCTGAATGATACCCCCTCCCAGGCAACCCGGGTGGAGCTGGTACCAAAGCAAATGTTGCTGTAGAATCCGACATGATCGAACAAGACGCATGATTCAATGTGCATGAAATAGCAGATAAAGTTGGTTTTTCATCGGGGGCATGTTATACGATTTTAACGAAAGGGTTGAAACACAAAAAGGTTTATGCCCATTGGGTCCCCCACCTGCTGCCGAAAGGACAGAGAGCCGCCGTGCAAAATATATTTTGACATAATGCAATAAATACAACAAATGTTGGTTTTCTGAGCTTTATACATATGATTGAACAATAATCTACCACTACAAGCAGTAATGGCATGTCATTAGCATGCATTGGTTGCGACAAGATCAGGCAAAGTCCGTAAAAGCCAAAAAATTAAAAGCGCGGCAAAAGTTTTGTACGCGGTAATTTTCAAATGTAATGGATGTATTGTTCAAATTACTGTTTCAAATAGTACATCTATCGCCGGTCATTCATACAATAAATGTACGTCGGCGAAAGTAAAGAAATATCACGAAAAGAGCAGGTTTAGGACCAGCTAAAGAGGCGTGTACCAAATCCATGTCAACGGAACTGTCAACAGGTGTCATCTTGTCCAAGACTTCCTGAAAGAGACACATGCTGCACAGTGTCTTCATCCACCCTTATAGGCGGGCTTAAGCCGGTGTGGCTTTTTTGTGTTCCCCATGATGACGAAAAAACCCTCTGGTCGTCGATATAGGCATTCATGTTCCATATGCAGTTCAATTTTCCAGTGTCTGCGGGGTGTTCCAAAAGAGGCCAATTTATTGGCATATAAGTAATGGATCTCAAAACTTTAGAAGTGTGTAGGAGTCAAAGAGGATTACTTCGAAGGATTGAAAAAACTTAAAATTGAATTGCGACATATTTATGGCTTATAGAACCCCAGTTCCAAAATTAATTGAACGTCCCTCGTATAAGAGGCAACAGAAAGTTTAGACCTGTTATTTTGATAAATTCAAGGGCACATAACTCCGACTGTTTGCGTCCGATCAAGCTAAATAGAATCACATATATAAAGTCTTAGAGTCAACAACATTTTGTTTAAGTTTCGTCATAATTGATAAATATTTGTGGTAATTATAGAGAAAAAGTGGTTGAAAAGGAAATTTTGTCCAATTCCAGGGCCCATAACTATGTATGTAAGACTCCGACGAAGAAAATATTCCACTTATGCAAGGTCTTATAGTCACAAATGTTTTGTCCAAGTTTTGTTTCAATTGGTCAATATTTGCGGTTGAAAGAGGGAAAATAAAGTCAAAAATGGAAATTTTGTCGCACATAACTCTAGACATGAAATTGCAATTGAACAAAAAGATTATCTGAAGCAAAGTCCTACAGTTACCAACATTTTGTAAAAAGTTTTGCTATAATTGGTCAACAGCTGTTGCTATTATGGCGAAGATAGAGTGAAAAACGGTAGTTTTTGTCAATTCTAAGGGCACATAACTCTAGATGTGAGATTCAGATCAAGCTGAAAGATACATCCATGCAAGGTCTTGTCATGACCAATGTTTTATCAAGGTTTTGTCAAAACGTTTCAAAATTTGTAGATGATATGGTGAACAAAAATACAAAACACTTATTTTTTACATTCAAGGGCAGATAACTCAGGATTTTCTGCTTCAATCAATCAACAATTATGTAATATGGGGAGATCAGATACGGACAACATATCATAAAAGTTTCATTGATGTGATAATTAGGTGAACACGAAATTATATGGGGAAACTAAAGAAGAACGCGTTAAATAAAAACATAACTTTTATGACGTTATATATACTCGGCAAAACTGCTAACGCATCATTCAGATCTTTGTTAATATTTTTTTAACGAATCCACGGAATACCTTCAAAATTTGCACATGCTGACTACCACCATTTGATAAGATATCTATGAAATTTCATAGTAAATGTTACAGTATCTTGTAAAATATTGAACTTTTAATAAGGACCCGTTGGTGTCATTGACGGCGTCGACGGCGACGTAGGTTACGTTGACAAAAACGTATCGGTCTATATCTTATGAACTGTATAAGATGCTGTTTTGATATTTACGCATAGACAGGCCATAACAAGACCTTTCACCTGACACTATAAAATTTGACCTTGTGACCTTAACCTTGAAAAATTGACATTTTCTTTCAAAAAGGTGCGTCTATGCTAGCTACGTTGTCCCGGAACAGCCCTTGTTATATTAGATAGAAAATTGATTTTTTCAGACTTTAATTTCACAATAAATCAGCTTTCAAGATCAAATCAAACAAAAATGATATAAAAAAGATCACAAGTTACAGGAGCCGAAAAACTGTTTTGGCCCTCTTTGGTATGACGCGGTCACATAAGAAAGAAAACTTAGAAATAGTCTTATGAATGAGTGCAGAAACTTGTGGGATAAATATTTGCCAAATTATAAATCTAAATCTTTGACAATAAAGAAGTTATGCAATTTTAAAAAGTGATGCGTTAGCTCTTTCGCTGAGTATATTAAGTTCATTTTAAGGCCCACGGCTGTCCATCAAACTTTTTTGGTGATGTCTACTTATCCTTTTTACGAATCCATTTGATTTAAACCTCTTTCACTTACATCAAACAGAATTACACAACGTACCGTACTAAAAACTCCCGTAGACGACAGGCTAGACGCGTGGACTTCTGATGACTTTGATAAGTAGGTCTGATAATACTAAGGACAATTGTACCAGGTACCATTAGTAGGTGACTAGAACTTCGTCACATCTGCTTGACAAATTGTCTCAACGATGGTTTTTACTCGTTTTTGATAACGGAATAAAGTAAAAGTTTAAATTGTTAAGTAAAATGGCATTTACCATTAACCGGTGACTAAAACCTCGTAACTTCAGCTTGTTTTAAAATGTGTCCAAATGACAATTTGTATTTTACCA
The DNA here is from genome assembly GCA_963680895.1 of Fragum sueziense. Lineage (NCBI taxonomy): Eukaryota > Metazoa > Mollusca > Bivalvia > Cardiida > Cardiidae > Fragum > Fragum sueziense. Next base: position 63,155,231 of record OY804593.1, read on the forward strand.
GTTTGTTTTAGTTGCGGATGAAGGTGATTTTTTATATTGGTAAATCAAAAAGCACATCTGCAGAACACGATTATTTTTATAGGAAGTCATACACGAATACTTGAAAAGTAAATGTTTTAAAATCAATGGAATTCTTGTTTGTGTTTGTATTGATTACAAATCACTATGCACAACAATAAAATGACATATTCAGCGTGCAGCTTTTACATATTTCTAGTTAAAAACCTTTGGTTTTTTGGTTGTATATGTGTAAATTTTATACATTTGTGGCACTTATTAGGTCCATAATTATCTATTATTTTACGGACATTTTGCGAATTCTGATATAAGACTTGTCACTGATTACACTAAATTAGTGGATCATTTGCGAGAAATGGTATTTAGCAGACGCCTACAATGTGTCATACAAAACAACAAATGCGGAACAGAGATGAAACATGTTTCCCATTATCCAACTTTTATTCCAATAGTCTTGTATCATAGTTAACATAGTTATAAAAATATGTTGGAAATAGAAACTTATTGTAATCATTGCAACTATTTCTATTGCTTAAGATTTATACATGTAGAATATAGACAGACTTTAAAGATCCTCAAAATGATTCGCCGATAGCATGAAAATTTATCTAGCCTTGCTTCTACTCTGGTAATGTTTTACATGTACCTTTTTCCTGTTTTCTTTTCCGTGTTTATCCTTATCAATTTATGATCAAATCATTACTATTGTATTAAAAAGCAAACAGAAGCAAGCATGAGACAAAATATTATTCCACAGATTGGGTGGAAATTTTTCAGCCAATATGTGTTAAATAAAGGTGAACATTTCAGCCAAATCATGTAATATTTTAATCCTTTCCCAAAAGACAAAATTTTAAGGTGATTCACTTCAAAAACTGTCACAAATGACAAAATGGATGTTATTAAAGATAGAATTTGTGTAAAATATGGCTCAGAAAATATTGAGACAAAAGGAGAAACTGCTGGTTATCAGCAGTTTCTTCTTTTGTTTCAATGTTTTCCCAAGTCGTTTCTATTAAGGACGTCAAAACCAGGTTTTGTTTCGGAAAGGGTTAAAATTACTGCCATTTCATGAAATGGCTAAGTGACACATCATTTCCATGAAATGGCTAGGTGTTTGGGCTATGTCGTGAAACGGTAAATTTCACAGATTGTCTGAAACATATGAATGACTTTATCATCGTCATCATCTTCTTGCGGCCTCAGCCGAGATTAAGCTCACTATAACACCTTTCCAGTACTACTTGTCTGTCATGGCTACAAAGAGATCTTCACAGGGGATTGACGTATCTCGCTTTAAATATCCTACTTTGAAATGTTAATTTCCGCGACCAATTGTCTGATAATTGATGTATGCATAGTTCATATGATGAAACAAATTCCTGTTACGTGTATAATGTCCAGCAAACTGGACACGTCTTTAAAATGATTTAGATCTACATTAGCAGACGATCCAAACTGAATTTAAAAACGCACCTCAATGTAAAAATGCGGAAAAAGTGCGTCAAGTATCTTCAAAAGACGCAATAATCCCATGAGAGTTCCCATGAATGATGAGATGATGAATTCCCAGACAGACGGTGAGAGATGATTTAATAGGAATTAACGCGGATTTTCATTCTTCGCTATTTCCCGTTTTAGAAACAGAACAGACCATGAAGATCTTCATACAAAAGAAAAGAAAACACGAGGAATCATGTCATGAGTTCCCTGAACAATGACGCCATTTGACGCACCTGTTTTACGCTTGGGATTTTTTAAAAAAAAAATGGGAAAAAATACTGATCATCAACAGTATATTTTATTCTGAAAGGCAGATTCATTTTGCGTATGCATTTGGATTATTTAAAATGTTGTCATTTACGAAAAGGTTCTCTTTAATGTAAGCATGTATATTTCAAAACAATTTGTCATTTATATTTACCACTAGTCCATCTGCTTGATTTGGACAAAAGTTGTTTTAAAATACACTTTCAAAGAATCACAATTCTGACGACAGAGATAAGTATTCATTGAGGAACCATAAGTATTTTGTGCCACAATTTTGTGCCCATTCCCAAACGGCAAAATTTTAGGGTAATCAACTTCAAACACTGCTACAAATGACAAAATGGCAATTATTAAAGATAAGATTTGTGTAAAATATGGCATAGAAAATATTGATACAAAAGGAGAAACTGCTGGTTATCAGCAGTTTCTTCTTTTGTTCCAATGTTTTCCCAAGCCTTTTCTACTAGGGACGTCCAAACCAGGTCTTGTTTGGGAAAGTACTTTCAAAAGATGCAATAATCCCATGAGAATTCCCATGAATGCTGAGATGATGAATTCCCAGACAGACGGTGAGAGATGATTTAATAGGAATTAACACGGATTTTCATTCTTCCCTATTTCCCGTTTTAGAAACAGAACAGACCATGAAGATCTTCATACAAAATAAAAGAAGATACGTGGAATCATGTCATAAGTTCCCCGAACAATGACGCCATTTGACGCCATTTGCTTTAGCTTTGGGATTTCTTTTTGGAATGGAAAAATATTGATCATCAACAGTTTTGGCTTTGCTAAATATTATCGTCTTATCAACGATAGATTTTATTCAGAAAGTCAGATTTATTTTGGACATACATTCCCTTTTAATTTGGATTATTTAAAATGTTGTCATTTACGAAAATGTTCTCCCTTATGTAAGCATGGGTGTTTTAAAACAATTTGTTATTTATATTTGCCACCACTTGTCCATCTGCTTGATTTAGACAAAACGTTTTATTTTAAAATACGCTATCAAAGAATCACAAATTCTGACGACAGAGATAAATATTCATTGAGGAACAGAAAAGTACTTTCTGCCACAGAATCACATCCCTAAATACCGAATTTCATTCACTTGCACGTAGAATGGGTAATCGCGTGCTTATGTCGCCGGGGAAATGGCCGACAATATGTCTCCCTAATTTAGTCATCAATTTATTTCTCAAAAATAGAGTGGATCTATTTATATGGACCCTTCATTTCCTGTTGCATTCAAATCTTTTCTCGGGAAAGACTCTATCTCATTCTTTTGTAAGATGGTACGATTTTCTTGGTGCTTATTCGTTCTAATAGTAATAATACTATTATAGCTAAAACAAGTTCGACACGTCCTTCTGAAATACTTCTCATTTTTCGCCTATTTTACTTAACCCTTTCACAAACAGAATAATTTAAGGGGTTTCCACTTCAAAAGCTGCTAAAGACGCCAAAATGGGTGTTGATGAAGGTTGAATTTGTGTACAATATAACAAAGAAAATATTGAGGCAAAAGGAGAAACTGCTAGTTATCAGCAGTTTCTTCTTTTGTCTCAATGTTCTCCCAAGCCATTTCTTTTAGGGACGTCAAAAACCAGGTCTTGTTTGGGATAGGGTTAAATTCCAGCTATCTTCCGACTTTCAGCTGTTGTACAAGGTTCCTCGAATGTTAGGTCACAAATATATCCAGCAAAGTGAAACAGAGACATCTAATTTTGAACTTTTACAACGAATAACAGTAAATCTGATACAAGTGTGCCTGATTTCTTGATAGAATTCGTTAAAGTTTATCTCTTTTGTACAAAAACAAGAACGTTTCAAACAATTTTATGAACTCAAAAATGTTTTATTGGGTATGAATACGCAGAAAATATTCACTGTTACCTCATTTTCAAAAACACAAACTCTTTGACGAAATGTATTCATTATAAATATTGATTCTTTGTGTATTGTCTTTATAAAGTGAAAACACATTTTCTCTCGGGCATATTAAAGACTTTTTGTATATACTTTGTCCTCCACGAGTTCATTTAACATTTCAGTGCAGAAACATGTGTTTGCATGACTCCTCACTGGTGTCTGTCAGATGTTTCTGTTAGATTGGAGGCACAGATACACCTGTTTAAAAAAGACGGCCAACCTGATACCAATCTTAATACACTACTCAAAACTTATAAGTACTCCGACTATATCATAAAGCATATCTCTGGGCAGGCTTAACATATCTTAACCAAATTTTACACAACTTCACTTTAACCATATAACCATCATCTATTGAATTTTCATAAACTTCCAGAGAATATTAATTACACCAGAAGTAGCTAACGGAGACCACTGTTGGTAGCAAAAGTCACAAAGTCAAGATTTTGTGTGTTCCTTGTTCGCTCACACAATAAAATGGTACCAGGAACGCATAAACATTTTGTAATTCCTGTATTATGCTGTAGGGATATCCGCTTAATGATTTAGGAGTCGATGTAAGAATCTCTATGCTTGCTAAGCATGTGCCAGATCATAATCATACAGGACAGTAAGTCGTTAGTCTGTATAACTCTTTTTCACAATTAGCAAATTTAATGCATCCTTGGCAACTGAATATTGATGTTTTAATTGTGAGGTCATGCTTTATGCATCTTGTCATGATGAATTGAGCCGTTATCGGATAGTTTGGACACTGAATGGTCTCCCTTGAAGGCATAATGTATCCCTTTCTGTGACAGCCACTGGACTCTTTAACTCACGTCGGCGAGACAAAAAATGTTACGGTCCTAATTCCGGTTTGTTGTCCTGTCACGTGGTTGTCTTGGTAAATTGGCAGCACTTCCGGTTCGTCTGTACTCGGCCATAAATTGGGTGACAGCAGTTGCATGTAGATTTATGATACGAATTGAATTTCTTTAGAAAAATGGCACAAATGTAACAAAAATGTTGATGTTTGACAGTTACGAACGATATTTTGCATTAAATTTGTATAGAACGACTGGAAATGTGGGTATGAGAATATTACCTACGCTTTAATTGCACCACCTTGTCAAACACCCATTGTTATTGATTGTTGTTGTAAAGATTTCCGACGCATTTTATGTTTTTATGTTTGGCACGTTAATTCATAAAAGAATGAATTGTTAATTAAGCACATGAGATTTGTGTATGAAACACAGGAGGCGTATTTGAATTTTCTTTAGTCGACCGGAAGTTACCATTTTGCACAATAATTTTGCAAAATGAAAATGATATCGGTCAAGTAATGAAGTTAGGGAATAAAAAAACAATATCGACTTTTGATATTCCTTTATCGGGGAAAATTTTGCGCATAATATAAAACGGAGTACTTATAAGTTTGGTTAAGTATACTTCTTTTGGTATTCATGATCCGTTTTGAGTAGAGAGGAAATATTACCGAATACACAAGTACATGATTATCATGCTTACCAAACATACCTGTTAACGTCTTGAAGAGACTACAGTCAACGGTTGCCACTATTTAAGAACTGGGTTATACAATGTAACATCACAATCATATTGATCCTCGTTCAATACCAGAATCGATACGAAGCCATAACTCTGGGATATAATAGGCAAATCCACCCACAACTTGGCTTCTTGTCAACCGGTTACCTCCGGAATAGGTAATTTAGTGATCCGCGTGATAAATGTCGGTCGTCTTGGTAATAAATTGCTGATTGTGCTGGTAACGTGATATCTAAAGACCAAGATAGACCGAAAACAAAACGTCCCTAGACGACATGTTAGACTAGGGAACTCGTAGACATTCATTCAAGAAATTGATGTAGTGGCGGTAACCATATATTCGTCATGCCTGTATAATTGTTTCAAATGTAAAGAATAAAAACATATGATTATTTCTTCGTTTAGTCCTTTGGCAAAATTGAAATATATTGACATTCGTAACCAGGGGCCCGTTTTACTAACAAACTTACGAACATTTTTAAAACAACAACACATCTGATTGGCCGAATAATTTCTGTTAATACTTCTCTTTCAATCAGATGTGTTGTTACAAGGTTTTTTCAAAATCCTATGTTAGTAAAACGCTGCCTTGATGCATTCACTTATTCGAGTAAAAGTGGCAAATTAGCATATTGTTTGATTACTTTTTATTTTCATTTTAATTGTGTATGCTTTAATTATCAACTTTAGACTGTTTTATTCTTATAATTCACTTATAATCCTAGGTCATCCTCTTGTGCAATTTCATTTTGTGGCGATTGTTCTTTCTCGCGGTTCCGCTTAAGAATCTTTCGTTTGATCTCAATGTATGATTATTATTTTGAAGGGATTGTATACCACGGAATAAATGTTCTTTATTGTTAAATATATCATGTCTATAATTATCTATTTTAATACGGACATTTATCTAATTCTTCCTTCAAACTTGTCACTAATTACACACAATTAGCAGATAACCCACGAGGAAATGATACCTCGATATCTGGCGGACGCCTGAAGTTGGTCTTACAATATTGTTCGGAATAATTTGGGGCAGACACAAAACGAAAACGTCTTAAAACTTTATCCCATTCCTATACATGTATATTGATGCTTTTTAACTCCCCCAAAAATAATTTGCTTTGGAAAACATTTTTGAAAATGAATGTATTGCTTGTGACATGTCTTCCGCCATTCGTCAGAGACGTGTCACAATAGAAAATGGTGCACAATTTCGCCATGTAATCACAAAACTAGATCGCTTCAAGCTCGTCAACAAGATCTCGTCGTTGTAAATACAAAACCCCGTATCTCGTTTTGGAAAATTTCAAAGGGGAAGGAAAAGGGCGTAATAACTTTTCCCAAACTGAAAGGATTTACTTGAAATTTGGACATAATGTTCAAGGATAATGTGCCATTAATACTGATCTCTAAACCTGCAAGAGTTGTCTTAACTTGACACACAAAATTTTACTTTGAAGATCCCGAAGATCGACATGCGCGGTTTTGCATTTACACCGACGATCTGTAAATTTTGAAATTGGCACCTAGCTAAAAAACGTATAAAAATATAGTCGAAAATCATTAGCAATCTATCAAAAAGAAGTAGCCTAATAGACACTTACATAACCTTTTTTGATATACCAATTTTATAGAAATGATACTGATAATTACCATTGAAGGTCCACTTTTTTTCTATGTTTGCCTACATTTTTTGACTTGGTTAATGTACTATGCATTTTACGAAAGAGTCGCAATATTCCTCGACAATGCTCCTTATTCATTTAGATCAAATAGTATCTTGTTTCAAAGAATGACTTCCCTAAATACCGAACTTAATTCAGTTGCACGTAGAGAATGGGCGATCGCGTGCTTATGTCGCCGGGAAAATGGCCGACTATATGTCTTCCTAATTTAGTCACCAATTTATTTCTCCGAAATAGAGTGGATCTATTTATATGGACCTTTCATTTCCTGTTGCATTAAATCCTTTTCAGACACTCACCCTTTTCCCCTCCTCTCACTTTTTAATGTAATAAAAAAACTTACATTATTACTTTCAAATTAAGATATGCAATATTTCATAATCAAAAACGAATAAATACCAATCCTGGCAATTTCGGGACTTTCAAAGTAATATGCAAAGGGTCTCGTTAGTCATTCAAGGAACATCTCAAACAAGAAAATTGTGTATCAGAAATACATGCGACCTTGAACAACCTTTCATTGCGAATACAAAAAAGTCCAATATGATAAATGTGGCTTATTTTTCAATGATCTTTGAGCTTCTATGAATGACGCTAGTATTATTGTACGGAGGGAAGAAAGAAAAAAATAAGTACAATCATTGTACAGATTCAGTATTATATCTTCATGAACAGAGTGTTAACCAATAAATATTAGCTGTGAATATTTTCCTATAACATGATTAGATTTTAAATTAGCTGTAAATATTTTCCCAGGACATAATATTAATATGCTTTAATGCCAACTGTACTTGTTGCTATTAACAATATTATCATAGTATTAAAACGGCGGGATCGTACATGATTTATATTGTATATTTTGGAGAGTTTTTTTTTTTTTTTTTTACTTTTTTAGCTCACCTGAGCACATAGTGCTCGAGGTAAGGTATTGTGATCGGTCTGTTGTCCGGCGTCTGTCTAACTGTCTATCTGTCCATTCGCCAACTTTTCACAAAAAAATCTTCTCCTCCTAAAGTACTTGGCAGAATTCAATCATATTTCACACATATGATCTATGGGTCATGCTTTTTCAAAATACTTCAAAGAATTTGAATCGGGGCCATAGTGGGGTCAAAAAGTAGATCACTAGGTCAAATCTTCTTTCTGCTCTAGGGGCCACTTTTGGTGCTCAATCGTTGTGAAAATTGATCAGAATATTTGTCTTGATGATATTAAGGTCATGTTAAAAAATAGGTCAAGCCAGGTCAAAAACTAGGTCACTAGGTCAATTATTGTAAAATCCATCTTTTTACACTGGAAGTGCCAATTTTTGTCCAAACTTTGTAGAAATTGTCATAAATGTTCATTTTGATGATATCAAGGTCAAGCCAAGAAGTGAGTCATGCTAGGTCATTAACTAGGTCAAGAGGTCAAATCTTACAAAATCGTTTCTTTTGCTTTGGAAGTGCCAATTCTTGTCCAAACTTTGTCAAAATTGTCCTCAATGTTTATCTTGATTATATCTATAAAATGATTAGAAGTGGGTCATACAAGGTCAAAAACTAGGTCACAAGGTCAAATCTTCTAAAATCCTTCATTTTGTTCTGGACATGCCAGTTTTGGCCTAAACTTCCGAAAAATTGTCCTGAATATTTATCTTGATGATATCTAGGTCATGTCAGGAAGTGGATCATGCAAGGTCATAAACTAGGTCAGGAGGCCAAATCTTGTAAAATCCTCCCTTTTGCCCCAGAAGTGCCAATTTTGGTCCAAACTTTGTCAAAATTGTCCTAAATTTTTATCTTGATGATATCTTGGTCATGATCAAAGGTGGGTCATGCAAGGTCAAAAATTAGGTCACAAGCTCAAATATTGCAGAATCCTTCCTTTTGCTCTACAGATGCCAGTTTTGCCCCAAAACTTTGTCAAAACTATCCTAAATACTTATCTTGATATCTAGGTTATGTACAAAGTGTGGGTCATGTAAGGTAAAAAACTTGGTCATTGGGTCAAATATTGGTTTTGTTTTAAGAGGGGAATATATACTTAAACATTATGAAAATTGTTCAGAATGTTTATCTTGATGAAATCTGGGTCATTTTAAAAGTGGGTCATGTGAGGTCAGAAACTAGGTCACTAGGTCAAATCTCTTTTTCCTTTAAGAACCAAAATATTTACTCTATCATTGTGAAAATATCAGAATGTTTATCTTGATGATATCTCGGTGATATGAATAGCATGTCTTTCGAGGTTAAAAAGTAGGTCACTAGGTCAAATTTTGTTTTTACGCTAAGAACCAAAGTATTTACTTTATCATTGAGAAAATTGTTCAGAATGTTTATCTGGATGATTTCTTGGTGATGTGAAAAGTGATACATGTGAAGTCTAAAACTAGGTCACTAGGTCAAATCTTGTTTTTGCTCAAGGAACCAAAATATTTACTTTATCATTGTGAAAATTGTTCAGAATATTTATCTTGGTGATATCTGGTCAATGTAAAAAGGGGGCCATGTGAGGTCAGAAACTTGGTCACTAGGTCGAATCTTGTTTTTCCTCTAAGAATCGAAATATTTACTCAATCATTGTGAAAATTCAGAATGTATATCTTGATGTCTTAGTGTTATGAATAGCAGGTCATCCAAGGTTAAAAACTAGGTCACTAGATCAAATTTTGTTGTTGCTCTAAGAACCAAAATATTTACTTTATCATTGTGAAAATTGTTAAGAATGTTTATCTTGATGATATCTTGGTGGTGTGAAAAGTGGGTCATGCGAGGTCTAAAACTAGGTCACTAGGTCAAATCTTGTTTTTGCTCTAGGAACCAAAATATTTACTTTATGGTTGTGAAAATTGTTCAGAATATTTATCTTGATGATGTCTGGTCAATTAAAAAGGTCAAAAACTAGGTCACAGGGTCAATCTTGTTTCTGCATTTAGAACCATAATGATATCTGAATCATTGTGAAAATTGTTCAGAATGTTTATTTTGACAATATCTGGGGAACATATTAAGTGGGTCATGGGAGGTCAAAACCTAGGTTAAATTTTGGTTTTGCTCTAAAAAATCAAAACTTTTATTCATCATTGTGTAAATAGTTCAGAATTGCTTATCTTGATGATAAATGGGTCATGTAAAAAGTGGCTAATGTTAGGTGATAAACTAGGTCAAAAGGTCAATTCTTGTTTTTGCTTTAAGAACTTAAATGTTTACTCATTATTGTGAAAATTGTTCAGAACGTTTATCTTGATGATATATAGGTCATGTAAAAAGTGGGTCATGCAAGTTTGAAGTTTGCAAATTGTTTGTCTCAAAGTCCTCTCAGGTGAGCGATGCAGGGCCATCTTGGCCCTCTTGTTTCTATATTTTCCACTTTGCTTTTTTCATTTTTGCACTACTCCGACACCAAAACATAACAGGTAAAGCAATCATGTAAAAATGTTGCTTTTATGTCTCACTAGATCTATAGTTCATTACAAATGTAATATATGTAGGTCTCGTGAATGTACATCCTATGGTACTACGGTCGAGAAAATCTATAACGGACGAGATTAATGATCAAGATCAATCTTAAGAAAAAATTGCCACTTTGGTGGCATTTGAATCTTAGATTAACACCAAGCTTAAGCATTGGATTGATCCAGTATTTATTTAAACCCGTTTTAGGCAACCTAGTCCGGCAGATATTCCCCATTTTTCGGCTGAACCTTGCAGTGGAGTACATAGTTTTTTTCTTTGTTGATTCCTGAAGTAGACATCCTACTGTTAAAGAATCTGGCGGGTGACATCGTGTCACCCTTTAGCATTTTGAGAAATTCAAGATGGCCGCCAAGATGGCGGAATATCATATAAATAGCCAATGTAAGGGTTATATATGCATATGGAAACTGATTTATTTAAGGCAAGATATCTCTAATGCACTTACTGTTGCCTTTAGAAGGAAGAACAATAAAGATATGACACATTTCCGTCATTTCAGTCAATGCTGTTGTGTAACTTACGTTACATTACGGTATATTAAATTTATTTATTCACATATCTACCATTATTTGGCCATAAGTCGTTTAAACACAACATTTAATGATCTGGTTATGAATTTCTCTACTTGAAGCTTTAGGTTAGAGTAAAACAACAGTTGCATAAATGTATTATGTAACTTACGTTACCTTAATATTAGCATATTAGGTTCATTTGATCTCTTATTTCCTATCATTCAGCCAAAACCCCTTAAAACACAACAAGATATGGTTTGCATATCAATTTCATTTCTTAAAGCTTTTGGTAAGAGCAAACTAACAGTCGCATAAATTATGATGTAATTTACGTTACTTTTATTTCAAGTACTCTTAAATACACTTGTAACCATAATAAGAGCATTATTAGTTACACAGAAATCCCTGTCAGCTGGCTATTGATAGAAGGATAAAATAGAGTTAAAACTTTACAAAACAAGACCATCCTGTAGTCAATAGTTGACACACCCTTTTTGATTTAAAAACAAAAGAATAGTGAACTACGTATACCTAAACAGGTGACGATGACTAGGATTGGTACAGGAAGACATTTGTTGAGCATTAAATGTAGGGAATATTCACCTTATTTGGTATATGACAAACATTGCCTTGGTCATGAATCATTCACCTATCGAATTTGGTGTTTCTAGATCAAACAGTGCATGACATATAGAACGGACGAGGATTTTAAACTTAGTGTGCTCCAGCTTGCAAATTATATTCCAATGAGATAGTTTTGGTACACGACAGACAATGACATACCTTTTGATCATGCTTCGTTAACACATCCAGTTTGATGGCACTATATAAAGCATTACAATGGGATATGGAGCAGAAGAAAATTTCAAATTAAATGAGCTCAAACATGAAAAGTAGGTCAAAATGACTTTTTATACGCCCGTCGAAGACGGGACGTATTATGGGATCACCCGTGGCGTCCGGGCGTCCGGGCATCCGGCGGCGTCCACTTCTTTGTCCGGAGCATAACTCTGTCATCTTAAGTCCGATTGACTTTAAACTTGGCAGTTATATTTATTCTCATCATTACGGAGTGCAGTGCACAAGAACCATAACTCTACATGGCTTATTTTTTGAGTTATTGCCCTTTGTTTTTTTTCATACTTGAATCTTGTCCGAAGTATATCTCTAAAAGTATAAAAGCTAGGATCATGAAACTTTATGGGTATATAGATCTCACCAAGGGGGAGTGCAGTGCAAAAGAACCATAACTCTACCTGGCTTATTTTTTGAGTTATTGCCCTTTGTTGGTTTTCATACTTGAATCTTGTCCGGAGTATATCTCTAAAAGTATAATAGCTAGGATCATGAAACTTCATTGGTGTATAGATCTCATCAAGGGGGAGTGCAGTGCACAAGAACCATAACTGAACCTGGCTTATTTTTTGAGTTATTGCCGTTTGTTGTTTTTCATACTTGAATCTTGTCCGGAGTATATCTCTAAAAGTATAATAGCTAGGATCATGAAACTTTATGGGTGTATAGATCTTACCAAGGGCAAGTGCAGTGCACAAGAACCATAACTCTACCTGGCTTATTTTTTGAGTTATTGCCCTTTGTTGTTTTTCATACTTGAATCTTGTCCGGAGTATATCTCTAAAAGTATAATAGCTAGGATCATGAAACTTAATGAGTGTATAGATCTCATCAAGGGGGAGTGCAGTGCAAAAGAACCTTAACTCTACCTGGCTTATTTTTTGAGTTATTGCCGTTTGTTGTTTTTCATACTTGAATCTTGTCCGGAGTATATCTCTAAAAGTATAATAGCTAGGATCATGAAACTTCATTGGTGTTTAGATTTCGCCAAGGGGGAGTGCAGTGCAAATGAACCATAACTCTACCTAACCAATTTTTTTAGTTATTGCCCTTTGTTGTTTTCATACTAGAATCTTGTCCGGAGTATATCTCTAAAAGTAAAATAGCTAGGATCATGAAACTTCATGGGTGTATAGATCTCATCAAAGGGGAGTGCAGTGCAAAAGAACCATAATTCTACCTGGCCTATTTTTTGAGTTATTGCCCTTTGTTATTTTTCATACTTCATTTTTGTCCAGGGCATATCTCAAAAAGTATAATAGGTAGGACCATGAAACTTTTACCAACCTGCTCCCCCTTTCGACAGAAAGCAGTGTTACGGGCGTATCTTGTGACAGTTTGACACCTTGTTTTAGTAAATGAGGAACCTGTTGGGTCAAGACACTTCTCACGTGAAAGTGGTGTCTCTAGGCCAAATAGTGCAGGAGATATGGAGTAAAATAGAACCTAACGGACTCCGTCCGCCTGCCTGACACTGTGTATACCATTATTCATACACCAGGTTTTCTTGGCGGTACATATATATTGTACATCTTTACATTGCTTTATTAGACCTACTCAAAGAAGATACCGTTTGATATTGCACGGGCTTTTGACATAGATTGACATACACCAAAGAGACTTATGAATTTTATTAGCAAACATATTAAGTTATGATGACAAAAGTTATGCTGCGGCATTTCAATAAAATCGCATAATATTTATATCATCACCTTTACAAATACTTGTCTGTTCCATATAGATCAATAGATAACATAGTTATTCATATGTTTGTGTTCAATTTCTTCATTGTTATGTAGTACTTCTCCGCGGTATTTGCACAACACAGAACATCCCATTCCAACCCTGGCATAACCATATCTAGGTGAAAATAGGATACATCACTTCCATTCTTCCATTTGATTATTTGTGATGTATAAGGAGCTACAACTGCACCCTAGGCTCGGGTACAGTGACTTTTACTAGCGCTTGAACCCGCGATCCCATGCGTGGTAGATTTTCTCCAAGAGTGTATTTCTAATTTGATGCTCAATAGTGAGTCCTTTAATCATTATCTGGAAATACTTCTGTAGTTTGAAATCTTGGAAATGATCAAATGACAATGTCAGCATTATGCCTCCTTGTTCTTCAACTGTACAGTGTATTGCAAACGCCAAGGGGATTAAGTTTGAAATAATGCTCTAAGAATTCAGAAATACGAACAAACGATGATATCTGATGTATTTATATGCAACAGAAAAGATTTGGTCAATTAGCAGTTCACCACGGGTAATGTGTAAGACTTTGGGTAACAGAGATAATATGATTATCTTCTGTTAAGTAGGTCTTACAGAACAATATTAAGATTCACCTTACATAAACTCACCATTTACAAACAAATACCAATTCTAACCGGCTATAAGTTAATGGTATCTATTCTTGCTTAATGAACATTGTTTGGGTTTTATACCCTGCCAAGAAAGAAATGGCAGAGTATTATGGTAAAGCCTGTGCCAGGAAGCCAAGTGTGGAACTTCCGTATTTGATTACACTACGTAACTGCTGCGACATTCTTTTCACGTTCGAGCTCTCTAAGCTTGAAATTTCCTTCAGCTCAAAATACCATGTACGAGGGTTGTCCGGAAAGTTTTGAGACTGTGTCTATATCCCAAAAAGTATTTAAAATAAAGCTTTAAAAAGAACATGATTGCAAAGAAAATTATATTTGGAATCTTTCTTGCAGAAAATTAAGTTTGATTACTCTCTACATGGCAAGAAAATGGTTGCCAAGGCAACTACCTAGTCTCGTCACGGAGCACTTTGAAATTAACGGAAATCAAAAAAATATTATGCGATGTTAATGCCTTATGATAAGTTACATTTTACTCCAAAACGTAAGGCCAAAACGTATGATGTCAGAGAAACGTATGCTACATATTTGCGGAAAATGTTGACGCCATACAACGGAAAACAATTCTATTACACTTAAAGGAAGTATACTCAACCTTTAAACAGGTCGGAAAAAATTCCGACGTTGACGTCACGCACGGAGCAACGCACGGTTATTAAGCACTGTGTAAATGTGAGAATGACTCCTACGGATACATACAAGTTTCTAAAAATGGACCAAACATGTCCTAACTGTTCGAGGGCATTAGTATTCCGTTGGCATAAACGTTTAAGTGACGGTAATGAAGATGTGAATGATTTAAAACGGAGCGGGAGACCACCAGTGGCAAGCGAACATGACATTCAATGTGTTAAGGAAATGTTGCAAGAGGATCGACGGAGGACAGTGAGAGAAATCAGAACAGCAGTTCAACTGAAACGCACTGTTGTGCATACTATCATGAAAAAACATTTAAATGTATCAAAAGTAAGTGCGAGATGGGTCCCTTGGCTACTTTCATCGAAAGAAAAGACAGCACGTGTATAGCATCCAATGCGTTTATCCATAGATATGAAAAAGGGGGACAGAGGTTCTTAGACCAAACAATAACCACTGATGAAACGTACATCAGTCTATAGGAACCAGAGACAAAATTTGAATAAATGTTTGATTCATTAATGACCATCGACTTCCTCGGATACGAAAGGATTAACCACGCACCTTACAGCCCGGATCTTGCTCCGTTCGATTTTGCAGTTTTCATGGGACTTAAGGGCGATCTACGGGGTAATCGGTATGAAAACTTACAAGATTTACGCATGGCAGTACGATCAGCTGTTGCACAATATGAAAAAGAATGGTACTGACTTGTTTTTACCCGATGAGTTGAACGCCACCGTAAGTGCGTGCGTTCCTGTGGGGAGTATTTTGAAAAACTGTGGAAATGACGTTACGTCATAATGCAACAAAGTGATCCGTAAGTTGATACTTGTATGTTTTAAAATCGATGTTGTAACGGCTCACATCGTAGTATCTTATTGAAATTTTCAGGAATAATCTGATATTTATGCAATTATCTGTAGGTAAAGTTTTAAACATATCACAGTAGTCGTTGGTTTTTATTAAGACAGTCTCAAAATTTTCCGGACAACCCTCGTACTGTTAACGTTAGGGACACCAAATTTGCGGTGATGTGCCACAACACAAAGCTTGTAGTGTAACAAAATTAGGCACAGGACAGGTGGCCTATTTGGTACAGTTATGTTCACTTTTCTATTTGTGTATAGAACATGATGGGTGTGTACATAAAGGCTACATGTATGTTTTGTTTCATATACTATAAACTCAATTATATCGAATGAACAATTACCAGCTAACAGACTGTTCTGTGCAATAAATATTACGTTTGTTTCGTTTACATGTATATATGTAATAGCACTGGAAATTAAAATATCGTAAATTACATAATCCATTTATTTAACTGTTGTTTTGCTCACGTACGAATAGCTTCAAGTAAAGAAAGTGATATGCAAACCATTTCATTCTGTGTTATAATGATTCATGGCTGATTTATAGTAGATAAAAGAATAAATGAAGCTAATACGCTGATATCAAGATAACGTAGAATATTTTTATGTAACTATAGTTCTGTGTATAGAACATGATGGGTGTGTGCACCAATAGCCACATGCGTGTCTTGATTCACATACTATAAACTCAATTTTATCCAATCAAAAATTACCAGCTGATTTTTCTTTTCAATAAATTCTACTCTTGTTATGTTTACAAGTATATGTATATGTAATAGTACTTGGAATTAAAGTAACGTAAATTACATAAAAAATTCATCTAACTGTATTTGCTCACCTGCGAAAAGCCTCAAGTAAATAAATTGACATACAAACCATTTCCTTCTATGTTTTAATGATTTATGACCAAATAATATTATATAAGGGAATAAATGAAGCTAACATGCCGATATTAGGTAACGTAAATTACATAATACACATATGTAACTATTGTTTTGCTCTTATCTAAGGTTTGAAGTAACGAATTTCGTAACTAGGCCATTCGTTGTTGTGCATAAATGACATACGAGGGGCGTTCATTAAAGATTTCCCCTAACCCACTTCCAATAAGTATAGAGAATTGAAACTTGGCACAAATATTAATCTTTCTCTACATGGCCTCTAGCCAGAGAGACATACTTCTGCCATAGTTTAATGCAGTTTTATAGACCTCTTCTGTAGAACACCGTAGACTGTGCCCGAAACCTTGCATTGACTTGATGGTGGCAGCATCAATGACAGACTGTGGGCGCCCAGGATTCGGGCTGTTTCCACAGACTTACGTCCACACTTAAACTGAGTATACCAGTGTTTGACAAAGTCATATGATGGGACATCATCCCCACAAACTTCTTTCATGTCATCAAATTCACCCTTTAGAGTGCGACCTTTCAAATACAGGAATCTGATGACTGCTTGCTCCATCACGCTACCTTACTTAACTTCAACTTAACCCGACATATGCACACATCATCTTTCAGACAGATCCATACAAATGCAGCCTACTTTAAATATTCTTTTTTTCCCTACACAGTGATACTATGGAACAGCCTACCAGAAACAATTGTACAGCAACCTGATATTGCAGCGTTCAAAATGAGTCTCGATTCTTTTCAGATAGTGAGCCGTCCCTGAATGACCAAAATGTTTTATCAGCTCTTTTAATCTAACACTCACAATACTTTTAAAATTTGGCACTCTAACCAATGACTAACAGTTTTTAGTCCAGCACCGACGCGCACCTGCCAGTAATACCCGAAAGGGGAGTTAGGCAGTATATATAGATAGATAGAACTCGGTCGTTTACGATGGATACTATGATTATATTTAATTGCCCATATCTCCAATCTAATTACATTTTATGACAACAATGTCAATATGTGACCCCAAAGTCTCTTTGTGAAAATGATGCTATGTATTGTGCAGGGTACACAATGGAACGTTCTAAAACATGTTTTTATTACCAAAACCTATTCTTTGAGTACTAATTGACCAATTTTAATGTATTTTCTTTGGGTTTATTTCTACAAAGGTTTCGACAATATTGACGATGCAGCCATTCAAAGTAAAAGTTTAAAAAAGGTTTTATTATATAGAATCAGAAAAAGTTAAAGGTTATCTAATTGTCCTCTTTCGTCTCGCACTTTCACATATTTCCGTCGCTTACATTGTCAATCCCCTGTTCATTTGGATGCTTCATTGCATTGTAATCTTAATTGTCTGTCTATTAGTATCTCCATTTAAAGTGTTGTACGAACACAAAAACGATCACACAAAATGTAAAGGGAAAACGGTTTTCCACAGTTCTAATAAATGTTAACGAGTGATCATGACTTTCAGGTTGAACGAGCGAACCAGTCAATTAACCATAATCAGAACATTCTCAAAGCAGATAAAAGCTGACATAATCGTTCAGGTCTTCCATAGGTCATGTATTTTTGAAATTTACAAGCATGGATCCTTTTATAATGGACAACAGTGAGAGCCACATCAAATGACAGAATAAAACATACAATGAAGATAGATACTTACTTATATTTCGGGATAATTTTCTGTAAAAGATAACTGTATATAATTAAAATATGTCTTTTGATTTTTCTCTGTGCAAAATTTCAGCTTCGCCTGACCTGTATCGGCTTAGATTACGACAGATATAAAACCCCATATCACATCATTTCGTAATCCGAGTTTTCTCTAATGAAATTCGCTCTTTGATATGTCAATGTCGCTCATTTACATCAGAGCGCACTACCACTCAAAAACAACGGAAACTATGTCATTGTAATGAATGGCTGTTCAGGTTAGGGTTGTCGCAAAACATTGCCTGTAAACCTTTTAGAAATACATTTTGGTCGTAAATTTTCACCAAGCATGTACCGAATATAAACCATATCATGTACCAACGTCAAAGTAATCGGGAGAAATCGTCTGACCTATATCAGAACAAGGAATCTTATCTCCCTGAAATTTTAATGACTTTGAATCGACATTACAATGAAGTTCATAACGTCATGTAACAATATAAAACTTCATATTTTATTTTGTCCTAAATTTGAGACGATAATGCTAACATGACCTGTATAGATTACAATTTTAAAGCTTTGGAAAACCATTGTTTTTGAAATCACAGTTAGTTTTCAAAATACATAGGTTGTTTCAAAACAAATATAATATTAAAGGAAATTGCTGTAAAACAGAAGTCCCTCCTATAAATGACATTTACAGAGAGACCTCGATGCATATGAATGAAGTCAGTGTTTGTCGTTCTGCATATATTGTGAGTGTTGCATGAGCATTAATTAAACATACAAACTGTGATTTCCCTTGGGTAGGTGTACAAGTAGACTTTGTTCTGTTTAACCCGTTAACACAATGTTCTTCTAGCAATCAATAAGACAGAAAGGACGCAATCCATGAGTGGATAGGTAGTGGTGTCACAAAAGTCACGGGCGGTACGCATGTGACCTTGTTATGATATTTCGTTTATTTGTTTATTTTTCTTTAAATAAAAAATGCATTTTTTTAAAAAGGAAAATTCATAGAATTACATTATTTCCCATTTTGAAAGAGCTACCTAAATTTCCTCCACTCACCCCGATTCATTTGAGTAGAAGGGTCCCGTTCATGTTTGTTTTGTCAAAGTTGAAAACATTGAACGAAGGTTCCCAGCTTTGAAAGGAACTGAGCGGAAATATTGGTATCAAAATGAATCGCGGAATATGTTGGATATTTTAGTACGTCTTTCAACGAACGAAATAAGCATAAAATCTCTATTCAAGAATGTAAAACCACCGAAAAGCACAAATTATCATAAAAAACATCACCACCAGTCAATCGTTCAAAGAATGTTAATACCATTTTCGACATAGATCTCAGCACTTTCCAATAAGGGAACACTAGAATGAAATAATCTATTTGGGGAAAAGCTTTTGAATCTGTATCTATCTTTCTTCTGTGGATGTTGCGTGGGCGAAATGCATCTTTGTGTTACAAATAAAAGCAGAAAGTACAAATTGATACAAAAGTCTCTAGATTAACAGCAGTCGTAATACATTTGCAGCAACGGGTGCATCAGTATGATAATTAAACAAAAGTAGCTGATAGTCTTGCAACCATTTTTTGGTGCAGATAATTGACTTTCGCTGTAACAGAAAAGGATAGCTACAAAGTCACGTTAGAAAATGCATAATACCAATTCTAGGGAAAAACTACTATTACCGTGATATACATGCAAATATTGTTTGAATTGTTGCAACATATTACGGTTTTTCCATTTGTATAGTGGAACATTTCTGTCATTTAGTGTGTCGTCTAATGAAACGACCCTTCCTTCAATTGCTGTTCCTTTATTATCTACTTTCAAATTACCGCATCAATATTCAATTTCGGATAATCAAACAGTTGTTCAACATTATCTGGTGCAGAGACCTCTAGATTTAGTGTTGGGAAATATTGCCAAGAATTACTGGGACACGCCGCGATATGACCATAGTGCTCTGTTTCCAGCGCTTGTTGTTTGCTACATTTTACTATGAAACAATGGGAATCGACCAATATGAGCGGTATACTCTGGTAGAGAGTAGACCATACTAAGTTTAAAAAGCCATTTATCCTCAATCAATTAGTTAATCAAGCAATCATATAATCAATCAATCAAAGATTATACAAAAATCTGGAAATTGACTCCTCGGGATGCTAGCATTCGTAACGGTTTTTGACCCGCTTTAACCTTTGACCTTCTTAAATGAATGCTTTAATTCGATGACTTACCGTTTTATCTATAGAATAATTATAGTTTGGACAACACTGAAGACATAAATGAAGAGAAATGGTTGTCACTTCTCCCATTAACGCTTGAACATTCTTTAACATATGACAAATAAAATACCTTCATATGGTAATACTAATACAAGCATGACCAGTTCTTTTTTCCTTTGGTCTCAATAGTTTTTGTCTATCACTATAATTATCTTTATAATCTATATAATTTATATAATTATAATAATCTAACGTATAAGCTGCATTGAAAATAAACAATCATAGCCGTTTGGAAATGGTTAATATGTGGTATTAATTTCGTTGACACATATCGACACAGTGTGCAAGACAATAAAATAATCCATCGTTGGCCGTCGTGTACTGTTCTGGAGCCATTGTCTGGCAGTCTTTTATTACAAACCCGGTTTTATTACCCGTATTACCCACTGCTTCTTTTGTCCTACTTTTCGATTGATATAGTACCAACTGTTCCTTTTCCATATATATGCGCTGGTTTATACTGTACAATGATGGGTTATTGCAAAAATAGTATAAATGCACATTTACCCATTCGCACTTGCAAGGTTTTGGAAACAGCACCAGCCATCTCTTGAAATACTTCCGTTCTATAGGCTACTCTTTGTATGATGTATTTTAAAAATGAATAGTGATTGCGAATATAATAAGACATTACTTACTGGCGGGCCTTGTAACTTTATTCATTCATTATTTCCACCTGTCGATACTAGTTCAATACCAGAATCAATACAAAGCCATAACTCCGGTATATAATAGGCGAATCCACCCATGACTTGGTTTCTTATCAACCGGTAACTTCTGGAAAAGGTAATTCAGTGATACGCGTGATAAATACCGGTCGTCTTGGTAATAAATTGTTGATTGTGCTGGTAATTGTGATATCTATAGACCAAGATAGACTGAAAACAAAACTCCCGAAGACGACAGGCTAGACGCATTGACTTCTTGTGACTTACACAAGTAGGTCTGATAATACTAAGGACTGTTGTACCTGATACCATTAACAGGTGACTAAAACCTCGTGACTTCAGCTTGTTTTAAAAAATGTCCAAATAACAATTTGTATTTTACCAGTTTGTTTTAGTTGCGGATGAAGGTGATTTTTTTATATTGGTAAATCAAAAAGCACATCTGCAGAACACGATTATTTTTATAGAAAGTCATACACGAATAATTGAAAAGTAAATGCATTAAAATCAATGGAATTCTTGTTTGTGTTTGTATTGATTACAAATCACTATGCACAACAATAAAATGTCATATTCAGCGTGCAGCTTTTTCATATTTCTAGTTAAAGACCTTTGTTTTTTGGCTGTATATGTGTAAATTTTATACATTTGTGGCACTTATTAGGTCCATTATTATCTATTATTTTACGGACATTTTGCGAATTCTGATATAAGACGTGACACTGATTATACTAAATAAGTGGATCATTTGCGAGAAATGGTATTTAGCAGACGCCTACAATGTGTCATACAAAACAACAAATGCGGAACACAGATGAAACGTGTTCCCCATTATCCCACTTTTATTCCAATAGTCTTGTATCATAATAGTTATAAAAAGTTATGTCGGAAATATAAACTTATGGTAATCATTGCAAATATTTCTATTACTTAAGATGTATACATGTAGAATATAGACAGACTTTAAAGATCCTCAAAATGATTCGCCGATAGCATGAAAATATATCTAGCCTTGATTCTACTCTGGTAATGCTTTACATGTACCCTTTCCCTGTTTTCCTTTCCTTGTTTATCCTTATCAATTTATGATTAAATCATTACCCTTGTATTAAAAGCAAACAGAAGCAAGCATGGGACAAAATATTCAAAATATTATAACACAGATAAGGTGAAAATTTTCAGCCAATATGTGTAAAATAAAGGTGAACATTTCAGCCATTTCATGAAATATTTTAAAATGTTTGCCAACCCATGAAACGGCTAAGTGAATCATCAATTTCACAGATTGTATGTAACATATTAATGACTTCATCATCGTCATCATCATTTTACGGCCTCAGCTGAGATTGAACTTACTACACCTTTCCACTACTACTTGTCTGTCATGGCTACAAAGAGATCTTCACGGGGAATTGACGTATCTCGCTTTAAATATCCTACTTTGAAATTTTGATTTCCGCGACCAATTGTCTGATGATTGATGTATGCATAGTTCAAATGATGAAACAAGTTCATTCGTGGCACGTGTATAATGTCCAGCAAACTGGACACGTCTTTTAAATGACTTAGATCTACATTAACACACGATCCCAACTGAATTTAAAAACGCTCCTCCGTGTAAAAATGCGGAAAAAGTGCGTCAAGTATCTTCAAAAGACGCAATAATCCCATGAGAGTTCCCATGAATGCTGAGATGATGAATTCCCAGACAGACGGTGAGAGATGATTTAATAGGAATTAACGCGGATTTTCATTCTTCCCTATTTCCCGTTATATAAACAGAAATAAAAACATGAGGATCTTCATACAAAAGAAAAGAAGACACGTGGAATCATGTCATAAGTTCCACGAACAATGACGCCATTTGACGCACCTGTTTTAGCATTGGGATTTCTTTTTGGGATGGAAAAAATACTGATCATCAACAGTTTTGGCTTTGCTAAATGGTATCGTCTTATCAAAGATAGATTTTATTCAGAAAGGCAGATTTATATTGCACATACATTCCCTTTTAATTTGGATTATGAAAATGTTGTCATTAACGAAAAGGTTCTCACTAATGTAAGCATGGATGTTTTGAAACAACTTGTCATTTATATTTGCCATGCTTGATTTAGACAAAACGTTTTTTTAAATACGCTATCAAAGAATAACAAAGTCTGACGACAGAGATAAATATTCATTGAGGAACAGAAAAGTACTTTGTGCCACAGAATCACATCCCTAAATACCGAACTTCATTCACTTGCACGTAGAATGGGTAATCGCGTGCTTATGTCGCCGGGAAAATGGCCGACTACATGTTTCCCTAATTTAGTCACCAATTTATTTCTCAGAAATAAAGTGGATCTATTTATATGGACCCTTCATTCCCTGTTACATTCAAATCTTGGGAAAGACTCTATCTCATTCTTTTATAAGATGGTACGATTTTCTTGGTGCTTATTCGTTCTAATATAATATGTGACCCGTCACGCTAAAAGGGACCTTATCCGAATACCCAAAATCCAAATTTTGACAAACTTGACTCATCACAGGTCAATCAGATCCCTTATGCGAAAAATGAACATATAGTAAGATAGGGAAAACATTTCGAGTTTAGAAAATTACACAAAAGTGAAAAGTGTCGGCCCTAGTCTGGCTGCGCGGACTGCGCAGACTGACTAGAGTCAATATTTTTCACACGCCCGATAAGAATTTGAAATTGAAGCTATAAAAGAAGTAAGCTGTGATAAAGAATATGACCAAACATGGTTCAAGATCAGTCTGCGTATGCATGTAGTCTGATCATGAATCCTGTTGTTCTACAAAAGTTTCCACATGATCTACATCAAGCGTATGATATCAACATACATCTCAGTGGGACTGAACGCTCGCCTAGGCTTATCTTTAAACTTGACTGTCTCAAATGCTATTGGAGAATCTTTTTCAAGATTTACGAGGGCTGTTAATAAAGTATCCGGAATGGCTTCATAACTTTTTTTTTATTTATATATTAGTGATATATTCAACACTCATACTTTTAAGAAGTATGCCTTTGATCCCGCAACAACAACTAGTTTGTTTGCATCTCAAGACTCGTCCTACAGTCGCTATGGCAACTTCGGGTCTCGCTGAGCGGGGCAACTTACTTCTTGGACTGATACAACGTCGGAAAAAGTATGTTTAAAAATCAAATATTTACATCTCTTCGATATATTCGCCACTGCACGATATACACACTTCTCCCACCTATGAATTCACTTACCAAAGAAAGATCTGAACTCTACTTGGAAAATCTTCTGGATCGTTTCTCGGATAACAATAGACACGTCATGAACATTCTCGACGACATCGTATTGAGAGGTCTAGATCTTTTGAGGTCAGTAATAGCACGCATAGAATTGTTTTTAAATGTGTTATACCACTAATAAATGCTTTATTATTTTCAAAGAATTATTGTCGTATGTATTCATTATCTTAGGTATTGTCTCTGGCATTAAGTACGCATTGACACGCAAATCTTTTTTGAATAACGCTCATCAACGTCCATTTTTGTCATATCAGAAATTAATGTATTTACCTACGGTTGTTTACGAAATTGACATCATATGTAAGCCGATGACGTTATGTTTGTCAAGAATAAATCAAGCATCACGAGCATTTTGGACAATTTCTGAGTTCGGAAATACATAATACGGTCGCTTTAAAAGCGACTGAGAGGTCACATTTTTACCAATTATCCACAGTTACCCCGCTCAACGTGACTCTACGTTTCCATAGCGACAGTCGAATGCGCCTTTACACAAAGAGAGTAGTTCTTGTTACTGGATCAAACGCATAATTCCTCGAAGTATTTGTGTTGAAAATCTCATCTTAGTATGTGCCCAAATGAGAAAGTTACGAGACCTTTCCGGATACTTTATTAACAGCCCTCGTAATGTTTATTACAATGTACAGACAACCCGATTCAAATCCGATGCTTACTTAAGGTAACATCTGAGAGGCACCAGTAAGGGTCATCTTCTATGAAATTGCCTTCAGACCAATCAAATAAACGCTGTCAAGACTGCCCTCCACGAATACATTGAACATTTCAGGGCCAAAACATATGTTTGCATGACTCCTTACTGTTGCTTGTCAGATGTTACTTTTAGATTGGAGGCACAGACACACCTGCTTTAACCCTTTCCCAAATAAGAAAATTTTAGGGTGGTACAATTCAAAAGATGCTTGAGATGACAAAATTGACGTTGATAAAGACTGAATTGTGTACAAAATAGCACAAAAATTATTGAGACAATAGGAGAAACTGCTGGTGATCAGCAGTTTCTTCTTTTGTCTCAATATTTTCCCAAGCCTTTACTATTATGGACGTCAAAATCAGGTCTTGTTTGGGAGAAAGATAAAAAAAGACGGCCATCCTGATACCAATCTTAAAACTTATTTGTGCACGATTATCATGCTTTCAAAACAAACCCAAACTTCTTGAAAAGACAACAGTCAATGGTTAACATTATTTAAGAACTGGCTCATACAATGTAATATCACAATCATATTGATCCTAGTTCAATACCCCCAGAATCGATACGAAGCCATAACTGTGGGGATATAATAGGCAAATCCACCCACGACTTGGCTTCTTGTCAACCGGTAACCTCCGGAAAAGGTAATTTAGTGATCCGCGTGATAAATGCCGGTCGTCTTGGTAATAAATTGCTGATTGTGCTGGTAACGTGATATCTATAGACCAAGATAGACTGGAAACAAAACGTCCCTAGACGACATGTTAGACTAGGGAACTCGTTGACATTCATTCAAGAAATTGATGTAGTGGCAGTAACCATATATTAATCATGCATGTATAAATATTTCAAATGTAAAGAATAAAACGTATGACAATTTGATCGTTTAGTCCTTTGGCAAAATTGAAATACATTGACGTACGTAACCAGATGCATTCACTTATTCGTGTAAAAATGGCAAATTAGCATATTGTTTGATTACTTTTTATTTTCATTTTAATTGTGTATGCTTTAATTATCAACTTTAGGCTGTTTTATGGTTAAAATTCATAATCCGATATCATTTTCTTGT
This sequence comes from Fragum sueziense, assembly GCA_963680895.1. NCBI lineage: Eukaryota > Metazoa > Mollusca > Bivalvia > Cardiida > Cardiidae > Fragum > Fragum sueziense. The sequence continues at coordinate 63,181,513 of OY804593.1, forward strand.
AGCTTTATTGCCTTCTCGTGGTTCCGCACAAGAATCTTTCTTTTGGTCTAAATGTACGATTATTATTTTGAAGGGATTGTTTACCACGGAACAAATGCTCTTTATTGTTTAATATAATATGTCTATAATTATCTATTTCATACGGACAAAAATTTACCTAATTCTTCCTACAAACTTGTCACTAATTACACACAATTAGCAGATAACCAACGGGGAAATGATACCTTGATATCTAGCCGACGCCTGAAGTAGTTGGTCTTACAATATTGTTCGGAATAAATTGGTGGAGACAAAAAACGAAACCGTCTTAAAACTTTATCCCATTCCTATACATGTATATTGATGCTTTTTATCGCCCAACAAAATAGTTTGCTTTGGAAAACATTTTTGAAAATGAATGTATTGCTTGTGACATGTCTTCCGCCATTCGTCAGAGACGTGTCACAATAGAAAACAAGAGCTTCGCAAAGCGGCGCATATACGCCCGAGAGGGACTTGTCAGTAAAATTGGCCATTTTTTCGATTCAAGGGCAGTTAATTCAAAAATGAAAAGTTATCAAAAGTTTTTGTTTGCACAACAAGACACCATAGAGATTAATTGTGGCTAGTTTGATTAAATTCTGCTTGAAACTATAGGAGTTGCACACAGGAGAAAATGGACATTTTTGAGAAAATGGGCATTTTTTCTTAAATTCAAGGGCAGATAATTCGAGAAGGAAAACAGTTATCTAAATTCCGTAAGCGGTGTGCACAACTAGATACCATGGAGATTCATTGTGGCAAGTTTGATCAAATTCTGATCAAAACTGTAGAAGGAGTTGCGCACACAAGAAAATGGGCATTTTTTTAATTCAAGGGCAGATAATTCAAGAACGAAAAGAGTAAATTAAATTCCGTAAGCGGGATGCACAACTAGACACCATGGAGATTCATTGTGGCAAGTTTGATCAAATTCCGATCAAAACTGTAGGAGGAGTTGCGCACACAAGAAATTGCTAACGGACGGACGGACAGACGGACAGACGGACGGACGGACAGACGGACGGACGGACGGACAGACGGACAGACAGACGAGCGGGGCCATAACATAATACGACCCTTCGGGCGTATAATGATGCATAATTTCGCCATGTAATCGCAAAACTAGATCTCTTCTAGCCAACAAGATCCCGTCGTTGTAAATACAAAACCCCGTATCTCGTTTTGGAAAATTTCAAAGGGAAAGGAAAAAGGTGTAATAACGTTTCCCAAACTGAAAGGGTTTACTTGAAATTTGCACATAATGTTCAAGGATAATATACTATTGATACTGATCAGTAAAACTATGTCTAAACTTACAAGAGTTGTCTTAGCTTGACACACAAAATTTTACTTTGAAAATCCCGAAAATCGACATACGAGTTTTGCATTTACACCAACGCTATGTATATTTTGAAATTGGCTCTTAGCTAAAGAACGTATGGAAACATAGTCGAAGGTCATTAGCAATCTTTCAAAAATAAGTAGCCTAATAGACACTTATATAACCTTTTCTAATATATCAATTTTATAGAAACGATACTGACAATTATCATTGAAGGTCCACTTTTTCTATGTTCGCCTACATGTTTTTACTTCAGTTAATGTACTATGCATATTACAAAAGAGTCGCAATATTCATCGACAATGCTCATTATTCATTTAGATCAAATAGTAGTTTGTTCCAAAGAATGACTTCCCTAAATACCGGACTTCATTCAGTTGCACGTAGAGAATGGGCGATCGCGTGCTTATGTCGCTGGGAAAATGGCCGACTCTATGTCTTCCTAATTTAGTCACCAATTTATTTCTCCGAAATAGAGTGGATCTATTTATATGGACCTTTCATTTCCTGTTGCATTAAATCCTTTGCAGACATTCACCCTTTTCATCACCTGTCACTATTTAATGTAATAAAAACACTTACATTATTACTTCCACATTAAGATATGAAATATTTCATATTCAAAAACGAATAAATACCAATCCAGCAATTTCGGGACTTACAAAGTAATATGCAAAATGTCTTGTAAGCCATACCAAGAAAATCTCAAACAAGAAAATTGAGTGTCAGAAGTACATGCGACCTTGAACAACCTTTCATTGCGAATACAAAAATGTGCAATATGATAAATGTGGCTTATTTTTGAATGATCTTTGATCTTCTATCATCTTATGAAAGACGCTAGTATTATTGTAAGAAGGGCAAAAGAAAAAGAATCATATAAAATTGTACAGATTCAGTATGATGTCTTCGTGAACAGAGGGTTAACCAATAAAATTTAATATTAGCTGTGAATATTTTCCCAGGCTATAATAATTATAATATGCTTTAATGTGAACTGTACTTGTTGCTATTAGCAATATTATTATAGTATTAAAACGACGGAATCGTACATGGTAGTATTAAAACGACGGAATCGTACATTATATACATTGTATATTTTGGCGAGTTTGTTTGATTTTTTTTCTATATTTTCCACTTTGCTTTTAATTTTCACTACACCGACACCAAATCATAACAGGTAAAGTAATAATGTAAAAACGTTGCTTTTATGTCACATTAGATCTATAGTTCATTACAAATGTAATGTATGTGGGTCTCAAGAATGTACATCTTATCGTACTACGGTCGAGACAATCGATCACGGCCGAGATCAATAATTGAGATCAATCTTCAGAAAAAATGCTACTTCGGTGGGGTTTGCATTTTAGATAAATACCAAGCTTGAGCATGTGATTCATCGTTTACATTTCCCCCAGTATCTATTTAAACTCGTTTTAGACAACCGGTCCTTTTGTTTTACCTCTGAATACGATTAAAAATGCCCATCAATTATAAATACCTCAAACTTGATATGTAAATCATGTTTCTAAAAAAGATATAAAGAGAGTAAGCCACAGTTGCGTCATGCTTTAAGTAGAAAGTCGTGTAATCAATTTATATTTTCCTGTCGCTGAAACGGTCGACATAGTACTGTATTTGATAACTGTATTTGATCATGAAATTATTCTGATCGCTCAGACGTATATGACGTTCTAACGTGTAGTGTATGGCGATTAGCATAAAACCCTATCACGTTAAATGGCATCCTGTATATGGCTGTCTAGTTAATGGATTTCAATCCACCATCATGTCAATACAATGAATTTAGAATCATTTTCTTAACCATTTTGATATCACTTTAACATACCATTCAGCAAACGTTAAGGTTTACGAACTGAGAATGAAAACACCAATTTCTAGCCCCACGAAATGCATCAAATTACACACACTTGTAAATACACTTCACATAAGCTGATTCACCGTGCCGGATTTCAAGATTATGCTTCAAGAAGAAAATAATTTACAAATATTATTTTACTCTATATTCATATGCAAGGGAGGTAATTTTAAACACTTTTGTCAAATATTTCCGTAAGTATGCATTAATTCAAAATTCTAAATCATACAAAATGCTTAGGTTTGTATTTGGAATTGAAATGTAACTCAGTTTAGGAATTAATGGCACTTTTCAAATTTCGCCTCTGGCTCTGCATTTCATTCTCAATTCGTAATCCTTAAATAGTTTTGTGACTGTGATTTCGTGTAACATATAAAGTATAACACGCCATATGACACAGTCGTGCCTATGAAATTTCTTCGTCTATAAGTAATAACGTTCATTATGGCACGCCATTTACTGTTACATTTGAGCCAGGATCTAGAAAAATGACCCTTATGTCATTTACGGATACCATTTCATATCGGCTTATGCTCCGATGAAGACTAATCAGGATTCGTCCATGTTTCTCGCTTGCGTTTGAATCATGTCACGAAAAAGCTATTAGAGGGTAACTTGGTTCCTGATCAGACTGTGTCTAAAGACATACCGTTCTGGAATGTTTATTTTGTAAGAAATGCCATTACTGACACAAACGTGTTTATTATAATCAGTCCTCGTATAGTTGTAGAGATTCTCTTTCAAAGGCAAGTTCAATTAGAACTCGGTCGTTTACGATGGATACTATGATTATATTTAATAGCCCCTATCTCCAATCTAATTACATTTTATGACAACAGTGTCAATATGTGAACCCAAAGTCTCTTGTGGAAAATGATGCTGTGTATTGTGCACGGTACACAATGGAACGTTCTAAAACTTGTATTTCTTACCCAAACCTATTCTTTGAGTACTCATTTATCAGTTCTAATGTAATTGTCTTTGTTTTTTTTTTCTACAAAAGTTTCGACAATATTCACGATTCAGCCATTCAAAGTAAAAGTTAAAAAAGGCTTTATCATATAGAATCAGAAAATGTTAAAGGTTGTCTTATTGTCCTCTTTCGTCTCGCACTTTCACATATTTCCGTCGCTTACATTGTCAATTCCCTGTTCATTTGGATGCTACATTGCATTGTAATCGGTATTGTCTGTCTATTAGTATCTCCATTTAAAGTGTTGTACGAACACAGAAACGATCACAAAAATGTAAAGGGAAAATGGTTTTCCACAGTTCTAATAAATGTTAACGAGTGATCATGACTTTCAGGTTGAACGAGCGAATCAGTCAATTAACCATAATCAGAAGATTCTCAAAGCAGATAAAAGCTGACACCAACGTTATAATACCAGACCTCGAAGCCTGCATGATTTCCATTAGACGTGTGTCCTTTAATCGTTCAGGTCTTCCATAGGTCATGTATTTTTGGAATTTACAAGCATGAATCCTTTCATAATTGACAACATTGAGAGCCACAGCCAATGACAGCATAAACCATACATTGAAGATAGATACTTGCTTATCTTTCGGGATAACTTTCTGTAAAAGATAACTGTATATAATTAAAATATGGCCTTTGATTTTTCTCCGTGCAAAATTTCAGCTTCGCCTGACCTGTATCTGCTTAGATTTCGACGGAAATAAAACCCAACATCACATCATTTCGTAATCCGAGTTTTCTTCAATGAAATTCGCTCTTTGATATGTTGATGTCGCTCATTTACATCAGATGTACCACTCAAAAACAACGGAAAGTATGTCATTGTAATCAATGGCTGTTCAAGTTAGGGTTGTTGCAAAACGTTGCCTGTAAACATTTTAGAAATACATTTCGGTCGTAAATTTTTACCAGGCATGTACCGAATATAAACCATATCATCACGGTGGGGATTGTGCATGATGGGGTGGATAACAAATATGGAGTATACGGACAAATTTGCCTCGCTTCAGGTAAGAAATTGTGCAATAATTTTCTTATTTCTGCTCCAATTTTCAAGCAGTTTGTTGCATGTACCCCGCATTAGTGAGCTCTTTCCCCGGATATATGACTTGTTTGTAGAATCTTTGTACTTTGTCCAAAAATTGATCCCAACCGACCAGAAAAACGACAAAAAATTCAGGCCCCTTTTCCAGTCGGTTGGGATCGGTTTTTGAGAAAAGTACAGGGAAGTTTCATGTGAATAATACATCTGAGAAAAGGGATCAGTAAGACGGAGTACATGCAACAAACCGCATGAAAATTGACGCAGAAATAAGAAAGTTATTGCACAAATTCTTACCTGAAGCGTGGTTAATTTGGCCGTAGTCGTTACCATTTCGCTTTCTGGACGGTTGGGACAATATTTCGGAAAAAGTATCATGAGTTATCTAATGTGTCATACATCCGATGAAAGAGCTCGATAAGGCGGGGTACATGCAGCAAACCGCTTGAAAATTGATACAGAAATAACAGAGTTATTGCAATATGTCTTACCTGAAGCGAGGCGAGTTGGCATCAAATTTTGGGCAAAAAATAGACTGAGTTTACTGTTATGTTTTGATAAACCGTCGGTGTTGTTATAACATCTCGCAACTACGGTTTGATTCAAGCCGTTGTTACGAGATTTTATAACAACACCAACGAAATACTATTTATTTGTCCGAAATTACGTCACGGTTTACTTGATAAAATCGTTCCCTATTGTCGGTAGTCGTTATCCATCCCATCATGCACAATCCCCACCGTGATCATGTACCAACGTCAAAGTAATCGGGAGAAATCGTCTGACCTATATCAGAACAAAGATACATCGCCCTGAAATTTTAATGACTTTGAATTGACATTACAATGAAGTTCATAGCGTCATGTAATAATATGAAACTACATATAATATTCAGGCCCGTAGGAAGCAATTTCAAATTGGGGGGGGGGGGGGGGGGGGCTAAAGCCCTTGTCCTGAATATTGGGGGGGGGGGGGCTAATTTGGATTTTATCAAAGTTTTCAGTGTAAAATTAAGAAAATTCGGCATTTTTGGCCAACATTGGGGGGCGGGCTTAGCCCCCTAGACCCCCCCCCCCTGTTCCTACGGGCCTGATATTTTGTCCTAAATTTGGGCCGATATTGCTCACATGACCTGTATAGATTACAATTTTAAAGCTTTGGAAAACCATTGTTTTTGAAATCACAGTTGGTCTTAAAAATGCAAAGGGTTGTTCAAAACAAACGTATACATGTATAATATTCAAGGAAATCGCTGTCAAGCAGAATTCCCCGCTGTAAATGACATAAACAGAGAGACCTCGATGCATATGAATGAAGCCAGTGTTTGTAATTCTGCATATATTGTGAGTGTTACATGAACATTAATTAAACATACAAGCTGTGATTTCCCTTGGGTAGGTGAAAAAGTAGAATTTGTACTGTTTTACCCGTTAACAGGATGTTCTTTCGGCGATCAATAGGATAGAAAAGGCGGATTCCTTGGGCGGCCACAAAGTCACGGGCGGTAATCAAATGACTTTGTTATGATATATTTTCGTTTAATTTTTTATACAAAAAAGTGTGTGTTTTTTTTTTTTGGCTCATCTGAGCACGTAGTGCTCGGGGTGGGATATTGTGATCGGTCTGTTGTCCGGCGCCTGTCTATCTGTCTGTACGTCAACTTTTCACAAAAAATCTTCTCCTCCTAAAGTACATGGCAGAATTCAATCATATTTCACACATATGATCTTATGGGTCATGTTTTTTCAAAATACTTCAAAGAATTTGAATCGGGGGCCATAACGGAGTTAAAAAGTAGGCCACTGGGTCAAATCTTCTTTCTGATCTAGGGGTCACATTTGTTACTCAATCGTTGTGAAAATTAATCAGAATATTTGTCTTGATGATATTTAGGTCAACATAAAAAATAGGTAAAGCCAGGTCAAAAACTAGGTCACTAGGTCAAATATTGTAAAATCCATCTTTTTACACTGGAAGTGCCAATTTTTGTCGAAACTTTGTAGAAATTGTCATGAATATTTTTTTTATGATATCAAGGTCAAGTCAAGAAGTGGGCCATGCTAGGTCATTAACTAGGTCAAGAGGTCAAATCTTACAAAATCCTTTCTTTTGCTCTTGAAGTGCCAATTCTTGTCCAAACTTTGTCAAAATTGTCCTCAATATTTATCTTGATTATATCTATGAAATGATGAAAAGTGGGCCACACAAGGTAAAAAAACTAGGTCACAATGTCAAATCTTTTAAAATCCTTCATTTTGTTCTGGACATGCCAGTTTTGGCCCAAACTTTTGTCCTGAATGTTCATCTTGGTGATATCTAGATCATGTCAAGAAGTGGATTATGCCAGGTCATCAACTAGGTCACGGGGCCAAATCTTGTAAAATCCTCCCTTTTGCTCTTGAAGTGCCTAGTTTGGTCCAAACTTTGTCAAAATTGTCCTTAATGTTTATCTTGATGATATCTTGGTCATTATCAAAGGTGGGTCAAAAGGAAATTGTAAAACATGTAGAATATATTTGCAGGACATGTAACTTGATTGCTTTAAAAAATACAAAGTCAAAAACTAGGTCACAAAGTCAAATATTACAGAATCCTTCCTTTAGCTCTAGAGATGCCAATTTTGCCCCAAGACTTTGTCAAAACTATCCCAAATACTTATCTTGATATCTAGGTGATATATAAAGTGTGGGTCATGTAAGGTCAAAAAATAGGCCATTGGGTCAAATATCGGTTTTGCTATAAGAACGGAAATATATACTTAAACATTGTGACAATTGTTCAGAATGTTTATCTTAAAGAAATCTTGGTCATTTTAAAAGTGGCTCATGTGAGGTCAGAAACTAGGTCACTAGGTCAAATCGTGTTTTTCCTCTAAAAACCAAAATATTTACTCAATCATTGTGAAAATTCAAAATGTTAATCTTGATGATATCTTGGTGATATGAAAGCATGTTCATTTTTTTTTGGGGGGGGGGGTGCTCTAAGAACCAAAATATTTACTTTATCATTGTGAAAATTTTACAGAGTGTTTATCTTGACGATATCTTGGTGATTTGAAAAGTGGGTCATGCGAGGTCTAAAACTAGGTCACTATGTCAAATCTTGCTTTTACTCTAGGAACCAAAATACTTACTTTATCGTTGTGAAAATTATTCAGAATATTTATCTTGATGATATCAATGTATAAAGGGGACCATGTGAGGTCAAAAACAAGGTCACAGGGTCAAATCTTGTTTCTGCATTAAGAACCATAATGATATCTGAATCATTGTGAAATTTGTTCAGAATATTTATTTTGACAATATCTTGGGCATGTATAAAGTTGGTCATGGGAGGTCACAACCTAGGTCAATTGTTGTTTTTACTCTAAAAAATCAAAATATTTATTCATCATTATGAAAATAGTTCAGAATTGCTTATCTTCATGATAAACGGGTCATGTAGAAAGTGGCTAATGTTAGGTCAAAAACTAGGTCAAAAGGTCAAATCATGTTTTTGCTCTAAGAAACTAAATATTTACCCATCATTGTGAAAATTGTTCAGAATGTTTATCTTGCCGATATCTAGGTCATGTAAAAAGTGGGTCATGCGAGTTTGAAGTTTGCAAGTTGTTTGTCTCAAGTCCTCTCACGTTTACGATGCAGGGCCATCTTGGCTCTCTTGTGTAAATTGTTATATGCTCGTATTTATTATTTCCCATTTTGAAAGACCTATACATATCTGCCATACTCCTCGATTTATTTGAGTTGAAAGATCCCGTTCATTTTCTTTCTTATTTCTTTCACGATTTTTGTGGCTTTGAAAGGAACTGACGGGAGATATTGGTATCACAACAAACCAAGGACAATGGTGGGTATTTTAGTGGTTCTTTCAATGAGGGAAGTATGCATTTCTATCAGACACTGTAGAAAAATATATGTTTGTTTACAAGCGAGATGCACAAAGTATCATAACAAAACCACAATATCAAAATCAGTCAAAGTGTACAAGAGAACGTGAATATCAATTTTGCCATTGATCTTAACTATTTCCAATAAGAGATAATCATTTTCAAAATGGTTTTGAATCTGTATCTATCTTTCTTCTGTAAATATTGGGTGGATGACATGCGTCTTGGTGTTACAAATTATAACAGAATGTGCAAATTGATTAAAAAATGTCTCTCGATTAACACCAGTCGTAATTTACAGATGCATCAACTTGATTAATAAAGTAGCTGAAATTCGTGTAGCCATTTTTTGTGCACACAAATGACACGAGAAAAGTCTTGTAGCCGAAAAGGAAAGATACATTAGAAAACACATAATACCGATTCAGGGCAAAACTACAATTGTCGTTATTTAAATGCAAATACTTTGTAAATTGTTGCAAAATCTTATGGTTTTCACATTTGTATAATGAAACATTTCTGACATTTAGTCTGGCGTCTAATGACACGAACCTTCCTTCGATTTTCACGGATATAAACCCCATATCACACCATTTTATAAATACAATCGCTGAAAATATTTTACATAGTTTTACACCGCTGCATGATTATCGATTTATGTCATTTACTGTTTGAATCTTGTTTTCTGTCATATCGTATATATTATTCTATAAACGGTGTGACAACATGCTAAATGACAACTTCTGTGGATCATTAGGGATTTAGGCCTGGGAATACTAATGTCCCTTTAAAAGACAACAAATAAAATACCTTCACCTGGCAATACAGGTAGGCCTATTAGCCAATTTGTCGTCTGTAACACCTTTGAGTTTTGTCAAACCTTAAAAAAGTCGTTCTGAGAAAAGTAAACACGAAAAAAGATTCTGTATAAATGGCACGTGTAGGTTGGTGTTATTTTGAAATGGACACTAACAATAGTTTAATAGAGTCTACCTGGGTTGTTTAGTCTTTGTGTTTTATGTTCATACATCATGTATTAAATAGAATGATACAATGCAAACTGATGTTGATTTCCCAGGTGGTTTCTGTTGTCATAAACACTTTATCTATTTGTCCTTGGAATGCGAAAACATAACCACGAAAGCTTGTAAACAAATACATTAGAGTTGATGTTTCTTAAAAAATTGGCTTTGGGAAATATTGAAAGAAATAAAGAAATTATTCATCATTAGTGTTAAAAAAGCAAACACGTGATTTTGTATTAATGTAGGTTTGGAGAGCGGCCATGTGACTTACAAATTTTGTGTTTATTCTGCGGCACATAATGCCCATGCTACAATTTTCATCATTTTTTTTAAGCGAAACATTTAATTCCCCTTTTTGTGATGGTGAATGTCAAATGAAGTATTTTATTGCTCTAAATGTAAACATACGAGTAATGTAAACAATTACTAATGTAAATGTAAATGTAAACATATCTCGTATGCCAGAAAATTTAAAGTGTCCGATGATTGGCAAAATTAAAGTCTTGTGCCGAAAGAACACCTTACAATTAACCAAATATCAAAGTTTCTACAATTTTCCAACATTAGAAGTGTTTTTATTTCGTCTTTTAAATTGGATATTTTGGTCTTTTCCGATCTTTGCCGAAGAAAATACGCTAAACTTCCGACTTGAAATTATGACGTCATACTTGCCATTGAATGACGTCATGGCGGGAAAAACGGGCAGTCATGGGTCATTTCCCGGAAAGTCTGAAATTTCTGAAAAAGTTAAATGTCCGACTTTTCTGTCATAAAGCGACTTCCCCAATCGATACTCAAAACACGGAATTGTCCTCAGTAAATGTTAGAAAAAAATGTTAAAACAGTCAAAGAATATGTCGTAAGTGAATTAAGGAATGTGCCAAAGAACGGTTTAAGTTTGTCTGTATTACTCTTACGATCGAGAAATGGATAAAAACTGAGAATTCGCTATATGACAGAAAGGTCGAACACGTTATCTTTGTCAGACACCTTATGCTGTAGATTGGGGGCGGAGTCAAGCCATTGATGACGTCAATCCGTGGCAATTTTACGGAAATTGCCGATCTTTATTTTCTCGAAAATCAGTTTTTCAACGATGTAAAGAAAAGCAAATAAAACTTTTAAAACAACCGAGTTTGGCGGATCTTTTATAAAACACGTTAATTTAATGATTTTCTTCCAATATACGGCGCAATAAACTGCCAAGCTTGGTAGCCTTTAAGAATTTTCTTGAAAATATTGATACTTTTGTCATAATTAGGCTAAAACAGGGTGACAGATAAAGTCAAATATCTTTTTTTATTTGCGTGGAAAGGTGTCCTGTTTTTTTTTTTTTTTTTTTGTGTGTGTGTGTGTAAAAATAGCTATTGGTATTATCTTCAAAATATCCAAAAACAAAAAATTATCATTGGGTATTTTTGGTAAGTTAAAAAAAAGTTGCAAAACTTTCTAAAAAATGTGATTTTTGCTTAACTTTTCCCATAATTTTTTCCAGAAAACGGTTTTAAAATATTTCTTACAATCATTTCATCACATTTGTTCATATGTAAAGTCTCTAAATTGATATTACATTTGAAATTATCCATACAGAATAACTTGCTATATGACTTTAAAACATTAAGGATCATTTTGCGAAAATGGTCATTACCAGTCAAGGACATATATAACTCTGAAACGAAAACGAGTCATGAAACTTACCCTGATTCTCTAATATTTTGTTCAGGAAATGTTACTTTACAACATATATACAAATAAAAGAAATTCATTGGGCGGATAAAAAGTAACCCACTAGTCCAAACTTACCTTAAAGGGGGAATAACACTTAACATCTTGCAAATTTTCCGAGAACTTCGTACAAAAAAATAAATATATATTATTAAAATATGGTCTTTAAATTGCATATATGCCAAATCTTAGCTTTCTACCTTGTGTATTGGCTTAGATGTCGACGGATTTAAAACCCCATGATTTTTTGTCGGGGGGATAAAAATTATAATAATAAAACATATGGGGTTTTAAATCCGTCAACATCCTAGCCAATACACAAGATAGAAAGCTAAGATTTGGCATAGATGCGATTTAAAGGCCATATTTTCATAATATATATTTATTTTTTGCACGAAGTTCTCTGAAAATTTGTAAGATGTTAAGTGTTATTCCCCCTTTAATTAACATAATTGTGTTGATTTAAAACTTAGCTCGGTAAGTTACCGTACTTACTGTATGATTAAAGCGCGGTCTGGAGGGGGGGGGGGGCTTCATGATCAAGATCCACGCTGTTCCCCAAGACTTCTTTAAGATTTGTTTTATACTTCAACACTCTCCAAAACAACACCGTGTTTTTTCCGTCCCTAGTAGCATAGATTTGGGAAAACATATAGACATGAGAAGGAAATGCTGATAATTAGCATTTTCTCTTTTTGCCTTAATGTTTTTTATGCTTTGTTAGTTACGAGTTTTACATAGAAGAAACATCCATTTCGTCGCCTGAAACAGCCTTCAAATTAGGTCACCATGAAATGTTGTCGTTTTGGATCGAGCTAAGACAGATTTGTGGACTCAGATCAGAATTAACCCTTTACTTAACAAAACCTGGTTTTGACGTCCCTAATAGGACAGGCTTGAAAAACATTGAGGCAAAAGAAGAAAATGCTGATGATCAGCATTTTCTCCTTTTTCCTCAATATTTTCTATGTTATACCACACATTATTTCTATCTTTATCAACATCTATTTTGTAGTCTGCAACCGCTTTTAAATTGGACCTCCCTAAGTTTTTGCCGTTTAGGAAAGGGTTAACTGCCCCAAATGCTGATCTGAAAAGATAGTTACCAAGATAAAAGAACCATTCGTGTATTCTTACTGATATCTATTGTCTTATTTTCCTGTTGTTCCAGAATCACATTTCTCTTGTAAACGCCGTCGGCATTGTCGTCTGCATTGCTGTCGACATGTTCACACTGTACTATTCCCAAAGCTATTCCCATTATTTTATCTATCGCGAAAATCCTTTTATAAATAATGTCGTCGCTTTTCCAACAAAATTCTCCTATAGCTTATTTGGAGTTAGTGAACCCATGGGTGGGGTGGGGGTCTGGACCCCCCACTGGCATTGGTCGAAAATTAAATTCTAACTATATAAATTTAGTGTAACGTTAAATATTTATTACATTTTAAGCCATAATTTGAGCTTGGACCACCCCCCCCCCCCCACCCTGGAAAAAAATTGGGCTTGGATAGCCCCCCCCCCCCACCCCCTTGGAAAAAAATCCTGGATCCTCCCTTGGAACCATTTACTTCCATGCAAATCAAAAATTTCATTGTTGAAATATGACTTTCTCTAGATGTTAATGTTAGACATTGCGGTGTTTTTGGAAATCGACGGTAACGTAAATAAGTCGTTTCTGCAGATTATTTAGACTTGAGCTATAGTTTTGACAATTCTATCGTAGCGAACGGAATATAACTTAATTATGCATTTTTTTCATTTATTTTCTTTCTATCTACAGCTGGTATACGAAAAGCAGAAAAAGCAGAAGACAAACGGAGCCTCGTTATGGGATCAATCAAAAAGAAAGAAGAACAGACGAAATTCGTGGTGCCTCAGATATTCGTGGATTACGGGAGCAGACGACAATCGTATGCGTCAGATTACTTACGTCGGTGCAGCGCGGAAAGTTTGAGTAGTCGACGAACTTCATTTGCGTCGTACGAACCCGATCGGCGAGGTTCTGGTAGCAGCCTGAGTAGTCGTCGTACGTCACTGGCGTCTAACGACCGTCGTGGGTCTGGTAGTAGCGTGTGTAGCAGACGAACGTCACTTTTGTCCGACTGTACGTCCAGACGTAGTTCTGGTAGCAGTAGAAGCAGTAGGAAAGGTTCCAACGCTAGTTCTGGACGATTTGATGATACGGATGAACTACTGGCAGGTAGGATCCGAGCTACAGATAAAGGAATTATGCCTTTTGAAAATGCATCCTTTCTTTTATGGTTCATCAAACCCTATGTTGTGGGTATTGATTTGAATTGTCTCTTCGAGACGATTTAAATGAGTACCCAGAACATAAAGTTTGGATTTCAGATAACAAATAAAATGCCTTTACCCTCTCTAATATACTAACCCAAAGAGCCAACGCAACATGAACTTAAAATTACAATATTTTGATGATTGAAAATGTAAATTCGGTGGTTTTGACTTTATTTTGACCACTGACCATTATGAGATCACCAGTAAAACACAAATGGGTTTAAATCGATTCCGTAACGCAAATAACGTTGCAAACGTAATGCTGGGGTGTGTTTAAAAAATGAAACCAAGATCAGTATCTCGTATGTCCTCCTGTATCATTGAACACAGCATAACATCTCTGTGACATCGAACGTAACTAACGTCGACAAATGCTTATAGGAATATTCTGTCACTCTTGAATTAATGTTTGCCCCATTTGACGCAAGGTCTGTGGTTGTACTGGGCGTTGACGTAAACGCATGTCAAGCAGGTTCCATATTTGTTCAGGTGGTCAGATTACCACTTTTGGGCGTTGCACCACTGGAGACAGACTCATGTGTGCATAGGTAGTAAATTGGGACCCACATAAGGACGCCGAGGTTGGAACCCATGTTTACGTAACATGTTACGTGTCTGTGAACTAACACGGCGACCGTGGTTCCCAGCAGTTGCAGCAGCCTTTTTGTTGCTAGCCGAAACCGACTCTCTGACATTTTGGGTTCTCAACCTGTTGTCCTGTACCTTGGTAGTTACACGACTTCTGAAGACTGTTGGCATGTCATAAACATTACCGGAAACGTCGAAACAAACGTAAGCAAGAAAAGTAAATGACCTTGAAAATAACAAAAAATTGATTTTTAACCAAAATGGAACTTCTAACACATTCAGACATGATTAATGAGTAAGATTAATTGAACATACTGGTTTGCATAAACTTCCGCTATAGTCATGCTATCGTAGACCACGCACATTACAATAGCCGGGTATCCACAGTAAGCCAGGAGCATTCCAATCACCTGCGCCTTTCGGGACAATGCTAAATTGCGTCATTTTTGTCTTTCGCCGGACAGATTTTTTTTACCTAATCTTACCGGGTTATCTTGTGACTTTCCAAAAATGCACGTGCGCTGGTTTATTACACGCACTGTTGCACACGCAGCGTGGATATAAGGTTTTGAACCAAGGACTCTGTGTTCAGCGAAACATAACAATTCTTACATTATTTTATGTGGACAATAAAATCACAATATAGAATAATGAAATCTGAAGTTTCGTTGTTTTATCATATCTCATTAAAAAGTTACAACAAGAAATCTTGTTGCGTTGGCAGTTTGGGTTAGTATATTTTGCTCTGGGTAGACTATTCAACGGTTTGTGTTCACGGTGACAGAATTATTGACTGGTCCTTTTGAATTTTATTTAGTTTTCAATGATTATTCGTAAAGCTTTTGTCTGGGACCAGCACGAGCAATGACAAGACTACATTACCCGCGTAATGACACCACGACAAAACATTTCGATGTAAGCATGTGTAAAGCCCGTAATTATGTTATGTTACAAGATAATTTCGTTTAACAAAAAGGAATATCTAAACAAATTGAATCCTTCACACATATCTCTTCATATCAACAATGATACTTTTAAATGTGGAGGCAGTCAATAGTTATTTCGGAAGCCAATAACCTTTTCTTTAAATTATCTGTGATACTTGCAAATTTTCTGCAAGGCAAACTAGATTATTGGATCACACCCATCATTAGATACCAAACACTTCCTGCAACTTCGGGCGACATCCGTGGCAACGGAAATTGACGAGGGTATCCCTCGTCAATTTCCGTTAACTAGGATGACGCCCATAAGAATAATTGGGTATACGATTGTCAATTTCCTTTGTCACAGATGATGCCCGACATTGCACGAAGTGTAAATAAAAGTATCTAATGATGGAGGAATGCCTTAAATGAATTATACACACACATGAGAAAAAAAATGAAAAAAATTCAATTACAATTTCTTGTATTTTCACTGTTCCATTTACAGATTTCTCCGATTCTGAAACCATGGAGATAGAAGAGATGTACACAGTTGAGGAGGAGATAATGCCCGATGCTCGCCGATCTAGTCTCGAAGAGCAGGACAAAGATCGCGAAAAGTCACGGAAACGACCGAAGCTCTACCGCCGGAGTCATTCACTAGCCGAAATACGTCGACCTACAGCAATATTTATACCCGAAGGTAAGGAACGTAGTTTATGAATTTACGCTTAGATCTTACCATTAATATTTTCCAAAACCTCACAATTTCAAGGCTAGGTCACATACGATTCCACGTCCATATCGCGTCTACATCACGTCCAAAATTATACTGAATGGGTCCCCTATTGTAGACGCGCTTTTGTCGTGATGTGGACGTGGAATGGTGTATGTGACCAGGCCTTTACGGTGGTACAAATTCAAAGGTAATGCAAACGATGCAATTGATGTTTTGAAAGTTATGGTATTTACAGAACATAGCATGGAAAGCATAGTGGGAAAAGGAGAAAATGTTGATCATCAACGATTGCTTCTTTTTCTTCAATGCTTTCCAAAACCTTCCTTACAGGGAGAATCAAACCTAGTTTGTTTTTGGAGGGATTAAATCGCGTTTCAAGACCAGCCTACGGTCAAATGCATTTTAAAAGAGATACATTCTAATTACTTATAGTTGCTACAGCTAATAATGAAACTATTATAGAACAATATGGATGTTACATGTATCAAACTGAATGTATGCACAGGCTGATCTGAACCCATGTCCATCTCACAAGCGCCACAAGAATTTTCTTCCGATTCCCATTCCTTTTTCATTTGGCTAACATTAACTAGAACTGTCGCAAAGCGGACAAAATATCCCCCACTGGCGCATTGTCAATGAAAAAGTGCTATAGGTCAACCGGTTCTTGACTTAGAGCATGGAAAAGGATTATAAACATAAGTCCGAATTTGACCTTGACATTTGACCTTCGTGACTCAATGACAATAGGGTACCTCCTTTGGTCATGGGCAACAACTGTGTAAAGTTTCATGATCCTAGGTCAACTGGTTCTGGACTTAAAGACCGGAAACGAAAAAGCTACGGACGGACGGATGGACGTACTCATGCACGGGTACTTGTGGGTATTTTCACTTGTGGGTTGCAACTGGTACAAGTGGTACTTATGGGGAGTATGCATTTGTCCGTAAGTGTGAGTTGCATAGAGCTGAACCTGTGGGGTGCATTTGTTTCCACTGAAGTATACTAAACTTAAAGCCAGAAAAAATATCTGATAAAATAAGTGTCAATTCGAGAGGTCCCAGGTTAGAAACCCGGATGCGGCATATACCCTCAGTAAGGGTATTTGCCACATCCGGGTTTGATCTGACCATAAATTGCGGAGTTATCTGCCCTTGAATGTCAAGCAATGCGGTTTTAACTTTGATTCTTAAACATGGTCAACTGGAGCACATTACCCTTGATTCCTGGCATTTATTTCACCGGTACTTATCACAATATCCAAACTAAGCCTCCACCTGCTCTCTTACATAAATAGATAATTCGCATCCATTGGTGAGAGACAAATGATGGATATTGGCAGAGCCGGGTTCAAATTCCATACCCCTCGATTGACAGACTCGAGTGTTACCAACTGAGCTATCCCTGATCACCTAAATCCAAGAAAGAAAATCGTCTTTTGTCGCCCGATAACATAGCTAAATCAATTAGAACAACAACTACCGAACTTTAAGACAAAGAGCTAACAATCAGTTATTTGAACTAACAATGACAATATGATGCCCTGGATAATATCTATGTAAATACAAATCAAAGGGGCACTATTTAAAATAGAATAAACACAGTGGTTAATCACGTGACTCATAAATATTTTTGTTAATACTTGACTAATTTGAATTCGATTTGAAGCAGAGAATGTGGGAAAATACCAGAAATAAGCTGGATGTGGTGGATTTTTGAAAAATCAACTGATTAAGAAAGTTGTTGATGATCAACAAGAAATATTTTTGATCTTCAATAACTTTTTTATCAGTTAATTTTTCAAAAATCGAATATGTCCATATAGTGCGTGACGTCTGTCCACCTTCTCTGCTTCTAAGCGAATTCAAGTCGCCCCGTATTAACAGAATTATAAATAAATTTCTGAAATTAATGTATCACATGATTATCCACCGTGATAAAATAAAGTAAACATTCTTGTTCACTACACTTAGTCATTGGCAGGTACTATTATATACATGCATACCAATTTTGAGCAATAAATTAATTTAGATACCTTTAGAAAGCATTGGAGACAGGAAAAAATGCTGGTAACCAGCACCTTCTTACCCTCCCACAGCACTTTAAAATTGTGGTGCAAAGGTAAATAGGTACAATGAAAATTACAGTAATACTATCTTCACTTCTTGGTGTTTTTTGCAAAAGACTAAATCATAAAAAATTTAAAATATCTTGCCTTTCAATACACAAACATCCACATTTAAGACTTAAACAAATAGTGAAATGCTGACCAACAATTTCTTCCTTCCATACATATGACCTTTAGCTTTTTTTGATTCAAAAGTCTTGTTTGATAACAATAATTGAACAAACTTTAGAAGTATTGTGTGACAAGAAAAAAAAGCTGGTAACCAGCACCCTCTCATCCTCCCTCAGCACTTCAAAACTATTGGGTAAAGGTAAATAGGTACATTGAAAATTACTATTTTGGTATTTTTGTACAATAATCTAGTTTGTCTTACTTAAGATATTAATTGTATTCCTATAAACAAATATACAAAGCATTTTAAAGACACAACGAGGCAGTGAAATGCTATAGGTGACACATTTATGTTATCAACAATTTCTTCCTTTCAAATAAATCACTGTTTACCCTTTTCCTAACAGAAGTCTGGTTTGATGCCAATAGTATAACAACTTAAGAGCATTCAGGGAGAGAATCTGCTGAAACAGATGTAGATAATATACTAGATAAAGAGAAACTTTGTGTTCAATTTACCCATGAAAATATTGAGGCGAAAGGAGTTGGTAGTTTGTAGAGTTTGTAGCAGCCAAATCTGTATCACCTGAGCATACCCGCATATAACTAGAGTCAATCGTCGTTTCCATTTCTGTTGTGTTCCTTGGACAAATTCCAGCAACTTCTTAATACACTATTTCTCCTCCCATAGTTTGTGGCGGGCAAATCTGTATCACCAGAGCATACCTGCATGTTAATAGAGTGAATTGTTGTTTCCATTTCTGTTGTTTTCCTTGGACGTATTCAAGTATCTTCGTAATACACTATTTCTCCCCCCAGAGTTTGTGGCGGCCAAATCTTTATCACTGGAGCATACCTGCATGTTAAGGAGTCAATTGTTGTTTCCATTTCTGTTATGTTCCTTGAATGTATTCCAGTATCTTCTTAACACAATTTTTCTCCCCCCCCCTCCCCAGGGTTTGTGACGGCCAAATCTGTAACACCAGAATGTACCCACATGCTACTTGAGTCAATTGTTGTTTCCGTTTCTGTTGTGTTCCTTGGATGTATTCCGGTATCTTCAATGTTGCCATCAGACTTGTAGCTATCATCCTCGGGTCCTTGGATCTCTGATGAAAGAACAAATTATTAGAAATTTTGTAAGCTCTTTCCAAAACAAGACTGAGTATTGATGCCCCTAACGGGTCAGAAAACACTGAAGGTAAAGAAAAATGTGTTAAGTAATTTCTCCTAGTACTTCAACGTATTTTTGCTATAATGTACACAAATTCATAACTATTTACACTAATTTTGCTGTTTGCATAAGCTTCCATATGGAAAACGTTTACAAGTTATGGACAAGACATGCAACCCAAAATAAATGGACAAAAGCCCACAAAATTAAAATAACGATAGTGTGCACAGCTGCATGAAGATCTTTTTGGCAATAATTTGTGGGTTTGTGTTTTTCACACAAGTTATGGACAAGACATGCAACCCAAAAGGAATGGACAAAAATGCCCACAAGATTTGACTTAAGCCAGTGTGGCCAGTTTTAAGAATATATCTATTTTGGCCGTGATTTGTGGGTTTAATTGTTATCACGCAAGTTATGGACAAGACATGCAGCCCAAAAGAAATGGACAAAAGACCCCACAAGATTTTACTTCAGACAGTGTGGCAAGTTGTAAGAAAATACATTATGTATATTTTGGCCATGAATTATGGGTTTCAGTTTTTCACACAAGTTATGGACAAGATATGCAACCCAAAAGGAATGGACAAAAAAGCCCACAAGATTTAACTTAAGATTGTGGCCAGTTGTAAGAAAATACATTCTATATATTTTGGCCATGGTTTGTGGGTTTCAGTTTTTTCACACAAGTTATGGACAAGACATGCAACCCAAAAGGAATGGACAAAAAAGCCCACAAGATTTAACTTAAGCCAGTGTGGCCAGTTTTAAGAATATATTTATTTTGGCCGTGATTTGTGGGTTTAATTGTTATCACGCAAGTTATGGACAAGACATGCAGCTCAAAAGAAATGGACAAAAGACCCTACAAGATTTTACTTCAGACAGTGTGGCAAGTTGTAAGAAAATACATTATGTATATTTTGGCCATGATTTATGGGTTTCAGTTTTTCACACAAGTTATGGACAAGATATGCAACCCAAAAGGAATGGACAAAAAAGCCCACAAGATTTAATTTTAGCAAGTGTGGCCAATTTTAAGAAGATGTATATATATTTGGCCGTGATTTGTGGGTTAATTTGTTTTCACACAAGTTATGGACAGGACATGCAGCCCAAAAGAAATGGACAAAATATCCCTCAAAATTTTAACTTAAAACAGTATGGCCAGCTATAGGAAGATAAACATTTTGGCCATGATTAGTGGGTTTAAGTGTTATCACACAAATAAGGGACAAAACCCGCAACCGAAAAATAATGTCGAAAGCTCCACAAGATTTTAACTTAGGAGAGTGTTACCAGTAATTGTCGTAAGAAGACTTATTTTGGACATGATTTGTTGGTTTAAGTTCTTTACAAACATTAATATCTTTTTATATTTGAGGTTGTATGGGTTCTACATATGTAAATTGTCAAATTCTATCTTGTGCCATGTACTGATAGTTTCAAATTTCACTTACTCTGTCCTGCCAAAGTCTACATACAGATGATATGGTTCTTGTCTTCTTCCACAATTTAAACATGCCACATAATTGGTCAGTCTGACAATCTAGCCCAAGAATATAAATCTTGGATGGTTCTGCAAAAGAAATCAACCAATAAATACGAGGGATGTATCAATGTTTAGTATATTATATGACATATACAAATTGTTAACTCTTTCCCAAACAAGAGATGTTTGTAAAACATATATGCCCCCTCAAGGGCCTATATTTGATTTAGGTCAAAGTCCAAGGTCAAGTTAACAAGGTCCAAGGTCATGGTCAAATATAAAAGGTCTTGGTAGGAGGTGTCTATGTGTGAAATATCAACGCTGTATATGTAAAAGTAAAATGAAACATAGGCCAGGTTAAAGTTTTTAAAAATAGGTCAAACTCCAAGGTCAAGGTTGCAATATTCAAGGTTATGGTCAAATGTGAAACGTCTTGGTAGGAAGTGTCTATGTATGAAATATCAAGGCTGTAGGTGTAATAGGACATAAGATAAAGGCTAGGTTAAATATTTCCAAAAGAATGTAAAAATCAAAGGTCAAGGTCACACAGGCCAAGGTCATGGTCAAATGTGAAAGGTCTTGGTAGGAGGTGTCCATGTGTAAAATATTGAGACTGTATAGGTAGCATGACATGAGATATAGGCCTAGTTTAAGTTTTTTAAAAGTAGGTCAAACTCCAAGGTCAAGGTCCAAGGTCTTGGTCAAAAGTGAAATATCTTGGTTGGAAGTGACCATGTGTGAAATATCAAGGCTGTATATGTAAAATGACATGAAATATAGGCCAGGTTAATGTATTATTAAAGTAGGTCAAACACCAAGGTCAAGGTCACAAGGTCCAAGGTCATGGTCAAATGTGAAAGGTCTTGGTCGAAGGCGTCCATGTGTCAAATATCAGGGCTGTATGTGTAAAAGGACATGAAATATCGGCTAGGTTAAAGTTTTTTTTTTTTAAAGTAGCTCAAAGTCCAAGGTTAAGGTCACAAGGTCCAATGTAATGGTCAAATGTGAAAGGTCTGGGTAAGATGTGTCCATGTGTGAAATACCAAGGCTGTATGTGTAATAGCACATAAGATATAGGCCCAGTTTATTTTTTTAAAAGTAGGTCAAACTCCAAGGTCAAGGCCACATGGTCCAAGGTCATAGTCATATGTGATAGGTCTAGGTCGGAGGTTTCCATGTGTCAAATATCAAGGCTCTATGTGTAAATGGACATGATATATCGGCCAGGTTAAATTTTTTTAAAAGTAGGTCAAACTCCAAGGTCAAGGTCACAAAGTCCAATGTCATGGTCAATTGTGAAAGGTCTTGGTAAGATGTGTCCATGTGTGAAATATCAAGGCTGTATTTGTAAAAGGTCATGAGATATATGCCGGGTTTATTTTTTTTTAAAGTATGTCAAACTCCAAGGTCAAGGTCACAAGGTCCGAGGTCATGGTTAAAGGTGAACGATGTTGACAGGAGGTATCTATGTGTGAGATATCAAGGCTGTATGTGTAAAAGGACACGGGATATAGGCAAGGTTAAGAATTAAGCGTAAAAATCAACAAAGGGCAATAACTCCAAAAATTTGATTGGCAGAGTTACAGTTCTTCACTGCACCTCTCCATAATGAAATCTATTCACCTGTAAAGTTTCATGATTCTACCTTACATATTTTTTGAGTTGTGCTCCGGACAAGAATCAAGTTAAAAAATCAACAAAGGGCAATAACTCACAAAATTTGATAGGCAGAGTTATGGTTCTTGTGCACTGCACCTCTCCATAATGAGATCTATCCACCTGTAAAGTTTCATGATTCTACCTTACATACTTTTTGAGTTATGCACCGGACAATAATCAAGTTTGAAAATCAACAAAGGGCAGTAACTCAAAAAATATGATCAGCAGAGTTACGGTTCTTGTACACCGCACCTCTCAATAATGAGATCTATCCACCTGTAAAGTTTCATGATTCTACCTAACATAGTTTTTGAGTATTGCTCCGGACAAGAATCGAGTTTGAAAATCAACAAAGGGCAGTAACTCAAAAATTTGATCAGCAGAGTTACAGTTCTTGTGCACTGCACCTCTCCATTATGAGATCTATCCACCTGTAAAGTTTCATGATTGTACCTTACATACTTTTTGAGTTATGCTCTGGACAAGAATCAAGTTATAAAATCAACAAAGGGCAATAACTCAAAAAATTTGATCGGCAGAGTTACGGTTCTTATGCACTGCATCTCTCCATAATGAGATCTATCCAACTATGAAGTTTCATGATTCTACATTTAATACTTTTCGAGTTATGCTCCGGACAAGGCTTGGTCTACGGACAGACCGACCGACCTACCGACCGAACGACACGTGCAAAACAATATACCCCCATTTTCTTCGAAAGGGGGCATAATGACACAAGTTTGGAAGAGTTCTTGTTATTTTGTGAAATTGTGACAAGCAATTTCTTCATTTCCCACAATGTTTTTACCAAGAAAGACCAAAAAATGTTAAGTTTTGCTCAATAGAAATTATCGTCTGCAACACCTTTCAAATTGAAACAGTCCAAAATTTTGTTGTTTGGTAATGGGTTAAATCGTGCTAAAGACGCAGCACATCAAACCCATTTGAGGACGGCATAGAAACACTAGATTCAGTAATTGAAACATATCGGAGGTCTGACACAGAGCAATAGATAAGTTAAGGTGAAGACATTCTAAATCTCTTATTTCAAATCCAAACCCGATGTTGTGTGTACTCATTTGAATCGTTTTGATTATACGATTCCAATGAGTACCCACAACACAGGGTTTGATGTGTATGTGGCAGATCTAGACTTTTTGTAAAGGGGATTCGAACAAAATTCCAAGGGGCGTTTGTATTCATTTTATTGCACACAATTTTGACTGAAGTCTCCCCCCCCCCCCCCCCCCCCCGAAACAAGAAACTCCTTTTATATGTATTCCTGTGACAAATGACATCATGTTTGCAAAAGTGCTTGTCCATAAACAGACCTACACATTTATAAAGGTTTACATGTAAACAAACTAAACCCTAAGCAAGAAAAAATATCATAGATCATGAATAAAAGTGATTACTTTAAAATCAATTACAGAGTAGAGCAGAGTAGAGCATCTAGCTGCCATTTTGAGACAAACAAATAAGCTGGGATCTAGAAAAAACATCCCTTTAGACTTTAGTTATTCCATTAAACTGCTATGTTTCCAGATCAGAATATGCCTAAGAGCAGTCTGATCAGGGTCTATGCTGCTTTCTAACAGTTGCTTCAAGTGACAAGCCTGACAAATGATGAATAAGCTATCGGAGACAGGAGACCAAAATGATTCAAGAACAGACTGCATGTATACACAGGCTGATCTGGAACCATGTTGGGCTCAAAAGCCTTAAGGGATCTTTTTCCCAGATCATGACTCAATTATATATACTAGAACATAAAATGCTTGTTCTAAAAAAACAAAACATATTTTACTTCTAACAGGGGTGATAACAGAGCTTGAGGCCCAATCCTGAAAAGCCCGGGGTCTGGGGGCAGCATGCCCCAGGCGAGGTCTAGGGGCAGTGCCCCCACCCCAGACGAAAATCATTATGTATTATGAAAAACACTAGAAACAAGCAAAAAACGATGGGTATCATCATATTTTCTTATCAAATTCTGAACTAGTTTTCAGCATTATCTTCTTTTGTTTCGATGTTTTCTGTTTTTTTTATAGGAAAAATCGAAACAAGGCTTTATGTATAGTTTGAGAAAGGATTAAATTCACAGAAAAAATCATTTTATTTGCTATAAAGACTTTGAATAAATGGGTTGCATGATCTGCTTGCTAGTTTGAGATTACCCCCCCCCACACACACACACACGAGAAATGCTTGCTACGAAAATGGGTTGAAAAAAAACCCACAAAGTCCACACCTTCAAAAAAATCGGGCAGGGGTTCGCCTGTATCTTGCACTTTTTCTCATTTTTCAAGCCATTTCAAAGATATGGGCAGAGATAGAAGTAAAGGAAAAGGTTTGGAGAGGAACATGACTCATAATGACTAAGTGTCAGCGTTCATTGTTCCATCTTTTTCCTCAAGTAGCCTAGATAGAATATAAAAAGAATCACATACCTTTCTCATACATTTTCCTTTCAGACACTTTTCTCTACATCTAGGACAGTCCCCCTGTCAGATTTTATCACCTAAATGTGTATAGGTTTTTACATTTTGTCTGAAAATTAAAATTAATATTACAGTGCTAAATGAAAACAATTCTTAACTAAAACAATTTGGTAACTGGTGGGAATTTTTAAAGAATGGGCCTATCCCCCCCCCCCCCCCCGAATCAAATACATACCGACTTTCGATATATAATCACTGACAACGACCAGGACATAGCGTACATGAAACTTATTTTCAAACATACATCGAATCAATATCGTAATTTTAGCAAAAAAAAGGATGTTTACGAAGGAATACATGTGAAATTTAGTGACAAACGAACGCAGTCGGGTGATCGCGAAAACTAATGACAATTACTTTATCGCCGTAAAAACACAAAGAAAATTTCTCAGGATTGCTAGGATTGCAAAAGAGGGTCTGTCTAACTTTAATAATCCTAATAAAACAAAACATTATGTGGATAAAACAATGATTCTTACCTGATAATCTTCGAAATTCATGCCACCGCGTCAAGGTCATGTAAGCGTTTGGATCTTCTGATTTCCGGAGCGTAAAGCGTTTGGGTGAGTGGACTGACGAAATCTCGCAACTCACGAGAGTTGCTAAAACAGCGGGAATTTAAAAATCAGTTTATGATCTCGTCCATAGTCGTCCGTTTTGTCCACCCGTCCAAAAAACTTCTGGGTTGAAAATGCAAAAAAAGACCTGTGAGCTTGTTTTATCAGATGGATACTATCTAGACTACATATTATATGTGTTGCAACGCACATGTGCCAAAAATCCACACAAGTCGCATATGTACTGGTCATTCACCCCACAACTGCCTCTCCATGAGTGCGGATGGACGGACGGACAGACAGACAGACATGGTGAAACCAATATATCCCCTCTACTTCGTAGGTGGAGGTATAATTAGTACTCATTACTTGTAAGTTGAGCTTTGTGCAATTACAGACAGGATGGAAAGGGACTTTTCATTATTTGCTCACTAAACCCTATATTGTAAGAACAGATTTAGCGATTCCAATGATTGTCCACAACATAGGAT
Source organism: Fragum sueziense (assembly GCA_963680895.1). NCBI lineage: Eukaryota > Metazoa > Mollusca > Bivalvia > Cardiida > Cardiidae > Fragum > Fragum sueziense. The sequence goes on from OY804593.1 coordinate 63,208,079, forward strand.
TTGTAATTGAAAAAAAAACGGTTTAAAAGTACGAGACGATAAACTACCTTTTACTTTTATCACCTGTTGGGGTGTATATGTGCACACTCTGGTTCATTGTATCATATGTGATCAGTGGCACAGCTGACACGCTTTGTCTGCCGTCAAACAAGATCTTATCAGATGCATCTACCTGTCACGATAGCGGCGCTTTTCAACGAAAACCTCGTAACTGCAGCTTGAATTAAGCTGCAGATACGATGTTTCTGTTGAAAAGCAGTGATATGTAGGCGAATTTATTTCTAAATGCCAGGAAATAGGTATGGTCAGAACACGTGGAAATGCAAATTCGGTTCTTTGTTGTTACTTTCCTACAAGGGAGATTTCTATTCTTATTTTCTTTCGAAATTGATCATTTTTCTCAAAGGAGGTCTTGAAATGTCTCCAATAACATATTTAGCAAAGTCATAATAAAACCTGAACCATCGACACACACGGACTTCTGGCCCTGATGTCTCGAAAAAAAGTTGAGTACATACCCATGCATACATGCTCAATTTCAATGGAATACTCTCCAACGTTGACGGGTCTTCGATTGAAGTTCACATGGATTTCGTGTGATTTTTGTACGGTGGTTAGACTTGAGCCTGAGAACGTACTTGAGTAATTTCGAGAAACCAGGGCCTGATCTTAAGAATGTTGAAGATACGCGTGACTAAATGCAGCATTCGATTAGTCAAGTAATGTTTTGAAGATTTAATGACGGATTTTCGTCAGGGGTAAGGACATTTTCTGGTGTGGCCGACATTTCCCAGATAAGTGAACTTTAAAAGCTTTTGCCAATACCCAATTTTCTAAATCTAATATGTATTGTCTGGAATAAAGCCACCGGGATGCTACTTAAACCCTTTTCCAACAAGACTTGATGTTTACCTCTCTAAAAGGAGACAGTTTGGATAATCAGCATTTTCACTTTATGTGTCAATAATTTCTAGGCAATAGTAAGCACAGATTCTTCTTTTAATACCATCAATTTTATCGTCCTCGACAGCTTTCAAATTGGACGACCTTAACATTGTGTCTTTTTGGAATGGGCATGAATCTTTTTATTTCCTAACTTTCCTGATTCTCAGACGTTTGGTTCAACAAACGCAAAATTGTCCATCATTCAGATTCGAAAAGTATATTTGATACATGTGTTTCTATATAACCTTTTCAAACAAGACCTAGCCTGACATCCCAAGAATAAATATCCTTTTAAAAAAGAGTGATAGGGAAATGTGAAATTGCCCTATTTATTGTTGTTGTTACATTAGTCTAATTTAGAAGCATCTTAAAGCAGTCTCTACTTTGGGTACTTTTCTAAAACACCAAATATTGGATAAACCAACATTACATCCTGTATAAATTGGGTTACTGACATCGACAAACGCCCGTCTTTGAAGAATATACTTCAAACAAATTATCACTTGAACTAGCAAAAGGCCTTACTTAGAATAAGGCAGTACTTCTGATGCAACCATAACGTCATTAGATAGCGATCATCTAATTCTTAAGTAACAACGATCAAACAAAAGGGTAAAGATTAGTCATTTGAAAAAGTTGTCTTGATATAACCACGGTGGAGATTGTGCATGATGGGATGGATAACGAATACGGATAAATTTGCCTCGCTTCAGGTAAGACATTGTGCGATAATTCGTCAATTTTCAAGCGGTTTGTTGCATGTACCCCGCATTACTGAGCTCTTTCCTCAGATATATGACTTGTTTGTAGAATCTTTGTATTTTGTCCAAAATTGATCCCAGCCGACCAGAAATACGAGAAGTACAAGCAATCTCCCGATAAGTAATACATATGAGAAAAGGGCTCAGTAAGACGGAGTACATGCAACAAAACGCATGAAAATTGACGCAGAAATAAGACAGTTATTGCAAAAATTCTTACCTGAAACGTGGTTAATTTGGCCGTAGTCGTTACCATCTAGCTTTCTGGTCGGTTGGGACAATATTTCGTAAAAAGTACCATGAGTTATCTAATATTTCATACATCCGATGAATGAGCTCGGTAAGGCGGGGTACATGCAACAAACCTTTTGAAGATTGACGCACAAATAAGGAAGTTATTGCAAAATATCTTACCATAATCAAAATTATTTTGTCCGTATTCGTTATCCATCCCATGATGCACAATCTCCTCCGTGATAACATGGTTTATACATTCACCCAAAATTTTATTCCACTTTCATTACGTATCTTACAGCAACTCTTTCCATTCTCACAGTCAGTCAGAAAAATGATTTATGCGATTGTTTCTGCGAACATTTACACTCCTTTCCTGAGAAATATTATTATTATGAAATTGTGCTTAAAACGCTCTAGTCTATCAAAAACATGTTTCTGATAGTAACGATGGTAATGTAATAAAGAGTCTAAGCCATACATCATATACACATATCATTAGTTGCTATTCTGGAACACGGCACAATTATAAAATCAACCCTGGAACCCCCAAAGACTAATCAATTAACTGACAACGACCTCGGCATCCCTCAAACTCCCATAATGTATGTCAGAATTAATTGTAAGTCATTTTCCCGCCACAAATGACGCAATTTGTAGCCTTAATAAAGGAATAACCAGGGACCTAAAAGCCATTATATCACTTATCTCTTTACAATAGACAGGCGATATTACAATTCTTACTCCTGAACGATATTTGAAAACAAATGTGCCAAAGACCAGACTTGCTTCACGCGTACCACAATACCGTATCAGAATGGTTTTCCGGATCCGAAAATAAAATGAAATCGACTGTTTACATGCACATTCTGGTCTGAAACTGACTCTTTGATGTTGTAAGACACTAAGATTACAGGAGAAAGGTTAGAGTAGTCATTGAGGGCTCTTTCGCGTGGGATTTGAATCTCCGTAGCGGGTGTTTGATAAAGAGAAAAGCAATCAGTGATGGTGATTGTGGTTTGAAGTAGCACTACGCTGCTTTCCAACAGAAAAAATCGTAACTGCAGCTTGAAACAAGCTGCAGTTACGAGGTTTTCGTTGAAAAGCGACGACTTTCATGAAAAAGAACCCTTTGTCACAATCTTTAATACAAACCTCTGGTTAGAAATACATAAATGTTTCATTTAGATTCAACTCGTAATGTGTGAATGAAAGCACTTCGTGTGAATGAAAGCACGAAAAAGAAATTATTACTTTGTACACATTTGAGGCCCTTGACTTTTCCCATTCTCTTTCTTTTGATCCTTAGGCAAAATTCGTCCTGTTTTCTGAAATGATCAGATATAATGGCCTTTTGCAGATTCAGCATCCCGTCTCATGTGCATTTACATATTTTTGGTTAACCCTTTCCCAAACAAGACCTGGTTTTGACGTCCCTAATAGAAACGACATGTGAAAATATTGGAACAAAAGAATAAGATGCGGATAATTAGCATGTTCTCCTTTTGCAACCGTTCTGGGCTTAAAGGGGGAAGAGCTAGGCTGTCGAAAATGCAAATGGCACAATAATTACAAACCAGAAATAACGCATGAAATTACCAACCTGAAGGGGTAGATCATTTATGTCCATTGTTACCACTCGTCGAGCTTTATTAAGTATTAAAATCCAAGTCAATTAATAACATGCTGGTCGTCCTTGTTTTTGTTTTGTTACGGCTACATATGCCCAACCTTCAAAAATCAATTACGTCAGAGATACGTCATCTGTGCTCAGCGAGATTTAACACGCCGTACAACCGGCTGCGTAGAAAGTCAGCGAAGACAGATTCGGCATCTGATGTCATGTGCATGGTAGGTCAAATGAATTTACTTCTATAAATAAACGAAAGGATCTTTGGTATTCTATAGTTGATAAATACGCGTATAAATGTTCAGTGTTTGTACAAAATAAACCTTTTCACGTATTCCTCGCAAATAAGGTCACAGTCATCGACACATCCGGTTGTACGGTGTGTTAATATCGCGGAGGTGTGTCTCGTTGACCTTGACATTGTCTTGTTTTGAAGTAAAAATAGAATGCGTTAACACGCTTGTAAAGAATTGATCTATAGCAAAGGAAAGATGTTTTTTCGTCGAGATTGAGGTTTTTATCCATTGCTAATTGTTTTTCCATGCACAAATATGAGTTCCCGAACAGTTCGGAAGCATAAAAACATAGAATGAGCCCCTTTAATCATTCTTTTTTGTTGTCAGCAGCATTCGAGTTGGATCAGCCAAAATATTCCAAAGTGCTTCATTGCGATAATTTGAATTACGTATGTCGAAAAAACGACACTTATTCAACGTACATGTATACATGTACATCATTATTTTGTTAAAGTTATCATTAATTCTTTATTGACATTACTTTTTGGGTTGTTTTCTGTATTGTTGATACTTTTGCCCCAATAATTCGAAAGAAGTCTAAGAAGCAGGAAACGATCTTAAGAATGCATGTCCTAAATAAACCAATTAAGTACAGCTCTCTGTAAAAATCATGCAAAATGGCATATTTCGTGCTACATACACTATCACCAAAAATATCATTTTTGTAAAAAATCAATAGATTATGACATAAATAAATGCTATATAGCTCAAAAAGTCTACCCTCTAAGGATTGGTGGAATGGTAAACATTTTGATTTTTATTTGCTTTTACATAGAATATATAGTAAAAGTGGTGTTTTTCAGTGGATCTAAAATTGTAAAACCCAAGCAGATATCCAATTTAACTTTCATAAGTTGAAAGATGATATTTTGATGTTTTATCTGGTGTTTGTACTTTTTTGTGCAAATTTGTGATATTAGAGTAATTCAATTAGAAAGATGACGAAATTACAGTAAAATGAGCATCCAGTCTACAAATCCAGTCTAATTCCAGTCTAATGGAGTTACTTCCCTTGAAACCAATGTCAACAAAAATGGCTGCCTCCTTTCAACCCAGATTCATTGTGACTGTATTTTGGTACATCGCGTGGAAAATATGACAAATTATCAGAGGAAAAGTTATACTTTTTAAAGAACAGCGATATAGATCAGTGCATGGCCACCTAAAATCGAACAGGGAATTAGAGGGAAATTTACTCGATCTGCAAGCTGAAAAAAAAGCATTGCTAAATCAGCTGACCTTAGGGGCGGATTTTGAAACTATAGTAGACTGCCCTGTTTGCCATAGATACCATTTTTATTTGATTGCGACCAAAGAAGCGATGTTGCTTTCCAAAATGTCGGAGAAGGTCAAGCTCATATGTCAAAGGCAATGTCTCGGGTAGGAATAAGCCCTTATAAACAGATTGGATTGAATGAAGTTTTATGTCCCACTCAACTACTAAATACTAAAGTCACATGGAGATGGGACCGCGGTTTAAAGTCTCAGCCAAAAGAATGGAGAGGCATGGGATCCAACCACCGACCCCTGTGTTTCAAGTCTAGCGCGTTACCACTGCACCACCTCCGTCCCTCCCAGATAAACAGAGGATTTGCAGACAGGGGAGTTTAGGCAGTATATACAGGAATATTTCTGATGAGTTTGGCAATGGTTAGTATTTTGTCACGACTTCTTCTTAACCCTTTCCCAAACAAGACCTGGTTTTGACGTCCTTAATAGAAAAGGCTTGGGAAAACATTGAAACAAAAGAAGAAACTACTGATAACCAACAGTTTCTCCTTTTGTCTCAATATTTTCTGTGCCATATTTTACACAAATTATATGATCTTTAATAAAATCCATTTTGTCATTTGTGGTAGTTTTTGAATTGGACCACCCTTAAATTTTGTTGTTTGGGAAAGGGTTGAATTTGACTTTAATCTCCTACCATTGAAGCTGAGAGGGACTCCAGGTTTGCAGTATATCTGTGTGTCTTTCAGGCCAATCAATTAGTTTTCCATACTTTTTATGTGGCCCAAAAAATTTTCATGCTCCCCGAAAAATTTTGGGAGAGCATATAGTTGCCTAGCTATCCATCCATCTGTTGGTCCGTCCACAGCCAGATCTCGGCAACCAATGGACCAAATTCAACGAAACTTATAATGTGAACTCTGTGTGATAATCCCTATTGGGACTGCATTCTCTGTTTCTCAAATTGAGGCTGTGTCACAGAAAAATTATAGTTATCATAACTCAATGACCAGATATTATCAATTAATTAATTTAAAAGTAGCTATACATCTACTTTCATTTCACTTCATGTCTTATTTTCAGAATGATGAATAGGGTTCTGGTTCAATTTTATCAAGTAAACAGTGACATAAATGATAATTTTGATCAAACAGTAGTATTTTGCTGATGTAATTCTAAAACCCTGCAACTACAGCTTAATTGAAGCTGTAGTTACAAGATTTTATAAAAACATAATGGTAAACCTAGTCTGTCTTTGCACAAAATTCATTTTTATTGATTATCATTGACTATGTTTGTCTCTTTTATTTTGCAGAATGATGAATTGGTTATTATTGGCTATAGAGAAAGAATGAATTTTGATTCAGGATCCTCAAATCAAAAGATAATGGTGAGAATCCTCAAAGAATATTTACTAACATGGAATGTTATTTATCAATTTCTAATGTTTTTTTTTTACTGGATGCAAAAAATTGTGTGTTAAATATTAAAAGATATTGATAAATTTATCATTGTAACTGTAAAGCTAGGGATACATAGTGAGGGTAACTAGCTGCCACAATAAAATTGTTAATTCTATTCAACATGGCATGATTATGAAACCCTTCTCCAATTAATTTATCTGAATTTATCAAAATTAACCCATTACCACACAGAGACTCTTTTTGACTAACAACAAGATAATGACTTTACAAGCAATTTCTTCATTTCCCACAATGTGTTCTACAAAGAAGACAAAAAGACTTCAAATTTCCTTAACTTGATATAATTGTCATCTGCGGATCCAGGAATTTTTTTCAGGGGGGGGGGGGGGGGGGGGGTTCCGAGACCAAGATTTGTTTCCAGGGGGCGGGGGATGGGGGGTGGGGGGGGGAGTGTCCAAACTCAAATTATTGCTTAAAATCTTAAATGTAGTAAATATGTAACAATACACTAAATTTATAAAGTCAAAATTTAATTTTCGGCCAATGCCAGGTGTCAGGACCCCCACCCCCTCTAGATCTGCCCATGCAACATCTTTGACTCCAAAATTTGTTGTTTGGTAATATGTTTAGAGTTTCAAAATGTGTTTGTTGTACCGGTCGATTAACTTTTTAACAAATTGAATATTTCTAGACTGCTCTTAATTAAAAAAGAATTATACATGTAGATGAGAAATAGTTATGTCTAATATAATAATATTATTATATGACATGTGTTATGATAGCACAGAAAATATTGAAGGAAAAGGAGAAATTGCTGATTTTCAAGAGGATCACCCGAAAGATTTGATTAACTCCATATATATTGCGTCTTGAAATAATGTTGTCTGTCACACCTTTGAATTCTAGACCACCTTAGAATTACCGTATTCTGTTCGAGAAAGGGTTGATAAAATATTGCAATTTCTCTATTTTTCAGTCGCTGATGTACACCAAGTTGCAGTTTTGGACTTACAGTGTTGAATATAGACAAGTTATAATTGTTTTTTACTAGAAGGACTGATCTTGACTTTATGTTGATACATGTATATACAACAAAGCAGATTAATTTTGTTACAAATTTGATTTGATGATTTGAAGAGATGAAAATTGTAATATTATGTGATATTTTTATCTTATGTTATACTTTGTATACTTGCCCATTCTTTGCCACACACAAAGGTTTAAATCTGAATAACTCTTTCTGTGATGACCAGATTTAGACTGATCCAAATTGAAAGATGTTGCAGACAACTATATCAATGTAATGTTAAAGGGGGAATAACACTTAACATCTTGCAAATTTTCCGAGAACTTCGTACAAACAAATAAATATATATTATTAAAATATGGTCTTTAAATTGCATATATGCCAAATCTTAGCTTTCTACCTTGTATATTGGCTTAGATGTCGACGGATTTAAAACCCCATGATTTTTGTCCCGGGGATAATATTTACAATAATGGAACATATGGGGTTTCAAATCCGTCGACATCCTAGCCAATACACAAGATAGAAAGCTACGATTTGGCA